>CM077657.1:6577500-7283750 GCA_039707465.1 Rhabdophis nuchalis | reverse complement strand
AGTGGACAGAGATGCAAATAAAGTTATAATAAAAAGAACAGTGCTAGCAAACGTGTTTAAACATCCAAACAACATTGTATTATACTAAAATAAAGTCATTTTTGAGATCTAAGTCTCTTGGCAATTGTGTCTTCTTCCCCCTGGCCCCCAGTGGGCGGAGCCGCGGCGGCTTCTGCTCCCCCCATTGTCATCTTCAAGGGTTAGGGAATGTTTTTCTTCTTCTTCCTTAGTCAGGTTGAAGATTCGGTAAATGGGACTCAGCCTCATCATTGCATGGCCCAAAGCATGTTTGGTTTGGGCCCAGCATGTTGTGTCAATGTTGGACCTTGAGAACTGCAAATCTTGCCTTATGGTGGACAGGAAGGCCTGTGGGAACATTGTCCATGGGGTCAGACATAACTTCTCAACTGGACATGACTTCTCAACTGAGAACAACAACAACATAATCTGTGCACTTGTGGTTTATTTGACCAACTTAAACATTTAACTTAATAGGTTGCATGATCCATATTTGATGTCTAAACCTGGCCAAAATTAGTTTATTAATAGCTACAGTAATACAACTGTATTGTCCTTGCAGAATTCCCTGCCAGAAAGGAGTCGATATGGATCTATCCCGTTTTAATAAGTTACCTTCTTTCTGGAGATTTTCTGGGATTCTGTGCATTTCACTCCTAATTATTGGATTCCTTAATTAAAACATCTTAATTACTGTGGGTATTTCTTAAGGGGGGGGGTTGTTAAACCAAGCAGTTGCATTTCTCGTGCATGCTAAATATATCCATTTCTCTTGCAAAACTGTATGTCCTCTTTCTTTCAGGTATTTCCACTCTTCTTTCAGTTCAGTTCAGGGCTCAAAACCTTTAAAAATTCCCTTCCAGGGATCACTGATCAGTCCAAGATCTTGGAGGTTGTAAGACTGTGATGGCAAACCTATGGCACACAGAGCCATTCCGTGCAGGACACGCAGCCTCGCTGTATGCATGGCCTCACTGGCTCCTGTTAGGAATATAATCCTAGTGCTGGATTGGCAATATATATGTAAGCCATGATTGAAAATGGTATCTGTAACTTTAAATGCTACAGTGAAATGCAATTGGCTGCTGCTTCCTCAATCAGCCATAAGAGGGAGCCAGAATAACAGTTAGTTTGCTGATCTCATGGATCAAGGTTCTGTATGCCAGTTATAGATCAGTAAAGAGAGGAATCATGGATTGAGCAACTGTAAGCCAACTATTTTAGTTGTAGACTGTATTTTGATTCAAGACTAGCTATCACTGTTTGCGAAGAAGTGGTTTACTTTATTTTCCACCGCAAGTCAAAGTCTGCTTGTTTTTACCATCGGTGTCTGTGACTAATAGTGTGAGTATCTCTTCGTGCAATTCCATTGCACATCTCTCAGTCTCCTAATGGAGATATCCTCAACAGCTCCTCTTCTGCATTCCTTTGCACTCATGCGCACCAGTCAGGTGGCCTTTGCGCATGCAGGAGCACCCAAAACCCGGAAGAGCAACGTGTGCCAGTACACAAATTTCCGGATTTCCATTGCATGCATGCACGATGGCCAGCTGTTTGTCGGGCACACACCCGCGTCAGAAACTGGAAGTTTTGTGTGTGTGCCAGAACACTGCTTTTCTGGGTTTTGGCCTTCCCATGTGCACGCAGGCCAGCAACGCCACGCGGTCCAAGTGGGATGGTTTTGTATCCCATTTCCGGCACGCAGGTCAGCCCATGGTGGCGTAAAAGGTTAGCCATCAGTGTTCTAAGTTATGCTTGATATGTTATAGAGCTCTTGGCAGCTGAGAATTTTTGAGATCTCCAAATTGTTATACAATAATACAATAGCAGAGTTGGAAGGGACCTTGGAGGTTATCTAGTCCAACTCCCTGCCCAGGCAGGAAGCCCTACACCATTCCAGAGAAATGGCTATCCAACATCTTCTTGAAGACCTGCAGTGTTGGGGCATTTACAACTTCTGGAGGAAACTTCTGTTCCACTGATTAATTGTTCTAACAGTCAGGAAATTCCTCCTCAGTTCTAAGTTGCTTCTCTCCTTGATTAGTTTCCACCCATCGCTTCTTTTCTGCCCTCAGGTGCCTTGGAGAATAGCTTGACTCTCTCTTCTTTGGGGCAACCCCTGAGATATTGGAACACTGCTATCATGTCTCCCCTGGTCCTTCTCTTCATCAAACTAGACATACCCAGTTCCTGCAACCTGTTGGAGCAGGAAGGTTTCCTGAAAGCACACATGACATTACACAAACCCTATTACACCATATCGTGATTTCCGTTACTCCTTCCCATGATTAGCTTTTCATTATGGTTTCTTGAAAAGACCAAAGTGGCTGGTCTCACATAACACACTCATCCAGAAGAGGACTTAGTTTGAGGTGAGAAGAGAGTTCTGCAGAGTTTCAAATGAGGTACTTCAAAATGAGTTCTGGAGCACAATGGAAGACAGATTTTTGCAGATTTGCAGATTTAAAAAGTTCAGTGCTGTTGCCTATTTATTATTTGGCTACATTTTTCTTCACAGGTGCAAAATGCCAGTAATTTGCTGATCAAACCTCTTGAAAAATTCCGTAAGGAGCAAATTGGATTTACCAAAGTAAGTTCTTCGCCTAATCCCATTTTATTTGTAACATAACTGTATTAAGAGGAGACTGAGGGCATTCTTTTTGCGTGATTCTCAATGCTCGTTCAAAGTATCTCTAGCCAGTTGCTAAAAAGAAATACATTGCAGAGTAGGGTCTTGGAGGGCTACATTATGTTTTATAATTTCAAAAATTAGGATATTCTGACTTTGCTCTTTCCATATTGTGCAAATATTGTACAAAATTGTACAAAATTGTACAAAATTGTACAATATTGTACAATATTGTACAATATCTACAAATATTGTAAAACAGCTGAAGAAATACAAACATGTTTGAATCGGCCTTCTGGAAAGTCACAAAACTAACCTTCACATTTGATTATTGGTTAAGTGCCACTTTTTACTCAGTTGAGAGTGAGTCTTTCATTTCAAGGAGCTCCTTAGAGGTGAGGGACCTTTTCCAGCCTCTCTGTTTGGGCCAGCATGACCCACGGACGCTTGCAGGGAGGGGCCCCCCAATCCTACAGTCTAGAGTAGGGTTCAGCAACCTACAGCTCTGCAGCCGCATGTGGCTCTCTTTCATCCCTCTGCTGTGGCTCCCTGTTGGCACCACAATTTTGAGAGGAGTGTCTGGTTTTTGGGGGGGAGGGGGAAGCAAGGCACGCCAGGAAGAGACTCTATGGAAAGGAGCGGGTTTTCCAGTCAGCTCCACAATTGATAAGTCTTTCGGTAAGGACAGGTAGAGGAAAAAAGACGCCATGCTAGGAGGAGACTCTATGGTGGGGAAACCGGACTTCCAGTCGGCTCCAGAATTGAATGGGGGGCTTCCGGTTAGGACTTTTGTGGCTCTTTTAGCGTTTAAGGTTGCCGACCCCTGGCCTAGGCCAGCAGCTCATCCTTGCTGGATTTCACGATAGGGAAAAAAGTACAAAGGCCTCCATCTCTCTCAGGGTACCGTAATGTTTATTCCTTTTTAATTTGGGGGCCGCCACAGAGTGGCACAGCATGGCTCCTGCAAAGTCTAGAAAAATGGGGGTCATGGTGATGGAAAGGGACGGCGGCAGCACCAGTCTGTAAATAGGTGGACGGGGGAGATGACTGGAAGGGGCGAATGAAGCAAAACATAGTCCCAAAAATTTGAGCGAGACAGTCCAGAAGATTCCTCTTTTTGGGGGGGGGGGTGCATAAATAAGATCTGGTGAACATTTTGCAAATGACATTTTAAAAATTGATAGCTACATTCTTACCACAGCAGAATACTTTCCAAACCTCCATAATAATTGATTGACTTGGACATGGTAGAGCTCCTAGTGGTTTCTCAAAGTTTCTGCCTCCTTCATTGCTACTCAGACCACTACTCCATCTTGGAAGCAAATAAATGTGGGAACAGTCTGGCCGGAAAATGGCTTTGAGGGGCTGTTGCATTTCAAATAATAATAATAATAATAATAATAATAATAATAATAATAATAATAATAATAATAATAATAATAATAATAATAATAATAATAATAATAATAATAGTTGAATTTATTGACCGCTCCCTCTCCCCACAGGGACTCGGGGCGGTGCACAGGGAGAATAAAAACAATAAATATACAAAATACATACCAATTTAAAACAGATTAAATTAATTCCTGTGCTAAAATCCCATTAACTAAAAATCCCCACTAAATATTGATATACATTTAAAAAACCCATAGAGAGAGAGACTACCCTAGGCCGGCCAGGCGGAAAAGATGAGTCTTCAATTTCAAGCGGAAGGAGCGGAGGTCCGTGGTCGTTCTAATATCAGGGGGAAGGTCGTTCCAGAGGGCCGGGCCCGCCACAGAGAGAGCCCTTCCCCTGGGCGTCACCCGCTGACAAAGTCTAGTGGACGGCACCCGGAGAAGTCCCTCTTTGTGGGAGCGAATCGGCCGTGAGGATGTGTGAGGCAGGATCCGATCCTGCAGATAGCTAGGTCCCGAGCCATGGAGCGCTTTAAAGATGATAATTAACACCTTGAAGCGCACCCGGAAGATGACAGGCAGCCAGTGCAGCTCGCGCAAGAGCGGTGTAATGTGGGTAAACCTAGTGGTTCCCATGATTGCTCGCGCGGCTGCATTCTGAACTAACTGAAGCCTCCGGGTGCACCTCAAGGGGAGCCCCATGTAGAGAGAGTTAGAAATGAATTCTCCCTCTCTCCCTCTCTCCATCTTGAACCTCCCTGTGGTTCGTCTGAGGAAAAGCACTCCCAAAAGCTGATGCCTTTTAATAAACTTGACTCGGTTTGAACAGATGAGCAGAGTGCTGATTCTTGGCTACCACAGACCAGCATGGTTCTCTCTGATTCACCACTCTTCTTTGAAGCCAATACTGAGGTAGACCAGATATCTGCTTCCTTTTATCAGATTAAAGGTAAAGGTTCCCCTCGCACATAAGTGCTAGTCATTCCCGACTCTAGGAGGTGGTGGTCATCTCCTCTTCAAAGCCAAAGAGCCAGCGCTGTCCGAATACGTCTCCATGGTCATGTGGCCGGCATGACTCAAAGCCGAAGGCCCACGGAACGCTGTTCCCTTCCCACCAAAGGTGGCCCCTATTTTTCTACTTGCATTTTTTACGTGCTTTTGAACTGCTAGGTTGGCAGAAGCTGGGACAAGTCACGGGCGCTCACTCTGTTACGCAGCACTAGGGATTTGAACCGCCGAACTGCTGACCTTCCTTATCAACAAACTCAGCATCTTAGCCACCAAGCCACTGCATCCTATTCCCTATATCAGATTAAAACCTAGGAATTATTTTTTTAAGATGGCAATATTTATCCCTGTGATTTTTAAAAATAAATAAATGGCCTTATCAGGTAGCCGCTTGTAAAATGAAAATATAATCACATATTACACATATTTCCTATGTGGTTATGGCTAGTATAATCCGTAGCAGAAAATATATTTTATTTGAAGGAGTGGTGAAAAATCTTTGGGCCATTTTGGGACACCAGTAGAGTTTTGATCATCAGAGTCATGCATGATAATAACACTCATTTTTCTTTGGAAAAACTTCTACTGTGAAAATTGGTGGTAAATTGCAAAGTTTGCACGAAAGCTGAGATCATGACTTTAAATTGGCTGTATCTATGCATTTTTATTTGATGGGATTCATGTCAGAATTAAAAACATGTCATATATTTTTATCCAAACCTCAAAAATACTTTTAAAGTGGACATTTCTGGAATATTTCAAGCATAGACTAAAGAAAAAGTCATGTAGTGGATTTATGGCCTTAAAATGGTAAAATGTTGTCTACAGATCTAAGATTCAGGTTGATACATCACAAAAATGAATTTAGGGTGGATTGGAGTCCATGAAGAAGATGTTTGAAAGGATGGACATCAGATTTTCTATCCTGAAGATATATTAAAAATGCAGGTTTTGGGATAGCATATTCAGGTATAGAAGGAGATTAGTGGGGAAATCTTTATGTTAACATATGTCATATAGCAAAGCTTTGAAATAAGTTTGTGTTGAACATAGGGGTGTCAAGAAGGATCATATTAAGAAATTGGTAATGTGATATTCCATATGTCAAGGAATGGTTATTGGAAATGTGTGATGGATCTTTTTTGGAAAAGGCAGCATATTCTACAATAGTTAATATTTGTTAGAGGGACGTGGTGGCTCAGTGGCTAAGACGCTGAGTTTGTCGATCAGAAAGGTCGGGAGTTCAGCAGTTCGAATCCCTAGCACCGCATGACGGAGTGAGCTCTTGTTACTTGTCCCAGCTTCTGCCAATCTAGCAGTCCGAAAGCACGTAAAAAATGCAAGTAGAAAAATAGGAACCACCTTTGGTGGGAAGGTCACAGCGTTCCATGCGTGTTCGGTATTGAGTCATGCCGGCCACATGACCACGGAGACGTCTTCGGACAGCGCTGGCTCTTCAGCTTTGAAACGGAGATGAGCACCGCCCCCTAGAGTCGGGAACGACGAGCACATATGTGCGAGGGGAACCTTTACCTTAATATTTGTTACCATGGCAGAGATTTTAGTATATCATAGAATAAAATTTTGTTCTCTTCATTTAGAGTAACGAATTCGTTAGTAAATTGTCAGGCTTGTTGGCTAGACTTCTGGTTCCTAAGCCAGTACTTTAACCACTACCCCAAACTGGGTCACATATCATAGTCCCATGATGGCGAACCTATGGCATGCATGCCACAGGTGGTATGTGGAGCCCTCTCTGTGGGCACGCGAACCATTGCCCTAGCTCAGCACCACAGCCCATGCGCTCGCCCTTCCCACCAGCCAGTTGATTTTTGGGTCTTTGCCGCATATTCGGGAGATGTGCAAACATTTAGGGGAGGAGTGTAGGGGTGCACCGTGCACCCCCACATCCCATTTTTGATCCTAGGAGGCTTCAGGGAGGCTTACTAGGCCCAAAATAGTGTTTTGGGGATCACTCACACATGTGTGGGAAAGCGGGGGGAGTGTGGGGGGAAGCGTGTGCATGCGCAGGGCGCAGGGCACGGGGGTGTTTGTCATGCACGCATTGCATTATGGGTGTTGGCACTCGGCGATAAAAAGGTTAGCCATCCCTGTCATAGTCTGTAACGTCTATGAACTACACTTTTAATATTAATAGAAAGTACAATTCATGTACAGTAGTAAAGTCTAAGGGTTTAAGAGTTCATTTGTGGTTAACAATCTGCATCATTTTGTTATTCATCTGTTATTCTATTCCTTTAATTATTCCTGGACTGAGTGCAATTTAACATTTTAGAGAAGGTCTGTGTTTGAAATAAACTGTCTTTCTGCAGAACAGAATAAACAAAGGTGAGATACAGAAGATGGACATTTGGTTCAGATTTGCTCCTGAATATTCTGGGCAAATCATAGGCAAAACTAATCTGAAAATCCTCTGTTCACACTGCTCATTGGCTAAGTTCAAACATAGGTGTGTGTGTGTGTGTGTGTGTGTGTGTGTGTGTGTGTAAACCAAAACACATTTTGGTCTTGAGGAGGCATTCCCCCAGCCAAAAATTGGGGTTATATAAAAATAATACTAGCAAAGTTTTTCAGCATAATCAGAACCGTTTTCCTTCCTCTCCGAACATCCAAGTTTTAACCTTTCGAGTGACTTGCGATTTTGGCTCTTCCATTAGCGCTCAGGAGACGTTTGTGCAAATTCTCTCTCCGTAGGAAAGGAAGAAGAAGTTTGAGAAGGATGGGGAGAGGTTTTACTCCATGCTGGACCGCCACCTGCATTTATCTTCCAAGAAAAAGGAATCTCAACTTCAAGAGGTAAAGGAGAGTCTGATGGTTGGGTGATGGTCAGAGAACTCGGTTGGCTGTCTGTTGTTTATTTATGTCCGGCCGTTTCTTCAGGATATCAAATAAGTTGCTCTGCATTTTTCCCGTGCTTCTTGTTCCTTTTCTGCCTGTCAGAAAGTTTTCTCCCACCCCTGAGTTCTCCCATCAGTGGATCCGGCCCACTGACTCCCTCGCTCCCCCAAGCAAATGGGTTGGCACTAAGGTTGCCAATCAATGGTTGACAGTTACCTCTCCGAACTGATTTAACAGGCCACAGTCATACAGATGTTGCACTCATTACATCTGCTTACTTTGGCACTTCTCTAGCAAGCAAAAGCATTCTGGGCTTTACATTTTATCCCCAGTGTTGGGCCAAGAAGGAACAAGAGCCACGCCTGCAACAATTTTGTTAGTTAGGTTGGTCTGAGAAAGCAGTCCTTGCAACTAGGTGTTGTGGCTTGCCAGCGGCCAGCAGAGCCGGCGGCAGATTCGGACAGCGAGGAGGTTGGGGAGGAAGATGGGCCAGTCCTGAAGTCTGGGGAAGGCTCTGATGAGGGCTCTGTGTCAGAGGCAGAGGGGGGGGCAGGGCCGTCTGGTAGTTATTGGCTGCCTCCAGAGCCTGACATCAGCGAGGCAAAAGAACAGCAGCAGCCTGTTTCCAATTTGCACATGCACAGAGCTTCCAGAAGGCAAGAACAATTAAGACAAAAAGGGCAACTTGGGAGTAAGGCTTGGAGATGATTGGCCCATCCCACAAGACATAAAACAGGAGTGAATGGATGTCTTTGCCTTTGCAGGAAGCAATTTTGTTCATTCTGGTCGGTTCAAGCTTTGCAAAGTTCTGTTTGACTCTGTGCTCAGTTTGGCCTTGCTCTGCATTTGGCAATTAGGTCTTTGGCAGCATTCCCAGGGAGATAAAGGTGGGCGCTTATCAACATTCCCCTGAAAGACTGTGGCAACTCGAGCAGACATCTGTCGGAATCTTCAGGGACTGTTTGTGAAGCCTTGCAGACAGTTAATGGCCATAATTCACAGCCACATGAATACAAGAGGGTTTTTGGGACTAAGGTTGTGATTTATGCTTTCTCAGGAAGTCTAGGTCAGAACACTAGGTCAGCCAGTCAGTTCTGTTGGCTAAGAAGAGACCAAGCCTGGATTTTGCCCCCCACACCTCCTCCCTGATCTGGCTTCCGCATCTGCGAACAGGGTGTAGAGCTGGACCCAACTTGTAAATGTGTCTCTTCATGAAGACAGTTTGGGGAGCCAGTTTGGTCTGTTGGCTAAGGCGGGAAGCGGTGAGTTCAAGTCCTGCCTTAGCCATGAAAGCCAGGGGAAAATAGGAGGAGGAGGAAGATGTGTTGGATACATTCGCCGCCTTGAGTTAGTTGTAAATGTAATCAAGGTGGAATATGAATAATAACTCATAAACCGGCAAAATTATGTGTTCAGTAATAGAGAGAATTAGTTGAACTTTGCAATTCATTCCCCCCTCCATTTGTTATGTAAAGTATTGTTGATCTGCCCACTTTAATGGACACTTTGAAATGAATGCAAGTCTCAAATAGGAATTCTGGCTAATACAGTTTGTTCTCAAGAAACAATTCAAAACACATGCTGTTTTCTGTTCTGGGGTATTTTCCTTCCCTCCTCTCGCTCTTTCTACTTTTAGAAATAGTCTTCAACTGCTCATAGATTTATAGCTTCCTTAATGGCAGCAGAAAGATTATGTAGTACTTATTTGCTTTCTTTTTTTCTCTTCAGGCTGATTTGCTGGTTGATAAAGAGCGACACGTTTTTTTTGAATCTTCCCTGGAATATGTTTATCAAATCCAAGAAGTGCAGGAGAGCAAGAAATTCAGTATTGTGGAGCCTGTAAGTCTGATGCCTCCCCCCCCCTCTCGCTTAGACTGAGTAGATTTTACAACCTTTCAAAAGTTGTAACATCAGAATTTATTTATTTATTTTTATTTATTTATTCGATTTTTTTTTAATTTTAATTTTTTTATGTTTTACAATATTCCACCCAGTGCTATACAAAAACAAAAGGAAGAGTTGGTTCTTCGGATATCTTCAATTATCTTTAGGATCTCCAAAATCCACGTTCTCTGGGTACAGGTGTTGAGGCATCCAAAGTTCCAAGTGCATAGTCCACAAATGGCTTCCAAGTCTTCCAGAAAATGTCTTTTTTATAGACCCCCTCTCTAAATTTAATATCACATGTCATTTTATCATTTAAAGCTAATTTCCACATTTCACAATACCACTCTTCTATTTTAATATTTACCTCTATTTTCCAGTATATTGCTATTATAATTATACCCATTATAATCATAATTCTAATCAATTCTTTCTCATATTTTGTTAATTCTAATTCCTTAATTATCAATAATAATATAGTTTCTGATCTCAATGTTATTCTTTTCTTCATTTCAAACATCGTTTTCTCCAATTGTTGCCAAAACTTTTTAATTTTTCCACATTTATACCACATATGTTCATAAGTTCCCAATTCCATGTTTATTTATTCGATTTGTAAACCGCACCAATCTCCGTCGAGACGGACTCTGGGCGGTGCACAGGACATTAAAAACTACAATAATAAATAACAAATATACAAAAGTTAAAAAAGAAATTAAATGATAAGCCTGTGCTAAAATTCTCATTTAAAAGCTATCAATTTAGCTGAGGCTCTGTCATAATTGTGGGCATTCTGTCATAATTTTGTACTGTCACTAAGAGTGCTGGTCATAAATAGAAGACTACCTGTGTATTCTTTAGTGTAAGCCTTTACAATTGTTTGTTTCAGAAATGCTTTTATTCTTAAAGAGAAAGGAAAGGTGAAAAAAGTAAATGCAAATTTTCATGAAGGTGAAATTGATCCTCAAATAGTCTTGCGTTTTATTTTCTTTTTATTTCATTTTGCTATAAGTAGAAATTAAATGTTTCTCTTGGTTGTAAAGTGATCAAAAGCAAGAAACTGAAAGGTGCAGACTTTCACCCAGAAATAAATAGTTCTCTTCCATTTAAAAGTGATAGAAAATTGGTTCTGTATTCTCTATAAACTTCATAAACTGAAGTCTGCATAAGAAATGATTACCTGCACCAGCTAACCCTCAAAATTGTAAGAGAGGGCTTAAAAGTTGTTGGGCCGTATCTACCACTGCTATTATATTCAAACATTGTTGTCCTTGACTTAGAGAAAATATATAATAAAGTATGCAGAATTAAAGGGAAAAACCTATTCCACACAATTGTAGATGCACACAGGTTGAGGCCTCAGTGCGGATCAGCAGGTGAACTTTAATTGCTTATGTTTCCAGTTCTGGTGTGAACTTGGTCAGAAAGGCAACTGTGATGCCCATCAGCCCTGCTTGGCCAGTGTTCAAATTGGCTGTAATTTGTTGCAAAGTCATTTGGCACAGTGGTGGGATTCAATTTTTTTTACTACTGATTCTATGGGTGTGGCTTGGTGGGCGTGGCTTGGTGAGCATGGCAGGGGAAGGATACCGTAAAATCTCCATTTCCTCCTTATCAGCTAGGACTCAGCAGGCAGAGAATAGATGGGGGCAGGGCCAGCCAGAGGTGGTATTTGCCCGTTCTCCGAACTAATCAAAATTTTCACTACCGGTTCTCTAGGACTGGTCAGAACCGACTGAATACCACTTCGGATTTTACAGCATGTTCTCTGGCTCTTCTATAGAAGACCATTGAAGTATCCCATTGGCTGTCAGGCCCAGTTCTATTTCTGGCATGGTCTGTGGCTTTTGCTTATATTATTTTTAAAATATTATCATTCTTCCCTGCACAGGTGTTGGCTTTTCTTCATAGCCTCTTCACTTACAACAACCTGACTGTGGAGCTCACACAAGATTTCCTTCCATACAAGCAACAACTTCAGCTCAGTTTGCAAAATGTAAGTGAATTTCCAGTCTTCCAGTGTCTACCCACCTCTTCTTTTCTAAGTGGAGAAGCAGCAATTCTTAGTGACCCTCTCATTCTCACCACTGACTTTTAGGCTTAGTTAGGCATGTACATTTTAAGGGATGCAGTAGCTCAGTTGCTAAGATGCTGAGCTTGTTGATCAGAAAGGTCGGACGTTCGGCGGTTTGAATCCCGAGCACCGCGTAACGGAGTGAGCTCCCGTTACTTCTCCCAGCTTTTGCCAACCTAGCAGTTCAAAAGCACGTAAAAATGCAAGTAGAAAAATAGGGACCACCTTTAGTGGGAAGGGAACAGCGTTCTGTCCGCCTTTGGCGTTTAGTCATGCCAGCCACGTGACCACAGAGATATCTTCGGACAGCGCTGGTTCTTAGTCCACCGAGAATAGTCTCCTTCTCTGGCTCTTCTATAGAAGACCATTGAAGTATCCCATTGGCCGTCTGAACGTAAGAATTTTGCCTCCCAAATACGAATTGAGTCTTTTTTCCAGAGGCAAATTTTTTCCCTACTAGTTCTGTGGCCGTGGCTTGATGGGTGTGGCAGGGGAAGGATATTGCATTTCCTCCCCATTCCAGGGGAAGGATACTGTGAAATCCCCATTTCCTCCGCACTCCAGGGGAAGGATACGGTAAAATCCCCATTTCCTCCCAATCAGCTGGGACTCAGGAGGCAGAGAATAGATGGGGCGGGGCCAGCCAGAGGTGGTATTTACCAGTTCTCCACACTACTCAAATTTCTCCAGAACTAGTCAGAACCTGCTGAATACCACCCCTGATTCTAAATTTCACCCCTGCTTTTTCTCCATTGCTTAATAGACAAGGAATCATTTCAGCAGTACGCGTGAAGAGCTGGAAGACCTCAAGAAAAGAATGAAAGAAGCCCCTCTGACCTGCAAATTACCTGGCAAACCAACCATTGAGGGATACCTCTATTCACAAGAAAAATGTGAGAGGCAGATTTGTTTTCTTAAACGAGGTTATACAGAGTGGGATCTTAAAAGAGAAGAGACCCTCCTTGTGGCTATAGCTAAAGCGGGCCTTTGATTGAAGATCCTGGAGATAAGTGACCTCTGCTCTTCAGCTTGCCTCCTTGTAGACTGAAGGTCCACTGATCTCATCAGAAATCACCTTTTGATCAAGCCTTGGCCTGAAGTTAATTGAAATGATGATGAAAGATCAGCGGTGGGGAGGGCAAAACAACTCAAAAATTAACCTGGGAGGTTGAGGCCTTGACTCGCCAAATTCAAACCTTCAAGCCACCATGATGGCATCAAATGACACCTTGCAGGAACATGAGGTACCATATTTTTTGGAGTATAAGATGCACCTTTTTCGCTCAAAAAAGAGGGTGAAAATATGAGTGCATCTGATACAATGAATACAGCATTTTTGGCCTCCTGAAACCCTTTGCAAAAATGACTGTGCATAGCCTTTAGGACAGGGGTCCCCAACCTTTGCAACTTTAAGTCTGAAGGACTTCAGCTCCCAGACTTCTCCAGCCAGCAAAGCTGGCTGGAGCAGTCTGGGAGCTGAAGTCCTTCAGACTTAAAGTTGCAAAGGTTGGGGACCCCTGCTTTAGGAGGCTTCCAGCTCCTGGGGGCTGGAGAGGGCAAAAATGAGTGAAAAACGGGCAAATTTTGGGAGGGCTACAGAGTCCAAAAACTTTTTTTAAAAATTTGCCTCTTCAAAATCTTGCTGCGTCTTATACTCCAAAAAATATGGTAATTAATGGCATCGCAAGGTTTGAGCTATTCTTGGGTCTCTTAAGCCAAGCTGATCACCATGGAATCCCCATAAGAGACCCTTTAAAGCAGCTCTGCTCCTCCAAGAGACCATTTTGAAGCAAGACCATTAAATAGATACATGCGGGAGTTTCAGTTTTGTTCTGTGCATAAGTGTGCGGCCACACTCATATTCATGTGAAGTCTTCATATGAGTTGACTTGAAAACTCAGGAGAGATGAAGCTGAAGTTATATGTGAGCTGCATATAACTGCGGTCATCCTTGCAAAAAGAGTTCCCAGGATCATAACTTGTTTCCCTGAAAATAAGACAGGGTCTTATTTTGGACTGTTTTCCAGATCTCTTCCGGGCCATTTTAAGGCTGTTTTTCAGAGAGGGTCTTACTTTCTTTTGACACCTGAAATAAGCGCTTGGCCTTATTTTTGGGGAGGTCTTATTATTTTTTGAGGTGCAGGAGGGGGTGAGCATTGGTACTTCATGGCTGCAATATTTTTGGGGAGGGCTAATTTTCAGGGAAGGGCTTGTTTTAGTGCATGCGCTCAAAAACCCAATTGGACTTATTACCCAGGGAGGTCTTATTTTTGGCAACTCTGGTGGTTCCCTTTTTGAAGAAATACACGCTTCCTGTATTTAATCCCCCTTCCCCCAGTAGTTTCCTATACAACCGTGATGGCAAACCTATGGCATGCATGCCAGAGGTGGCACTTAGAGCCCTTTCTATGGGCATGCATGCCGTCTCCAGCTGGTCTTCTGGTTTAAAAAGCAGGGTCTTTTTTGGGCCATTTTGGGAGTTTTGGGAGTTTCAAAATACTCCCATGTAACACCTCTCCTGCACGAGCTGCACTGGCTGCCGGTAGCCTTCCGGGTGCGTTTCAAGGTTTTAGTGACCATCTTTAAAGCGCTCCATGGCAGTGGGCCTGGCTATTTGCAGGACTGCCTTCTACCGCATACCTCCACTCGACCTGTCCGCTCCCACAGGGAGGGCCTCCTTAGGGTGCCGTCCGCTGGACAATGCCGGCTGGCGACGCCCAGGGGAAGAGCCTTCTCTGTGGCAGGCCCCACCCTCTGGAATGACCTCCCCCCAGACCTCCGGACTATCACCGACCTTCGCCTCTTCCGCCGGACTTTAAAAACCTATTTTTTCCGTATGGCCGGCCTGGCATAGCTACTACAACCATATTTGATTAGATTTGGGTTTTAAATTGATTGTCTCTTTTAGCATGGGTTAAACGGTTTAATAGTTGTTTTAAATTTTGTAGAATTTGTACTTTTGTATTGTTGGTTTTTAAGTCCCTGTGTGCCGCCCTGAGTCCCTCTTTTGGGAGATAGGGCGGGATAGAAATCTAATAAATAAATTTTTCGGGCTGTTTCAGGCCAAAAAATGGCCTGGAAACAGCCCCCCCAAAAAGCCTTAAAATGGTCCATAAAAGGTCTGGAAAATGGTCCAAAAACAATGTGAAAACAACCCAAAAAGCAGTCTGAAAACAGCTCAAAACCAGCCCAAAAAGGGTCTGAAAAGCAGCCAAAAAACAGGCATGTGCACTCTGGCCAGTTGGTTTTTTGCTCGTGCATGTAACCATGCTCTGGTGTGGGAACTTGATGGAAGGGACCTTGGAGGTCTTCTAGTCCAGCCCCCTGCTCAACCAGGAGACCCTATACTATTCCAGACAAGTGATTGTCCAGTCTTTTCTTAAAAACCTCCAGGGACGAAGCACGCACAACTTCTGAGGGCAAGCCATTCATTCCACTGGTTAATTGTCCTCACTGTTAGGAAGCTTCTCCTTCATTCCAGGTTGCTTCTCTCCTTGATTAGTTTCCATCCATTGCTTCTTATCTTGACTTCTGGTGCTTTGGAAAATAAATTCACCCCCTACCCTCTTATTTGTGGCAGCCCCTCAAATACTGGAATGTTTCTATCATGTCCCCACTAGTCCTTTTTTTGTCTAGACTAGCCATATTCAGTTCCTGCAACCGTCCTTCATATGTTTTAGTCTCCAGGCCTTTCATCATCTTAGTTGCTCTTCTCTGAACTTTTTCAAAAGTCTCAACATCTTTTTAGTAATGTGATGACCAAAACTGGATGCAGTCAATCTTGTGTCATTTTAGATCTGAGAATATCAAGGAATTGAGTCAAGGTCTCACATATATTAGCTATCTGCGGGATCGTATCCTGCCCCATACATCCCTTCGGCCGATTTGCTCCCACAGAGAGGGACTTCTCCGGGTGCCGTCCACTAGGCAATGCCAGCGAGCGACGCCCAGGGGAAGGGCCTTCTCTGTGGCGGGCCCAACCCTCTGGAACGACCTACCCCCCGAACTTAGAACTACCTCAGACCTCCGCTTCTTCTGCCAAAAGTTAAAGACCTATTTTTTCCATCAGGCTGGCCTCACCTAGCCTGCAGTCTGTAAACTAAATTGTTTTAAATTGGGATTTTAAGGGATATAGTTTTAAGTTTTTAAGATTTTAGCACAGGGTGATAATTATTTAATTCGGGTTTTAAATATTTATATTTGTTATGTATATATGTTTTTTAACTTCCTGTGCACCGCCCCGAGTCCCTTCGGGGAGAGGGTGCGGTTTACAAATTGAAAATACTACTACTACTACAACTACTACTACTACTACTACTACTACTAATAATAATAATAATAATAATAATAATAATAATAATAATAATAATAATAATAATAATAATAATAATAATAATAATAATATATTGAATCAAGAAAAGTCGGCGAGGTCCAGGATGTGATAGCTAGCCTGTGACATTGTTTTTTTTAATCTAAAACCAGAGAAGTGAGTGGGGTCTGCCTGCCATTTGTCTTTTGGGGGGGGGGGGCTGGAGACTCAGGTAGTGTTTGAGATGGTTGTATTAGATACTGCACAACTCTGAACGTGGAGAATGGTACGTGTGTGTTTGTCTCTCAGGTATTAATTCATCTCTTGGTTTGATGTAGGGGCACTGGGAATCTCCTGGGTCAAATACTACTGCCAGTATGAGAAGGAAACAAAGACGTTAAGAATGACACCTATGGAGCAGAAACCAGGAGCAAAACAAGTGAGTAGCTTCTTGCATTAATGGTGGGAAACCAGGCAGAATCTCTGCACCGCTGGGCTCAAACGGCAACCTGTGGCTTCTCCCCTCCTCTCTAACTTCCTGGTCTCCAGGTTGTTTGTAATCTTCACCAACTAATTTTATAACTCAAGATTTTATTTTATTTTTTAATACAAATTGTACATATTATAGGTTGCATACAAAAATTGTATTCTTATGTATAATAATACATATTATATAGAACAAGAAATAGGAGAAGAGGGGGTGAAAGAGGGCACAGATTAAGTGCAGGAATATAAAGTAGAAGAAAGAAAATGGAAAATAGAATGCAGGTAGAAGATTTCACTGGGATTTAGAGTCACAGAGAAAAAGACAAAGGGGGAGATCCCCAAAAAAAGAAACCACAAAGCAGTAAGGAAGGGAGGAGAACAGGGGAAACCCTGGGGAAAGTTACTAGAATAATAAAAGTAAATACTCTGAAGAAAAGATACAATAACCACAAAAACAGGAAAAAGAAAAAGAAGTTAAGCGAAAGGGGGAGAAGAAATTATAAATACCATCCACACCATCCATGGTGAGCACATGAGCAGTGGAGCTGAGCTGGGACTACGGCTCGCGTGCCCGCAGAGAGCTTCGTCATCACGGCTCTAGGACTTTCCTTAACTTGGCGCAGGCACCTTAAAGGGCCACCTACCCTGTCGTTGGTGTTTCTTTTAAATGTAACGTTCTGTTTCTCTCAGGGTGCCACCGTACATTTGATTCTGAAATCCTGCGTGCGAAGGAAGACGGACTCCATAGACAAAAGGTTTTGCTTCGACATTGAGACGGTCGAAAGGTGAGCTTACACCTTTGGCGGCTTCGGTCCCAGTAAAATATCGGGCAGCTCCTCTTTACAGATAGGGGAGCTCATATTGCAGCCCTGATCAAAAGGGCCCCACAGAGATGATACCACCTGAGGCTTCTCGGGAAACAACAACTGAATGAAAAACTGCTGGTGACCTTCTACAGCTGCACCATAGATGGTATCTTAACTTATGGCGCCTGTGTCTGGTTTGCACAGAGGCAGATAGGACAGCGCTCCAGAGGGTCAACGTCATTGCCCAGAGGATCATGGGTTGCTCTCTCCCCTCTTTGGAAGAACTTTATAGCTCCTGCTGCCTTAACAAAGTTCAAAAGTGTGTGTGTGTGTGTGTGTGTGTGTTTCATGTGTATGATGAGAATAATGGTATTTAATGTTAATATGAGATTATTACTAGAAGATATTAAGAAGAAAAATGGAGAGTTTTATAATCTTTCAATGCTCAATGTATTATAATACTAAACTTAGGGAAATAATGTTAACATGAATGTGAAAGATGTGGCAAAAGAGAAACAATAACTGTAAATGAAATCAGAGGAAATAGGCACACCGCATAAGAAAAGATGGGATGTTTATTTTTGTAATTGAAAAATAATGAAACACTTTATATAAAAAAAAAAAGAAAGTTCAAAACATTCTTAAAGATCCATCTCATCCTGGGCACCCTTTTTTTAAAACTATTACCATCTGGCAGACGGTACAGGATAATAAAAACAAGGACAAATAGGCTGAAAAACAGCATCAGGGCAGTAACTGTATTGAATTCTACGGTATAGTACAATATCGGGTTTTCAATTTCAATTATATAGAAAGTAAAGGATGCATGTTTGTGTTTTTATTTTTATAGTTATAGTGTACACTGAAGATGGCATTTAATTTCATTGTTACCGTGTGCAATGGCAATAAACTAAACTAAACTAATTGTGCAGATGAAAATAAACCATAATGAAGGGGTGAAAACTTTTCTTTGCTCAGATGAGTGGGAATGTTATTCCATTTGAGAGAGTTGGAGGGGCTGTAGGGATCTCCCCCTCCTCTCCTCCAGTGGATAAATGGAGATCGAAGTTTTCTTGACCAATGTTTCCCCTTTCTCTGTTTCAACACGTCTGATGAATGCTGTAATTTCTCTGTAATTGTTCCAGGGGTGAAATTCATTTTTTTTTACTACCCATTCTGTGGGGGTGGCTTGGTGGGCGTGGTGTGGCGTGGTGGGCGTGGCAGGGGAAGGATACTGCAAAATCTCCATTCCTTCCACACTCTGGGGCCAGCCAGAGGTGGCATTTCCTAGTTTTCTGAACTACTCAAAATTTCTGCTACCGGTTCTCCAGAACCTGCTGGATTTCACCCCTGGTCTGCTCTTCCTTTTTGGGAAGGGTTGCCTAAAATCTTTCAAATGAGAGTTTTGGTGCTTTCTTCCTTACAGTGATGATGGAGAATTTCAAGAGGAAGCAACTCTGCTCAGATATAATATTATTGGGGATTTCTGTTTCCTTTGAGCTGTTGTTGGCATCCAGACTGGATGCTGGTTAAAAATCCAGAGCTGCTCGATGAAGTATATATTTTGTATCTATTTTAACATCCCTGTGCGCCGCCCTGGGTCCATTTGGAGAAGGGCGGGGTATAAATTTAATTAAAAAAAAAAAAAAAAGTCACAGCAGTGTTGATGATGAAACACTTGACTTAATAAAATATATGCTGAAAGAAAAAAAGGGGAGATTGATGGGAAAATGGGTTAAATACAGAGAGAGAAATGTAGAAATGATTTGATAAATGTGGTACATTTCTTTGAGTAGAATAAATTTCATACACATTTGTTTTCAGTTTCGGATTGAGCTAAAATTGGGAGTCTGACCCTTAGTCCCAAGATATTCTCTTGATCCAACTGGTGACCGGCCTATTTCCTCTGATTTCATTTACAGTCTAGCAGCTTCCAGATCTGTGTATTTTCAGCCCCCAAAGTTCCCCCAACCACCATGGCCGTTGCTGAAATTTTGAGAGATAAAATCTGCATGTCGAGAAGTTGCTCAATTGGAGAAGAACTGATCTAGTGTAACAGGAGAAAAACCATTCCTCAGAATGAAGAAATGCCGTATTTTTGGAGTATAAGACGCACTTTTCTTCCCCCTAAAAGAGGCTGAAAATTTGGATACGTCTTATATTCCGAATGTAGCTTATTTGAAGCTTTTTTTCAGCCCTAATGAGGTGCTAATAAATGAAACGATCTTCCCTGCTTTGCCTGCTGTCCTCATTGCTTTTCTCTCCAATGATCAGCTGTGCTTTAGAAGCTGTTTTTTATCCCCAACCAGGGGATAAAAAAGCACATGTGTGCATGCTCAAAACCAGCAAACTTATGTGCTGAAGCTGACCAGACTAAGGACACTAGCCAGATGAATACCTGGTAGGCAGAATTTTTTTACCCTATTTTCCTCCCCAAAAATGAAGGTGTGTCTTACACTCTGGTGCGTCTTGTACTCTGAAAAATACGGTACTTCCCCCCCCCCCCCCAATTGCTAAACTTTGAAGCATTAATATACCATGGAGTTGTTCCTGAGAGAAGCCTGCCTCCTTTTCTCAGCGTGAACCCTTCCTCATATTTTTCAGGTTTATTTTGGGAGTTGTAACAAAATAAATAAATTAAAGCTATATTGGAGTTGGCTGTTAATTTTTCTTTCTTGTCCCTCCCCCTCCCCGCTGAATGTAATGCAGGTCTGGCCCCATCACTTTACAAGCTCCCTCGGAAGCCAACCGACGGCTCTGGATGGAGGCCATGGATGGGAAGGAGCCGGTAGGTATGGAGGGCTGCAGGGGAGGGATTCAAAATGTTTTACTACTGGTTCTGTGGTGAGCATATCAGGGGAAGGATAGTATAAAATCTTCATTTTCTCCTGAACAGCCGGGACTCAGGAGGCAGAGAATAGATCAGGGGCAGGGCCAGTCAGAGATGATATTTACCGGTTTTCCAAACTACTCAAAATGTCCGCTACAGTGGTGGGTTTCTGCAGGCTCGCACCTACTCGCGAGAGCCGGTTGGTGAAATTTAGAGAACCGGTGAGAGGGGGTTCCACTGGCGTACCTGGAAGTAAATCTGGCCCGCCGCTGCCAGTGACCCGATGGGAGGAAAGGAAAGGAAAGGAAGGGGGAGAGAGAGAGAGAGAGAGAGAGAGAGAGAGAGAGAGAGAGAGAGAGAGAGAGAGAGAGAGAGAGAAAGAAAGAAAGAAAGAAAGAAAGAAAGAAAGAAAGAAAGAAAGAAAGAAAGAAAGAAAGAAAGAAAGAATTTATCATCACAACTGAGTCCAAAATTTTGGTTGCTAAGCAAGAGCGTTGTTAAATGAGTTTCACCACATTTTAAAAGGTGGCCACTCCCACCCTGTCACATGACTGCCAAGCCACGCCCACAAAATAGGCCACACCTACAGAATAGGTTCTAAAAAATTTGAAACCCACCACTGGTCCGCTACCAGTTCTCCTGAACCTGTGAGAGCCTGCTGAATAACATCTCTGGAGGGCTGCCCCTGGCTGAAGCAGAGCATCAGCTGGTCATTTTCCTCGTCAAAGAATGGTTTTGGATTGGCAAACTCTCCACAAAAAGGGTTTGGGCTGATTTTTTTTAAAGAATAAAAAGTTAAAAGAGGGCCTTGGGATTAATTTTCAGTCTGGATGCTTCTGTGTCATCCAGTAAAGCGCATCTGAATGTAGCTGGACATCACTGAAGGTTGATGTGGTCAACAGAGTACCTGGCTCTTTAGGGCCGACCCCAGGCACTGTCAGATGGCATTCAAAGACCTGCCCCATCCCCAAATTCAAGAAATAATTGAGTTGCTGAGACCTTTTAAGAAATTAATGTTCTGGCAATTTACCACGTTTTATTTTTTTTAGTCTTTGTATTATGGTATTAGGGATGTGGTGGCTAAGATGCTGAGCTTGTCGATCAGAAATGTCGGCAGTTCGGCGGTTCGAATCCCTAGCGCTGCGTAACGGAGTGAGCTCCCATTACTTAATATTGGGTTTTAGCACGGGTTTATTAATTTAATACATCTTAATTGATATTTATTGTATTTTGTGTTTTTAAATAATGCCTGTGCGCCGCCCTGGGTCCTAACAAGGAGAAGGGCGGGGTATAAATTTAATAAAATATAGAAATATAAAATACTTGTCCCAGCTTCTGCCAACCCACCAGTTAGAAAGCATGAAAAAATGCAAGTAGAAAAATAGGAACCACTTTTGGTGGGAAGTGTGCCTTCAGCATTGAGTCATGCTGGCCACATGACCCTGGAGATGTCTTCAGATGACTCTTCGGCTTTGAAACGGAGACGAGCACCACCCCCTAGAGTCGGGAATGACTAGCACATATGTGCGAGGGGAACCTTTGCCTTATTACGGTATTATATCAAATTCCGGGCATTACTTCAGGCCCTGGGGGAAAAGGGTACCGTGGCTTCCAGGTGAGCCTATTGGGAGCCTTAGAAAAAGAAACCGAGTCCCATTTCCCTTCTCTTCCCTGCCACTACTCAGGCTCAACTATTCAGCCTGCCGGGTCTGATTGGCCCTTTGAATGTCCAGCACCACAGCTTAGCTGTCCCTCATCTCCTGCCCCTCCCCAGATAGCCGCAGTTTCCCCACCCCTCTTTACCTACCCTGCCTGGCCTTTAGCGCTCTGACCGGAGGTGCAGGGAAGAAATCAAGGGAACCTCAGCCAGAACACGAATCCTAGGATGGGCTGCCAGCAGAAAGCACCCGGGAATGGAGAACAGTTACCATATTTTTCAGAGTATAAGACGCACCTTTTTCCCTCAAAAAAGAGGCTGAAAATCTGGGTGCGTCTTATACACTGAATACAGCATTTTTTCTGGCTCCTGAAACCCCTCCCCCTTCACCAAAATGGCCATGCATAACCCTTAGGAGGCTTTCAGAGAGCTCCTGGGGGGCTGGGGAGGGCAGAAACGAGCAAATAATGGGCTGTTTTTTGCTCAATTTTGCCGTCCTCCCCAGCCCCCAGGAGCACTCTACAAGCCTCCTAAGGGCTATCCATGCCCTTTTTGTGACAAAAAATGCCCATTTTTTGCTAGTTTTTGGCACCCCCACCCACCCCCAGGAGCACTCTACAAGCCTCCTAATGGCTATTCATGCCCTTTTTTGAACAAAAAATGGGCCCGTTTTTGTGAAAAACGGGATGCTTTTGGGAGGTCTGCAGAGTGCAAAAACCTTTTTTTAAAAATTTGCCTCTTCAAAACCCTGGTGCATCTTATACTCTGAAAAATACAGTATTAAAAATGTTGCCATTCAAAAGGTTGCTACGCTGGAGCCGCTGAAGGTTTCTGCCAAAGGCCAAATTAAACTTGACAAGATAATAATAATAATAATTGTTTGGAGTTTCAGCCACCACCGAAAAGGAAGGGCATGTTTGCCTCCTAAGCAGCCTCCCATTTACCCCAAGAAACCCTTCGAGGTCTGTGGTGGCATAGGCTGTTGGTGCTGGAGGGGCTTCTACATAACCTCAAGGAGCCCCCTGTGGCCCAGTTTGCTGAGAAATTCACTCTCCTGGTTGTGTTTGAGGAAACCTGGTGACTTTAGACATTTGTTTTTGTTATATTGCTTTGTTTTGGGCTCTTGATGGAAACTGGACTAAAATTCATAATTAATAAATAAACTGAAACTTGGAAGCCTCTTCATTTTTGTTCATCATGTCCATCATCTGCATAATAAACAGGGTTCTGAATTAATTGTGTCTTAGATTACAGTAAAAGGCGACATTTATTACTGTCATATTAAAGCCGATGATTTTTAAAATATGTTGCGGCTTCTGGGGTGGCGGGAAACGCTGCAAATTTCTTCCGAACAGACTTTGCTAGAGTTACTTCCCCAAAAGAGGATGCTGTTCCTATGATTTTTCAGATAGATTTTCTGGAATCCCTGCAAAAAAAATGATTTCTAGCTTTGCTTAGATTCCCTTGCAGCAATTGAGTAAATCATCAGAGACTCTTAATTCAGAGGTCTTCAAACTTGGCAACTTTAAGGCAGGGGTCTCCAACCTTTGCAACTTTAAGTCTGAAGTCCTTCAGACTTAAAGTTGTAAAGGTTGGAGACCCCTGCTTTAAGGCTTCCCTGAGGGCAAAACCGGCCTTACGAGCAAACCGGAAGTCACCATTCCTAAACTTCCAGGTTCCCTGTAGGTCCGTTTTTCGCCCTCCAGAGCCTTCAGGAAAGCTCCTAAGGCCTTCGGAGGGTTTCTGGGGGGGTGGGGGGGGAGGCTGCTTTTATTTATTTATTTTATTTTATCCCATTTCTATACTGCGCCTATCTCCCCAATGGGACTCAGGGCGGTGCACAGAAGAATTAAAAACACAACAAACAATCAGAATGTAAATACAGTCACATCTTAAAATAGAATTACACTTGGTGTGTCTGTGTTAAAATATGGCATGCGTGCCCACAGAGAGGGTTCTGCATGCCATCTGTGGCACCCATACACAGATGGCATGCAGGGTTGCCATCATAGCAATCGGCTGTCCCTCCACACTAGGCTAAGACAGCCAAAATTTGGAAGTCAGAGCTGTGTTGATTCATATTAGAAAGAGGCCCTTCCCAATACTGATTTTAGCAAATTAGAAACACAAATACACACACACACACACACGCACAAATCCAGGGTGCCTGTTTTTCCATCTTAAGCATTTAAAGTCTTCCACTATAAAGTGCAGTTTAGCAAAGAGTGTGGTAGTTTAGCAAAGACTGTGACATCCCGACTCGACTACTGCAATGCTCTCTACATGGGGCTTCCCTTGAGGTGCACTCGAAAGCTACAGTTAGTGCAGAATGCAGCCGCGCGGGTGATTACGGGAGCCTCTAGATGCTCCCATATAACACCGATCCTGCGCCAGCTGCACTGGCTTCCTGTGGTCTTTCGGGTGCGCTTCAAGGTCTTGACGACCATCTTCAAAGCGCTCCATGGCTCGGGACCTAGTTATATGCGAGACCGTCTCCTGCCCCATACATCCCTTCGACCGATACGCTCCCACAGAGAGGGCCTTCTCAGGGTGCTGTCGGCCGGACAATGCCGACTGGCGACACCCAGGGGAAGGGCCTTCTCTGTGGCGGGCCCCGCCCTGTGGAACGACCTACCCCCGGAACTCCGTACCATCACTGACCTCCGCCTCTTCCGCCAGTGTTTAAAAACACACCTCTTTCATCAAGCCGGCCTAACATAACCTCCGCTGTGACTAGTATAGATAGTTTTAATTGGGGATTTTTAATTGGTTTTAGCGCAGGTTTTTGTTATTTAATAGGTTTTTAAATTTTTGTATTTTTGTATTATTTATATGTTATTTTAAATTCCTGTGCGCCGCCCTGGGTCCTTTTGGAGAAGGGCGGGATATAAATCAAATAAAACTCAAACTGAAAGATGAAAACTAATTCAAGTGCTTATTTTCTAATGATGTTTTCTCTTGTTTCTTTGTCTCCCTCCCTCCCCTCCAATTCCTTTGTCCTGTCGTGCTTTTAATTGACCCCTCCCCCCCTTCCCCTTGGCTGTTTAGATCTACCACAGTCCCATCACCAAGCAGGAAGAAAGTGAGTATGTGACTTTTCCCAGCATTGGGGATGCCAAAGGGAGTCGCTCTGTTTCAAAGAGAGCCCCTTGCTGCCCCCTGCTGGTGGCATGTCCAGATTTTTCGAAAATTAAATGATTAGCAGCATTGCTAGGGGTCAGGGAATTTTAAAAAATTCAAGTCAATGAGCCTCCTTTAAAAATATATATATCTCTTGCATTTTGTTTTGGGAAGGGTCTTCCTGTAATGTTGTTCAGTATTGCTCTTGACTTCAGTGTCAACTTTTTGAATACCGTATTTCCCCGAAAATATGACAGGGTCTAATAATAACAATAATAATAATAACAATATTACTACTGCTAATAATAAGTAGTAATAATAAGTAGTAATAATAAGTAGTAATAATAATAAGTAGTAGTAGTAGTAGTAGTAGTAATAATAATAATAATAATAATAATAATAATAATAATAATAATAATAATTAAATAAAAAGTATGGTTCGTTGACATTGCAATACCTGGTGATGCACGAATTGAAAATAAGCAGCAAGAAAAAAAATCACAAAATATCGGGACTTGCAAATCGAAGTTGAGCGACTGTGGAAGAGAAAGTCGTGCGTTGTCCCGATTGTGATTGGAGCCCTTGGAGCAAGACCTAGGAGACTGCCTTGCTATGTGGAGGTTCTAGGTTTGCCGGACTTGAGCATTCTGACTCTACAAAGGGCCACCCTGCTTGGAACTGTTTATATCCTCCGACGTTACCTTGACAGTTCCTAGGTCCTTGGTTGAGACTCGAGCTGTTGAGCTGCCAACCAGCCCCAAAGGCTGTGAATCTCATCAAAGATTAACCACAGAATAATAATAATAATCTTTATTGTCATTGTACTAAAATTAAAATGAAATTGGTTATTTATATTCTTTTCTTTGACCCCGAAATAAGTGCTTGGCCTTGTTTTCAGGGAGGTCTTATTATTTTTGAGGTGCGGGAGGCGGTGAGGGTGGTGACCTCATGGCTGCTGCCATGTTGCAATATTTTCAGGGAGGGCTTATTTTTGGGGGGAGGGCTTATTTTAGTGCATGCACTCAAAAGCCCGATTGGGCTTATTATCTGGAGAGGTCTTATTTTTGGGGGAAACAGGAGTAGGCTTCCAGAGTCTGTCCAACTGCAGGCAGTTCACAGTCTTGGTTTTCTAAAAGGGTAACATTTTCTTGCACCAGGCGTCCCCAAACTCAGCGACTTTAAGACGTGTGGACTTCAACTCCCAGAATTCTCCAACCAGCTGGCTGGAGAATTCTGACAGCTGAAATCCACACATCTTAAAGTTGTCAAGTTTGAAGACCTCTGTCTTCTCACCATCAGGTTGTGGCTACAAGTACCTTGGGGTTTTCTTAAGCAGCTTAGTAGCTTTTTGATCAGGAGCGGTCCAGTTCCCCTGTTAAGACTTGCTGATGTTTTTGAAAACTTCAGTTATTACTTAACTGCAGAGTAGCCTTAGAAAAGAGGAAGGGCAGCAGTTGCTCTTTTTAACTTGAAGTTTCAAATCCAGTCTTGCTTCGTCCCAGGAAGCCATTTCCCCTTTCTCCACCAATGTGACATGGAGTAGTAAAATGCAAGGAGGTGGTAAGAGTGCAGCAGGGGTGTGCCCACCTCCTTTCTTCCTGCAGGATCCATGCCTTGAATGAATTAAATTTAAAAATGTGTTTTTAAAATAAAAACCAAAAAAAATTAAGGTATAGTTACTGTATTTTTCAGAGTATAAGACATACGTTTTCCCCTCCAAAAAGAAGGTGAAAATCTGGGTGCGCCTTATACACTGAACACAGTATTTTTGGCTTCCTGAAACCCCGCCGCTGCGCATCTTGTTTTTCTCAAAAATGGACACGCAGAGGCCTTCAAAGTGCTCCTGGGGGCTGGGGAGGGCAAAAATGAGTGGAAAATGGGCTGTTTGCCCCCCCAGCCCCCTGGAGCACTCTACAAGCCTCCCAAAGCCTATGCATGCCCTGTTTTTTGCCCAAAACAGGGCGTGCAGAGAGTTTGGGAAGCCTGCAGAGTAGAAAAATCTTTTTTTAAAAAAATTTACCTCTTCAAAATCTTGGTGCGTCTTATACTCTGGTGCATCTTACAGTCCGAAAAATACGGGTAATTAGAAATGTTCATTACAGCCACCAAATGAGGGCTGGAAAAATCTAGTTAGCCAGAAGACTATGCTAGACTTTGGCTAGCATCTGGAACAGGTGTGGCCAACCCGTGATTGATATGCATTAACTCCATTATATATGTTTATATGCGGCCCAAGTCAATTCCTGGTTGCTCAGTGCAGCCCAGCCAAGCCAGAGAGCTGGGCCTCCTCGTGGCAGTGGTTCCCAACCTGTTTTTGGCCATGCCCCACCTAATACCTATGTATTCCTGCATGTGATACACAGAGTGCAAACTGACTTCAGTAAGAATGGGGCTTTATGGGGGGGAAATATAGTTTTTTCTGAATTCTCGTGGTTCTGCCTGATCCCTCCCTACCTGCCGTATGCGCCTCCAGGTCTCCAGTCTCCAGCCCACCTCCCCACCCCCAGGCCACATAGTTAAGGACTTACAGGAATTGGAGTTCAACACCTGTGGACATACTATTTTTATACCGTAAAGCAGGGGTCCCCAACCTTTTTGGCACCAGGGACCGGTTTCATGTAAAAAAAATTCTGCGGACCGGTGGGAGCCTCCAGCGAGTGAGTCAAGTAACATGGGCCGCGCGCACGTTCGGCGGTCACGTGCAACCGGGCGGGAAAGCTGCCAGGGGTCCCGGGCAAAGGATCCTCGGCTGGGGCAGGGAAGGACGGGCTGCGTCCCGGGCAGGAGGGCCTGGCAGCCCCTTCCCTCCACGCAGGGCCCCGAATCCCCCCCCCCAATGCAGGCCGTTGCCCCCATCCTGTCCCAGGGGAGCGCCCCGGCCAGCCACCAGGATAGTGGAGCGTTTGCTACACTTTCCTAAGAGTTGCGCTACTCTCTCCGCCGCTCACTCTGGCCCGGTTACTATCAAGCCACGGACCGGCACCGGTTCGCAGCCCGGGGGTTGGGGACCCCTGCTGTAAAGGGCTGGTATAAAACAATTGTACCTTACATTTAACATATAGGACAGACTTCGCTGACCGCTGTACTGAATTTGGTTCATTTCTTATCCCACCCCATTTGCAGACCCGTGTTGGGTCTCTCAAAGTCATTCTGTCTCGTGGGATCTGGAATCACCTGCTTTCTCCTTGCATGACCACCAGGACTTAGAAGAAGTCAGGTCCTTAGCCCAGCATGCTTTACGTTGCTTGCTCTGACTGGCAGCAGTTGTTTTTTTTTTTAACATGCCACAGGTTTGGGCCTGGCCATACCTGGAGAATGGCAGGATTAAACCCAGGGTTTTGAAAGTCTCAAGTGATGAAGCTCCCACAACTTCCGAGGGCAACTTCTGTTCCATGGGTTGATTGTTCTCACTGTCATAAAATTCCTCCTTGTTTCTAGTTTGAATCTCTCCTTAGTCAGTTTCCATCCATTATTCCTTCTCCGGCCTTTGGGTGCATCGGAAAATAGCTTGACTCCCTCTTCTCTGTGGCACTCCCTTGAATATTGGAAGACTGTTATCCTGTCTCCCCTGGTGCTTCTCTTCCCTAGACCAGCCATGCCCAGTTCCTGCAACCGTTCTTCATATGTTTTAGTCTCCAGTCCCCTAATCACCCTGGTTGCTCTCCTCTGCACTGTTTTTAAAGTCTCAGCATCTTTTTGATAGTGTGGTGACCAAAGCTGGATGCAGTACTCTAGGTGTGGTCTTACTAGGCCTTTATAGAGTGGTATTAGTGCCTCACTTGATCTTGATTGTATCCCTCTGTTAATGCAATTTAGGATTGTGTTGGTCCCTAACACTCATTTTGTCTCAAGGGATCTGGAACCACCTGCTTCCTCTTAGCATAACCACCAGGACTTAGAATAATGTTTTACATTGCTTGCTCTGACTGGCAGGAGTTTCCCCCTCCCCACAGATTTGGGCCTGGCCATACCTGGGGAAGGGCAGGATTAAACCCAGGGCCTCTTCTAGCCTCTTGACCTGACCTTATTCAGGGTTCCTGCCTCATTGGATATCAGAACTGCTCCATCGTTCACCCTCGGATGGAAGGAACTGGCCTGCATGTGCGAGCAGGTGCTGGCTGCATAATAGCAGCATCAGGGGGAGCAAAATAAACATGCTCTTACATGCTTTTCTGGAGGTTGCCGAGGGATAATTTTCTCTGCCTTTTGTTTCTGTTTTGTTTTGCAACAGTGGAACTGAACGAGATCGGCTTCAGATTTGTCCGGAAATGCATCAATGCAGTAGAGACCAACGGTAAGGATGGCACACGGCACATTTTATTGAACTAGAGCAAGACACCGGAGTTCAGCGATGGGGGAGGCATGGCTGCTTGAGCGGTGGTGGCCTGGAATGGCGGTCCTTACAGGATGGAACATCGCCAGTTTGTCTCTTGCCGTTGCACCTTTCCCCAGGGGATGCAAAAGAGAAATTCCTCTTCATCTCCTTTCTGCCCCCAGCTTTCGAAGGCTGTTTAGGTCCTTCTCCCCCCCCCCCCAACCTGGACAACTTTTAAGATCTCTGGATTTCAACTCCCAGAATTCTCCCAGATGTCCATGAAAAGTTGTCAAAGTTGGGAGGGGGGGAATGGTCTAAATGGCCTTTTAAAATTACTGGCGTTGAGAAATGCCATTTGAAGCCAATCAGCTAGAAAGACCTTTGGCCTCCTTTGGAACCCAACCTTCTCCTGTCCTCCTTCCCTCAGGTTATTCTGATGGAGGCTTTTGGTGGGCAGGGTATATTTTCAGAAAGGCCAGTGAGGGAGCCTGGAATAGAACAGACAGGGGATGGGGATGGGGATGGGGATGGGGATACGGATACGGATACGGATACGGATACGGATACGGATACAGATACAATACGATACAATACAATACAATACAGAATGGGAATGGAATGGGAAGGGAATGGGAAGGGAATGGAATGGAATGGAAGCGAATAGAATAGAATGGAATGGAAAAGGAATAGGAATAGGAATAGGAATAGGAATAGGAATGGAATAAAGAATAAAGAATAAATAGAATAGAATAGAATAGAATAGGTAATGGGAATAGAATAGAATAAAATAGAATACAATACAGAATGGGAATGGGAATGGAATAGATGAGAATAGAATAGGAATAGAATAGAATAGGAATAGAATAGAATAGGAATAGGAATGGAACGGAATAGAATAATGAATAGAAAAGAATAGAATAGAATAGAGAATGGGAATAGAATACAATAGAATACAATACAGTACAGTACAGTACAATAGGGAATGGGAATGGAATGGAAGAGAATAGAATAGATGAGAATAGAATAGGAATAGAATAGAATAGGCATATAATGAAATAGAATAAATAATAAATAGAATAGAACAGAACAGAATAGAATAGAATTCTTTATTGGCCAAGTGTGATTGGACACAGAAGGAATTTGTCTTTGGTGCAGATGCTCTCAGTGGACATTAAAAAACAAGATACCTTTGTCAAGAATCCTAAGGTACAACACTTAATGAGAGTCACAGGGTAAAAATAAGCAATCAGGAAACAATGAATATCAATATAAATCATAAGGATACAAGCAACAAAGTTAGTCCTGCAGTCATAAGTGGGAGGAGATGGGTGATAGAAACGATAAGAAGACTAATAGTAATAGTAATGCAGCCTTGGTGAATAGTTTGACAGTGGTGTGGGAATTATTTCTTTAGCAGCAGAGTGATGGCGTTCAGGAGAAAACTGTCCTTGTGCCTAGTTGTGTTGGTGTGCAGTGCTCTATAGCACCATTTTGAGGGTAGGAGTTGAAACAATTTATGTCCAGGATGTGAGGGGTCTGTAGATATTTTCACAGCCCTCTTTTTGACTCATGCAGTGTGCAGGTCCTCAATGGAAGGCAAGTTGGTAGCCATTGTTTTTTTCTGCAGTTCTGATTCTCCTCTGAATTCTTGTGTCTGTCTTGTTGGGTTGCAGAACCAAACCAGACAGTTATGGCGGTGCAGATGACAGACTCAATATGGAGGGAGACAGTGGTCTGAAGGGATAATTTTATGCTTCCAAAGATAATTTCTCTAATTTGAGTGGCTGGGATCTGAATAATTCTTTGGTTCTAGGACAATGTTGTGGAGTTTGCAAGTTACACCCTAAAGTAGCCTTAACTTCATTCTCAAATCACTGAATTAAGCCCATCTGTCAACAGCAAGTTGCATTTAGTGGAGAGACAAATGTTTGTCACCCCTTGTAAACATTGGTTGAAAAGATGACCTGCATTTTTAGAAGCATTAAAATAAAGCAAGTATTTGATACCTGCTGTAAAGAAGAGTGGAAAACTGTTACAAGGGTGACATTTTATACACTTTCAAAAGAACTGGGAAGGGAATTAAATAGACTTCTGAATTGCTCAGAGGAAAATTCAGGATGGCTAATATTCCAGAATGAAACAATAAAAAAAGAGCAGAAGGAATGGGCGCGCCCCTTGTTTCTGGCTTTAAGAAGCCGCATCATAAAAGTGTCACAGAAATAAATGGGTTTTGTTCAGCTCCGTTCTTCAGACAACACTCAAAATCCCAGACAGTAGAGTGTTTCTGGCAGAAAACCTAAACAAGTGGCCAGCAAGGGAACAAAATGAAGGCAAGAACTTCAGCAGTATCAGTTTGCTGTAGATGTTGTCATTGCTTTCTTTGAGTATCTTTGTAAATTCTTTGGCTGGAATAATCTGGGGACATTCAATTAGAAGGCAGCATAGATTGTGTTAGGTAGGCGGCCACACGACGTCTCATGATTGAACATGGCAGCCTGCAGGCGTGCCGAGACCCCCGTACGGATGAGGGTCGTCGGCCACAAAGGACGGACTTTATGAAGGATTCTCGCAGGCTTTGTGGCTCTTAAGTTTTGGGCCTCTGTCTAATGACTTCAAAGTAGTAACTGTCTGCAAGGGAGGAGACGCTGCGGGCTGCTTTGGAAGTGCTGGGAGCTGTTTTTCCTCAGATGTGCAACTTCATGGGAGTGGGATAGCCCCCACTTTGGCTTCTCCGCACAGCCATCCTACCTGCCTGAGCTTGCATGGCACGTCTGCAGGCAATTTACCCTGAAGCCTTTTTTTTTTTTTTTTTACTTTTGAGAATTACTGCGCTCTAATAAATCATTTTAAAGAGGCCTGCGGTTTCTGGATTCTTTTCCGTTTTAAATTATTATTCCAGAGCTTGTTACAAAATGCCTTTGAAAAATGATTTTTCTTCTCCCCCCCCCCCCCCTTAAAGGTGGCATAAGGTGGCACTAGTGAGCTTCCTCAAATCCTAATAAAGATCTTTGTTTTTCTAGGATGAATTATTTGAGTGGCTTCTTGTTGTTTTCTTCCCCCTCCCGTTCAGGAATCGCCACGGAAGGCATCTATCGCACCGTTGGGAGCAATATCCAAGTCCAGAAGCTCTTGAATGCCTTCTTTGGTAAGTAACTGGTCTAGATCAGAAGCTGCCCGAAAGGAATGACCAGAGAGGAGGGGAACTGAGCCACTGGTGGGTTCCTCTCCCCGTCACTACCGCTGCGCACGGGACCCTGGCGTCCTGGTTGTGCATGCACGCTGCACACGTATGCACACTCCACCACCCCTGCAACACCCAGCTGCTTGTCAGTGGTTGCACAGGGACTGCACGCTGAGCATGTGTGCGTGCAATTGGCCGGTTGCCTTAAGAACAGGTATGGAACGCGGGCGGGCGGGTGGGCCAACGAGTTACCATACTGGTACAGTGACCGCTGCTCCTGGCTACTACTGGTACGCTCGTACCAGGCCGTACCGCCTGAAACCCACCACTGAACTGAGGAAAGTCAACCACCATTGTTTATTCTGAAAGCTGGCTCAGCTTTTCATTGCTTTCTCTCTCTTTTAGTTTGCTGAATAATCCGTAATAATCCTTTCCATGGGGATTAAATTAACATCATAGTTACAGTAGGATGGCTTTTATTAGCACGCTGTTTTCCAGATCATAGAAAACTGGACTCAGGGCGGGAAGGACAAACCTGGTGGTGTTTTACTGCTCCTCGTCTTACAGCCATTTGTTTAATGACCGTTTGAAGTTACAATGGTCCTGAAGAAGGTGACTCATGACCAGTCCTCACACATATGACCGTTCCAGCAGCCTCAAAAATCTAGGCGCCTGGCAATTGGCCTTTGTGTTTATGAGGCTGGCAGGATCCCCGGGTGAGATGTAAGACTCAATAAAATTTAATTCTCACGATGCAGAAACAAGTCAAAGGTTGTTCCTATCTCACCCAATGGTGGCCTTGCCCTGCGTGTATGTTTCTGTTTTCAAAGGAAGTTAGTTTTTTAGCAAGTCATCGCGTACTGTTTCACTGAGCACATACGGTGGTTAAGTTGCAACACGAAGCACTTTATAGCTTATTGATACATTTAACCCTTTTATTAAAGGGTAACTGATTACTTATTTCCTTCCATCTGCCACCTTCCCAGCCGACTTGCGATCAGCACAATCAATGGGAGAAGCCAGAGTCGCTTAATGACTTCGTGATTCATAGCAATTTGCTTAACAACCATGGCAAGCAGTCGGAAAATTGGGCATGACTCAGTTAACCATATCCTCACGTACGAATGAAAACTCTGGCCCCAGTTGTGGCTACCGGTGTGCCACTGGGGGCCATACAAGCTGAGGTGCTCCAGATGTTTTGTCCACGTCATCCAGCAACATCCGGGAGGCATTGACAGGATCGGGCCCTTCAAGAGCTAGTAACGCCCGATGGCGGGCGTTACTAGTCAGGGGTGCGGTCTAATGCCAGTTAGGAACCAGTTTCAAGAGAAGAGAATAGGCAGAGCAGAGGGGTTGAACTGGGAGTCCTTGGCTGCTTCCTGCAGATGTTTCATTACCTGACTAACATCATGATTTAAGGTGCAGAGAGAGAGAGGGAGAGAAGGGAGAGATCTGCTACTCTGCCGTCCCACCTCCCTGCCCATGGTGAACCTCTCAGTGCTTCCCCTGGAGAATTAGGATCTACCTAAAAGAGTGAAGATTCGTGTTTGCAGAAATGTATTGATTAGGCTTTGAATTTTGCAGAAGCCGATGGAAAATCTGAAATATGTATTTCCAAGCCTCCCAACTTTCCACTCAGTTCGGCGATTCAGCTCCAATTGGGAGCTATCCCCATTACTTGCTAGTACAACCCAAACAATTTGCCAAATGAAAATAAATCCTCAGGGCTTGGAGGTTGTTTTGTTTTTTGTTTTTTTTTTAAAAAAAGCTGCATATGGAGATTTACAATCTGGGGCAAGAGAAGTAGAAACACGAGCCACAGAGAGGGAACGAAAACAGCTCGGGAAGAGGAGAGTTTGGTAAAGATGAAATAGTTGGAAAAGAGCTGGTGGTTGATTGGACAAGTATATAAATGTGAAAAATTGCAGCTAGCGATCACAGCTGCTCAGGCTTGGAGAAAAAGGGGGCCGGAGTTAGATTTCTGGGGGAAAGCTAGTAAAAATGATGAAAGGCTTGCTGACAGTCGGGCAGGCAACAAAAACAGAAATACTGCCAGAGGAGTTAAAAAAGAAAAATGATAGATTTCCTTCCCTAGTTTAAAAAAAAAAAAGGAGGGGGAGAAGGGATGAAGATGAAGGAGAGAGTGGGAAGGTCAGGACCAAGTCTCTACTCCCGTGGGGTTGGGTTTTTGTTTTGTTTTTTTTAGCAGCGATTAAAGTCATTAGTAAATTATAGGGGGCTTTCATAAAGGAGAATGAATAACCTGAAGGCAGGCACCGCTGTAAGAATGCCAAGAGGGGAAATGGAGGCCCGGTGGGTACGTTCCAAGAAGGGCTTCAGAGACGTGGCAAGTTCAGTCAAGGAAAGAGTCACCAACCGGTAAAAGAACCACAGGCAAATTCAACATTTTATGTGCCCTTTGAATGTCTTCTTCCCCTTAGGAACGATAGAGATCTATTGGAAGGAGACATCAATCCAGTGGGGACATTGAGGGTTTCAGGCTCAAATCTCTTCTGCAGAAGAGCTCCCTGCATGGCCAGGATGGAAAGGGCGGGGGTTGACCCTCTCCTGCTCCGGCCTCCCTGAGCGAGACTTGCAGTGGCTTCCATCCCTTTGGGTCAGTGGGAGGACAGGCTGGAGCAAAGCATCCCTCCCTCCCCCTGGAGATAGCGCCAGTGAGAGGCTGGCTGGCTGGCTGGCTGGCTGGATTTTGGCTGGCAGTTCTTCCCATCTCTCTTGGGACTTACCGTATTTTTTGGGAGTATAAGACGCACCTTTCCCCCTCCCCTAAAAGAGCACGGAAATGTCGGTGTGTCTTATACACTGAATACAGCCATTTTTGGCATCCTGAAGCACCGTCCGCGCATCCCATTTTTGGGAAAAATGGGCTGTTTTTTCACAAAAACAGAGGCTTTTTTTTTTGCCTTTCCTCAGCCCCCAGCAGCCTTCAGCAGGATGAGGGAAGACAAGAACTATTTATTCGTAATTACCTCTTTGAAATCTTGGTGCGTCTTATACACCGGTGTGTCTTATAGTCTGAAAAATACGGTAGTAAGATGGAAACCGCATTTCTAGTGCTCTGCTCGTCTCACGGCATCTTCAGTTTCATTCTTTCCTTTTCCCTAGAACAGTCATGGCTAACCCTTTTGTGGTCGCCTGCTGAAAGCGTGTAAGCTCCCCCGCCTTGTGTGCTCCACCCCTTGTGCATGCACCCTGCCCTCACACATGGACGGGGCCGCCCCCCTGCCCCCCATGTTGGGCCTGGAAGGCCTCTTGCACCAACCTGGAAGCCAAAATGGGGCACGGGGGGGCTGCACGAGGCCCCAAAATGCCCCCCATGCATACTTGGCAGAGGCTCAAAGGCCAGCTGGTCAGCAGGAGGCGTTCACACATGCACAGTGGAGTTGGGTTGGGGCAACGGCTGGCATGCCAACAGAGGGCTCTGTGTGCCACCTGGTTCGCCATCACGGTTCGCCATCACGGCCCTAAGACCTTGTCAATGTCATTTTGAATTTTATTTCAGCCATCTTAAGGCAGATAAAACATCTTGATCTCAGGATTTACATTTTTAAAAATGGCTGAGGACCCTAATGAGCTCTGGTTTATGTGGGTTATATCTGTCAATCTTTCCTGCATCAAAATAAAACTGAGAAGTTTTAAAATATGCATTTACTTAACTTCATGGGCACCCTTTGAGAACTGCTGGTCTAGAGTGGGGCGGTCTACCTTTCTACCATGTTTTGTATCATTCAGTAAAGATAAATGTCCCTTCAGTTTCATCTACCTGATCCATCAAAATGTCGAAGCATATGGAGTCAATGCTTAAACTTTGTAGCCCTCACCCGTGACTGCATCCCACATGGATGAAGAAACATTGATGAGCAGTAACTGGACGCCCATTTTCATAATCTATGCATCCCCTTAATTATCAGGCTTAAAGGATTTGCTAAAATCAGAAATAGGGTATTTTGTTAGATGTTAATCTGAGTCAAAATACATCTACAGCAAGGGTGTCAAACTCGATTTTATTGAGGGGTGCATCAGGGTTGTGTTTAACCGGGGAGGGGAGGGCGTGGCTAGCTTGATGTAACTCGTGTCGGGGGTACTTGTGGTGGCCCGAGCGCTCTGCCAGCGAAAACTGGCTCCCGATCTCCGTTTTCAGCCACAATGACCTCCTGCAACCCTCTGCCAGCAAAAACAGAGCGCGGGAGGGGCATATGCAGCCCTCCCAAGCTCCGTTTTCATTGGCAGAGGCACCATGGCCCGGTTTCCTTGGGGGGGGGGGGCTGGGGAAGGCCGTTTTCACTCTCCCCAGGCTCCAGAAAAGCCTCCAAAGTCTGGGGAGGGTGAAAAGCAGGCCCAACAGGCCAACTGGAAGTTCGGAAACAAGACAGTCCACACCCTGCAGCCCATCACCCACCACAGGTTCCGGAGGCTTTCCTGAAGCCTGGGGAGGCAAAAAATGGCTTCTCCCTGCCTCCAGAAGGCATGCGCTCTGGAGCGAACAGCTCGTGTGCTGGCAGATATGACTCTGTGTGCCATCTGTAACACGCATTCCATAGGTTCGTCATCAAAGATCTATAGCATCCTTGGCAATTTATTGAGAAATAAATCAAATTAACAGGAAGAAGATGGGATGAGAATAGTTCCAGACAAATATATAGTGGCTTCTGGAAAGCACTGCATTGTTTTCAGTCATTGTTTGGTCTCCATCCTAGTCTTGATTCTAGGCTGACAGGTAGCCTTTAAGACAGGCTGCTTAGCGACTTCTGCCCTGGGGTACCAGGGGCCTGCATCTGAGCTTCCGAGAGCCCTCCAGCGTTTAGCATTCATAGCCGACGGCTGCATCCTGCAGTCATGTGACCTCGTTTTGCGAAACACTCCTGCACCTCAAAAATAATAAGACCCCCCTGAAAATAAGACCAAGGACTTATTTTGGGGGGTGAAAAGAAAATAAGACCCTGTAAATGTTAAGTATACATGCAATGGGTGGAAACTAATCAAGGAGAGAAGCAACTTAGAACTAAGGAAAATTTCCTGGAAGTTAGAACAATTAACCTCTGGAACAGCTTGCCTCCAGAAGTTGTGAATGCCCCAACCCTGGAAGTCTTTAAGAAGATGTTAGATAGCCATTTGTCTGAAATGGTATAAGGTTCCTGCCCACACAGGGGGTTGGACTAGAAGACCTACAAGGTCCCTTCCAACTCTGCTATTGTATTGTATTGTATTGTATTGTATTGTATTGTATTGTATTGTATTGTATTGTATTGTATTGTATTGTATTGTATTGTATTGTATTGTATTGTACATGCATACTTAATTAATCTAACTTACCTTTTCCCACTTCCTTTATTTTCTCAAGATCCTAAGTGCCCCGGGGATGTGGATTTCCAGAGCAATGACTGGGACATCAAGACTATTACTAGCTCCTTGAAGTTCTACCTGAGGTACTGCCCAAACCTATTTGCATAACTGCCTGTGTTCCGGATCCTAGATGAATCTCATGGCCCAGGTAGACAAGGCTCTCCTGGTGCTGCCTAGTTAGCCAGTGACCTCTGGACCTGGTGCTTTGCGCCAGAGTTGCCTAAAACAGGGGTCCCCAACCTTTGCAACTTTAAGTCTGAAGGACTTCAGCTCCCAGAATTCTCCAGTCAGCTTTGCTGGCTGGAGAACTCTGGGAGCTGAAGTCCTTCAGACTTAAAGTTGCAAAGGTTGGGGACCCCTGGCCTAAACCAGCAAATGGTGACCTTCCGTTTACAATGCTGGTTACCCAGGCTTCTTCCTGTAAGGAAGGAAGACCGTTGAGTGCCAGCAGCACAAGAGGAGAACAGAGGTGCAACTGCCGTTTCACAATTATCCTTTGTACTGGGGTGGGGGGGGGGGGAATAGCAATTTAGACCATCCCAAGAGGGACACCAAGGTGGCTCAGTGGCTAAGACGCTGAGCTTGTCGATCAGAAAGGTTGGCAGTTTGGCGGTTTGAATCCATGACCATGGAGACGTCTTCGGACACCGCTGGCTCTTTTGGCTTTGAAACGGAAATGAGCACCACCCCATAGAATCGCACATATGTGCAAGGGGAACCTTTACTTTTTACCTAACACTCCATAGTGTTTTACAGCCCTCTCTGAGCAGTTTACAAAGTCGACAACAATCTGGGTCCTCATTTTACCAACCTCAGAGGGATGGGAGACTGACTCAACCTTGAGGCGGTCAGGATCGCACTCCTGGCAGTGGGCAGATTTAGCTTGGAAGCTGGAGCAAAACAAAATGCAATTTGAATAATCTGCATTGGTGTGATGGGGACTGTGCCTATTCATAGAGTTTCCGGGATGTATGGGGCTGAGCTCTGCCCCTTTATGGTCATTTTCCACTGGTCATCCCAGGAGGCTATCGAAAACTAAAAGCCATAGAAACAAAGCTCTCCCTTTGGTCTCAGATAGGCGAGAGGTACCGTATTTTTTGGAGTATAAGACGCACCGGTGTATAAGACGCACCAAGATTTCGAAATGGTAAGTAAGAAAAAAATGGTTTTCTTTTCCCTGGCCCCCAGGAGCACTCTGGAGGCTCCCCCGTTTTTTGCCAAAATGGGGCCGTTTTCCCCCAGCACTGCTGAAGTCTGCAGAATGTTTCAGGGGGTTGGGGAAGGCAAAAATGTCCCCATTTGGAGACAAATGGCCCATTTCCCACCCATTTTTCACAAAAATGGGGCATGGGGCGGGGCTTCTGGAGGCCAAAATGTCTGTATTTAGTGTATAACATTTCCACCCTCTCTTAGGGAGGGGGAAAGTTGCATCTTATACTCTGAAAAATACGGTAGTTAAACCCACCATTCTCACCACTGCTAAGCACATCAGGGGACCCCTGCATCACCACTTGGTCAGGTCAGTGGTGGCTGCAGCAATCAGCAAAGAGCAACTGGTGTGCCTTGGGCGTGTGATGGGAGCAGAATAGTGGGGTAGTGAAAACTTTGGCAAAATTGAAGGAACACAGGAAGTGCCGTGTGGTTAATAGCTTGGGAATGAGGCTGCATGAATTGGTACAAGATGGGCAAATTCTCTCCTCTGTCATTTATCAAGCCAGTTTGATGCTTCTATCAACTAAGCAGGATGCTGCTTTAAAAAAAATATACGTAAGGCATCATTTCTGTTGTGGCCTGCTGGCAGTCAGCAGAGCTGGACAATGAGGAGGTTGGGGAGGAACATGGGCCAGTCCTGGGGATTGAGGAAAGCTCAGACGAGGGCTCTGCGTCGGAGGCAGAGAGGGAGCTAGACTGCAGTGAGGCAGAGGAACAGCTGGAGCCTGTTCCCAGTGTGCGCATGCGAAGAGCTGCCAGAAGACAAGAACAACTAAGAAAGCAGGGTCGACTTGGGAGTAAAGCCACACCTTGGAGGGAGATTGGCCCCTCCCATAGGAAACAAAAGAGGAACAAACAGGAAGTGAGCTTTTGGAGGAAACCATTCGTTCCTTCAGTTGGTTCAAAAGTGGAAAGTTTTGTTTGTGACTTTCAGAGACTCTGCGCCACGTTTTGCCTTGCCCTGCGTTTGGACACTAGTTATCTGGCAGTGCTCCAAACGAGATAAGGTGCGTGTGGATAAACATTCCTCTGAAAGACTGTTCGTTAAAACCTTGCTGACTGTGAATGAAAGGAATTCACAGTCGTGTCAATAAAAGAGGTTTTGCAGGGAGCAAGACTGCTCTCTTGCTTTATAAGGAAGCCTGGGTCAGAACAATGTCCTAGGCATCCTAGCGAATAAGAGCGTAAAGGGTACCAGATGAGCAATCTCAGTGCAACCAGTTGAGTCATAAAGTGTCCCCTCCCCTCCTCTCCCCCAGCCCAGAATCCTTCCCAGTGTTGAATGGCATTTGGATTGCTGCTGACTTTGGCACTGTTGCTTCTTCTCTTTTCAGGAACCTCTCTGAACCTGTCATGACATTCAAGCTTCACAAAGAATTGGTCTTAGCTGCCAGTAAGTCTCCAAGCAGGGGTGGGGGAGGAGGGGAGGCAGAGGAGGCTGTTTTTGGAGGGTTTCCGGATTTTGTTGTTTGTTTTCCTGATGGTGTGAAAAAATACATTTCTGGAATGTGAGATCTTTGTCAGATGCTGTGAACAAATACCATGCTGCTCCTCTCTTCAATAACATCGGGGGAGGGGGGGGGGACTTTGGCTCCCCAAAAGCAGGAACAGCCTTTCCCGTTAACGGCTCTGCTTGCACCAAATGCCAAACCAGGATTTGCAAGCCACAGTCCCATTAAAAAAAAAAAAGCTAGAAGGTGCAAGGGAGTGCAAAGCTAAGTCACAACGGTTGGCTTTATGCATCACGTGGACCAAAATAAACATTGACTTTATGGGTTAATGTGATGCATAAACTTTCTGGTTGCTTTTTTTCTGGTGTGAGCACAAGTAGAATCTTTCCAATAAACAACAATTAACAGGGTCCTTTTGTTTTTTGTATGGAGCATGTATGGCCCACCTCAATGCTGCTATGGAGTTTTGTTGCCATTGATGCTACACAGTAGCATCCCTTCGGCCGATCCGCTCCCACAGAGAGGGCCTTCTCAGGGTGCCGTCGGCCGGGCAATGCCGACTGGCGACACCCAGGGGAAGAGCCTTCTCTGTGGCGGGCCCTGCCCTTTGGAACGACCTACCCCCTGAATTACGCACCATCACCGACCTCCGCCTCTTCCGCCAGTGTCTAAAGAAACACCTGTTTCAGCAAGCCGGCCTAGCCTAACCTCCCGTTGGGGCTATTTTAGATAGTTTTAAATTGGGGATTTTAAAATTGGATTTTAGCATAGGATTATAATTTAATATGTTTTAAAATTCTGTATTTATCGTTTTTGTATGTTTTTAAATTCCTGTGCGCCGCCCTGGGTCCTTCGTGGAGAAGGGCGGGATATAAATGTGATTAAAATAAAAAAATAAAATAAACAGTGGTAGGATTCAGCCGGTTCGCACCTAGTTGGGAGAACCGGTTGTTAACTTTCCAAGCTGTTTGAAGAACCGGTTGTTGGAAGAAATCTCCTTTTGTTTTTTTCCACTTTCCAGGGCTAATCCTGTAAGGAAGGCAGGAAGGAAACATTCTGGTGTTGTTTCTAGCCTCATCTTCATTGCCCTGCTTACAGAAACTGCCTCTCCGGTTAACCCTTATTCCATTGTCACAGCTAAGGTGAAGCGCCCATCGACTTGAGTGACGTTGAGTTGGCCACACCCACTCAGTCACATGACCAGCTGGTCATTAGGGCAGAGAACCGGTAGTTAAATTATTCGAATCCCACCACTGATTGCTACATCACGGTTAAGTGCAAACCCTGGTTTCCAGCGAGTTTCTATAAGGGAAGAATGGATTTGATTTGAACTATAAGTAAACTTAAGTGCTTAACCACAACTTACCATTAAAATAAATCGGCTTTCCTTTGCCTTTAAGCTGTTTCTTTGTGTCTTGCCGGGTCTTGCTTGTCTTCAAAATGGTGCTTGGGGCAGTAACAAAAATGAAATGGAAATATATATAATAAAACCCTAAAATGCCAACATAAAATAGCAGTGTAAGTTAATTAGTGGTGAAATCGGTAAAAGCAGCAGGCAGTGGTCCGTTTCAGAATATTGACGAGGGAAGTAAAAGGCCAAAGTTGGAAAGTCTCCGGGGGGGGGGGGGCAGGGGGGGCCATTTGCAGAGCCAGACGACTATGCTTTAGCTGTGTCTTCCTCTCATTGAAACCACAGGCAGATTTCGGGGGGTGGGAGTGGTGTGGGGACGGGGGTGAGGAGGGAAATATTATTTCCCATGGTGGACATAGGCTTCAGGAAGGTGCCTTAAAGATCAGCGTTAAGAGATTATTATTATTATTATTATTATTATTATTATTATTATTATTATTATTATTATTATTATTATTATTATTATTCACATTTGTAACCCACACCCATCTCACCACAAAGGGACTCGGGGCAGCGAACAGAGATTTAAGATAAATATACATAAATATAAAATATTACTAAATAATAACTAAATTAAATCAATATCCTGCTTAAAATAATTCATGCTAGGCTGGTCAGATGAAAATAGTAAGTTTTTAAGTGCCGGCGGAACAAGCGGAGGTCCGAGATGGTACGGAGATCGGGAGGTAGGTCGTTCCAGAGGGTTGGGCCCACCACAGAGAAGGCCCTTCCCCTGGGAGCCGCCAACCGGCATTGCCCGGTCGACAGCACCCGGAGAAGACCCTCTCCTTGGGAGCGAGTCAGTCGTAGTATGTATGGGGTAGTAGACGGTCTCGTAGGTAGCTAGGCCCCGTGCCATGGAGCACCTTGAAGATGGTCATCAGAACCTTGTAACGCACCCGGTAGGTCACAGGTAGCCAGAGATAAATATAAGACGCTGAGAAATCACAGATATAAGACGCAGATCTTAACCCTCATTTTTTAATTAGTTAATTCAAGTGGAGGCTCCAGGTTTCTTGCCTCCTGGACTTAGTCCCCATGTATGAAATTATTTATGGACTAGAATAAAATTCTTTATTGGCCAAGTATGATTGGACACACAAGGAATTTGTCTTTGGTGCAGATGCTCTCAGGTTACATCAGGAGAATAAAATACATTCATCAAGAATAAAAAAAGATGCAACACTTAGTGATAGTGGAGGTTACTAATAAGCTATCAAATCGTACTAGGAAACAAATGAAAACAATATAAATTGAAAGATACAAGCACCATGGTTATAGTCATAACTGGGGATAGATAGATACTAGGAAGGAAGAGAAGAAGAATACTAATACATTCTTAGTACATTATTGACAGTGGTGAGGGAATTATTTGTTTAGCAGAGTGATGGCATTCAGGGAAAAAATGTCCTTGCGCCTTGTTGTCTTGGTCTGCAGTGCTCTATAGCAGAGGTCTGCAAAGTTGGCTCTTTTAAGACTGGTGGACTTCAACTCCCAGAGCTGGCTGGGGAATTCTGGGAGTTGAAGTCCACCAGTCTTAAAAGAGCCAACTTTGCAGACCCCTGCTCTCTATAGCATCGTTTTGAAGGTAGGAGTTGAAACTATTTATGTCCAGGATGTGAGGGGTCTGTAGATTTTTTCACAGTCCCCTTTTTGACTCGTGCAGTATTTTATATTTATATTTAAGTGTTATGTCAAAGCACCTGGTATCTTTTAACTTTAACTTTTATTAAATTTCTATCCCGCCCTATCTCCCACAAAGGGACTCAGGGCGGCGCACAGGAACTTAAAATCCAAAAATACAAACAATAAAAATTCTACAAAATTTAAAACTACAATTCAACAGTTTAACCCGTGCTAAAAAGAGAAAACAATTAATTTTAAACCCAGCTCTAATAAAATATGGTTGTAGCAGCTATTACCAGGCCGGCTATATGGAAGAAATAAGTTTTTAAAGTCCGGCGGAAGAGGCGAAGGTCGGTGATAGTCCGGAGGTCTGGGGGGAGGTCATTCCAAAGGGCGGGACCTGCCACAGAGAAGGCTCTTCCCCTGGGCGTCGCCAGCCGGCATTGTCCAGCGGACGGCACCCTAAGGAGGCCCTCCCTGTGGGAGCGGACAGGTCGAGTGGAGGGTAGAAATATGGGAGGGAGCGTACTGCTTTCCTTTTGCCTTTCAGCTCCACCCTAGGAACCTTGAAGGCAGGAAATCATTTTTGTGTTGCATTTGTGCTGATAAATAAATAAACGGAGACCAGTATAGATCTATTTCAAGCTATTTAGCTCTCATCAGCTAGCCATACCCTTACTGGGATTAGAACTTGGGCTACTTGCATGTCAGGCAGTTGTATTAGCCACTAAGCCACAAGCTCTCCTCCCTAACATGTAAAAACAGCCCAGGTTCAAATCCCTGTAAGGCAGGGGTGTCCAAACTTGGGAACTTTAAGACTTGTGGCTGGGGAATTCTGGGAGTTGAAGTCCACAAGTCTTAAAGTTCCCAAGTTTGGACACCCCTGCTGTAAGCTATGGCTAGCTGATGAGAGCTAAATAGCTTGAAATAGATCTATACTGGTCTCCCTTCATTTATTTATCAGCACAAATGCAACATATTTATATTTATATATACAATAAAATTACGCACACACGCACACATATAATTTTATTTTATCTTGCCTTCCCATTACTCTCTCATCCTTCTTGCAATCTCTGCTTTAACTATGCAGCAGGAGGGATCGATCTTAGATGGAGAAATTGCAGTCCTGGGCATTTGGACTTTCGGTTTTGAAAAACGGAGGCCTTTTTCTAGAATGAATGTGCCGACACTTGGCGACTGACGGAGTTATTTTCCAAATTGATAAATGGATTGTTCTGTGCCTTGTTAGAGCCGCTCAGATAATGCACCATGAAATCCCCCAGCCGTTCTGACCATCCTCATTTGCATTGAATGGCCAGGCTGTAATCGACTACATTGAGTCTAGTAATTGCTAATCATGTTGTCTTGCTTGGCTTGAGCTTCAGCGCTAATGAGTTCCCCGAGGCTTCCCGCCTCGGAGTTGCTCTTTTATGGGGTTTCATTTCACAATTTTCTTCTGATACTTTGGCTGTGGAGGATCTTCCTCTGCAGCTGGGAAGTTTGATACCCTATGCTGCTGCTTGGGTATAGACAGGGGGACAAGATCTTTAGTGTTTACATTTATATTTGTATGCCATGAGAGCTGTTCCCAATTGCAGCAGCATATGAATATGCTTTGAATAGAATAGAATAGAATAGAATAGAATGCAATGCAATGCAATGCAATGCAATGCAATGCAGAGCAGAGCAGAGCAGAGCAGAGCAGAGCAGAACAGAGCAGAACAGAACAGAACAGAACAGAACAACAGAACAAGAGAACCGAATAAAACAGAATAGAATAGACTTCTTTCTTGGCCAAGTGTGATTGGACACACAAGGAATTGGTCTTTGGTGCAGATGCTCTCAGTGGACATAAAAAGACAAGATACATTCGCCAAGACTCATACGGTACAACACTTAACGATAGTCATAGGGTACATATAAGCAATCAGGAAACAATCAATATTAATATAAATCTTAAGGATATAAGCGACAAAGTTCCAGTCCTGCAGTCATAAGTGGGAGGAGATGGGTGATAGAAACGATAAGAAGGCTAATAGTAATAGTAATGCAGCCTTAGTGAATAGTTTGACAGTGGTGAGGGAATTATTTGTTTAGCAGAGTGATGGCGTTCAGGAAAAAATTGTCCTTGTGTCTAGTTGTGTTGGTGTGCAGTGCTCTATAGCGTCATTATGAGGATAGGAGATGAAACAATTTATGTCCAGGATGCGAGGGGTCTGTAAATATTTGCATGGCCCTCTTTTGACTCGTGCATTATACAGGTCCTCAGTGAAAGGCAGATTGGTAGCCATTGTTTTTTCTGCAGTTCTGATTCTCCTCTGAAGTCCGTGTCTGTCTTGATGGGTTGCAGAGCCAAACCAGACAGTTATGGAGGTGCAAATGACAGACTCAATGATTCCTCTGTAGAACTGAATCAGCAGCTCCTTGAGCAGTTTGAGCTTCCTGAGTTCGCACTTTTTTGATGACGTTTTTGATGTTAGGTGTCCATTTCAGATCTTGAGATATGATAGAACCTAGAAATTTGAAGGTCTCCACTGTTGATACTGTATTGCCTAGTATTGTAAGAGGTGGTAGTGTGGGAGGGTTTAATAAATGAAAATAATGCAACCCATGTTGGGTTGATGGATAGGAAGCAGCTATGACTCCAAGCCCTTCAGAATAAGCCCCCCCCCCCATCAGTGCTCTTTCAGCTAGCTATCAGATGCTGCTCCTGTCCCCAAGCAAGGGGGACCTTTTGGGGGCCTTCTGGAGAAAGGGTCTTGCTCTGCTGTCTGTTATTCCAGGAACCCCTTGAGAAAAACGGAGTTAGGAGCTGGAGGCATCTGGGGAGTGAAAACATTGCTGGGCCATCCAGAGTTTCTTTTAAAATTCATTTGGGAACCTATCTCCAGCCATTCCAATGGGGGCAAGCACTGATCAACTTTTCACTGCAGGAGGGGAAGCGGTGCTGTTGCCGGCCTCTCGCAGTGCTCCCTCCCTAAAGAAACCATCACTTGATCCCAGTATTGTCCATTTTCATGTCTTGGGGAAGGTGGTGGAAAAGCTGCTTGTCTGGCAGCTCCAGTGCGAAAAAAGACCCTATGAGCAAACCAGGAGTCACCGTTCCCGAACTTCCAGGTTGCTTATAGGGCCGTTTTTCGCCCTCCCTTTTCAGGGAATCTTCTTGAAGGCTCCGGAGGGCAAAAAATGGCCCTACTAGCAAACCGGAGGTCTGTTCCTGAACTTCCAGTTTGCCCGTAGGGCTGGTTTTTCACGCTCCGGAGGCTTCAAGGAAGCCTCGAGAGGACGACAAAACGGCCTTAAAAGAAGCCTTGCATGCCCTAACAAATGGCTCCATGTGCCCCTTGTGACACGCATGCCATAAGTTTGCCATCATGGGTATAGGGTCTCCTGGTTGAACAGGGGGTTGGACTAGAAGAGACCTCCAAGGTCATTTCCAGCTCTATTCCGATTGATTGAAACAACAATGAATTCCAGGTTTTTAAAACATGTAGACTATATAACTACAGGGCATATAGTCTAACTATACTGGAAACCCTCCCCACCCCTGCAATCCCCCATTTCCTTCGGCGCCACTGGGCCTCCTCCCAGTTAGTTAATTTCCAGATTTGTTAATAGAAAGGGTGGTGACACCAAGTTGGGAAGGAGTCTAACTTGAGCCTGGTCAAATTGCCCTCCATGGAAGGAAGGAAACATGGACATGATGATGATGATGATGATGATGATGATGATTTTTTCTCTCTCTCCCTCTTCCCCCCCCCCCCCCAGAGTCTGAGAACCTGGATTACAGGTTAGGAGCCATTCATGCCCTGGTTTATAAACTCCCTGAGAAGAACCGAGAGATGTCCGAGCTGCTCATCAGACACCTGGTCCAGTAAGTAGGGGACTGATCTGAAACCCAAGCAATGAGACCTTCTGGAGCTTTTTGGCCTCTTTTGCTGGAGGGGAGGGAAGGGGAGTTGGAGCCGATGGTGTCCAAGCAGCTTGAGTGGTGATTGTACTTAGGAGCTGTTCCAGAAACGAGCAGGCGTGACATGGCCTCCTTGTTTTCCAGAGGAGAAAGATAGAGCATGCTGGAATTGGGGATGAAGTAAGCACATTTCCATTTGGGAACCTTTTATTGTTTTGGCACGAGTGATATTTGTAGAGGTTGTTGTTGTTGTTAAGTTTCTAAGTCGTGTCTGGCCCTTTGCAACCCTCATGGACCCCAGCATGCCAGGCTCCCCGTCCTCCTCTCTCCCGGAATCACTTGTATAGAGGGCCCTTCCCCTTTTGATTCCCTAGAGCAGGGGTCTCCAACCTTTGCAACTTTAAGTCTGAAGGACTTCAGCTCCCAGAAATCTCCAGCCAGCTTTGCTGGCTGGAGAATTCTGGGAGCTGAAGTCCTTCAGACTTAAAGTTGCAAAGGTTGGAGACCCCTGCCCTAGAGAAGAGCCGAATGCTGGGAACGAGGGAAGGCAAAAGAAGAAGGGGACGACAGAGAAGGAGGTGGCTGGATGGAGTCACTGAAGCAGTTGGAGTGAGATCAAATGAACTCCAGGGGATGGTAGAGGGCAGGAAGGTCTGGACTGGAGGAACGTTGTCCATGGGGTCACGATGGGTCGGACACGACTTTGCAACTAACAATCCCTTTTGTGAGGTTGTGTTTTATAGACTTGAGAGAGGCCCCCTTTTTGGCCCGCGCTATCCTTCCTGACTCACTTGTTTCTCTCCTCGATGAGTCATTCCAGCCAGCCTGTTGAGCCGTTCGTCTTGGGCCACATGGCTCTTCATGCTTTGCTGAGCTCCGGTCCTTGTGGGCTGGGGATGCTGGGTATTGTAAGCCAGCACAGCCTAGGATTCCCACAGCAGGGCCAGGTTAGGTTGTCGAGCGATGTGTCTCATTCCAAGAAGCGCATCAAACTTTTAAGTACCATGTTTTTTGGAGTATAAGATGCACCCTTCCCCCCCCAAAAAAAAGAGGGGTGGGGAGGAGGGGGCAGCAGTGTGACGTTTTTACAGTGGCAGAAAGTACTTATTGGTTGTAAAGTACATATTTCCATGGCCGTCTGAATGTTTTGTTTTGTTTGTTTATTAGATTTATTTTTTTACAAGGCGGGTTATCGTGCATATGTCTTCCTTTACCTAAAGGTGCTTTTTGTAGGAGGCAACTGGACTTCCTTGGTTTTTTTTCTTCTGAAGAGGTTTTGTTTCTCATCCAAGAAGCTTCTTCAGCTCTGACTGGATGGTGTGGAAGGGAAGGACTCCTTGCAGACAGCTAGCCTAACCCTCCCGTTGTTGACCATTTAGATAGTTTTAAATTGGGGATTTTAATTGATTTTAGCATAGGATCATAATTTAATTTAATCTATTTTTAAATTCTATTTATTGTATTGTTTTTTGTATATTTTAAATTCCTGTGCGCCGCCCTGGGTCCTCTGTGGAGAAGGGCGGGACATAAATATGAATAAAATAAAATAAAATAAATAAATTTGCATCCTTTAAAGCTGAGATGGCGAACCTTTTGTCTTACGGCCTGCCAAAATTGCGTGCATGCGCCCAATCAATCCTCCCCGCCCACCTGCGCATATCTGCATGACTCCCCTCCCCCCGCATGCATGCGCAACCCCTCCCCAGGCTCCGGAGGCATTCCTGAAGCTTGGGGAGGGTGAAAATGGCTTCCCCTGGCCCCTCGGAGGCTCTCCGGACGCCATAAATGAATTGTTTCTGAACTTTCAGTTTGGATGTTGAGGCAGTTTTTTGCCCTCTCCAACCCCCAGAAGCTTTCTGGAAACCTGGGAGGGCGAAAAACGTCCCCAACAGCCCAACCGGAAGTTTGTTAACAAGCTTCCGTTGGGGCAGCCTCTAGAGCAGTGATGGCGAACCTTTTTTTGGTTGCGTGAAAAAAGCGGGGGGAGCACGGGGTGTGTGTCATGTGCAGGCGTGGCACACCCATAAGGCTATGCATGGCCACAGCGCGCATGTGTGCACGACCATTGCTCCCTCCCATTTTTGGTGTGCTTTTTTCACCCTTGCCAGTTTCCAGAGGCTTTATAGGAGCCCCCCAGCTCCCCAGCGGTCCTCCGGAGGCTTCAGGAGCTTCCCTGAAGGCTCCGGAAGGCTAAAACCGGCCCTATGAGCAAACTGGAAGTCTATTCCTGAACTTCCGGTTTGCCCATAGGGCTGGTTTTTCTTGCTCTGGAGGCTTCAGGAAAGCTCCTAAAGCCTCTGGAGGGCAATAAATGGCGCGCTGGCCAGCTGACAGGGCAAACCTTGCGTGCCCTGACAAATGGCTCCGCATGCCATCCTGTGGCACTCGTGCCATAGGTTTGCCATCCTGGCTCTAGAGGCTTTCCTGAAGCCTGGAGAGGGCAAAAATGGCCTCCCCTGGCCCTCAAGAAGGGCAAAAAATCAACAAGGTCAACAAGGGATGAGATTCTGAGAGCACAGCGAGAAGGCCCTTTGATATACCAGCAGAAAGAGATCTCTATTTTGAAGCAGATCCCGAAAAAGATTCGAGAGATAAGAAGGAAATATTCCTTCTTATCCAAAAAATTGTATTAAAAAGGGGTGTGGTTCAAATGGTCAATGCCTGAAGGAATGTTGGTGTTCTGGGAGGGGGGGAGAGTAAGAATTAAAACAATTGAAGAGGCGGAAGCCTTTCTGAAAAAACATTCCTCAATCCTGGAGGACGAAAATGGGGGAGCGGGAGCAGCCATGGCTCCCCCCACCGGCGGGAAGGAAGTTTCAAGTTTATTCAAATTTGTATACCGCCCTATCTCCCCAAGGGGACTCAGGGCGGTGCACAGAAATATAAAATATGAAACAATACAGTACAAAACAGTTAAAAATAAATTAAATAAAGGTCTGTGCTAAAATTTAGAATAGAAAAAGGGTTAAAATCAGTCAATCAATTAAAACTATGTCCATTAAAACTAAGCCAGGCCAACCTCTTGAAATAGATATGTCTTTAGTGCCCGGCGGAAGAGGCGTAGGTCCGTGATGATCCGAAGAAGAAGACACAATAGCCAAAAGACTCAGATCACAAAAATGATTTTTTTTCTTTTATACATTGTAATTCCTAAACGGATGTTAACAGGAACAAATGATTGAATGCATGAAATTTATGATATGATATGTATGTATCTCTTTCCACCTTATATTGAAAGAATTTTGTATGAAGTCTCGGAGGCGGCCACCACCTCCGACATGGAAGCCCTAAAACATTTCTACTATATCCTATACACCCTTTTCCTTTTTATAAATTTGTAAAAACCAATAAAAATTGTTGTTCAAAAAAAAAAAGAAGGGCAAAAAATCCATTGGCCGGCTCACCACCAATATGGCTCCTTGTTCCACCTATGGCATAGGTTCGCCATCACAGCCTTAGAGGGTCATTGAAGCATTTGAAGGTTTATCTGAGTCACCTGAGTGGTGCTCGTGGTTCCTGTAGTCTGCAGTTCCCCTCCCCCTCCGGAAATCCATTCCTCCTCCCCCACCATTCAAAGGGTGTCCATCCCAAATTGCATAGCTAAAAGCCTGTGGAGATTCTCAGTCATCCAGGTCATGGTTGTCCCAAAGGGGCTTGAAAAGAAGTCCAGTTACCTCCTGAAAAGCACCTCCCAGTTTCTAGACCAGCTCCTTAACCACTGCACTAAACAGGCTGATGTTTTTACATTGCAGTATCCCATGCCTTCTTTATTTTAAGAGATAAGTACTTATCTAGCACTGAAAAAGAAAAGAAAGGTTGGTGGGATTTGCCTGGTTCTCGTTTTCCTTACACAGCACCCACATATTTCTAAATAGCTCCTCTACACCAGCAAGATGCTGACCAGATACAGACCTGAGCCACCCCCCTTCAGACCATGGCTCAGCTGAAATTAATCGGCATCCTTAATTGGCCCTGGGCATTGATTTCTCTCTTCCTTGCCTAAAATCTCTCTCTCTCTCTGACACGGCTTGACAAAGATTAGTCCAAAAATGTCTCGTCTCGTCTCTTCTCTTCTCTTCTCTCTCTCCCTCTCTCTCTCCCCTATCTACCCCACATTTTTATAACTTACTAAGAAGTTGGTTGGGGTCTGTTTTGTCAAATACCTTACTGAAATTCAAGTATACAAGCATTTAGCTGTTCCACTAATTTAGTCACTTTGTAAAAGAACGAAATAAGATTTGTCTGGCACGATGATCTGTTGTTGACAAACCCATGTTGGCTTCTGGTTATATCTTTGCTTACTTCTAGATGTTACTTGATTCCCTGTTCCAGGATCTTCCTAGGTACTGATGTCAGGATGATTGGTCAGTAGTTTCCTGCATCTGTGGGGTTTTTCCCCCCTTTTTGAAGATAGGAACCAATCTTTTGAAGCAGGATTCCTTCCTTTGAAGGAATCACAATTGGCTTGGTTCTCTCTTAGCATTAAGCAGTAAATCATGGTTAAGATCTTCATGGTCTGACTCCCTGCAGTTGGCGCATGCAAAACCAAGCAAATTACATGCAATTCTAGCTACTTTCCAACTGCCCACAGGACAGCTTTACAACACGTTTTCTGGAAAACTAAATTGCCCATCTGTTTAGCCAAGGTTTCTTTGAGGAGTTTCTTTTCCGACCTAGTTTCCTTTGGCTCTGCCTGTCCATGTCTCTTCTGCTGGAAGGGGAGGGAAGTCCAGCCCTCGTCTCTCGCCTTCCAGGTTCTGTGATTGCTCAGCAATTAGTGGCTCTGATTTCTTTGGTGCAAGCTAGTTTTGGAGCCTGTGCAGGATTTCCATTGGGCACGCCTTCCTAATGCCTTGTGTTGCTCCTCTCTTGGTAAATGGTGCCAATTTTCAGTTGTACCGAGTGGCTGTGCTTTGCATCACGTGGGTTTCTTGCTTTCATCAAGGTGGGGAGTAAGTGTGAGACTGAAGGCTCACGTGGGCACAAGGAATTATTCAGAAAACTTTACCCTGTGCCCGATCCCAGCCTACTTGTGCTAAACATCTGCAACAGATGAGGTTGTTGTCATCCTAGCAAAACCCTGGAGAAGATGCAGGAGCCCCTCTTTAGAAAAGTTAGTTTTAGAAAAACATTTTCTGTTCCAATAAAATCCAGAGCTGACTACTTGCAGAGGAAACTGCTTTTGGCAGGTTGGACTTTCGTCTTGGAACCCTGGGTGATGCTCTCCAGCTCCTTCTCATCTCTGGAGGGATCCTTCCACCCTTGGTCTCCTTGTTCCAAAACTGGTTGGCCAGTTTGGCTCTGAGCTGTTGGGCCTGGAGATTCTCCTGGCAATTGAGCCCCTGAGTCCATTGAGAAGCCAAGCTGGGGCAGCCTAGAGAGCGGACATCTCAGGCGGGACTCTCCTTTGTCCCCTAGGTGAATGCAAACCAGTTCTTCTCTTTATTCTAGGATGTTCCTTTTTCCATCTCTCTTCTGCCATTTGTTCTGACCTAGACTTCCTGATACATTAAAAAGCACACAATTAGGTCCAAAAATCCTCTTTTTATTATAAAGGCTGTGAATTATGTTCATTCATAGCCTGTAATGAGTCCCAAATAGTTGTAAAGAGTCCTACAATAGGCTGCCAAAATCCTTCGGGATAAGGCTGATAAGCACCCACCTTTATCTTCCTTGAAACGCTGCCAAAGACTTAATGGGCAGTTAGCTTGGCAACCCCACACAGAGCAAAGAGTCAAACACAGAGCTTCAGAAGGTAAACTGACCAGCATGAACCAAGTTGCTTCCTGCAAAGACTCATGTGCCTTTGCTCCTCCTTTATGTCCTATGGTGGGGGCCAATCACCTCCAAACCTTGCTCCCGAGTTGTCCCTTCTGTTTTAATTGTTCTTGCCTTCTGGCAGCTCTGCGCGTGTGCGCACTGGGAACAGGCTCCCCCTGTTCCTCTTCCTCGCTGCTCTCCGACTCTGGGGGCTTCGGAGGCAGCACATAACTCCCCGATGGCCCTGGCCCCCACTCTGCCTCCCACGCAGAGCCCTCGTCCAAGCCTTCCCCAGACTTCAGGACTGGCCCATCTTCCTCCCTAACCTCCTCACTGTCCGACTCTGCTGCCAGCTCCACCGGCCACTGGCAGACCACAACAGTCATGTGCCTAAAGTAACCCATAACCAAAAAGCCCATGAAAAGGGTAACTGAACAGCTGGAGGCCAGCATAAGAAAGAGAAGACTTAATCCCTATGCAGATGCATTGTCACTTTTCTTCAGCAGCTCTGAACCTTGTGGTTTGTGAAGCCTTCTCCCCTCCCCTAACAACCTTTCAGGATGCCCGGCTGGGAATGATGTTGTCTGGGCCGTGTCAGTCATACCCAAGAAAATGCCACAGCCGTGTCACCTACCACAAAAGCCTGTGAAGTTTCCCAGACCCCAAATGTCACATGCATAGAAAACGAGTCCCACTAGCCTCCTGCTGATTCTGCAGTTCTTTGCCACTTCCAGCAACACCATGGCTAAGCAGAAATAGAGCTGGCTACTACGTGGGTGGGAGACCACCAGGAAACATTACCTCTTTGAATTGGGAGGGAAATCAACAGAAGCATCCCAGGAGAAGTGGGGGGTCAAACACTTCCATGTTCTTGCTGTGGGAATTGATTCGTGGTCCGATTTGGGTTCAGAGGGGATCCTAGAAGCAGCCCGCTCCAGCCCCCCACCTCCACCCCCAGAGGGACTGCTGTCTGAGCAGGTAAAGAAGACAGGGCAAAACAGTGAACGGCAACACAACTGCTTCACCCTCTGGAGATGAGGGGTGGGTGTACCATCCTCTCCCCACACAAGAGCTGGGCCAAGAGAGTAGAAGCTGAGGTGCTCTGGGAGACTGCTTGAACAGAAGGGCTCTCATACCACTAAATGAACCACCCGGGCACTGCCGTACTCAGTGGAGCAGCTGGCACCCGCTCTGTGTTGGCAACAGTAGCTCACTTACCCCCACTCCGTGCGCCTTGACTTGTAAACTTTGCAACCTGGACTGGCTGACGAACCTGCTACAAGCCCTCCGATTCCACCTGGCTTCTCGCCTGCGTGTGTCAGACCGGCCCCATTCTGATCTCTTAGGGAAGTAGAACTCATTTGATTGACGTGAAAAGGCCCTTTTACTAAGAGATGCTGATTGCAGTAAAGTCCAGGGGAATTCCCGTGCACCCATGCAGGGCTAAACCCCTGGTTTCTCCCTGGCCCTCCTGTGCGGTCCGTCTGTGTGTAGCCAATCCAGCCCCCGCCGAGTTGTTATGGGAAACGCCGAGGTGTTTGGACTGGTGAATTTCCACACTCCAGGCAAGCGGCCTTGAAGGTGCCAGTGCACCAGGATGGATCTAGTTCCAAACAGCTCGGTTCTTCCTCAACCGTCAATTTCCCCCCCTCCCAATATCCTGCCATAAAGGTATACAGCAACTTGCCCATTTGTCCCCCATTTGATGACAGAACGGCGGCAAGGCGCCAAGCCGAAGCGGTGGGAATCTGACAGCATGCTGCTTTGATTGGAAACTCTTGTAAGCCAAGCTTGCTGATCTTCTCTGAGGGGAAATGTGTCTGTAGACTTCAAGTGTGTGTGCCTGCAACCCTAAAGAGAACAAAACCGGCCCTTTGTATATCCGTATGTGCTTGGCTTGGCACGGGACAGAAATGGCGGCCCAGAGGTGGCCTTGTAGCCAGCTCGGATCTGTCAAAAGAGAGACGGCAAACTTTCTGAAATATGCTTCTCTGCTTCTCAAATTCTGCAGATCCTCATCTTTAGCTTGGTTTAATGTTCTCCCCCTGCTGTCCTGGAAGGGAAGTATAGAAAAAACCCGCATAAAACTTGACACCGCCCCTATGATATGGGTGCCATAGAAACCACAGTGCATGCTCTTCTTTGCATCCAGTACTACGGAGGCATTCTCCACCAGTTGATTACCACTCTTTTATTTAAATTTACGGGGCATTCTGATCCTTTTCATTCGCCCTGTCTGCTTAACAACCAAGGGAAAAAAATAATATTTCTCTTAAAAGCAGCCAACGTTTCAGCTTCGTCCATAAATGGTTGCCAGTAGTTCTTCTTGCTCAGGGAAAGTTTTGTGTGGTTCATCGTATTGATTGGGTTTTTATTGGTCAAAGACTGAAATACAATTCTTTGTCTCTCGGCTTTGATTCCCTTTCTAGCTTTATTTGCAAAGCATTTTGTGAATGCTCTTGTTTCGCAAAGAAGCCATGTTCTGAATTAAAGGGGAACAGAAAGGCCGCAGAAGGAGAAATGATGGGGAGCAGTGGTGGGTTTCAAATTTTTTAGAACCCACTCTGTAAGTGTGGCCTATTTTGTGGGCGTGGCTTGGTAGTCATGTGACAGGGTGGGAGTGGACACCTTTTAAAATGTGGTGAAACTCATTTAACGACGCTCTTGCTTAGCAACCAAAATTTTGGACTCAATTGTGATGACAAATTCTTTCTTTCTTTCTTTCTTTCTTTCTTTCTTTCTTTCTTTCTTTCTTTCTTTCTTTCTTTCTTTCTTTCTTTCTTTCTTTCTTTCTTTCTTTCCTTCCTTCCTTCCTTCCTTCCTTCCTTCCTTCCTTCTTTCCTTTCCTTTCCTTTCCTTTCCTTCCTGTTGGGTCACTGGCAGCGGCGGGCCAGATTTACTTCCAGGTACGCCGGTGGAACCCCCTCTCACCGGTTTTCTAGATTTCACCAACCGGTTCTCGCGAGTAGGTGCGAGCCTGCAGAAACCCACCACTGATGGGGAGGGTGAAAATAGCCTCTCCCCAGCCTTCCAGGAGGCCAAAAACCAGCTGGCCAGCGTGCATATGTGTGCTGGAGCTGATGGCTTGAGTGATTAGAAGATATGGCTGTGCATGCCACCTGTGGCACGTGTGCCATAGGTTCGCCATCACGGAGAGAGATCATTTCAAAATCTTTGTGGGTTTTTACGTGAGCAGACAGTGGAAGAGTGAGTTGGGGCCCTCAGTGGTCAGGTATTAGGGCTGTTGCTGTTCTACCTCCTGGAACAAGAGAGCCTTTGCTCTGAGTACATAGTTGTGGTTCCTGCTAGCTTCAGCTACAGTAGAAAATAATTTCCTGTTTACATAGACTTACCATATTTTTTGGGAGTATAAGACGCATCAAGATTTTGAAGAGACAAATTTTAAAAAAAATTGCACTCTGCAGACCTCCCAACAATGGGCCCGTCCCCCCCCCCAAAAGGGCATGAATAGCCTTTAGGGGTTTTAGTTGTTTAGTGGGAATTTTAGTTTAAAATGGGTATTTTAGCACAGGTACTGTTTAATTTGTTTTTAAGATGTTGTATATCTATTGTATATTTATGGTTTTTTAGTTTCCCTGTGCACCGCTCCGAGTCCCTACGGGGAGAGGGAGCGGTCAAGAAATTAAATTATTATTATTATTATTGTTGTTGTTATTATTATTATTATTATTATTATTATTATTATTATTATTATTATTATTATTATTATTATTATTGTAGAGTGCTCCTGGAGGAAGGGCGAAAATGAGCAAAACATTGCCCATTTTTCATGAAAACAGGCCCATTTTTTTTCCAAAAAAAAGGCATTCATAGCCTTTAGGAGTCTTATAGAGTGCTATGGCCCATTTTCCGCTCATTTCTGCCTTCCCCAGCCCCCAGGATCTCTCTGAAAGCCCCTATAAGGCTACGCATGGCCATTTTGACGAAGGGGCGGGGTTTCTGCAGGCAAAAAAATGCTGTATTTTGTGTATAAGATGCATCCACATTTTCAGCCTCTTTTTTGAGGGAAAAAGGTGCGTCATATACTCTGAAAAATACGGTATATGGAAGAAATTAAAATAGTTGAATTCATCTCCCCTAAACAACATGGAGTGCTGCTCTAAGATCCAGCCAACTTGTGCTGACCTGTTCTCTCCTGGGCCCTGCAGGTCAGCTGGGCCAGAGAAGAACCTCCGTTCTCTGTCAACTAGCCAGGGCAGCCAGGAGACTGGAACTACCCTGGTCCTGATTTTGCCACCTCTTCAGCTTGTAGAGGGCAGTTCCAAGTCCTCCTTCAAGGAGTTTCCCCCCGCCTGCTCTCTGTCTATCCTGCCCTTCCCTTTGCTGAACCCTTCTCTGTTTTCTCTCCTTCTCCCGACAGCGTGTGTGAACACAGCAGGGAGAATCTCATGTCCCCCTCCAACATGGGGGTGATCTTTGGCCCCACCCTCATGCGTGCACAAGAGGACACGGTTGCAGCGATGATGAATATTAAGTTCCAGAACATCGTGGTGGAGATTCTCATCGAGCACTTTAACAAGGTACAGGAGCACCTAGATGGCTTTTCCCAGACAGCTTCTCAGGGCCTCCCCGGAACATAAACAGAATTAGAAAAAAAGGCAAACAAAGCCTGGGAAATGTGGCTGAGCTTTGCAGAGATGGCTCCAGAGCCAGAGGAGAGCCAGCTGCATTTGGGGAAGGAAGGAAGAGGTGGCCAGCAAACCCAACTGGAAAGGAACTTGGGTGAAGCCATTGGCTCAAGGCAAGGCGGCTAGAAGCAGGGGAGAAATTGGGCCACTCCTTTTGGGCAAGCAGGCTCAGCTTTGCTGGAACACCTCCACGATGCATCGACTGTATGTTTCGGAGTATAAGATGCTCCGAAGTATAAGATGCACCTAGCTTTTGGGGAGGAAAACAAGGGGGAAAAATCTGTCTCCCAGCAATTTTCCTCCTTGCAACAAACAGCAAACAGTACAGATAATATACACTGTTTGTGGTGTCACATTTCAGATTATACTTGTACAGATGCTGTTAAAATTGATGTGGCTTTCTGGGAGTATAGTTATTCTCTGCTATTTAAAAGAAGATACAATAGCACTGGGCCTCTTCAGATCAAGGCTTTATTTTAAAATGCTTCTTCATTTTGTCAAGTTGTCTAGAACAATGATAAAGCAAATTATTACACTTAAAAAATAAGTGTAATAATTTGAACATTCTATAGGCATTTATAGTTATTGACTTACCTCCTTGCAGCAAACAGCCTGATTAGCACAAGAAACAAAAAATCTGCCTCTGCCTCCCAGCAATTTGTCTCATGCAGCAAACAGCAAGTTTCACTTTCAATTTCAGCAGGGACCTCCCAATGACCAGCTGTTTCAGGCTGCAGGGATTGTCTCCGCAAGCCCCATTTCCCCCGTTTGCTGCAAGGAAGCAGAGGTCAAAAGGTTGGGGCTGGTGGGTGGGTGGGGCTACGTTTGGTATATAAGAAAGACGCAGCCAAATTTTCAACCTCCTATAAGGGGGGGGGGAAGCTGCATCTTATACTCTGAAAAATATGATGCTGCCTGAAATAATCCTCTTCCCTCAGCATATATATTTCTTTCAGAAGAAAAGACCCAGGTGACTTTGGCCTTTCTTATATCTCTTATTTTATGCAACAGTAGTTGCGTGTTGCATTGCCAGACGCTCCCAGGCTGAATGCAGCTGCCAGGAGGAGTGCTGGGAATCCAGCCCCCTTCCAGGCTTTTGCTGTGTCTGAACCAGCCGAATCTGATCCACTTGGGGACTTCTCTGCAAGTGGTGATTATGGGGAGGGGGGAGGAATTCTCAAAATGGCAGTCAAAGGTGACCATACCTGTCTTTGCAGTGTTCTCAACCAGAGGTGGGTTCCTACCGGTTCGGCCCGGTTCAGCTGAATAGGTAGTAACTTGGCCAGACACGTGACTATACCGGTCCTATCCGGGGTGCCACCATCTTTATTTTCTGTTCTGCACATGCGCAGAACAATCTTCATTGATCTTCCCATTTTTTAACGGTGTGCGCGCATGCCAGTCCCAGAGAGGTCCTAGAGATGGGCCGTTTTTTGCAAAAATGGAAGCGTTTTTGCCTTCCACCAGCTGCCAGAAGCACTCTGCAGACTTCAGCAGGGCTGGGGGAAGGGAAAAATGCATAAAGTTGCCCACACTCACTCAGTCACATCCCCTCCCCATCTAGCCACGCCCAGCAAACCGGTAGTAAAAATTTTTGAAACCCACCTCTGTTCTCAACCCACCATTGTAATTAATTTCCTTCTGAAAACTACTGGAATACACATGAGTGTCAACTTCTAATGTTGCCATAGTGAGAGAGAGGGGGGAGCGCACTCCACGCATACCTTCGGCTAGAGTCGGATCTCAGATTACTGCAGCAGGCTTGGGAGTGGGGCAACTCATTGGAGAATGTGATTTATGACACAGACTGAGGGGACGGAAGGAACAGGGGTAAAGTTCAGCTACAACTCAAACAAAGTTTAGATCTGACTGCCAAAGGCCTTGCCTAATGGTGCTCCTAATAAATGACTAGTTTTGTATTGAAACTTGGCTCGATACTCAAAAATCAATTAGGGCATTTTTAGGAAACCTGGCACTTGGGGTTTCTTTAGCACCTCAACAGGTTGCTTTCAAGAGACCTTCAGGGGATGGGTAGCCGGGACCCTCCACCCCCAGGATCCTTCCCCCTGTTTGGAGGGCTCAGATATGGACCAGGAACCAGAAGCCTTGGACTTCTGCTAGTAACTTCTCTTGGTGCTTCCCTGCAATGCCTCTGACTTCCTATTCCTGGCATTCCTGTGTTTTATGAGGGTCCAGTTTTTAAAATTAAGATCATGATACTACACTTGATCTTAGCCAAAAGGCCGAGAAGCGATAAAATTAAGACCATGGAACGATACTCTCCTATCCAGATTAGACTAGCTTGCAATTTGACGAAGCCTTTATTTTGTCTTAGTTAAATTGCATAGTTTTAGATGATACTTTTATTATAATATGATGGCTGTAAGATTATGTAGTAGATAATTATGATGAATATCTTTTATTAATTACATTATGTTTTAATTTTCTAACCGTAGAAAAGGGCTGGTGGTTATGGCATTATATATATATATATATAATGCCATAACCACATATATATATATAATGCCATAATATATATATATATTTCCAAATGAAGAAATTCCTGATTTGCTTATAAGAGAATGAAATATAGTATTATGAGATTAACTGGTGGAACACACGTGCATTGAATATGAAAGCAAAAACACATGTTTGCCTAGGTGGACATACTGGTTGATCTTGTGAGTTACCTTAGGTAACATTTCTTGCAGGCGGATGGCTTATGCTCCCGAAATCGCCGTGCTGTGCCAAGGGTACAGTTGCTTTAGTATTATCTTAATGAGGCTGATTTTAACTATTTCCTTCCACGATGTCTGCTTTCAAATCATTCTCTCTCTTCTCTCTTATTTTGGGTACTTTCAACCAGGGGTGAAACCCAGCAGGTTCTGACAGATTCTGGAGGACTGGTAGCGGATTTTATTTAAAATATTTTTTCTTAATTCTCTTACATACCATTTTAAGTATACATTCACATAATTGTTATTCTTCTTTACATTTGTCATTCTTATACATTTATTATTTCATTTAATATAATATAAAGTTTGGGTTGCTTTATTTACCATCCGCCTGTTGTAACACCACTTTATTTTCCCTTTCTTTTCTCCCTCCTTCCCTTCTCTACTTTCTTCCCTTCTCCTCTCCCTCCCCTTCCTTCTTCCCTTCTCTTTCTCCTACTCCTACTCCTACTCTTGCCCTTCCTACCCTCTCTCCTTCTCTTTCTCACCCTTCCGTCCGCCTCTCCTTACCTCTTTCTTCTTTCCCCGTCTTCCTTTCATTCTCTCCTCCTCTCTCCCTTTCTTTTTCTATTGTTGTATATGTCTCTTTCAAACTCGGTTTATGTTTTCTTGGGATGGTATTTCCAGTAGTGGAAATTTTGAGTAGTTCAGAGAACCAGTAGCAGAAATTTTAAGCAGTTTGGAGAACCGGTAGCAGAAATTTTGAGTATTTCAGAGAACCGGTAGCAGAAATTTTGAGTAGCTCGGAGAACCGGTGGCAGAAATTTTGAGCAGTTCAGAGAACCAGTAGCAGAAATTTTGAGTAATTCAGAGAACCGGTAGCAGAAATTTTGAGTAGTTTGAAGAACTGGCAAATGCCACCTCTGGCTGGCCCCCAGAGTGGGGTGGGAATGGAGATTTTGCAGTATCCTTCCCCAGCCATACTCACCAAGCCACGCCCACCAAGCCATGCCCACAGAACCGGTAGTAAAAAAATAATTGAATTTCACCATTGTTTTCAACAATATGTCCAGAAATTTAAGATAGTTATCCGCAGTTCTGTTCCCATTTAGTTGGCTCTAACAAAGGATCTCCCATATGGGTATTTTCTTACAGATCAGCACATCTATTCTGTTTTACTTCTGGCTCTTCATTTAAAAGCATCTGTTTCTATCAAAAAGAGGGAAAAATGATTTGGTTTATCTCTAATTCAAAAACTAGACATTTATTTCAGATTTTTGGGACTTCTGAAAACATGGAACAAGGAGGAGACCAACAGCTGGTCTGCTGAGGCTGCCAGCTGCAGCCTTGGTTTTATAGAGGGAGGCTGGAGTTGGGCCGTAACTGGAAGTCGTTGATGGGATGCAGGGACCATAAATGGTGTTCAAGGCCAAGCAGACTGGGTGACACAATTTTCCACTGAATTAAAATAACTCCCAAACAGCTATAACAGCAAAGTGCTTTGTTTTCAGATAAGAGGCCCAAGGTTTGGCTTCAGAATGGTTTCCCACAATTTCTCTGTTTCACAAGAGATTCTAGCCAGCAGAGGGAGAAGAAAATCCTGTGTCTGATCCCCAGAGTGAAGTCTTTTAATTAAAAAAGAAGAAGAGAAACTGTGTCTTTTTGGCCTTCAATTTTATGATAAGGTCAAGCTAGTAACATTTTATTAGGCTGGGTGATTGTTAAATGTAGTTCTGAGGTTGATGTTTCTACAGGCACCTAAACAAACATTCGAAATGAATTTTTAAGCAGGGACGGTATATAATTTGTATGTGAATTATGAAGGCTCAACGGATGGAGGGAAATGTTCCCTGGCATGGATAATTATTGCTCTGGCAGCTTTAAACATGTACGCTAAAATTAAAAATTAAAAACTAATCCCACAGGAAACAGTATGTGGCGTTACACAGGCCTTGCCCTGGAAAGCGAAGATTAGATCAATATCACCTCTCTTATGAATCGTGTAAATGTAACTTTTAATATAAATATGACTTTGTTCTGCAAATTCAAAATGTCTGTGTCTGGGGGGAGGGGGGGAGGAGATGTCACATGAATGGTTGCCCCTCGTCAGTCTGGATTTCAAGCTGGAAAAGACTTTGTGATCTTGGTCATTTGGATTCTCATTAATATCCAGGGAAGCAGAATTCTTTGGTTCTATATTGGGAGCATCTTGGTTCAATAAATGGCACTATTTTTTGCATGTCCTGCTGATCCCCATAATACTATATTTTTGGAACCCAATTAGTACGAAACCTATCCATGCACACAGTGCTGGGATTCAGCCGGTTCGCACCTATTTGAGAGAACCGGTTGTTAACTTTCTAAGCAGTTTGGAGAACCGGTTGTTGGAAGAAATCTACTTTTGTGTTTTTTCCCCACTTTACAGGGCTAATCCTGTCAGGAAGGCAGGAAGGAAACATTCTGGTGTTGTTTCTAGCCTCATCTTGATTGCCCTGCTTACAGAAACTGCTGCTCCAGTTAACCTCATTACGTTGTCACAGCTAAGGCGAAGTGCCCATCGACGTGAGTGACGTTGAGTTGGCCACGCCCACACAATCACATGATCAGCCAGCCCCACCTCCCCATCTGGTCATTAGGGCTGCGAACCAGTTGTTAAATTACTTTAATCCCACCACCGCATGCACACATTTAGCGACTGTTATCTTTATTATCCGTATTGCAGTATATTTAAATATTTGGGATGAAGGAGATCTGAAATAATTGTAACAGAAACTTGTGGGAATGTTTCAAATGTTGGTTCAGCGGCTGTGCAAATCCAACAGGTGTTAGGGTCCAGTCATTTAAATCACAGCGCCCTATTATCTCTGAATCAGAGAACTGTGATGAAATGCTAATGGTTTATTAAACAAGAAAGGGTTAACAACTCACGGGGTCCCTCTGACTCCTCTGAATTGCAAGCTGGACTGGTTGCCAGTTTGTTTCCAGAGGGGAGTCAAGGTGGTATTTATCATCCAAAGCTCTGCATGGTTTCTGACCAGCTTTAACCAGACCTGGCTCCCCTCCATTAAGGCCTGTCCTCTACTGGGACCCAGGAAATGTCCTTTCTGCCCCAGGGCCTGCCCTCTGGTATTAGCTCCCCCACCCCACCCTACTCAGAAGCCCTGGTTCTCGCCCTGACGGCCTCCCAGAAGTCCTAAAGCAGGGGTGTCCAAACTTGGGAACTTTAAGACTTGTGGACTTCAACTCCCAGAATTCCCCAGCCAGCACAGCTTGGACACCCCTGTCCTAAAGGCTCGTTCTATCCTGCCAGGCCTTGGGCGAGGCTGCATGTGGCTTGCTCCACTAAACTTTAAATTTTGGTAGGATTCTTTCAGGCATCTAAAAGGTTCTCAGTATTGTTCTTCTTCTTTTTCTTTTTTTTTTTTAAAGAATAGAATAAAATTCTTTATTGGCCAAATGTGATTGGACACACAAGGAATTTGTCTTTGGTGCAGAGGCTCTCAGTGGACATAAAAAGACAAGAGACATTCATCACGAATCATAAGATACAGCACTTAAATGATAGCCATGGGGTACAAATAAGCAATCAGGAAACAATGAATATCAATATAAACCGTAAGGATCCAAGCAACGAAGTTCCAGTCCTGCAGTCATAAGTGGGAGGAGATGGGTGATAGGAACAATGAGAAGACTAATAGTAATAGTAATGCAGCCTTAGTGAATAGTTTGACAGTGGTGAGGGAATTATTTCTTTAGCAGCAGAGTGATGGCGTTCGGGAAAAAACTGTCCTTGTGTCTAGTTGTCTTGGTTGCAGGGCTCTATAGTGTCGTTTTGAGGGTAGAAGTTGGAACAATTGATGTCCAGGGTGTGAGGGGTCTGTAGATATTTTCACAGCCCTCTTTTTGACTCGTGCAGTGTGCAGGTCCTCAATGGAAGGCAGGTTAGCAGCCATTGTTTTTTCTGCAGTTCTGATTCTCCTCTGAAGTCCCTGTCTGTCTTGTTGGGTTGCAGAGCCAAACCAGACAGTTATGGAGGTGCAGATGACAAACTCAATTAATTCCTCTGTAGAACTGAATCAGCAGCTCCTTGGGCAGTTTGATCTTCCTGAGTTGGCGCAGAAAGAACATTCTTTGTTGTGCTTTTTTGATGACGTTTTTAATGTTAGGTGTCCATTTTAGGTCTTGAGATATGATCAAACCTAGAAATTTGACGGTCTCTACTGTTGATACTGTTCTCTCTAGCTTGGTTTTGTAGGTCGCTGTATTACGCTTACATAGTATTGCGAGGTGCTCCGGGTTGCTTGGAATCAAGTGGCATCAAATGGAATGGAGTAAACGCATGATGAATAAGTTGTAGTATTCCTATTGTGGATGTTATGTAAAGAGAAAAGAGGTAGGAAGTAAATCAAATAGGGACTTTCTTCAGACATCCAGTCATTCAATTGCAATAGATAATTTTCTTCTTTTTGCAAGTCAAAACGTTTGTGACTTCTGGGTGGGGAAGGTGCCCAGCATGGAAAACCGAATCACTTCTTTGTCCCATATGCAGCATTCCTGGTGTTAGAACCTATTAGAGATTTAGCAGCTGCTTTACTATATTTGGATTTGGTGCTCAGAAATTTGGAGCAAATGAAATTTGGGCAGTATTATTAAAATGCTCTGGCTGCCCAGTAATTCTGAAAGCAAACTTTGTGTTGTTGCCAGACACGGAAGGTATTTAATTTTGGCTGGAGAAACGGGAGGAACAGCCGACCCCAAGATCCGTGTTGACAGCTTGTACGTATCCATTGCAGTCTTGGACACCAAAGTGGCAGTAAAAAGAGGGCAGGATGGATACAGCGAGCATTCGCTTAATGGATGGCATGAAGCCCCCCCCCCCCCCCCCCCCCGGTGTCTTTATGGTCCAGATGCCTCATCCTTAAAATGACCCTCAAAAGTGAGAACATATTTGCCATCTGTCATCACTTCTGGATATCTTGGCAGGCCATCATGATCCATGGAAAAAATGGATTGCATTCGTTTGGTCTGTCTGGTTCCATGGACTGTGCCTTGGTGATATCATTATTATTTTTTTTAAAAAGGGGGATGAACTAATTTGATTGGATTGGATTGGATTTATATACTGCGGAAGGGACTCGGGGCGGTGCACAGGAAATTAAAACCTAAAAAAGACAATACAAAGAATAAATACATCATAAAATCACTAAAATCCTATTAAATTAGATAATACCTGTGCTAAAATCAATTTAAAACCCCTTATTCACTTAATTTAACTTAAAATCAGTCGATGATATAGTCTCGGAAGTTAGGCCAGGCCAGCCAGGTGAAAGAAGTGAGTCTTTGGGTGTTGGCAGAAGAGGCGCAGGTCCGTGATGTTTCTAAGTTCAGGGGGAGTTCAGGGGGAGTTTCAAAGTTCAGAGGGAGCATAGCTGGCTGGGGAATTCTGGGAGTTGAAGTCCACAAGTCTTAAAGTTCCCAAGTTTGGACATCCCTGCCTTAAGTGGTTGACCACTAGGACCAGGATCCCTCTCACAGTTAATACTGTTGAGCCCAGTGATGCCTATTTTGTACCTGTGAATTTGGCGTTTCTTGCCTAAGACCTTATCCTCTAAATCTTAGCTGTTTCTCCCAACTTGTTGTTCTCCCAATTTGATGAGCTCCCCTTCTCTCCTCTCGTTAAGTCATTTATGAAGTTGTTGAAGAGTACTGGGCCTAAGACAGAACCTTGGGGTACCCCACTGCATTCTTCCCTACATGTTGATATTCTCTTTAAGACTACACACTGGGTATATGGCTGGTCAGCCAGTTACAAATCCATCTGATGTCTCTCCGTCTATCCCACATTGTTATTGTATAGAATAAATGTTCTGCACCAATCAGAAGGAACACTATTGAAAGACACAAACATAAGTACTTAATTAATGTGGCTAGACCACAAACTCTTGAAAATTGTTTTGGAAACTATCTTAGTTTGGAGAAATTAAAGCAGAAGATGCCATATTTCTTTCCATGAGAGAAGATTTAAAAAATCATCACATCACGTTTACACAATATATTTTTCACTTCTCCAGTTTAAATTAGAGCAGAATGTGGTGGAACTTTTCTCTCTTTCTTTTACTGAAAGGTCAGACGTCCAGATTGGGAGAGGGGGGGAGTTCCCGGGTACCATTTTATTTGTTTTAAGGCAAATTAAAAGTTGGCCGACAAAACTAAGTAATCTGGTATTGCATAAGTCTTTCTCACTAACCTGGAACAAAACTTTAATGTCGTTTTAATGCATTTTCCAGACAATGGCTATTTTTAAATGTATTAACAAACCATCCAACAATACTTTTCTATCCTAATTATTGAGGTCACATTTTGAGGGAAAGGGCAAACCACAGATGGCCACACCCCAGAATTCTCCTCCTCTTCTGCAGCAAGAAAAGGAAGCATGGAGACCCACCAAAACGTTTCATGAGTACAATGCCAAATTAAGGGAGCCATTGGGGGGTCAAAGCATCAGAAACCAGGAGATCATGAGCTCCAATCCTGCCTTAGGCACCAAGCCAGCTGGGAGGCCTTGGGCCAGCCACTGTCTCTCAGCCCTAGGAAGGGGAAGGCAATGGCAAACCACTTTTGGAATCTTGCCAAGCTGCAAGGAACCCAAATAAAAATGCCAAACAAAAGAGACTCCCTTCAACATTGGGATTAAAGACACCGGATTAAAAACCAGGAGACCATGTAGTCAAGTATGGTCATTCAGTTTTGTCATTCAGTTTTGCTCGCCAAGATGTAAAAAGGATGTGGAGACTCTGGAAAGAGTGCAGAGAAGAGCAACAAAGAGGATTAGAGGACTGGAGGCTAAAACATATGAAGAACGGTTGCAGGAACTGGGTATGTCGAGTTTAATGAAAAGAAGGTCTAGGGGAGACAGGATAGCAGTCTTCCAATATCTCAGAGGTTGCCACAAAGAAGAGGGAGTCAAGATATTCTCCAAAGCACCTGAGGGCAGGACAAGAAGCAATGGGTGGAAACTAATCAAGGAGAGAAGCAACTTAGAACTGAGGAGAAACTTCCTGACAGTTAGAACAATCAATCAGTGGAACAGAAGTTGCCTACAGAAGTTGTGAATGCCCCAACACTGCAAGTCTTTAAGAAGATGTTGGATAGCCATTTGTCTGAGGTGGTGTAGGATTTCCTGCCTGAGCAGGGGGTTGGACTAGAAGACTTCTAAGGTCCCTTCCAACTCTGTTATTCTATTCTATTCTAAGTCTTGCTTAAGAACAAAGCCTAATGGATGACTTCGGGCCAATCCTTTTCTTGCAGCCCTCGGAGGAGTGGGGAGGTCTCTGCCAAAAGAAAATGTGCGGAGAAAATTGGATGGACTTGTCCAGACAATTGTCAGAAATCAATACTGACTCAGAAGCAGAAGATGAGGAGAGGGTGGAGATTCGGGAGGAAGGAAGGAAGGAAGGCAGGAAAGCAAGGAGGCAAGCGGCGAACTGAGATTTGATGTTCTACTTGCACATCAAATATATAAAGGGATTTAAATACTGGAACAAAGTAAACAAAATCAACCTATTCCAAATTCTGCTTTCTGCAAATAAAAAGTGTTTCAAGTGTTTTCTAACTGTTCATCATGACTTCACCAGACTGGATAGATTTGCAGAAGGCTAGTAACGTATAATTAAAAGATTTTGTTGACAGTCATCTTAGCTTGGATGTCACTTCAAAAATAATAAATGTACTTTTTTGAGTAATTTAACAACAGTAATGTTTTTCTGGGATCATCTGCCTGCATAACTCCCTCATTTGCAGTCTTTTCTGTTGTTACAAAGGGTGTGTTTTCAAGATGTGTGTGAGAGGCCAGCTGACAAAGGCTCAAACACTTTTCCTAAGAAAGAGGAATAAAAGGGAGTTTGGTTCTTCTTGGCTGGGACTCTTTAGTCTCCTTTGGCTGGCTGTGCCTTGGGCAGCAACTGGCATCTCTTTTTCCCGACTGGGTTGCAGTCTCACAACTGTGTAAGGTGGCAGAAGGTCATCAGGTGAAGTTGTTCTCATCCTGGTGCCTCCATCCATTCCGGCTCCTGTTACTTCTGGTTCGCTCAGGGACGCACTTGGTGCATGTGCACGCTTGATGACTTCCGCTCCTTCCGTCTGAAATTAAAAACATATCTTTTCTGCTTGGCCGGCCTAGGTTAGTCTCTCTCTATGGGGTTTTAGCTGTTTAAGTGGGAATTTTAGTATGTAAATGGGTATTTTAGCACAGGTATCGTTTAATTTGTTTTTAATATGTCTGTATATTGATTGTATATTTATTGTTTTAGTTTCCCTGTGCACCGCTCCGAGTCCCTATGGGGAGAGGGAGCGATCAAGAAATTAAATTATTATTATTATTATTATTATTATTATTATTATTATTATTATTATTGTTGTTGTTGTTGTTGATGAGCGCAATGGGCGCATGCATAGTAGTAACAATAATTACTTTTTATTTTATTTTATTTTATTTTATTTCGATTTATATAACCGCCCTTCTCCATTGAAATGGACCCAGGGCGGTGCACAGGGAGTTAAAAACAATAAATAACAATAAATACAGAGTAATAACTAAAATAAATTAAACTAAAAACCTGTACTAAAATATCCAATTAAAATTCTAAAATACATTTACTCATTGACTAAGCTAGACCGGCTTGATGGAAAAGATATGTCTTAAGTGAGCGGCGAAAGAGGGGAAGGTCTGTGATAGTCCGAAGTTCGGGGGGTAGGTCGTTCCAGAGGGATGGCCCAGCCACTGAGAAGGCCCTCCCCCTGGGCACCGCTACCTGGCATTGACCGGCGGATGGTACCCTGAGGAGGCCCACCCTATGGGAGCGGATCGGACGGTGGGAGGTATGCGGCAGGAGACGGTCCCGCAAATAACTAGGCCCCTAGTTATTATGCACATGCGCAGAAGCAAAAACAACATGGTGGCGCCTATGGCACTGCCGATAGAATGAGTTCAGGGGTGTGGCCAGCTGAGAGGTCAGCTGGCCACTCACACACATCCCGAACTGGGCTGAACCGGTAGGAACCCACCTCTGGACTGCAGCTCTTGCAGCAATTTGCTCTCTTTTGGCTGCTGGGGACAGGGGCAGGCAGGAGCTTTCAGGCACACTGAATTGCAACAGGATCCCTGCCTTTTGTTCCTGCAACCACAGAATCGTATCTCGCAGAGACTTGCAAGGGTCTTCAGAATCTTATCTCGTAGAGTTGCAAGGGTCCTCTAATCCAGGGGTCTCCAACCTTTGCAACTTTAAGACTCCCAGAATCTGGGAGCTGAAGTCCTTCAGACTTAAATTTGCAAAGGTTGGAGACCCCTGCTCTAATCCAATCTTCTGCAATTTGCAGGAAACTCAATTCAGGGACAGAGCTGTTCCATCTTGTGCCTTCCAATGGTCTTGGTGCTTGAGTTCCATAATCCTCAGCTACTTTGTTGATTATGATGCGTGGAGAGCACATGGACTGCATTCGAAGGGAAACGCTTTGGTCTCCCTGTGTCCCATCCAAAGAGGCAGTTCAGAAGGTTTGAGACAGCTTCCCAGATTTCTAACTCTCAGTTCTGAATTCAGTTGTTCTGTAGTTGGAGTGGTAACATACCTTATGTATGGTCTTGATTCCCAAGTGAATGTTGGGCTGTGGAACTCATCCCAAGAATCAAAAGAGAATTTCTGTGCAAAGTCATTTGCCCAACATAAACTAGTATGGTTTGAATTTGTGGCAAAGACTCTGGTGGAGTTTGCCACTGCAAAGAAGGAAATTGGCCAGTGATAACGACTGTGAATATTTATGAAATCAAGCCCCAGGTGGGGAAACTAATAGAAGTTTAATGTCTCGTGTGACACTAGGACTTCGTATTCCTTCTCACAATACCAAGAATTCCAATTGCAAAAAGTGCTGCTGATTAAAGGTAAAGGTTCCCCTTGCAGATATGTGTTAGTCATTCCTGACTCTAGGGGGCAGTCCTCATTTCCGTTTCAAAGCTTAAAAGCGGCGCTGTCTGAAGATGTCTCCATGGTCAGGTGGCCGGCATGACTCAACACCAAAGGCGCACGGAACGCTGTTCCCTTCCCACCAAAGGTGGTCCCTATTTTTCTACTTGCATTTTTAACATGTTTTTGAACTGCTAGGTTGGCAGAAGCTGGGACAAGTAATGGGAGCTTACTCCATTATGCGGCGCTAGGGATTCGAACCGCCAAACTGCTGACCTTTCTGATCGACAAGCTCAGCGTCTTTGCCACTGAGCCTTGCTGCTAATTAAAATGGCTTTAAAGTGGGGGGGGGGGGGGGTTTGAGAAAATCTGGGAGGATAGTTGCTGGGATCAACAATGGGTTACAGCTCTATTTCCTTGTTAGTGGCCGCCTTGGGAATTGGCCCTGCAGGAGTCCAAGCTAAATGAACCTTCTTTCTGATCAATCAGACACTTTCAGAAAACTTTGCATTGCTTCTAAACGTACTTCTTTATCAAGATTATCCTGTTCAGCCAATGAAACAGTTATCACATCATTGGATGTGGCTTGTCTCTCACACCCATTTCTGTACCATATTTCCCCTAAAATAAGACAGGTCTTATTTTCTTTTGACCCCTTGAAATAAGCGATTGACTTTATTTTCGACAAGGTCTTATTATTTTTAGGTGCAGGAGGCAGCGAGTGTGGTCACCTCATGGCTGCTGTTGTGTTGCAATATTTTCAGGGAGGGCTTATTTCAGTGCACGCACTCAAAAGCCCAATTGGGCTTATTACCTGGGGAGGCCTTATTTTCAGGGAAACAGGGTGCATAGTAGCTTGTAATCTCTCTGCTGCACAAGAGAGCAGGGCAAAGGTTAAAGTCCTCTGTTTCTTAATACTTTTTTCTCTTTTAGATCTATTCTGGGCCTCCTGAAGACAATGCTGCACCCCCTATTCCACCTCCACGGGTAGCCACTCGAAGGCATAAGCCCATCACCATTTCCAAGCGCCCCCTGAGAGAGAGACCCCTCTTCTTTGGAGGTTCTGTGGAAGAAAGCGAAGGTGGGTTCTCTTGTTCCTCATAGCACAAATCCTTCCGTCGGTAGAGGTTGGCGCTACATGAGGATCAGGTTCTAATGGTGCTGGGCCGAGGGGCGAATGCCATTACTTCTCCTGATGTGCCAAATGAGGTATGGCATTTATAGAGCAATAGAAGAGAAATTGAGCCTGCCGTTAATTTGCAACAGTTCTTCAAAGGGAAATTGTCACCCCGGTCTACCTGACAAAAAGTTTTTGGAACTTTGAAGCAGTTATGGACTCTGATTTCTTGTGCAACAGATCAAAAATGTTGCTGCCATGATTTCACCATAAGGCCAGAAGACATTGGTCTTGCCGGCCTGCCTAGACTTTGGGTTTGTGGCAATGACGAGATAGGAAACTGAATATCTAGGCTCCTGTGTTGTCTTGGTTTGCACTTGGAGCAAAGAGATCCGGACTCTTAAGATTCTTTTCTGACTTAGACTTCCTGATACAGTAAAAAGCACACGCTTAGTCCCCAAAACCCTCTTTTTATTTCAAAGGCTGTGAATTATGTTCATTCACAGCCCATAATAAGTCCCATATAGTTGGAAAGTGTCCTACAGTAGACTGCCAAAGTCCTTCGGGACAAGGCTGATAAGCACCCACCTTTATCTTCCTTGAAACGCTGCCAAAGACTTAATTGGCAATGAGCTTGGCAAGGCCACACAGAGCAAAGAGTCAAACACAGAGCTTCAGAAGGTAAACTGACCAGCATGAACCAAGTTGCTTCCTGCAAAGGCTCGTGTGCCTTTGCTCCTCCTTTATGTCCTATGGGAAGGGCCAATCACCTCCAAGCCTTACTCCTGAGTCGTCCCTTCTGTCTTAACTGTTCTTGCTTTCTGGCAGCTCTGCGCATGCGCGCACTGGGAACAGGCAGAGCCTGTTCCTCTGCCTCACTGCTGTCCAACTCTGGATGCTCTAGAGGCAACACATAACTCCCAGATGGCAGAGGTGCCCTCTCGGCCTCCAATGCAGAACCCTTGTCCGAGCCTTCCCCAGACTCCAGGACTGGCCCATGTTCCTCCCCCAACCTCCTCGCTGTCCGACTCTGCTGCCAGCTCTGCAGGCCGCCGGCGGACCACAACAGATTCAACGCCTTGTTAATTTCCAGCACTCGGTGTGAGGATTGTTCTGTTCTTCTGGGATTCTCTAGTACGAAGGTACAGCAGCAGCCAATGACCACTTGAATTGTCACTTTGCAAAAGGAACTGGAGATTTCCAACCTGAGCCTCTTTTCCTGACCAAGCCCGTACTCTCTGTTCTTCCAACACTCAAGCATTTCAAAGGCCCATTAGCTCCTTCAGAAGTTTGAAGTTGTAGGAGAACATTGTCCTCAGGGTGTGTTGGGGAGGTGCTTGGAATAATCACGCTGACAAGCAGCACTGGGGTTTGTGCTGCACTTTTGCTAGCAGAAGAGGGAAGAGAGCCAGAACATGCAAGCATCATAAACATCACATGCGCAAGGATTGGGCATTGCAATACCAGCACTCTGGGATGGGCTCTGAGGGTAATTGAAGTCAATTGTGCTGCTGGCTCGGATAAGCTCACCTGGAACAACCTAGGGTTGAGGTGAGGCAGTTTTTCAGAAGTATGACAGCTCTCCCTTCAGCCTACTGAATTGGGCAAAAATGAATTTGAACTCATACCTTCTTCCTTCTGGCAGCAGCTTCTGAAAACCATCTCCTCCAATCTTACTAACGGTGCAGAGGATGTATTGCCATCCCCCGAGAGCTAAATGAAAGCATGTCCTGAAGCCCCCAAGCCCTATAAATATATTTAGCAATAGCACTTAGATTTATATACTGCTTCATTGTGCTTTTACAGCCCTCTCTAAGCAGTTTACAGAGTCATCCTGTTGCCCCCCAACAATCTGGGTCCTCATTTTCCCCACCTCCGAAGGATGGAAGGCTGAGTCAACCTTGAGCCCGGTGAGATTTGAATGCCGAACTGCAGCTAGCAGTCAGCTGAAATAGCCTGCAGTACTGCACTCTAACCACTGTGCCCCCTCGGCTCTTAAATTTCCTATTTATTACAGTCATTCTTGCTGTTCCTTTTACTAATACTAATTATGAGATTTATACATTTGGAGAAAATGTTTAAGGAGTCCATTTTAACACTTAACAGGGAAATCTATTTCTGTGGCAATATTGGTGTAGATGTTTTTTGGGTGGATTTATTTTAGGGGATTAAAAGGCGGACATGCTTTCAGCCCCCCCCCTCCTCCCCAAAATCTTTATTGCCCTTGATAACTTGGCCCTCTCCTCCTGGAAATGGACTGTTCATGTATGATCTGTAGGCTCAGAAAAGGTTCCTGGTGGCCAGAATTCTTTGAGTTGGGTTTTCCCTTTCAGATTGCCAGCCGAATAGCTGAGAGTCACTATCCAGGTTCAGTAGAAAATATCAGATGCAATCCATACATCCCTTCGGCCGATCCGCTCTCACAGAGAGGGCCTTCTCAGGGTGCCGTCAGCCGGGCAATGCCGTCTGGCGACACCCAGGGGAAGAGCCTTCTCTGTGGCGGGCCCGGCCCTCTGGAACGACCTACCCCCCGACCTATGTACTATCTCGGACCTCCGCCTCTTCCGCCAACGTCTTAAGACACATCTTTTTCAGCAAGCCGGCCTATCCTAACCCTCCCGTTGAGACTAGTTAGATAGTTTTAAATTGGGGATTTTAATTTGATTTTAGCATAGGATTATAATTTAATTTAATATATTTTTAAATTTTGTATTTATTGTATTGTTTTGTATGCTTTTAAATTCCTGTGCGCCGCCCTGGGTCCTTGTGGAGAAGGGCGGGATATAAATGTGATTAAAATAAAAAATAATAAAATAAATCAAGACAGATGGACAGATTAATAAGACACAGTTGCAGAGGCATCAAATGAAAAATCAAGAAATTTGTTATCGGCTGAATTTCATCATGTCAGTGTGGGAACATGTGGCTTCCATTGTTGTCTTTGCCAAGGCTTTCCTCCATTTCTGACTTGCCTGAATGCCCTAAGACCGTGATGGCGAATGTTTTTCTCCTTGCACGCGAAAAGCGTGCGTGCCCACACCCATAATGCAATGCCTCCTGCACAGGCGCCACAACCCCCTGTGGTCCTCCACCTCACCACGCATGTGTGTGACCCCCCGTGACCCGTTTTGGGCCTAGCAGACCTCCCTGAAGCCTCCTGTAATCAAAAATGGGGTGCAGAGGGGAATGCCGCACCCACCCCATGCTCCCCCTGCCCCCCCATGTATGTGCATGCAATCCTCCACCACCATGCATGTGCATCTGACCCCACCCTCTGCATATGTGTACATCTCCAACTTGCCAGCAGAGACTCGAAAATCAGCCTTCCGGCAGGAGACACTCACACATGCATGATGCAGCAAAGCTGGCCAACGAATTGCGTGTCCATAGAGACGACTCTGTATGCCATCTGTGTCACATGTGTCACAGCCCTAAGAACTGACCATCTGTTGTTTTTGCTCTAGAAGAGGACAGCTGTGGCCTGACTCTGAATGGCATAATACCTGCCATCAGCCCTGATGTTCCGAAGCCACTCCAGCGTAGCCGACTGCAGAGGCCGGCAGAACCTGATCCAGGAAGGCCCAGTCCAGAAAACCATGGAACTGGGGAACCCTGTGCAGAGGTGGATGTAGGAAGGCTGGTGTCCAGACTCCAAGAAGGAGGAGCCAAACTCTCCAGTAAATCTGCCAACAACGTCGGGCCAACTCCCAATTCCCTGAAGGCCTCCAGCCTACACCCCAAGAAGCCCGCTCCAAGGCCTGGCGCTGGCTGCAAAGAAGGTGAGCCCAGTGCTGGCATTCAAATAATTTAACAACCTGTTCTCTACCCGAATGACCAGCTGGGTGGTCATGTGATTGGTTTGGCGTGGCCAGGGTGGGCATGACACGGGACTCGTGGTGCTAAGGCAGGACTTCCCTGAGACCCTCCCTTACTCTCATTATACAAGTAATCCTCCAGTTACAAATGTAATAGAGCCTGCCAATTACATTTCTAACCTGGGGATTTGTTTGATTCAATCAAGTTAAATGAACGTGATCACTCCCTGCTTTCCCCAAAGCATTTGTTAATCGAATATGCGGTTCTTTAAATGCACACGAGGTATCTCAGCAGTGGTGGTTTTCTGCAGGCTCGCACCTACTCGCGAGAACCGGTTGGTGAAATTTAGAGAACCGGTGAGAGGGGGTTCCACTGGCGTACGTGGAAGTAAATCTGGCCCGCCGCTGCCAGTGACCCAACGGGAAGGAAAGGAAAGGAGGAAGGAAGGAAGGAAGGAAGGAAGGAAGGAAGGAAGGAAGGAAGGAAGGAAGGAAGGAAGGAAAGAAGGAAATGGAGCGCTTTAAAGATGATAATTAACACCTTGAAGCGCACCCGAAAGACGACAGGTAGCCAGTGCAGCTCGCGCAAGAGTGGTGTTACATGGGTAAACCTGGCGGTTCCCATAATTGCTCGCGCGGCTGCGTTCTGGACTAGCTGAAGCCTTCGGGTGCACCTCAAGGGGAGCCCCATGTAGAGAGAGTTACAATAGTCCAGTCGGGATGTCACGAGCGCATGAGTGACTGTGCGAAGGGCGTCCCGATCCAATAGGGGGCGCAATTGGCGAACCAGGCGAACCTGGTAAAACGCCCTCCTGGCCACGGCTGTCACCTGATCTTCCATGGACAGCCGGGCATCCAGGAGGACACCCAAATTGCGCGCCTCATCCACAGGGGCCAGCGATGGAGTGAACTGGTTGAATCGGGCAGCCGGAAACCACAGCCACTCGGTCTTGGTCGGGTTGAGCCTGAGTCCGTTCCTTCCCATCCAGATCCGCACGGCTTCCAGGCACTGGCACATCACCGCTACGGCATAAGAAATTTGACAAGCCTAATGTACAATGCTTGATAGTAGCATCATAAAAAGACTTTTCCATGAAATGTTTAAACACTCCAAATTTTTAAATCTGGCAATCATATGTCAACAATGGCTAAAATGATATGAATACCTTTGAAACATTGAATTCTATGGTCTCAATGTTTCGAAATTTCAAGTTCTTGAAATGGATTTCCAAGAACTACAAGAAGACAAAACTGCATTAGTTGTTCAGTGAAATCTCATTTTCAATGAATACTCACTTTTCTTTTATCAAAATAAAAATGTACAATTTGCTGCAAAAAGGAGGGACATAAATGATTTAGTTGCAAATCAGGCACAATTTAACATAGTTCTTTTATATTTTTAAACATAACCGTAATAGGTTACATTCATGCTAACTTAATTGCCTTTATTTCCCACTGAAAATAATGGAAATGTTTATCAGGCCATTTACTATATTACTTACTTTTTGAAGATCTTCCTTTTATGAAGATCTCCAGAGGTCCAGAAGAGGCTGATCCACTGACACAGAAGCTAAAGTCTTTTATTCAGATGGGGAAAGCTGTTTTCCTTACATCTCACGTTCTGACCACTTCACCAGCTTCTAAATAAAAGACTTTGGCTTCTCTGCCATGTGGCTCAACCTCTTTTGCAGCTCTTCAAAAAGTAAGTACAGTAAAGTCATGGGAAATGGGGTGGGCGGTTCAGGCCCAGGGACCCTCGATTTCAGCCTGTAACAGGCTGGGGGAAGCCCTAGGAAGGTGCAGATGGGGCCTGGGAGGGCAGATCAGACCCAGGGACCCTCCATTTCAGCCTGTTAGAGGTCAGGGGAGCCCTAGGAAGGCCTTATAACACAGGGGTCCCCAACCTTTTTTGCACCAGGGACCGGTTTCATTTTAAAGAAAATTCCGCGGACTGGCCGGCTTAGAGGGGGAGTGGGGGGGGAGGGGAAACAGGCGGCGCATGCACACGCGGGGTGTATGTGAGTTTGTTCACTCGCCCCTCTAGGGCCCCCAATGGCGTGAGCGACCGCACCTGCGCTCTCCCGCCCCCGGTGTGCACTCTGCCCAGGGAGCTGCCCCGTCCTCCCTCCTCCTCCTCTCCGGCCCTGTGACCTGGTTCCTATCAAGCCACGGACTGGCACCGGTCTGCAGACCGGGGGTTGGGGACCTCTGCTATAACAGGCCATTCGCACCAGCAAAAAGGTGAAGGAAGGCTCATCAGAAAGGCAAGTAGCTGGGCTGCGTGGGAGGCAGCGGAGAATGGCGAAAGAAGGCTTGGCAGGTAGCTGGGCCATGTGAGAGGTCGAGGTGAAGGCAGGAAAGTGGGCTGGGCCATGAGGACACATGGTCAAGGCAAGTGAGCTAGCAAGTGAGGGAGCCAGAGAACAGCAGCTGCTATGCCATGGCCAAGGCATGAGAGGTGAGATAAGGAGTGATTGGGAGGGGTGGGGCAGGGCCAGCCAGTGGTGCGATTAGCCAGTTCTCTGATCTGCGCTAAAATTTAACAACTCGTTTACCCGAAGCAGTCCAAACCGGCTGAAGCCCACCTGGGTTGGTTCTTTTCTAAGACATGCTGCTTCTGGCCCCCAGCCCTTTAAAGACTCCAGGGCTCTTTGTTTTATAATACAGTTCAAACTAAATTTGGGATGAGCCGTTTGCCCAGTGGGTTTTTCACCCTTTGAATTAGAATCTCTTATTCTGCTATTTAACTTGTACCGCGCTTTTCTACTGCGGTGAGCACTCAAGAAAGCTACGGTAATAAAATTGAAAGCAAAATAAAACATTGCAAACATATATCAAAATGAGTAAGATAAGTTCTGAATCCTCTTAATTAAACATCTGGGTTTTTGCTGAGGGAATGGGGCCCTGCTGCTGTTCTTAGGAGCACATGATCTGCATCCTTGGTGCAACGTGGGAGATGGTCTGTTCCTGCACACCGGAAGGACAGAGAGGACTTTTCCAAGAGAGCTTTCTCTGCAGATGTTAACAGCTGGACAGGTTCCTTCTGGGAGAAACAGCCCTTTAGCATTTAGGACTCTGAAGATAAAGATATAAAATAATGCTTAATAAGCATTTGGAAGCGGCATAAGTATTTCCGAACAGGCTTCACGTAATCTCTGTATTTTGCACTAGTTAACAATTTAGCAACTGCATTTTGTACGATATATAATTTCTGGATCTCCTTCCAGTCATCGACAAGATGTAAACTATCATAAATGTCACCAGTCCCAGCTGGTTTGGGAACGTTCGGGGGGGGGTTCCGTGGTGGGATTCAAAACTTTTTACTACTGGTTCTGTTGGCATGGCTTAGTGGGTGTGGCAGGGGAAGGATACTGCAAAATCCCCATTCCCTCCTCACTCCAGGGGAAGGTTACTACAAAATCTCCATTCCCTCCTCACTCCTAACAAGGAGTGTCCTAACAAGGAGAAGGGCAGGGTATAAATTTAATAAATAAATAAAAAAACTCCAGAGGAAGGATACTGCTAAATCCCCATTCCCTCCCGATCAACTGGGACTAGAGAGGCAGAGAATAGATGGGCGCAGGGCCAACCAGAGGTGGTATTTCCTGGTTCTCCAAACTGCTCACAATTTCCACTATGTGCTCCTGGTCTCTGGTTACTTTTCTGAATCTCAGACTTTGAATCAGGATGGAGGCAGACAGGCAGCTGCAAGGCGCCTGGGGGTTCCTCTCAACCTGCCCACCAGGAATGGGTTGCTACCGCCATTACTACCGGTTTGGTGCAGTGGTGGGTTTCTGCAGGCTCGCACCTACTCGCGAGAGCCGGTTGGTGAAATTTAGAGAGGGGGTTCCACCAGCGTACCTGGAAGTAAATCTGGCCCACCGCTGCCAGTGACCCAACGGGAAGGAAAGGAAAGGAAAGGAGGAAGGAAGGAAGGAAGGAAGGAAGGAAGGAAGGAAGGAGGGAGGGAGGGAGGGAGGGAGGGAGGGAGGGAGGGAGGGAGGAAGAAAGAAAGAAAGAAAGAAAGAAAGAAAGAAAGAAAGAAAGAAAGAAAGAAAGAAAGAAAGAAAGAAAGAAAGAAAGAAAGAAAGAAAGAAAGAAAGAATCATCACAATTGAGTCCAAAATTTTGGTTGCTAAGCAAGAGCGTTAATAAATGAGTTTTACCACATTTTAAAAGGTGGCCCCTCCCACCCTGTTACATAACTGCCAAGCCACGCCCACACAATAGGCCACACCTACAGAGTAGGTTCTAAAAAATTTGAAACCCACCACTGGTTTGGTGCAAAAAAAAAATGTGCTCCGTGTATGTGTCCGTTTGCACCAAAAAAGTTCTGTGCATGCACAGAATGTTAGAAAAGTGGGTTGGGGGGAATACATGTCTGCAATGGAGATTGCTCTGCGCATGCGCAGAACAAAAAATCAAGATGGCACTGCCGAATTGGTTCGGGTGCAAGGGCAGCCAAGTTATTACCTCCTTGAATGAAGTGGCCCGAACCGGTAGGAACCCCCATCTACTGCCCACCATTTCTCACAATCTCACTGGAATTACTGGTTCACGTTACACACTCAGGCTGTAAATACTAGATCCCGTTTTTTCATTCTCCACGACATGGTGGGTTTTTTTTTTGAGAGTCACTTCTTTTTTATTTTCATTATTTCTTTAAAAAATTCTGTCCAAACTGCCATCGAGGGTAAAGCCATAACCAGAGAACTTCCATTGTACCAACACAAAATCTTTATTACACAATAAAAGGAGAAAAATCACTGCAAACTATAAAAAAGCACTGTAAAAATACCATAAAAACAGCAGGAGCAGTGAAGAAGAACAAAATAGGAACTATTAAACAGCATCCAGCTCAGTGTGACATCATTAAGACAGATGGCAGAAGTAGGTTAAGTGGAACATGGCTTCTCTCACACAAGCTCTGATGGAGTCACACACATTCGTCAGGTGGTTGTAAACTACACGATTTGCATCATGGATCTTGATGTTTCATCACAGCCACCCACAGCCGTGGTCCTCATGCATCAACATAAGATAAATTGTCAAGAAAAGCTGTAGAGAGAATGTTGGTGGCCCTTTCAACTTCCTTAGAATAGAATTTCTACCACCGTTAAAAATCTTCCTGTGTACAATTGTTCAATTATCCTGGAATGCTGACCACTAAAAAAATAATAATTCACATCATCTATTTTTAACTGTTAAGTCAATTGCAAATTGTTCATCGTTTGGATTGAGAATATAATGTAGCCCCAGCAATAATTGTGTTTGTTTGCAATTCTGTATTCTGTAGCTCTACCACACAACAGGATCTATTTCATACCTGGTAGCGTTCCCAACCTTTCATTGTCAGCCTCTGTATAGTCGTTATTAGAGCTCATTCGACTTTCTGAGGGCAAGAAATCCATGCGGCTGCAGTGAGAAATCATTCCAGTCAGCTGGCACGTTTCAAACAATATTTAAAATAGAATTTTTGATCAGCTGCTCCTTGGTTTCTTCCTTGCCTTGGGTCACCTGTAGGACTGGAAAATGGCTCTAAGCCCTCTGCTTTTCCCATTAGAATCTGAATAGAATTGGAAGGGACCTTGGAGGTCCTCTAGTCCGCCACCCTGCTCAAGCAGGAGACCCTATACCAGGGATAGCTAACCTTTTTGGTGTTGAGTGCCCAAAGTATGCACGCAACCCCAAAATGCAATGTGAGCATCCCTGCGCATGCACCCCGCCCCTATTCATGCGCTCCACCCATCCATTATGGCTTCCAGGTTGATGCCGGAGGCTTTCGGACCCCAAACGGGGCACGAGGAGGCATCACACGTCCCGTTTTGGCTTCCAGGGTGGTGCAAGAGACTTTCCAGGCCCAAAATGGGGGAGGGGCGTGCATGCACACGAACCCTCCCAAATGCAATGCGAGCACCCCTGCACATGCGCCCCCCATGCATGCTTGCACATGTCCCACCCTCCACACATGCGCAGCAGAGACCCGAAGACCAGCTGGCCAGTGGGAGGTATACATGCAGGCTCAGTGGAACTAGGCTGGGGCGATGGCTAGCATGCCCACAGAGAGGGCTCTGCGTGCCACCTGCGACACATAGGTTCGCCATCATGGCCCTATACCATTTCGGACAAGTGACTGTCAAGTCTCTTCTTAAAAGCTTCCAGTGATGGAGCATCCACAACCTCTGAAGGCCAGCTGTTCCACTGGTTAATTGTCTTCATTGTTAAGAAGTTTCTCCTTCATACCAGACTGCTTCTCTCTTTTGGTAACTTTCCAACCATTGTTTCTTGTCCTGCCCTCTGGTGCTTTGGAGAATAAGTTGACCCCCTCCTCTTTGTGGCAAACCCTCAAAGACTGGAACATTGCTATCATGTCACCCCTGCTCCTTCTTTTCTCTAAACTAGCCAAACCCAATTCCTGCAACTGTTCTACATGCATTTTTGTCTCCAGGCTTTTTAATCATAATAATAATAATAATAATAAATTAGAATTTATTAACCGCACCCTCTCCCCACAGGGACCCGGGGCGGTGCACAGGCATAATTAAAACAATATACAATAATACAAACATTACTAAAATAGAATTAAATAAATTACCCGTGCTAAAAATACAATTAAAAAACCATTAAACTTTATCGTTAAAAGACAGAGAGAACTATTCAAGGCCGGCCAGTCGAAAGAGATGGGTCTTCAGTTTTACACGGAAGGAGCGGAGGTCGGTGGTCGTTCTAATATCAGGGGGAAGGTCGTTCCAGAGGGCCGGGCCCGCCACAGAGAGCGCCCTTCCCCTGGGCGTCGCCCGCTGACAAAGTCTAGTGGACGGCACCCGGAGAAGCCCCTCTCTGTGGGAGCGAATCGGTCGTGAGGATGTATGGGGCAGGATCCGATCTCGCAGATAGCTAGGTCCCGAGCCATGGAGCGCTTTGAAGATGATGACTAACACCTTGAAGCGCACCCGGAAGACGACAGGTAGCCAGTGCAGCTCGCGCAAGAGCGGTGTTACATGGGCAAATCTAGAGGTGCCCATAATTGCTCGCGCGGCTGCATTCTGAACTAACTGAAGCCTCCGGGTGCACCTCAAGGGGAGCCCCATGTAGAGAGAGTTACAATAGTCCAGTCGGGATGTCACGAGGGCATGAGTGACTGTGCGAAGGGCGTCCCGATCCAATAGGGGGCGCAATTGGCGAACCAGGCAAACCTGGTAAAACGCCCTCCTGGCCACGGCTGTCACTTGCTCTTCCATAGACAGCCGGGTATCCAGGAGGACACCCAAATTGCGCGCCCCATCCACAGGGGCAAGATGTTCGCCCCCTATGGCCAGCGTTGGAGAAAGCTGGTTGAATCGGGCAGCCGGAAACCACAGCCACTCGGTCTTGGTCGGGTTGAGCCTAAGTCCGTTACTTCCCATCCAGATCCGCACGGCTTCCAGGCACTGGCACATCACCGCTACGGCATCGTTGGGGTGGTTTGGGGTAGATATGTACAGCTGGGTGTCGTCAGCGTACAGGTGGTACTCTACCCCAAAACCACGGATGATCTCACCCAGCGGCTTCATATATGCGTTAAACAGGAGAGGCGAGAGGACCGACCCCTGAGGCACTCCACATGTGAGTGGTCTCGGGGTCGACCTCTGCTCTCCTGCACGCACAAATTGCGATCGGCCAGAGAGGTAGGAGGAGAACCACCGCAACACGGTGCCTCCCACCCCCAACCCCCCCAGCCGATGCAATAAGATACCATGGTCGATGGTATCGAAAGCCGCTGAGAGGTCTAATAGGACCAGGATGGAAGAACATCCCCCATCTCTGGCCCTCCAGAGATCATCTACCAACGCGACCAATGCCGTCTCGGTGCTATGCCCGGGCCGAAAGCCGGACTGGCGCGGATCTAGATAGTCAACTTCCTCCAGGTGACGGGGAAACTGTTGTGCCACCACACTCTCAACAACCTTCGCCAAGAAGGGAAGGTTGGAGACTGGACGGTAGTTGTTCAAAAGAGCTGGGTCCAAAGAGGGCTTCTTGAGGAGGGGCCTCACCATAGCCTCTTTTAGGGAGGCAGGCAAGGAACCCTCACTCAAGGATGCGTTGATAACCTCTTGGAGCCAGCCTCGTGTCACCTCCCAGGATGCCAGTACAAGCCAGGAGGGGCACGGGTCCAATGAACATGTGGTGGCTCGCAGTCGCCCACGTAACCTGTCCATATCCTCGGAAGTAACGGGGTCAAACTCCTCCCAAACAAGATCTCCCTCGTGGCATCCCACTGGGCCATGAATGGTGGCTAGCTCACTCTGTATCTGGGCGGTTTTCTCCTGCAGAAAAATCACAAATTCCTCTGCCCTACCCTGTAACGGGGCTTCCCGCTCCCTCTGTTGAAGGAGGGAACGGGTCACCCTAAACAGGGCGGCAGGGCGGTTTTCTGCGGATGCTATGAGGGTGGCGCAATGATGACGTTTGGCCACCCTCAGCGCCACAATGTAAGTCCGTAAATGGGCTCTCACCTGTGTCCGGTCAGATTCAGATTCAGTTACTCTTTGCACTTTTCCCAAAACTGGGTGCAGTACTCTAAGTGTGGCCTTACTAAGGTTTTAAAAAAGCGGTACTAATACGTCACACGATTTTGATTCTATGCCTCTGTTTATACAACCCAGGACTGTATTAGTGTTTTTGGGCTGCTGCTGCACACGGCTGGCTCCTGTTTAAATGATCGTCCACCAGGACTCCAAGGTCCCTCTCACAGTTACTGGTTTTGAGCCAGATTTTGCCTAATCTGTACTTGTACCTTTGGTTTTTCCTGCCTAGGTGTGAAACCTTTTAGTTTTCTCCATGTTATTGGATAGGGCCACTTGTTGAAGTCTGTTTGGATCCTGCTCTTGTCTTCTGGGTGTTGGCTATTCCTGACAGCTTAATGTCATCTGCGAATTTGATGAGTTATATTTATAGACTTATATTCCTTGCAGATGGTGGAGAATAGAAGGGCTTTGTGGGTGTGGACACTTCTTGGAGCTACTGAAAAGACTTTTGTTGTGGAGCTGTGCCTTTTGCAGCATGTTTTCTGCCCTTGCATCTCCACACCCATCTAAGAATATAAATCCTTCTATTCTCCCCCATCCAGTCAAGGAGCTGAAGAATCTTCTTGGATGAGAAGTGAAATGTCTTCAAAGAAAAACCAGAAAGTCAAAGTTGCCTCTTGATAAAAGCACATTTGGGACAACCAGGACCTGGATGACCGAGGATCTCCCTAGACATCCTTGGTTTTATGAATTTCTGTAGAAATGTAGTGATCTTTTATATACGATGTAACTCCACCCCCTCTTTTGTTAGGTCAGTTTCTTTTGAATAGTTTGTATCTTGTCAGTACATTCCAGCCATGAGGTTCATCCCACCAAGTTTCAGTAATGGCAACTATAGGATATCTGCCTTCATGTACTAATACTTTCATTTTGTTTCATTTTATTAAATTTGTATACCGCGCCACTCTCCCAAAAAGGGACTCGGGGCGGTGCACAGGAAAAATTAAAACCACGCATATACATAAATACCGATAATAAATATGTCATAAATATTAAAAACTTATTAAATTAACCCAACCTGTGCTAAAACCAATTAAAACCCCAATAAAATCTAATTCAATTTAAAACCAGTAGATGGACTCGGAAGATTAAGCCAGGGGTCTCCAACCTTTGCAACTTTAAGTCTGAAGGACTTCAGCTCCCAGAATTCTCCAGCCAGCTTTGCTGGCTGGATAATTCTGGGAGCTGAAGTCCTTCAGACTTAAAGTTGCAAAGGTTGGAGACCCCTGGATTAAGCCACTTCAAGTTTACCCTGTTGGTTCCCTAAATTTTGAACATTTGTATGCAGTTCTGCCTTTGATGGGTCTTGGATGTGCTTCTTATATCTCCTACTTTGTGACTGGGATTTCCATCCTTCCCATCACTCTCTACTTTGTTGTGTTTTTCCTTTTCTTCTCTTCCTTCTCCTCCTCCTCCTCCTCCTCCTCCCTACCTCCTTATGTGATTGGTCAGCTAGTGGTTTTTGCTTGGAATTAGGGTTCCCCCTCAATTTTAGTTTAAAGCCCTTCTGATAAGATGAGCCAGTTGATATCCGAATATATTCTTTCCAGTTCCTGTGAGGTTTGCAGTAGCCCTTGTCAGAAACCTTTCAGGTAGGTCAGGGGTGTCCAAACTTGGGAATTTTAAGACTTGTGGACTTCAACCCATGCTGACAACAACATGTAGGCTGGGGAATTCTGGGAGTTGAAGTCCACAAGTCTTAAAGTTCCCAAGTTTGGACACCCCTGATGTAGGTAATGCAGACCAGGGTCCAGAAAGCCAAAGTGCTCTTGACCGCAGCTGTTTTTAAGCCAGTGGTTCACATCTAAAATCCTTTGCTCCCTCATTGGAAGTTGGCCTTTTGTCAGAAGTATAGCGGAAAACACCACTTGAGCTCCTAATTCTTTAACTTTTCTTCCCTAGCTGTTTGTATATCTCTTGTTCTTGTTTTCAGATTCCTTGTTGTGTCATTGCTCCCCACGCGTAGGAGAAGAAAGGGGTAGTAATCCTTTAGTAAGGTTCTCAGTTACATGTTTGATTTTTGCTCTAGGGAGACAATATTCCTCCCAAGATGGACTGTTCGTTCTGCAGACTATAGTTTCTGTTCCCCTAAGAATTGAATTAACTTATCACCAATATTCGCCTTTTTTTTTTCCCCTTAGGGAAGTCTGGGATACTTTTCTTCCTGCCGAAGGAATACTGGGTTGTGCCTCTTTTTTAAGAAACTATTGATGACTGCTCTTTTGTGGGTATCTGCATATTTTCTCCCACTTCATTCCTGCATTTCAGTTAATGCTTTTTCACCCCAGGCGAATATGAGAGCTTCACTAAAGCACGGCTTCCTGGCGAGAAACCAGTCATCACGCGACCTCCAATGCGACCCCCAGATCCTCCCTGCAAGGCTCCTGTGCTACAGAAGGTGGAGGCCAAGGCCGACCTAGTGATGGGATCAGCAGCAGAAGCCCCCTCCTCAGTGTGAGTAGTGGTAGAGGGTCCAGCCCTTCAGCTGAGTCAGACGGCAACTCTCCCGGCCCTCCCTCCCCAATGATTGCCGTTTGGCTGGGGAATTTGGAGAGCCTCAATGCTCCCTGTTTGGAGGACACCCAGTCAAGCGGGGAGCGCATCTCAAGGAAGAATATTTGCTTCCCTCTCCAGAAGCGCTCCGAAGGATACTGTAAACCAGTGATGGCGAACCTTTTTTGTCTTGGGTGCCAAAAGCATGCACTTGCGCACTATTGCACACACTCGGGTGCCCACCCCCATAATTTAACCCCCCATGCCATGCCCCCTGTGCATGCATGTGTGACAACCCGCCCTGCTGTCCCACGCATGCATGCACAACTTTCTTGGAGCCTGGAAAGGGCGAAAACGCCCCCCTCCTAGAAGCCCACCGGAGGCCAGAAACGGCCCATTTTCCAACTTCCGGTGGGCCCAGTAAGTCTATTTTTCACTCTCTGGAGGCTTCAGGAGGCTTTCCTGAAGCCTCCAGATGACAAAAAACTGCTGAAAATCAAGGCCGAAAATCAGCTGGCCAGCGTGTGCATGCGTGCTGGAGCTGGCAGGGCAACCTCGCGTGCCCTCAGAAATGACTGTGCGTGCCACCTGTGGCACGCGTGCTATAGGTTTGCCATCACGGCTGTAAACTCTCCATTCCCACCCCACTCTGGGGCCAGCCAGAGGTGGTATTTGCTGGTTCTCTGAACTACTCAAACTTTCCGCTACCGGTTCTCCAGAACCGCTGAATTTCACCCCTGCTTCAAGATACTTTCAGGGAAGCCTTCATTTTATCCTTACGCAAACAAGGTCACCAACAGAGGTTTCTATGACTGAGGAAAGACTGGCTCTCTCCAGTTCTCCTACTTCTGTCAGCTGAAGTGCAACCTCTGCTATTATAGTGGAGACTTACATGGGTTTTGTACCTCTTTCTCCCTGATTATATACAATAGCTTCTGAGGACTTGTCAAACACTGCCCTTTATCCTCCCAAACAGAATTTGCCAGGCATAAGGACTAGAAACCTGGTCGGCACTTGTGTTCTCTCATATCTGTCTAGCTATCCAGCCTCAGTTAATGGAAATTTGCTTTCTTTCATCTCGGGCACTTTTTGACTGAACAGCAAAGTTTACCACAAAGTAAAGAGGCTGTTTGTCCTGGTTGCTTTTCAGGGTGGCGTCCAGGGCAAAGTTCTTTGAGACGGCTTCCTTCAGGAGAACAAGGTAAGAACAGGAAAGGTTTGCCTCGAGACATATGGTTAGTATTCTGAAAAGCTGGTGAATCAAGCAGGCTTCTGATTTTGCCCATGGATTGGTGGTGAAATTGATTTTTTTTTTACTACCGGTTCTGTGGATGTGACCTGGTGAGCTATGCAGGGAAGGATGCCTGCAACGTTCTTCCTGGGAGCTGAGGAGGGCAAAAACGAGTGAAAAACAGGGTGGGGTTTTTTTGCTCCTTTTTGCCCCCAGCACCCACCCACCCAGCCCCCAAGAGCACTTTGCAGGCCTCTCAAACTTTCTGCATGCCCCATTTTTCACAAAAAATGAGAGGCGCAGAGGGTTTGGGAGGTCTGCAGAATGCAAAAACTATTTTTTTTAAAATTCCTCTCTTCAAAATCTTGGTGTGTCTTATACGCTGAAAAATATGGTAACTCGAGTTCAGCCTGGTTGATAGAGATACAACTGTATTCTGCCTCCTGCTTTTCATAACTACTCCACTTCTTTTGCAGTTCTTCCTGTCCCCAGGGGAGATCCCCAAATGAGGAGGGATGAAAGGCCCCAGGTAACCCTGCCGTTCATTTTCTGATTTCTTAAGAACCCAAATGCTGGGGGTATTCTGGGTGGGTTGCAGAAACCTCCTGAGGGGTGCGGGGGGGGGGGGGAGGTTCCCCGCTTGGCTGCAGCACCAAACTGGCCCAAATTGTGTTTTCACATCTTCCACTTGGTTTTATTCCTCGTGTTTCTTCTTTGTCCCCCAGACTTCTGCATGGCTGAGCCTGGATCACAGATTTGCAACACGCGGCGTGTTGCTCTGTAAATCAGCTCTTCCCAACCCCGCCTTTCAGCATGCCGTCGTGAACATCTTGCATTGTTATAAGAGAAGCCGAGACATCCTTGGGAGGGACCATAGCTCCACCTGCTACTGTAAGAGTTCAAAAAGACAGGGCAACAATCGGGCCTTCTGCTGATGCTCCTCCTCCGCCTCCTCCTCTTCTTCAGAAAGTGCTGCTTTCCCCTTGAAGCGTTCGGTAGCAGCTGACTCGGAGCAGCCAAAGCGGGACCCATCGGGAGGGGAGGCCCGTCCACCACCTCTGGCCTCTTATGGGGTCCCGCTCGAAGAGCTGCTACCTGGATCTAGGAACTGGGCTGCAAGCAGCTTCTCTGCCTCGGAAGGTTCCTGACTGCGTGACTCCAAATGTGTCACGTTGTGTTATTTTTTCCTTTTCTTTTCTTTTCAAAGGCTGAGATTTTGTGCCGGTGCCACATGGAGGGCAGGCATGGGGTTAGCTATTAACTCACAAAAGGCTGAAAACATTCCCAGTAAGGCCTCCACGCCTCTTACTGGTTGTGCTTGCGCAACCAGCTGATGCTCCGGAGCATGAATGGCAGGAGGAAGGTTTTTGAAGCCAGATGCTCCAGCCCCCCCCCCCTCCCCCCAAAGGGAAACTGTGCCGAAATTGGAAGTAGAAACCTCAACAGGGCCCCTCTGTGAGGCTAGTTTCCCTTAAAGTCCAAAGCAGCTTCAGGACATTCCAGGTAGTTTCATCTTTCGCCAGACCACATTCCGCTCTCCAGCCTTGACCAATTTTCTCCCCAAAGGGCCCTTCTGGCTTGCCATAGAATGAGACGAGAGCCTGCATTTCGATCTGCTTTTATTTGACCTGCAGCCGAAGGAAGAAAGAGATGCTGTGGTTGTAGTTGTGTGCCTGCCTGCCTGCCTGCGCTTGTGTGCACGTCTTTCTGCCTCAGGCATCTGACAGCTTCTGGCATCTCGGCTGGGGTGCTCTTTTCTCCAAGCTCCACTTTGGCTCCCTGCAGAGTCTCTGGACAGCCCCCTCCCCAGGATTCCCCATTCCACAGACTGGCAGTTGGTTCTTTCCTAAGAACTTGGATAAAGCCTGGGTAGTTTTGCACCAGAGGTTTCAGGTCACTTGTAAGTGTCTCTGAGGAGCGAGGTAGAAAGCCTTCAGCTAGCACATTGTAGCCATGCTTTGCGGATACAAGAAATGAATGAACTTTTGGGAGTGGCCCTGGATCGCCAGATGTTGGGCCCATTCATTTCCCTTTAGAAATAAGCTTGATACTTGTACCACCCACCACTCTACCACCAGACAAATAATTATTTCCACAGAAGTCATCAGGAAATGCCATATTGATATTTAACATACCTTGAGAGGTGAAGAAAGTGACATATATGCTTTCTTCCTATGTTTTTTGTTACTGGGGCCATCCAATGTTCACCTGAACTCTCCAAAGTTGCTGATCAAATAGAGAAGGTTGCTCATCCTGTGAAATCTTGAGTTCTTCACCCCCAGTATAAGTTGGACAGAATAACTGAAGATTGATTGAGGGAAATGAAAACGCCCACGTCTCCCTGACAGCCTTGTCAGCCCAATCCTGGAGCCACAGATCTTTGCTCATTGAGTAGTGTGAGGTTGCAGTGACCTCCAGGAAGCCCAGGCGTTAGGCGAACGTCAATCTGGGTCGATCTGTGTTTCCCAGGAATCCATTAATGGATTACGTCGATACCATCTATTTCTACTGTGGGAAATAACTGGTGGGAGGGAGGAGCCATTCAAGATGCGATTGATTCCAGAGAGTAGAAGCTGAGACAGGGAAGGAAGTTCGGAAACCAAACATTTGCCATTTCTCTCTGCAGGAAGGGTGGGGTACTCAGCTCCTAAATGATTGTGTGGTGATCCCATCCGAAATGGGTACCACTCTCATCCAACCTGCTTTTGTCATAAGCTAAAGATGTCCAGCAATTCAGCTCTCTCTGTTTTGTGAATTTAAAGGCACTTAAAGTAATTTCCATCTGGTGTACTTGTCTGGTAAAAGAACTAGATTAGTTGTAATAATGTTTATAACGTTTCCATGGATTAAAAAAAAAATCCACCTGATTACTCTTGACTGTAGTTTTTGAACTCGTGTGAACTTTATTCGCAAAATAATAAAGTCAGCTTGCAAAGTGTAACATGACTGGTTGCATCGAACAAAAGAGAGAGGAGGAAGACCACTTGCTCATTGCAAGAGTTGGGGGTTAGGGTCACACGCACACGAGTTACAAAAGGTTGTAGTCCACTTACTTCGGAGTTCCCTTAGAGGAGCTGGCCTGTATTACTTTCTTCTTTGGAGTTAATATGGACATACCACTCTGTTGGCATGGATGAAAAGCCAATCCATTTGCAGGGGGCCATGCTGGAAAGTTCTGTTGATGACACCAGCCAGTGGTTTGCTTCTAAAATCCTTTGCTCCCTCATTGGATGTTGGCCTTTTGATGGAAGTATAGATGGAAACAATACTTGTGCTCCTAATTCTTTAAGTTTCTTCCCTGTTGTTATTGTTTTCAGATTCATTGTTGTGTCGTCGATGACTTTTGATACTATCAACCGTGGTATCCTTTTGGGTCGACTTATGGAGTTGGAGGCAGGTGGCACCGTCACCTCCTGTGATGCTGTTCTCAAATGGTGGTAATAGGAAGCAAGGTTGTTTCTTTGTGGGGCGCCTTAGGGGTCTTTATTCCAGTCCCTTTTAACATCTACATGAACCTGCACGAGGCAAGGTGTCACCAATAACCCAATGATACCCAGCTATGAATCTCTATCCCAGGTACAGAGAGAGATGCAATGGACACCTTTTGTGGTGCCTGAAGGCATTGGATGGGCAACAGCCGTCTTCAACCGCATCTGGTAACGTGGAGTGACCATGGGTGGGCCTCTCTGGGTCTGGGAGTTTATCGTCTTTGCTCCTGGATGGGGTTGCACTAGCCCAGACTGACCTGGCACATAACTTGGGGGGCCTCTTGGACTAAGGGCTCCTGCTGAAAAAGCAGATGGCAACTGTGGCCAGGATGGTCTTTGCCCAACTTTGCATTGCATGCCAATTATGCCCCTTCCTGGACAGGGGGGCCCTCAACTCGGTCACATATGCCCTGGTCATCGCCTGATTGGACTCCTGCAGTGTGCTCTACACGGGGCTACCCTTTGAAATGGATCCAGAAGCTTCAACCTCTGCAGAACGCAGCTGCACCACCTAGAGTGGATGCCCAAAGAAGGATACGTAGAGCACTCTGCTCCATGAACTGCACTGGGGGCCAGTTTGGTCCCGGGTCTAATCCAAGTTCAAAAGATTCTTAAACATCCATCTCATCCTGGGCACCCTTTTTTTTTTGAACTATTACCATCTGGCAGACAGTACAGAATAATAAAAACAAGGATAAATAGGCTGAAAAACAGCTTCTGTCCAGGGCAGTAACCGTATTGAATTCTATGGTATAGTGCAATATCGGGTTTTCAATTTAAATTATATAGAAAGTAAAGGATGTTTTTATTTTTATAGTTAAAATGTACACTGAGGACGGAATTTAATGTTATTGTACCATGTGCAATGCCAATACAGTATAGTAAGTAAGTAACTAGGTCAAAAGTGAGGAGGGGCTTCATTCAGACCCATCAGCTGACTGCATTGGCAGCATTTGGGTTGCACCGCCGAGCTGAAGCTGGTGTGAGGGAAAGGAAAGCAAAGGCGCCTGGGCAGCCATTGCAAAATGGATCCATCCTGCTCCAACCAGCCCTTGGTCAGACAACTTGCAAAAGGCCTAGTTTCTCCAGGAAAAGTTGGGAAAGACATCTTTCTGGGTCCAAAGAGCAGGCCACAGGCTGCCGGCCTCCAGCTGTTGAACTCCAGTGCTTGCCAACAGTGGTGGGATTCAAATGATTTAACAACCGGTTCGCTCTCCTAATGACCAGCTTGGTAGGCGTGGCTTAGTGGTCATGTGACTGGGTGGGCGCAGCCAACTCAATATCACTCACGTCGATGGGCGCTTCCCCTTAGCTATGACAGTGCAATAAGGGTTAACCGGAGAGGCGGTTTCTGTAAGCAGGGCAATCAAGATGAGGCTAGAAACAACATCAGAATGTTTCCTTCCTGCCTTCCTTACAGGATTAGCCCTGGAAAGTGGGGAAAAAACAAAAGGAGATTTCTTCCAACAACCGGTTCTCCGAACTGCTTAGGAGGTTAACAACCGGTTCTCCTGAATAGGTGCAAACTGGCTGAATCCCACCATTGTGTAGCATCAATGGCAACAAAACTCCATAGCAACATTGGGGTGGGCCGTATGTGCTCCATGCAAAAAAAAAAAAAAAAGGACCCCGTTAATTGTTGTTTATTGGAAAGATTCTACTTGTGCTTACACCAGAAAAAGAAGCAACCAGAAAGTTTATGCATCACATTAAGCCATAAAATAAATAAAATTATTTTGGTCCACGGGATGCATAAATCCAACCGTTGTGACTTAGCTCTGCACCCACTTGCACCTTCTAGCTTCCCACCACTGCTCACCAGCATTAGCCAAGGGTGGGGAGGATGGGAGCTGAAGTCCAGCAAGTGTCTCTCCAGCAACGGCAGGCCGAGCTGAGAGAGATGGGCCGGCGCCCATATTCTCCAAAGGCATCTTGGCTTTGCTTGCTCTCTGCTGCAGCCCACGGGAAATTCCGTTTCCCTGGCCTTTTGGACCTGCATGACTGCAAGCCCCTCGCCGGCTCAGCGTCTGATAGGGAGCTGAAAGACGGCCCCATCACTTTCTTCCACAGGTTGCCATGGTGACAGAGGGAGCCGAGCCCCCCTGCGGAGAGTCAGCTCCGACCCTTCGATGCTCAACCAGCCGCCACAATGGAAGCTCCGACAGCAACTGGCCAAGCTAACCTCACCCCTCCTGCCCTGTGCACATATTTCACCGACATGGTGATTTGGAAAAAAGAAAAGAAAAGAAGCACCTTTTGTCATGGAGAAGCCACTGAGGAGAAAGCACTCTGGGCAATATGATGCATGCAACACATGAACACCGGTTGCTTCATGGCTTGAATACACACAGAGCATGAGGTAGCCCGGTTTGCACATTAAATGATAAAAGGCATTTTTCATCTTATGGCAGACCAAATGTTTCCTCATTGCGGTTTTTGTTTACCGAAAGGAAAGGAAAGCATGTCTGGTTTTAAGGAAATCTTGATGCATTTTTACTTCAAAAAGGAACGAAAACCAGCAGCTTTTCCCCTTACTAATCTCTCCATTCTCACCAACAGTTCCCCGGCATTGCTGACACACCAGTGGAGCTCAGACCGAGTCAGACTGAGGCAACCAGAGCCTGTCCAAGGGCAGAAAGTGCTGGCAGGCAGCACCCAGGCCCACCTGGATTGGAGGGGGGCTCTGTCACCCCCTTTAAGTCCTTGAGGAAAGAAAATCATTCCTGTAAAAGAAGCCTGTGGCTTCTGTGCCTCACTTACCACGTCATCCTTCCCCACTGCCTGGAAACGGCAACCAGATGAGTGCAAGGAAGTGCATCCATTCGTTGCTCGTGAGCAACCTTCCTGGGGGTGGTTTGGCTTCCTCGCACAATCCCAGGTGCTGCTGTCGAGACTCCCCTATTGGCTAAAGACTCCCCTAATGGCTAAAGACTCGTTTAATGGCTGATGAACCGTCCAAGCATGACGACCTCCAGGAGAAAGCCACGGAATGGGACAACACGCCATGGCCAACTCAGTGCCGAAGGATTCTCCTGGCCAATTGGCCATGGGACAACTTTCTCAAGGAACTGTGAGGGGAGGGGTGGGCCACAAGGAGGGCCCAGGCGTGGTGATTCAGCCAGTTCGCCGAACTGCACATAAAGTTAACCGGTTTAGCCGAACCAGTGACAACTGGCTGAATCCCACCACTGCATACGATCTTGGACAAAAATATTTTTTTGTCTAAGATGTTGGCCATGGAATTTCCCTCACCCCCACTTTTGTGTCACCAGTTATTTTTAATTCTATCCCCTCAGCTAAGTCATTTGTGAAAATGTTGAAGAGCTCATTGCATGCATCCCTTGGATGCAGTGTGTGTGGACTATATGTAGGGTGATGGAAGATGTCTTAGGAGAGAACTTAGGCCAGGGCTCTTCAAAATTAGCAACTTGAAGACTTGTGGACTTCAATTCCCAGAATCCTCCAGCCAGTTGGCTGGAGAATTCTGGGAGTTGAAGTCTACAAACTATGCTGGCTGGAGAATTCTGGGAGATGAAGTTCACAAGTCTTCAAGTGGCCAAGTTTGAAGACCTCTTGCTTAGGCCTTCCCACCTATGTCCCAAGAGATCCCTACTTGTGCTCTGCAGCACTGACCTGATGATCAATGAGGTAGACAAACCTCAAAGTCCTTTTAGTTTGCTTTGAGCCTGCCACGTCTGCAGCCACCAGTGAGTCAAAAGCAGCATCTACTCAATCTAGAACTAGAAATCACTGGTTCCATTCCTTGGGCCACCAGAGGAAAAAGGACTTTCCAAATGCAGAGCACAGGAAAGTTTTGGCCTTCGCATCCCATATTCTCCCTCCATCCCTTCCGCTCTCCTCCTTTTTCTGTCACAGCAAAAGCAGCTTCCCTAAACCTTTCGAATTCTTTGGGGTTGCCAGAAGGGTTCCCTGGACTGGAACCAAACAATGAACTCCGGCGGAGGCCTGATTTAGAAATGTGAAAAATCGTCCCACTGACACCAATCAAATGAGAGAAGGCGTGATTTGAATCAAGGGTCAAATAATTCCCCAGCTGCAAAAGCCCAAATATAGCTATTCCCTTTAAGGAAAGAAGGTGAGGCTTGAAGTGGCCACGGGCCCTTTGCCTGGGTTTGCTGAAAAACATTTAATTTGTTGCTCTTTTTTTCTTTCTCCTGAATTACTTCCTTTATGGCTGTTTCCTAACCAATTCATTATTCTTCCTCTCATCACTTCTGATGGATGGGAGAGCTGCGTTCCAACGAGAGTTGCAAATGCTGCAAAAGACTTGAGTACTCAATGGGGAAATCTGGATTCCCCCCCCCCCCCGGTTCTGTGGGCGTGGCTTGGTGGTGGTGTGTGTGTCATGTGACTGGGTGGGCGTGGCCAACTTTTTTCTTCTTCACTTTTGAAAGAAGCTGGAGATAAACTGTAAATTGTGATTCTGGAAAAAGACCAAAACAAATTAACACATTTTTATTTAGAATTCATTATAGGTGCAATGCAATTTAAAGTGGAATGAGGTTGGACATAAACAGTAAAAGATTTTCAATCAACTATTAAGGAAATGTTAATGGATATTGTGTAATAATACTTTAAAAGGGGGAGGGGTTAGAATTAGTATTAATTGACTTTTATGTAGAACACGTTTCTAAGGTGCAATATTATTGGAGGTACAGCTATTACTATTTTAATTGGGTTTTAATTAACGTTTTAGCACGGGCCTAATGTTATTTAATCTTAATTTTAACTATTTGATTGTTTGTACTTTTATATTTTATATTTTATAGCTCCTGTGCACCGCCCTGAGTCCCATGTCGGGAGATAGGGCGGTATAGAAATGAAATTAAAGTTAAAGTTAAAGGCTTTTGGAAATAGTCAACGAATGCCATTGTGTTGTTATGTCTATAAGTGAGAACTATCTGAGGAAAAAGCACGTCTAAATAATTGGGGTCGAAGGAGAATTTTGGTATAATGATATTAAGATATACAATGAATTTCCCCTAGGTGCTCCCATGTAACACCGCTCCTGCGCGAGCTGCACTGGCTGCCTGTGGCCTTTCGGGTGCGCTTCAAGGTGCTGATTACCATCTTCAAAGCGCTCCATGGCACGGGACCTAGTTATCTACGGGATCGCATCCTACCCCACACATCCCTGTGGCCGATTCGCTCCCACAGAGAGGGACTTCTCCGGGTGCCGTCCACTAGGCAATGCCAGCGGGCGACGCCCAGGGGAAGGGCCTTCTCTGTGGCGGGCCCAACCCTCTGGAACGACCTACCCCCCCGAACTTAGAACGACCACGGACCTCCGTTCTTTCCATCTGAAACTCAAGACCTACTTTTTCCAACAGGCCGGCCTGGCCTAACTCTACCTAGCTTTTAGCCTGACATCAAATTGTTTTAATCGGTTTTTAAGGGGAATAGTCTTAATTTATTGTAAATTTTTAGCACAGGGTTATAATTTAATTTGATTTTAAATTTTGTATATTGTCTCGTTTTTTTATATGCTTTTTAAATTTCCTGTGCACCGCCCCGAGTCCCTTTTTGGGAAAGGGAGCGGTATATAAATTAAATAAATCTAATCTAATCTAATCTAATTTCTGATTTAAAGTGTATAATTGAATACGATCTATGAGTAATGATGGTGGAAGAAACGCACGAGAGCTAAATGAAACCAATTGGCACGCTTTCTACAGGATGTAATGAAGGATGATCTCTTCTTTTTGTATTTTTGTTTAATTAAAAATTAAAAAAAAACTTTTATAAAAAAAAGTGTGTGGGGGGGGGGAAGCTTCTGAGGATCGCCAGAAGCTTCCCCCCCACCCCGCCACTTTTTAAAACATTTGTTTTCCTGCCAGTTTGCCTGAACCGGCAGGAAATGAATGCTTTAAAAAGTGTGTGTGTGGGGGGGGGGGGAAGCTTCGGACGATCCCATGACAGCTGAGATGCACTATTCTTGGAAGCTTCTTCTTCTTTTTTTTTTTACTACCGGTTCACAGAACCCAGGACAATCGTTCAGGATTTCACCCCTGTGAGCCCTGCCGAGTGGGGGAGCCGCCCAAACACATAGACTTTAAACCAGAACTTTTTTTTATATTGGGAATCATACCAGAAATATACAATAAAGACTTTGATTGTAAATGTTTCAGCAGCGGCTAGAATTGTATTTGCAAAAAATTGGAAAAAACGAGAAAACACCAACACAAGAGGAAATTATTCGGAAAATAATGGACTGTGCTGAAATGAGTAAACTTACATTTGAAATTGAGAACAAGAGGATGAGCAATTTTATAAGGTATGGGATTTGTTTTATCAATGGTTAGATTAAAAAAAACTTGGAAATGAAACTGTTTATCTAGAAAGTTATAGTTATTACTCTGAAAGATTTTTGTTATAAAATAGAGTGTTTGATTATAAAAGGACAATAATGAATCCAATTATAAGAGTGGGATGATCTGAACATTATGTATAATTTTAAGTAGTGAGTATTCGATACTGGAAAGATTTTTTGTATGTTAAATGGATTAATGGATGCAATGAATAATTGATGCATACATGAATTCAATACAATACAATACAATACAATAGCAGAGTTGGAAGGGACCTTGTAGGTCTTCTAGTCCAACCCCCTGCGTGGGCAGGAGCCTTATACCATTTCAGACAAATGGCTATCTAACATCTTTTTAAAGACTTCCAGGGTTGGGGCATTCACAACTTCTGGAGGCAAGCTGTTCCAGAGGTTAATTGTTCTAACTGTCAGGAAATTTCTCCTTAGTTCTAAGTTGTTTCTTTCCTTGATTAGTTTCCACCCATTGCTTCTTGTCCTGCCCCCAGGTGCCTTGGAGAATAGTTTGACTCCCTCTTCTTTGTGGCACCCTCTGAGATATCGGAACACTGCTATCATGTCTCCTCTGGTCCTTCTCTTCATCAAACTAGACATACCCAGCTCCTGAAACCGTTCTTCATATGTTTTAGTCTCCAGTTCCCTAATCATCTTGGTTGAATTGAAATATTTAAAAATTGAAATATTTAATAACTACTTGGGGTAACAATGGAAAATTAGTACTGGAATTGAATATGTTGCATACACTATGGGAACATTAATGGTAATCTGAGCACACAATGCTCAATAATAGCGATGTATTTAGTTATGTTTGATGGATAACCTGGGTTTCTAATTCTAAGTGTAAAAACTGATGCACAAAAGCTTGGAACCAAACGACATGCTTGATGCAATTGAGGAAAGTACTTTATATGTGTTGTTTTGTCTTTGTGTGTCTTAAAAATTAAAATTGTATTTAAAAAAAAAGTGGGGAGAGCCAGTGCAGGGCAGGCTTTCAATGATACACCAGGAAAATAAACAAACAGCAAAAATGGGCAGCTCAGGAAAAGCAAAACAATCAACTCTGCCCAGTTCTGCTCCAGGCATCATCCTTGTGTGAGGCAAATAGCATCACCTTATATAAAAAAAAGGCCCAGTGGTCAACTCTGTCAAGATCCTACTGGCTCTTGAACCGTTCTTCTAAAGTTTGCTATTGTCTGCAAATTTCATGAGTCCCCCTTCTATCCAATTAATCATCTTCTACCTAATTAAGCAGTTCTGCCTTCTCCCTGCTGCCTATCACTTTCTTGTTATCTGCTCCCATTAATATTGTTAATTTCATTTTCTTCTTCTTTATGTATTGAAGGAAATGGGGGGGGGGCACAGGGGCATTAGTTACCAGTCTTAGCTCATTCTGGGCCTTAGTTTTCCTCCCTGCCTCCTTGCAGATCGAGCTATTTGTTGATATTCTGTTTTAGTTAGGCGCCCTTGTTTCCATTTTTTCTATTTGACCTTTTTTGTCCCTTAATTTATTGAAGAGCTCATTGTGCAGCCATGCTTGTCTTGTCTGGTCTTCCTCTGCAGCCTTGATTTTGGTTGGGGCGTCATTATCTAATTTTTCAGGGTTTTCCAAGAACCTTCAAATGTTTTTCTTTTTAGGATAGCCATCCATTAAATCCTTCCTAGTCTCTCTCTTAACTTGTTGAAATCAGCTCTCTTAAAGTCTCAAACCTTGGTCTGGCTTGTGTTATGGGGTAGTTAGCTGTTGTGGCCCAGCCGGCTCCGGATGAGCTGCTGATGGACTCCTCTAGTGAGGAGTCCTTATGAGTCTCCTCACAAGGACAATGTTTTCCCGAATGCCATCACTCTGCTGAACAAATAATTCCCTCACCCCTGTCAAACGGTTCACTAAGGCTACATTACTATTACTCTTAGTCTTCTCATCATTCCTATCACCCATCTCCTCCCGCTTATGACTGCAGGACTGTAACTTTGTTATTTATATCCTTATGATTTATATTGCTATTAATTGTTTCCTGATTGCTTATTTGTACCCTGTGACTCTCATTAAATGTTGTACCTTATGATTCTTGATGAACGTATCTTGTCTTTTTATGTCCACTGAGAGCATCTGCACCAAAGATAAATTCCTTGTGTGTCCAATCATACTTGGCCAATAAAGAATTATGTTCTGTTCTGTTCCTTTCTGTTCCTTTCTGTTCCATGCTACGCTATGCTATGCTATGCTATGCTATGCTATGCTATGCTATGCTATGCTATGCTATGCTATGCTACGCTACGCTACGTTACGCTACGCTACCGTACCCTACCCTACCTTACCCTACCCTATCCTTACTCTATTCTATTCTATCCTAGTCTAGTCTGTTCTGTTCTGTTCAGTTCAGTTCTGTTCCATCTTATCCTATCCTATCCTATCCTATCCTATCCTATCCTATCCTATCCTATCCTATCTTATCCTAGTTCTGTTTTATTCTCTTCTCTTCTCTTCTCTTCTCTTCTCTTCTCTTCTCTTCTCTTCTCTTCTAGTCTAGTCTAGTCTAGTCTAGTCTAGTCTAGCCTATCTTTATTCTCTCTCTCTCCATCTTTATCTCTATCTCTAGTCTAGTATGTTCCCTTCCCTTCTATTCTATTGCAAGGTCATTTCATTGTCTTCTAATATTTACCCAAATACTTGGAAGGAGGTCAATCGAGAGAGATAGTTGCAGTGGAAATGCCAGGAAGCACAAACTCACCTTCCAGACTTGAGAAGGTTCTGATCACGTCTGCATAGACCTCTGAGCTTCAAGTATGTTTGGAAAGACAACCTGGCGATAAACGTGTCAACAGTGACTCTGGGTGGGAACATCTGGCCAGGAGCAGCACTTGTGCTATTTTTTTTTTTTTGCCTCAGTGACTCTTTAGTGATCGGGGGGAAAACCAGGAAAGCAGCCCTTGCCCAAAGAAGGTTCTCAGCTATCCACTGAAGCACAGATTCTGATTTCCCAAGCAGAACGTGGCTTGACCCAGCTGGTTGTGTGAACTGGGCACAAAGGACAGTAGGCACCAGAAGAGGCTGTTGTGGTGCCAGTGTGGCAGCTGCAGAGGTGTGCCCTTTACTCCTACTTGTTCCTCGAGGAAAAAACACATGCTAGGATGAATATTAATCTCCGTGAAACAAAAAAGGGGGGAAATCATTCGTCATCCTCCCATGTCCTCAAAGCTACCGATGTACCGAATAAATAAATGCATTGCAAAATACCCTTTGCAAACTGCTGCTTTCCTGCTTGAACTGAGAACTGGTATTTAAAGTACAACCACCTTTTTCCTCCAGGGTTGATTTAAATAAGAAAGGTGGTGACCTTACAGAATCCCAGGCCGGAATAGGATGCAAGCAAGGCGCTGCCTGCCTTCATTCTCCTTGTCTTCCATAAATTATGCCATCCCGTTTCCTCCAAGCAAGACTAATTGCGTGCCATTATTTTATTTTTCACTTTTGGAAGAGTTTGCCCGAGTTTGATGACTGGTTGCAATTCTTTGTGCAGAGAAAGAGGGAGACCTCGGAAGCATTTGCCAAGGAACGTCACTGTGGAATGAATCCAAGTCCAAGGTCCCTTCCCAGCAGCTGCCTCAAGTCTTGCGTTTGGAAAGGGGCCCATTGACAGCAACCTTTGGTCATGGCAGCGTGGCACCTGTCTCACTCTTGATCCCCAGGGCACATCATTCAGCCCCAGGGCACATCATCCTCATTCAGCCTCCTTCCCTGTTTAATATTACTTTCCCCTTCTACCTGCTTCCTTGATGGGTCTTCAGATTGATCGTAGCCTCCATGTAATCACAGATGAAATGTGTTTCAGACCGTTTGGATTTTAAGTCCCTGATAGAAGGGTGTCTATTGTTTAGATCAGTGGTAGTCAACCTGGTCCCTACCGCTCACTAGTGGGTGTTCCAGCTTTCATAGTGGGCGGTAGGGGTCTTGTTCGATACTGAAGCACTTTCTTCTTCTTTTTTAAATTTAATTGACTTCCCTACTTTATAAATCACCATTACTGTGGAACCGGTGGGCGGTTAGACAATTTTTTACTACTAACAGAGATACCAAAGTGGGTGGTAGGTAAAAAAAGGTTGACTACCCCTGGTTTAGATTGACCAAGATTCACACCCTAGAAACTGCCATGAATAGGACTCATTCACCCCTTTCAAATCTTTTCTTTCAAATCTGGCCCGATCATCAGATCAGATTAACAGAGTGGGAAGGGACCTTATAGGTCATCTACTCCAACCCGACTGCTCAAGCAGAAGACCCTGCACCATTTCTGACAAATGGCAGTCCAATCTCTTCTTGAAAGTCTCAAATAATGAAGCTCCTAGAACTTCCGAGGGCAACTTCTGTTCTGTTAGTTGATTGTTCTCACTGTCAGAAAGTTCCTCCTGGTTTCTAGGTTGAATCTCTCCTTGTTCAGTTTCCATCCATTTCCATCCATTATGTGTGGCCTTCAGGTGCCTTGGGAAATAGCTTGACCTCCTCCTCTCTGTGGCAGCCCCTCAAGTATTAGACAACTGCTATCCTGTCTCCCCTGGTCCTTCTCTTCACTAGACTAGCCATGCCCAGTTCCTGGAACCGTTCATCGTATGTTTTACTTTCCAGACCCCTCATCATCCTGGTTGCTCTCCTCTGCATTTTTCCAGAGTCTCAACATCTTTTTTATAGTGTGGTCACCAAAACTGGACGCGGTACCTTAATTGTGATCTTGCTAGGGCTTTATAAAGCGGTATTAGTACCTCCCTTGATCTTAATAATAATAATAATAATAATAATAATAATAATAATAATAATAATAATAATAATAATAATAATAATAATAATAATAAAATTTATTTTGTATACCGCATCCTCTCCCCAAGGGGACTCAGAGCGGTGCACAGGGAAAAAATTAAAATACTATAAAAAATACATACATAGAATAAATACAGTGAATAAAAACGAATTAAATTAGGATTATCCCTGCGCTAAAATCCCCAAGTTATAACACTAAAATTCCCTAACACCCCAAAGGTAGAGACTAACCTAGCAGAAAAAGTATGTTTTGAGTTTTTGGCGGAAGGAGCGGAGGTCCGTAGTTGTTCTGATGTCGGGGGGAAGGTCGTTCCAGAGGGCTGGGCCCGCCACAGAGAAGGCCCTTCCCCTGGGCGTCGCCCGCTGACAAAGTCTAGTGGACGGCACCCGGAGAAGTCCCTCTCTGTGGGAGCGAATCGGCCGGGAGGATGTGTGGGGCAGGATCCGATCCCGCAGATAGCTAGGTCCCGTGCCATGGAGCGCTTTAAAGATGACAACTAGCACCTTGATTGAATCTTGATTGAATCCCTCTATTAATGCAATTTAGGATTGCATTGGCTTTTTTGGCTGCCACTGCACACACAAAAACTGTCATTCCCCCCCCCCCCCCCAAAAGGCAAGTAAGAAACAAGGAGGCCCATTTGGGCTGAGGCCAGGATAGCTACTTAGCTTTTTAGTTAGAGGGTCTCTGGTTTGCTTTAAAGAAGCCCATCAAATGCAAGGAGCAAACTGGATAACATTTTGGACAAGCATACAGTATTTTAGTTGTGTCATGTGGCTAACACAGGGGTCTCCAACCTTTGCAACTTTAAGTCTGAAGGACTTCAGCTCCTAGACTTCTCCAGCCAGCTTTGCTTTGCTGGCTGGAGAATTCTGGGAGCTGAAGTCCTTCAGACTTAAAGTTGCAAAGGTTGGAGACCACTGGAGTAGATGACCTACAACTGTGATGAGCTTTGCTGGCTGGAGAATTCTGCGAGCTGAAGTCCTTCAGACTTAAAGTTGCAAAGGTTGGAGACCACTGGAGTAGATGACCTACAACTGTGATGAGCTTTGCTGGCTGGAGAATTCTGGGAGCTGAAGTCCTTCAGACTTAAAGTTGCAAAGGTTGGAGACCACTGGACTAGATGACCTACAACTGTGATGAGCTTTGCTGGCTGGAGAATTCTGGGAGCTGAAGTCCTTCAGACTTAAAGTTGCAAAGGTTGGAGACCACTGGAGTAGATGACCTACAACTGTGATGAGCTTTGCTGGCTGGAGAATTCTGGGAGCTGAAGTCCTTCAGACTTAAAGTTGCAAAGGTTGGAGACCCCTGGGCTAACAGATCGATGTTGAGCACACATTGAAATGATATCTTGGATAACCACGTCTAAAACATGATGCTTCTGCCCCCCACCCCACCCCCTAGGTTGCTTTGAAGTGTACAGGACACCCCAAGAGAGCTTTGGGAGAGGTGCCTGGTGAAAGAAGCTCAATTTAGATCCTTCCTTTCTGGGATATACTCTCCCCCTCTCCCCAAAACAAGCCTTTTCCAAGATCTTCTCCAGATCTGACTGATTTCATAACATCATCTGTTTTGGGATCTATTTCTTTCCCGTCTCGGCTTCAGTTTGCATGAAACCAGAGCAAAAAAATGCTATTTTCTTTGAATTTACTACAGTTCTTAAAAGCTTGGAGGACATCCATTTTTCCATTGGAAGAATTCTCGCCTCGGCTGCTGTAGTCCAAACAAGCCCATCTTCCCTCTCCTCCCTGCCCCACTAAGAGAGGTCCTGTTTCGTGCTCTTTGTCTCCGCTTTTTCCTGCCTGGATAATACAGAATATACTTATTTTATTTATTATTTTATTTTATTAAATTTGTATAACCGCGCCTCTCTCCACAAAGGGACTCAGGGTGGTGCACAGGAAATTAAAATAGAAATATAAAACGACAATAATAAATACTAAAAAAACAATTAAATACAATACCCTGTGCTAAAATCCTTAAAACTCTTACCCACTAAAATCCAATTAAAACAATTTAGGGTTCAGTCTATAAACTTGATTGTGGGGATTAGGCCAAGCCGGCAAGATGGAAGAAGTACGTCTTCAGATGTTGGCGGAAGGAGCGGAGGTCCATGATAGTTCTAAGTTCGGGAGGAAGGTCGTTCCAGAGGGTTGGGCCCGCCACAGAGAAGGCCCTTCCCCTGGGTGTCGCCAACCAGCATTGCCCGGCCGACGGCACCCGGAGAAGTCCCTCTCTGTGGGAGCAAATCGGACGAAGGGATGTATGGGGCAGGAAACGGTCCCGCAAATAACTAGGCCCCGTGCCATGGAGCGTTTTAAAGATGGTGATCAACACCTTGAAGCGCACCCGAAAGGCCACAGGCAGCCAGTGCAGCTCGTGCAGGAGCGGTGTTACGTGGGAGTGCCTTGAGGCTCCCAAAATTCCCCCCACACTCCCTCCCCACTTTCTCTCCCTCCCTCCCTCCTCTTCCTCAGGTGGCCTCATGATTTACAAGCATAGACTTTTGAGTACGGTACCAGGTTACCATAAGTTACCATAAGGATAACGATAGCAATTAAAAGGATCCAAACAGAAATGAATAATAATGTTCAAATTAAGGTATAGAAAATATCTGAGTAACAATTATGGTGGGGGGTGTGGGTGGGGAGGGATGTGGGAGGGGGAGAAAGAAAGAGAAGAGCTGCCAGACCAGTGTTTTTCTGTCACGTTTTTTAAATTCCCTCTTCAAATTCCTTTAAGTATGTGCATCTTTTTCTTTTTGCCATTTTTAATTTTATTATTCATTCATATATCACCCTGTTATTTTTATAAATAACACAAGGCGGTGACTCTACTTAACTTCCTCCCTCTCTTTTTCCCCCCACAACAACACAATGACAACCCTGTGAGGTAAGCCGGGCTTTTCTTCCTTGTATGTTTTGTTTAACCACTGGAAAAAGGAAAGAGAGATACAAAATAAATGGGATTTTCAAATTACATCCTTTTCAACAACAACAACAAACAATACTTCCAAAATGACAATATTGTATTTGTGTTGTTGGAGAGGAAGTAAGGCTGATGTTTTATTTAAATATATTTGTCAACTTGTAAAGTGTTACCATGACTATTATCAAGTTGACATTGGAGGGAGGATTCCTTGCATACCTTTGGCCAGAATCATATCTCATATTTCTACAACCTCCTTGGTGGATATGATTTATGACACAGACTGAGGCAGGGGAGAGTTAGGGGTAAAGACCATTAACCGGAAATCAGTTTCGGCTCCACAGAAGAACATGCCAAAATGTTGATCCTAATAAGTGACTGGATTTCTTTTGAACTTTGTCTCGAGGCTCGTAAATTAGTTAGGTCATCTTTTGGAAACTTCACAATATTGTTCAATTATGATAAGAAGCAATTACATGTATTAATTCAATAGTTGAGGGGTGTCAAACTGGATTTCTTTGACATCTGGATCAACATTGTTCTCCATGGGCCAGCGGAAGGAGAGGGGCAAGATGGGATGGACACCTTCTGCAGCACCCTGCTGGCCAAAAAAGGATGCAGGGGGAGCCACATGAAGCCCCCCCCATGCCCTATTTTTGGCCTGGACAGCCTCCTGTAGCATCCTTCCAGCCAAAATTGGGTGGGGTGGGCTCACACACACCTGTGCCCCATTTTGGCTGGCATGGTGCTACAGGAGACTGTCCAGGCCGAAAATGCCCCCCACCATGCCCCATTTTGGTTGCCAGAGGCACCTCGGGCTGGTCTGTTGCTATTTCCAGACTGGCCACGTGGAGCAGATTTAAGCACCTTGCGGGCCAGATGTGGCTCACAGGCCTTAAGTTTGATGCCCCTGGTATAGGGTTTCCTGCTTGAGCAGGGGGTGGACCACTTGATACCCCCCAGTGCTCTCAGGTCATCCGTCACTGGGTTCGGGTTAGGGTTGAAGACCCTAACCCCATGATGACGAACCTATGGCACGGGTGCCACAGGTGGCACGCGAAGCCATTTCTGAGGGCACGCAAGGCGTTGCCCTGTCAGCTCCAGCGCACATGAGCGTGCTGGCTAGCTGATTTTCGGCCTTGATTTTCAGCCATTTTTTGGCTTCTGGAAGCTTCCAGAGGGAGAACAATGGCCCAACAGGCAACCTGGAAGTCAATTCTTGAACTTCCAGTTTGTGTTAGGCCTCTTTCCGCCCTCCCCAGGCTCCTAGAAAGCTTCTGGAGCCTTGGGAGGGCGAAAAATGGATCTACTGGGCCCACCGGAGGTCAGAAAACGGGCTGTTTCCGGCCTCTGAGGGAGGCCATGTTTGCCCTCCCCAGGCTCCAAAAAAGCCCTGTGTACATGTGCTAGACAGCAGGGGGTGTCACACATGTATTCTCAGGGTGCACGGCATGGGAGGCATTAAATTATGGGGGTGGGCACACGAGCGTGCACAATAGTGCGAGCGTGTGTGCTTTTGGCACCCGAGGCGAAAAAGGTTCGCCATCCACTGCCCTAACTGTTAGGTTCTGTGGTAGAAAGGGAGTTCAGACACAGGCTAGTCAGAAACCCAAGCCGTTTATTGGCAATCGCAAAAATAGCGGGAAATATTTACAAGCGGACAAAATGCGGTAGACAGGGGCTTCCCCGTTTGACAGCTACTTATACTCGAGCTGTCAAACGGGGAGCCAATCAGGAAGCTCCAGGACCTAATTCCCGCCAGTCGCGTCTGAGGAAATCAGACACGACTGGCAGTTACAGGCTTGATACACGCTGTTACCAAGGCTCTAGGGAGAATAGTGGAAGACCTGCGGCCGGTCGTAAGTCGAGGACCGGTCACAAGTCGAGGACTCAACACTAACCACTTGAAGAAAATAAGTATTTCTCAACAATTAAGCTTTCACATCAACTGCTATCTATGATCACACTAAGAGAAGCAGTACTAAGAATGAACTATGTAAAGTAAAAAAAACAAAACCAACACCTTGAGTTTGCAAACAAACCACCGAAATGGTTAGCATATAAATTACAAAAAGAAAAGGAAAGTAAAATCATATTAATGCTACAAGTGGGAGATATTGTATTAATGAATAATATGGCTATTCTAAAAGCATTTCTTCAGATTTATTCTAATTCATATAATAATAATAATAATAATAATGATAATGATAATGATAATGATAATGATAATGATAATGATAATGATGATGATGATGATAATAATAATAATAATAATAATAATAATAATAATAATAATAATAATAATAATAATAATAATAAAAATTTATTTGTATACCGCTTCCTCTCCCCAAAGGGACTCGGAGCGGTGCACTGGGAATAAAAAACCAATATAAAATACATAGAAAGATAAATAGTTAAAATACGAATTAAACAATTGTCCCTGCGCTAAAATCCCCTAAATTAAATACACTAAAACCCCTAAAACCCTATCGAAAGACGGAAGACTAACCTAGGCCGGCCAAGCAGAAGAAGTGTGTTTTAAGTTTTTGACGGAAGGAGCGGAGGTCCGCAGTTGTTCTGATTTTGGGGGGAAGGTCGTTCCAGAGGGTCAGGCCCACCACAGAGAAGGCCCTTCCCCTGGGCGTCGCCCGCTGGCACAGCCTAGTGGACGGCACCCGGAGAAGCCCCTCTCTGTGGGAGCGAATCGGCCGCAGGGATGTATGGGGCAGGATCCGATCCCACAGATAACTAGGTATAAAGCACAAGACATTTATCTGGAGAAAATAGATGCCTACCTAAAGAAACAAAATTTACTGAGGATTACAGAGGAAAAGAAAAATTATTATGAATGGCCCAATAACGATAAAGGAGGTTTCGGAAGCTATAAAATGATTGAAACAGAAAAGAATGGATTACCAGCTGATTATTATAACTGTTTTGAGATGAGCACTTACGAAATCTACAAAATAGGATGATTTCTATGTTTCAGGCAGGAAATATGCCAGACAGCTGGAAAGAGGCCAACAGAACCGCAATATCTAAAGAGACACCAAGATTTGATTTCAGCAAGAAACTATTTACACAATCGATGGAAGAAGAATAGAGCAATATTATTACTGAATAATGATTAGAAGTAGACCGTAATTACTTTGGCTGGCAGGCTGAAAATAATTGTGCAAGATCAATGTAGGTTTTCCCCTAAAAGGCAGCGATTAGACAATATTAGAAATGTGTTGCACATTTTGGAATATTTGGAGCAATATAATGAAAAAGAAGTCCCGTTGATCTTGTTTGATGCAGAGAAGGCATTTGACTATTTGAAGTGGGATTTCGTGTTCAAAATTGGAAGAGAATTTTGTAAAATGGCTTCAGCTCAGTTTATGCTTGAACAAAAAGTATAAATACAGGGGGTTCTTTGACTTACAACCACAACTGATCCCAAAATTTCTGTTGCTGAGTGAGAAATTTGTTAAGTGAGTTTTGCCCCATTTACGACTTTTCTTGCCACTGTTATTAAGTGAATCGCTGCAATTGTTAAGTTAGTAACACAGTTGTTCAGGGAACCTGGCTTCCCCATTGACTCTGCCTGTCGCAAAAGGGGAATCATGTGACCGAGGACACTACGACCGCCATAAATATGAATCAGTTGCTAAGCTTAATATTTCTTAATATTTTAGCACAGGTTAAATTTGTTTAATTTAGTTTTAAATTTATTTATTGATTGTATTATATGTATTTTATCTTTTTTATCTTTTATTATCCCTGTGCACCGCCCTGAGTCCCAACGGGAGAGAGGGCAGTATACAAATTAAATAAATAAATAAATAAATAAATAAGCATCAGAATGTAAATCACGTGACTCATGGAATACTGCAATGGTCATAAGTGTGAAAAATGGTCACTTTTTTTCAGTGCCGTTGTATTTTTGAGTGGTCACTAAATTAACTGAGGGTTACCTATAATTATTAATAGAGATCTAATAAAGCTACAGCTAGTCCAGAATGCGGCCACGCGGGTGATTATGGGAGCCTCTAGGTACTCCCACATAACACCTCTCCTGCGTGAGCTGCACTAGCTGCCTGTGGCCTTTCAGGTGCGCTTCAAGGTTTTGACGACCATCTTCAAAGCGCTCCATGGCTCGGGGCCTAGTTATATGCGAGACCGTCTTCTGCCCCATACATCCCTTCGTCCGATCTGCTCCCACAGAGAGGGCCTTCTCAGGGTGCCATTGACCGGGCAATGCCGGTAGGCGACACCTAGGGGAAGGGCCTTCTCTGTGGCGGGCCCTACCCTCTGGAACGACTTACCCCCCAAACTACATACCATCTCAGACCTCCGCCTCTTCCACCAGCGTCTTAAGATGCACCTTTTCCAACAAGCCAGCCTAGCATAACCTCCCGTTTTGACCATTTTTTAGATAGTTTTAATTTGGGGGATTTTATACTATTTTAGCACAGGGTATGGATTTAATAGCTTTTTAAAATTTTGTACTTTTGTTATATTTGTTATGTTTTTAAATTTCCTGTGCGCCACCCTGGGTCCTTTTTGGGGAAGGTGCAGGGTATAAATTTGAATAAACTAAACTAAACTAAAGTCTTGTGAGCCAGACAGGGATGCCCATTGTCTTGTCTCTTGCTTATTTTAGTCCTCTAAATACTGAATAAAAGAGAAGATGAGAAGATGGTGGGAGTAAAAAAAATTAACTTCAGCTGGTCCAGAATGCAGCCGCGCGAGCAATAATGGGTACCGCAAGGTATACCCATGTAACACCGCTCTTGCGCGAGCTGCACTGGCTACCTGTCGTCTTTCGGGTGCGCTTCAAGGTGTTAGTTCTCATCTTTAAAGCGCTCCATGGCTCGGGACCTAGCTATCTGCGGGATCGGATTCTGCCCCATACATCCTCCCGGCCGATTCGCTCCCACAGAGAGGGACTGCTCCGGGTGCCGTCCACTAGACTTTGTCAGCGGGCAACGCCCAGGGGAAGGGCCTTCTCTGTGGCGGGCCCAGCCCTCTGGAACGACCTTCCCCCCGACATTAGAACAACTATGGACCTCCGCTCCTTCTGTCAGAAATTAAAAACTCACTTTTTCTGCTTGGCCGGCCTGGGTTAGTCTCTACCCAGGGATTAGGGATTGGTAATTTTAAATGGGAATTTTAGTGCAGGGATAGTCAAATTTAATTTGTTTTTATTGTATTTATTGTATTCATGTATATATTTTATGCTGTTTTATTCCTCCCTGTACACCGCTCCAAGTCCCCTAGGGGAGAGGACGCGGTTATACAAATAAATATTCTATATTCGATATATTCGATAAAAATAAATTGATTTATTTTAATAAATATTTTAATGTAAATAAGTTTTTGTAAGTTGACTTGGTGGTGATTTTGGAAGAATTTAAAGAAAATTGAAACTTTAATGGCAAAACTGAAAGGATTTGGTACATCAGCAGGTTCTAAGATTAATAAACAGAAGACAACGATATTAACAAAAACCATGAACAATGGAGGACGAAGCGAATTGATGTCTAAAACAGGTTTCGGGTTTGGAAGTATCACCATGTAGAATGTGAATTGTATGTTATTTCAAAATAATTATGTTAAGCCAATTCATTTCCCCCACATAGGTAGCATTATCTTTTTCCCTTACTTGCGTTGATGATGTCTATCAGTAGTGGGATTCAAACGTTTTTACTACTGGTTCTGTTGGTGTTCTTGGTGGGCATGGCATGGCTTGGTGGGCATGGCAGGGGAAGGATACTGCAAATTCCCCATTCCCTCCCGATCACCTGGGACTCAGGAGGCAGAGAATAGATGGGGGCGTGGCCATCCAGAGGTGGTATTTACCGGTTCTCCAAACTACTCAAAATTTCCTCTACTGGTTCTCCAGAACTAGTCAGAACCTGCTGAATACCACCTCTAATGTCTATGGAGATTCTCAGTCCTCCAGGTCAGGGTTGTCCCAAAGGTGCTTTTTCAAGAGGCAACTGGACTTTCTTGTTTTTCTTTGAAGACCTTTTGCTCCTCATCCAAGAAGCTTCTTCAGCTCTGACTGGATGGTGGAGAATGGAAGGATTTATATTCCTTGCAGACAGGCTGGTCCTTTGCATCCTTTTAGAACTCTGTTGCTGAAGTTGTATTTTCTGCATTCAAGTTTGGAGCGGTTTACCTTGAGTTTGTATCTGTTGTCTGCTCCTGTGTTGTTGCGGTTGAAGCTGAAGTAGTAGACATTGGAGCAGATAATTTTATGTATACACTTAGGTCAGACCGTAGTGTGGATTTTAAAACTCAATATGCCATGTTGAGTGCATGGAACAGGTATAAATCCAGGTGGTGCCCAAAAACATATTTGTGGCTCTTAGTGTAAGAAGCGTTTGATAGATGAGAAATGATAGGGGAACACAACTGGCTTACTTATTGTGAGATACGAGAATTTTGTCAAGGGGAATACAAAATAAAATCAAGAGAAGAACTGGTGGCGGAGGGATATAGCAGTCGATGATTTTCTTATTTACAGTTGCCAGAAAGGTTATAAAATAGACAAAAAGTGTTGGTGGTATTGAACACTGTAACACTGATGTTGAAACAGAACTGAGCACAAATGACGAATACATAACTGCTTAAATCTATACACTTTTTTTTTTTTTGAAATTTGAAGTGGAAGAAGTGAAATAATGTATGATCAACTGAACCAAAGCTTTTGGTTACCAAAACTGAATGCAGGATTCCAAGTGTGGCCTTACCAAGGCCTTATAAAGTGGTATTAACATGTATTTCACATGTGTTTTTTTTAAAGGCAAGTGGACTTTCTCGTTTTTTCCCCCCAGGTCACTCTTGTGAAGATAGCATTATGGACAGAGAGGACCGCTGATTTGACAGAGGCATAAAAGAGGCCACCTTTGTTAGAACTGATCAGCTCCCTCTCTGTCAACAGAGGGGGGGGGGGCGGAATACGATACAGGACAAGAAGCAATGGGTGGAAACTAATCAAGGAGAGAAGCAACTTAGAACCGAGGAGAAATTTCCTGACAGTTAGAACAATTAATCAGTGGAACAGCTTGCCTCCAGAAGTCGTGAATGCCCCAACACTGGAAGTCTTTAAGAAGATGTTAGATAGCCATTTGTCTGAAATGGTATAAGGTTCCTGCCCACGCAGGGGGTTGGACTAGAAGACCTACAAGGTCCCTTCCAACTCTGCTATTGTATTGTATTGTATTGTACCCACCGCCCATCCCCTCTCTACCACAGTCTTTTCAGCAGTTCCAAGTATTTGCACTGTGATTCAGGTGACCCTGAGGGTAAGATAAACTCCCAAGTGGCCTCAAACAGCTGTTAGACTATCTGCTAATGACCAGATGACTGCAAAGATTATAAATCCTCTCATTGCCCACCATTCAGTCAGAACTGACAAAGACTTCTTGGATCAGAAGCAAAATGTTTTCAAGAAAAAAGCCAAGAAAGTCCAGTTGCTTTCTGAAAAGCACCTTTGGGAGAAGAGAACTATGTTTTAACTTTGGAGTAAGAGGCCAATGTATAATTGTACTTAAAACGGATATAAAGAGGGTTGGAAACTACTTTTTTTGGTTTTTTTTTAAACTTATATAATAGCTGATATAAAAAGTAATTGAAAAGTTCCTCCACACCTCATGGGCACCCAGCCTTCCTTATGATGGTGGTAGGAGGACCAGATGTGTACAGACTCTCTTGTTAGTCCACTTCAGGGGCTTTTGAAAAACTCACATTCATTAGGAAGGTTCATATAATATCCCATAATAATATGATATAGTATAGTATCGTATCGTGATATGATATGATGTTATGATACATAATATGATATCTGATATCTGATATATAATATAATATAATATAATATAATATAATATATAATATATAATATATAATATATAATATATAATATATAATATATAATATATAATATATAATATATAATATATAATATATAATATATAATATATAATATATAATATATAATATAATATAATATATAATATAATAATATATAATCAGAGTTAGAAGGGACTTTGGAGGTCTTCTAGTCCAACCTCCTGCCTAGACAGGAAACCTTATATCATTTCAGACAAATGGCTATCCAACATCTTCTTAAAGACTTCCAGTGTTGGGGCATTCACAACTTCTGGAGGCAAGCTGTTCCACTGATTAATTTTTCTCATTGTCAGGAAATTTATCCTCAGTTCTAGGTTGCTTCTCCCCTTGATTAGTTTCCACCCATTGCTTCTTGTGCTGCCCTCAGGTGCTTTGGAGAATAGTTTGACTTCCTCTTCTTTGTGGCAACCCCTGAGATATTGGAAGACTGCTATCATGTCTCCCCTGGTCCTTCTTTTCATTAAACTCAACATACCCAGTTCCTGCAACCATTCTTCGTATGAAAAAAATATTTAAAAAACCCCTTTCTTAATATCAACAATATATATGAAAAAAAACCACCCCGTTCTTCACGTGAAAAGGACCTGCAAAACATAATTCCCTGATCTGGCATAACTTGATTTCCCATCATAGCCCTAATTGAGACGGGGCCAAAGTCTTACTTCATCTTGCCATTGCTGCCTTATTCGCATTCCCCTCTTCCTAGCTGGCAGTCCTTGTGCTTCCTAGTAGATCCACTGGGCCATTAAGCTACATCTGCCCAGCCCCAATGCAGGCAAATGGGTAATGGGATGCATCAAATTCCAGTTATGGCTGAGGTTGTTGCAAACAATATAAGCACAGGAAAAAGAATGTTTATCATGCTATCAGTCAGTGGTCATGACAATTTATGATGCGGCTTTATTTTACCTATTAATGGAAGGCCTGGAAATGAGATTACTAATGTACTTCTTAGGAGTAATTGCCCCTATGGATTAGCCTAGATGGCAATTTCAATTTCCATGCACTACTTTCCTACCAAACAAATTCCAGCTTGTTTAAAAATATCTTTTTAAAACATGCTCGCCTTGGCTTTTCCTGTGATTCTCCCTTCGCCCAATTATACTGCCACTTAAAAAAAGAGGGGGTTGATTGACATCAATCGTCTGTTTCAGCTTCACAAAAAATATAGGTAACTTTGCCCATTACATTGCCGGATGTTTTGCAAAACCCTCACAGAGGAAGAATGATGGCTAAAAGGGACATAGCCTGTTCTATAGCAATATTTGTTTTTGTTTTTATTTATTTCATTGTACTTAACGCTCAGCCCATTTTCTCAGGGCTGACAGGCCGAAATAACAAAATCGTTCAACTAACAATAGGAAAACATCTTACAGACAACAGTTGAAATGTTAATTACTATGCAAATAGGGAAAAAAAACACCAACAAGATGGGCAAATCCAGTTCAAAAAGTTTATTGCTTTGAAAATTGCATGAAAAATGGGCATTTTTCACAAAATAAGCTGCAAGGAGGTAGCCAAGGAATTTTTCGGTTCCCATCACCCAGAAGGATTTTTTCCTCAGGTTCTCACCAAGTCAGTGCTTGAGAAAAGGATTGGAAGCAGTGGTGGGATTCAATTTTTTTCCACTACCGGTTTTGTGGGCATGGCCTGGCTTGGTGGGCCTGGCAGGGGAAGGTTATTGCAAAATCCCCATTCCCTCCCGATCAGCTGGGACTCAGGAGGTGAGAGAATAGATGAGGGCGTGGCCAGCCAGAGGTGGTATTTACCGGTTCTCCAAACTACTCAAAATTTCTGCTACCGGTTCTCCAGAATTGGTCAGAACCTGCATAAATACCACCTCTGATTGGGAAGCTGGGGAGAAACTGGATTCCTCAGGAGATTGCTGTGTTCAAGCAGGTTCCTTGTGGTCCCAAAGAGCTCAGGGACAGGGAGACTCTCTGTTAAAGGTCCATCTGGCTCAGCAATTAGAGGTAGGGGGAGGAAGTGCAGCCAGGGGGCACAGGGGCTGGGCAGGAGCTGGTGTTCTAGCCCCCAGCTGCACATAAGCATCCTTGCCACAACCTGGGAATGAAAATGGCATTGATCTGGTTTTTCAAGAAGAATGCACACCGGCCCTAATTACTCTGTCTGTTTTTCCTCTTTCATCTTTTCCCTGCCGAGTTTACATTCATTCACCATTATAATTTCTATTTTTCGATTTCAGACATTCACTCAGGAAATCAATCACTTTCTGGGATTGTAAAAGAATAGGTAACATACATGCAGCTGAGATGCTTCAGGTTCACTGAAATATTAAATGTAACGCCCCTCCAGTGGTGGGATATGACTGGTACGTCCTGGTAGGGCCTACCGGTGCCTGCTGGGAGCACCAGGTACCATTCCGGTACGGTGCGCCAGAGGTCCCACTTGCCCGCCTGCACTCTTTACCTGTATTTGAGCTGTTCGGGGCTTCCATGCACACACATGGAGCCTACGGCGCCTGCGCAACACCCCACTGAGCAGCTGGAGCATCGCGGGCAGTAAGAATGCATGTGTGCATTTTTTTCATGTTGTGGACACTCAGCCCTGTTTCATCGTACCGGTTCAACAGGATCTGGAACCCACCACTGCACCCCTCTAAGCTGCTCTACGTAACAATGCATATAGCAGTGATGGCAAACCTTTTTGGGTTGGCGTGCCAAAAGCGGGGGGAGCACAGGGGGGTCGTGCATAGGCGTGCCACACCCATAATGCTATGTGCACAACCCACTGCTTTTGGCACGCTTTTTCCACCCTCCCCAGGCTCCAGAGGCTTTTTAGGAGCCTGGGGAGGGTGAAAACAGCCTCCCTTCCCCACCTCCAGAGGCTTCAGCAGCTTTCCTTAAGCCTCCAGAGGATGAAAAATGGCCTCAAAAGAAGGCCTAAATCAGCTGGCCAGCCACACATGCGCTCTGGAGCTGACAGGGCAACGTCTCGTGTGCCCTAAGAAATGGCTCTGCGTGCCACCTGTGGCAGCCGTGCCATAGGTTCGCCATCACTGGCATATAGAATAACCTCTGAAAAATCTAAAGAGCAAAGAGAAATAATTGCATTGCTTTGCTTTATGTCACTTCTGGGCCTCCTCTAGTTCTTCCAGTAACTCCTGGATGTGCCAGAAGTGATGCAAATGGCAACCTTTTGTTGAGATGGAGCATCAAAGCACAGTCCGCTCATATTGCCCTAAGCTCTAGGCCAGTGATGGCTAACCTTTTTGTCGAGGCGTGCCAAAAGCGTGGGGAGCAGGGGGTGTGCCCATGTGCCCTCACCCATAATGCAACACCCTCCCCCCGCGCATATGTACACAACAACCCCTCCCCCATGCATGCACGTAGGCCTCACTGAAGCATCCGGACTTCTGGGAGTCACGTTGGGTCATTTTTTGCCTTCCATAGGCTGCAGGAAAATCTCCTGAAGCCTGTGGAGGGCAAAACACGGCCCAACACGCAAACTGGAAGTCCAGGAATGGATTTCTAGGTTGCCCGTTGTGCCGTTTTTCTCTCTCCAGAGGCTTCAGGAGGCTTCCCTGAAGCCCCCGGAGAGAGAAAAATGACCCAACGTGCAAACCTAGCACTCTCAATCCAGGGGGAAATAATCAGACCTGGTTGCATTTAAAAAAAAACAAAAACTTTTATTTGCTTTTTTTTAATTTCCAGAATTAATGATGGAAAGGAAGATGAGGCTGAATGGCCTTGGGCAATTTCTTCTCCCCACCCCGTCTTTAAATCTTTATGAATATGCTAAAGAATTTCTTTGCGTTACACGAAGTGTATAACATATAGAGAAGTTGGAAGGCGCTGCTCTGCGGAGGGAGGTTACGAATCTCAGCTGATAAAGGGAAACTGATCACTGGAAGAAGCTCCATGGAAAGGTTATCCTGTACCAGAAAATGTGCACTTTTGATTAAGTCGGCTGCTTTGCGAGTACATTCTGGCAATAGCTTTGCCACGGTACGGATGAGATCAAGGCTGACGGGGGATTAGAGGCAGGTCATTGCAGAAGGCCCAGGAGAGAGAGATCAAAACAGAGGCCTTGAACTCTCTTCCCCGGCCCGACATTTGGATTCCTCAGAGGGCTGCATTCATACAAAATCCTCTGATGGGATAGTGTTGGCTCCAGATGCTCAGATTCCACCAATCTGCATTCAACATGCAGACAGAAAACATCCTTCAAAACTTATTTCAAAACAAGGGACATTTTGGAATGATTCTCAGCACAATAGCACAAGTTCTTTTTGCATTTGCTATGTGACAAGCAGGAGGCAAGACTAGCCAACACCCCAGAAGACAAGCTCAGGATCAAACAAAGAACTTCACAGACTTGAACGCTGGGCCCTATTCGACCACATGGAATTTAATGTGGGGAAAAGCAAGGTTTTACGCCCAGGCAGGAGAAACCAAATGTACAAGTACAGATTAGATGAAAGCTGGCTCAAAAACAGGATCTGTGAGAGGGACCTTGGAGTCCTAATGGATGATCACTTAAACAGGAGCCAGCAGTGAGTGGCAGCAGCCAAAAGAGCAAATACAACCCTTGGTTCAGGGGTGGGTTTCTGCAGGTTCGCACCTACTTGCGAGAACCGGTTGGTGAAATTTAGAGAACCGGTGAGAGGGGGTTCCACCGGCATACCTGGAAGTAAATCTGGCCCACCGCTCCCAGTGACCCAACGGGAAGGGAAGGAAAGGAAGGAAAAAGGAAGGAAGAAAGGAAAGAAGAAAGAAAGAAAGAAAGAAAGAAAGAAAGAAAGAAAGAAAGAAAGAAAGAAAGAAAGAAAGAAAGAAAGAAAGAAAGAAAGAAAGAAAGAATTTATCATCACAATTAAGTCCAAAATTTTGGTTGCTAAGCAAGAGCGTTGTTAAATGAGTTTCACCACATTTTAAAAGGTGGCCACTCCCACCTGTCACATGACTGCCAAGCCACGCCCACAAAATAGGCCACACCTACAGAGTAGGTTCTAAAAAATTTGAAACCCACCCCTGCCTTGGTTGTATAAACAGAGGTATAGAATCAAAATCACGTGAAGTATTAGTACTTCTTTTTAAAGTCTTAGTAAGGCCACACCTGGAATCCTGCATTCGGGGTTGGTCACCAAAGTGGAAAAAAAGATGTTGAGAGATCTTCTCAGAGAAAAGATGATTAAGGGCCTGGAGACAAAAATATATGAAGAACCGTTGCAGGAATTGGGCATGGCCAGTCTAGAGAAAAGGACTAGGGTTGACATAATAATACCAGTATTTCAATATTTGAGGGGCTGCCACAAAGAAGGCAGAGTCACATTTCCCAAAGCATCAGAAGACAAAACAAGAAACAATGGATGAAAACGAATCAAGGAGAGAAATAATGTGGAATTGAGGAGAAACTTCCTGAGGACAATTAACCAGTGGAACAGCTTGCCTTCAGAAGTTGTATGCTCCAACACTGGAGGTTTCTAAGAAGAGACTGGACAGCCATTTGCCCAGAATAGTATAGAGCAGTGATGGAAAAACTATGGCATGCGTGCTAAAGGTGGTATTCAGCACCCTCTCTGTGGGAATGCGAGCCATCGCCCAAGCTCAACTCTGACATGCATGTGTGTGGACCTCACGTCAGCCAGCTGGTCTTCAGGTCTCTGCTGCTCATGCAGGGAGAGGTATGTGAATGTAGGGGGCTCACATGCACATTGCATTTGAGGGGTTCATGCGTGCATGCGCATTCACATGCTCATACGCTTTGGGCACTCAGTGCGGAAAAGGTTCGCCATCATTGGTAGAGAGTCTCTGGCTTGAGCAAGTGGTTGGACTAGAAGACTTCCAAGATCCCTTCCAGCTCGATTCCGATTCCTCCTCATTCACCTCCCCAACTGGATGTCCACATCAGTGGTGGCTTGCAGGCAGTACGCCCTGGTAGGGGCATGCTGAAGCCTGCTGGGAGCACCAGATACTGTTCTGGTATGATGCTCCGGAGGGCCCGCCCGCCCGCCCAAGCTCCTTACCGGTCTTTTAAGTCTTCAGCACTTCCGTGCACATGCATGGTGCGTATAGCGCCTGCACGATGCTCCACTGAGCAGCTGGAGCATTGCGGAGGCGATAAGACGCATGCGTGCACTGCACACGTGTGCATGCATGCTAGACATGTACATGTGATCACCGCCAAGCCCGTTCCAACCATATTGGTTGGAACAGGATCCGGAACCCACCACTGGTCCACGTGTACTTATTTCTGGTGATGAGCATGGTTGTGCTTAGCCCAATGTTATATAAGGAGTTTAGAACAGGTGTGTCTTATTAGTTTACTCCTTGGGAATTAGGCCTGGCTGCAGCTCTACAAATAGCAGTCCCTGTGTAACTGCTTATAATAATTGAGATAGGGATTAAATTGTTTCCTCAAAATTAACTGGGAAGGGATCCTACCCTTATGTCCGAGATAAACCAGGCAGGAAACGGGACTTCTTCCTCGTAGGCTACAGTAACAGAATTTTGCAAGTCTGAAGGTACACACTTCTGGCTGTGACTTTAACTGCCCTAACCATTAGGCCAGATCCTTTCTAAGTTTATTCCTCTAACTCGTAAGCCACTAGGGGACTCCTCTCTTCCCTGATTGTCTTCTAAACCAGGGGTCCCCAACCTTTTTTGCACCAGGGACCGGTTTCATTTTAAAGAAAATTCTGCGGACCTGCAGGCGTAGAGGAGGAGGGGGAGGGGGAACAGGCGGTGCATGCGCATGCAGGGGGAGGGGGGAACAGGCAGCGCATGCGCACACGGGGGTGGGAGTTGGCTCACTCGGCCCTCTAGGGTCTCCAATGGCGCAAACGGCTGTGCCTGCGCTCTCCTGCATCTGGCGCGCGCTCTGCCCAGGGGGCTGCCCCCTCCTCCCTCCTCCTCCTCTCCAGCCCTGCGGCCCAGTTCCTATCAAGCCACGGACCGGCACCGGTCCGCGGCCTGGGGGTTGGGGACCCCTGTTCTAAACAGTGTTTCTTCCCCTCATCCCTCAAGGCCATTCTCATGCACCATCACCCCTTCAGGGCAGAAAACTGCAAAGTAAATGTGTTGCCAGTTCCCTCATGTTCGAATTGTGTTCCAGGCAGAGCAAATTATGGTCACGGATTTCTGCTTGTTACGTGTACACATGTTTGAAAGTCTTAGCTGAAGTTGAAATGCTGTCTAACAACCCTTCCATTGGAATGAGATAATGTAGAGTGCAAGTTTCTCTTCCTGTCTCTATCATCGTTCTTGAATCGCAGCCAATGGTGTTCTGATCATTGCTCATGGTAGGCCAAGTGTTGGTGTCATCCTTTGTCTTGGCTGGACTCCTTTATTAGCAAAGCTGGGGGGTGGGGAAATCTACTAATCGCAGCACTGCTACAGCCACGGGATGGGTCTGTCTGCCTTTTCTACTAATCCAGTTGACCAAGCCAATGGTGGCCCTTTCTCCAGCCTTAAGAGGGAGCACAAAGTCTCCTTTGAGTGAAGCGCAAATCCTAGTGATTATGTATTCGATTGACAACCAAACATGGCAAAAGGTTTTGTTGATATCAAACGTCTTCAGTGATTAAAGAGCAGAGTTCCTCCGGGATGCTATTCAGGAGGGCAGGGGCTTGCTTCCTTAGACCCAGAAGATGTTGAATTGACAGGACACCCACTCTACCCAAATGTACTTCGTCATGGGCAGAAATAAAATGGAGATAGGTGGCCCCTGGATAACCAGGCCCTCTGGATAACCAGACCCATAAGCAACACCTTGAATTGCCAGCTGGCAATCAATGCAATTAGCATAGCAGCAGTGACACATGGGAAGAACGAGAAGGGCCCATATTTTGAAGTGGCTCTAGCTGTAGATTACAGATGGTCTTCAAGAGCAGCTCATGTGCAGTGCTTTGCAAAAGTCCAGGGCAACAGTGACTCTCTGAAGGGCTTGAAGACATGATGCAACTGACCCACAAAATGAACCTTGTGTAAAAGCAGCTGAGAGTCCAGGAGGGCCCCTCATGTTGCAGGCCAATATTGGATGAGAAGTGCAATTCCATCCAAGATGACCAAGGTGAAAACATCTCTGGGCCAAAGGGCAGAACTGCACTGAAGGTTGTTCCTCTCCCTCCAGACTCAAATACCCTCCAGTTACTGAGTCGATAGATACCCTGGCATCATCTTTCAGCCCAGGATTTATCATTCTGATGGTACCAAATCCCAAACGGACAGATGACTTCACGAGGAAGGAGACAAAACACTGTAGCATAGTGCCTACCACCCTGAGTCTCCGTAGCTGTCAATGGCATTGAAAACCACTGAGTGGTCAATGCATCAAAAACCACTGGGCAGTCAAGGCAGTGGCAGACAGATGCAGCACTGCTTTCCTACCTTCATCAAAGGTCATTGACAAGTGTGACCAATACTGCCCGGGTACTATCCCCCAGTCTGAAATTAATCAAAATAACCTGCTTCCTCCAAGATCTTCTGAAGCTGCTATCTGATTACTTTCTTCAGAAAAGGAAGATTGGACACCGGACAATATTGCCCAAGATATTGCTTCTCTCTTCAGCATGCAACGGAAACACTGGATAATATGTATTATTAACATACTAAACTGGAGACCTAGCAGTGGGTAGGTTCAGTCCCACTTTGGCCAATGCATCACCTCCATATGAGCAGGGCCTCAGGGATGCTCCTCTCATCCCTTGATCCCCCCCCCCAAGCCAAGGTGCTTCGAGGTGCCCTTCACGTGGAACTCCTGGATTATCAGCTCAGCTTTGCTGACCCTTTGCAGAAATGGTCCTGAACAGAGAAATGTTCCTCGGAGGAGTACCTGAGTAGCCAAGGTCCCATCCAGGGGAGACCAGCCTTGGCTTGGCCATCTTCTCTTCTTTACACTTATTGCAAATGAGTCGTTCCAGAGCAGTTACCTAAGAAGTATTTGCAGGAAACATTGGTGGCCACTTTTGTCCTTAGGAAGATGTAAGTTATTGTTCAGAATATAAATATATTCCTTGCCACCTTGCAAAAGAAAAGAACCATGCAGAAAAACTAAACATATTTAGGCCCAGCTGGAAGGGATAAGAAAAGATTCTATTTATCACCCAGATCCTGTAAAACATATTTTTAAATAATCTATGTAAGCTCATTATTTCTTTTCTGGTCAATAAGACTGATTTCCTATAACAGCATCAAGTGTTGATAAATAGCTTGAAAATGCTCTTGAAATGCTTCCTCTGCATAAGTTTCTCTCACACTCATTTTGTCTAGATCAAGAGTTCCACAACCCCAGATCCATGACCTGTTGGGAACAGGGCTGTGGAAGTGGTGGACGAGGGTGCGAAGCTTCCTTTGCGCATGTGCGGGATTTAGGCTCAGCGCATCAAACCACCTCCTCCCTCCGCTACCCCCAGTCCATGGAGCCAGAAAGCTTGGGGACCGCAGGTCTAGATGAATAACCAAGAAACCATATCAAAAAGTAGGAGCCAACAAAGTAGAAGCTAACAAATTGTACACATGGATTCAGACAATCAGGCTTTGCTTTTTAAAACTGTATTTGGAGGAACAATAGAATCCAAGGTTACAAAGATCAGAACCGGTTTACAGCATGAAATTTGCCCTCTGTCCAACGACAGCTGTCACCTTCGATCAAACACACAACGTACTAATGAAGTCAGAAACAAAAGGCTGATGTTTCGTCTTGCAACAATCCTCTCTTGAACAGTTCCCAGTTCTGTCCCTTGAGGCTGGATGGCACATGGACTCTCAGGCCATTTCGCCTCTGCGACTGGGACGGATGGCTGCAGCCCACCAGAAAAGATTGCTTGCCCTGGCCTCACGCCAGTCATCCCAAGACCCGTGGCTGCAGCGGCTTCTGTGGTTGTGCCCAGCATCTCCATCGAAGCGCCTGACACTGAATTACACTTGTGTGTCTAATTCTGACACCAATGAAGTCAATTACAAGTTCTTCTGTCGGTGTCAGTAAACAATTGGCTGGTAAATAAATGGCTGGTACTATCTGCTTTGGCACCGTTAATGAAAGACCACTTCCTGAATATAAGGCCATTATTCTCTCTTTTAAGTCTGGCCACATTGTGTCATGCAATATGCGAAATGCACAGCAATTGGACTGATCTGCTCACCCATCCACCCAATCAATCAATCAATCAATCAATCAATCAACCATCATTAGTTTTACGTATGCAATGATTTTATGACTATTGGCCATAACAAAGAATCCATCCCTCCGTTTCATATCCTTTCAATGAATCCTTCGCCTAATGAAATCCTTCTTTATCTCCTGCTGTTCCACAGGCAGTTCCTCGGCCCTGGAGAGCTTGGTGGGCAGCTGTTCCGAGGACAACATTTCAACTGTTTGGCTGGTATGGATGTTTCATCGCATCCCAAGCTTATTTGACTGCATTAAGACCATAGAAACTTGAACAAGTCCATCTAAATCCCACCCCCTTCACCACTCCAGTGCACAGCCAATTGGGTGATCTCATCTAACAATCATCTATGTATGCAAAGATTTAATTAAAAAAATACACAAGCAGATTAACAAATGTAACTTTTTTTTTAAAAAAAAAGTGCCACAATTTTTACAGAATTATTTCTGGCTCCAGCTATGCTAAAAAAAAAAAAAAAAAGAGTCTATCCCCACCCCCCACCCTACCCCACCCCACCAGGCTCTCCAAACAAGGACCAGAGTCTGGTGCCTGGAGCCCTTCTGCTTTCTACACATTCAATGCAAAACCGGTCTACTTCTGCTGAGAATGAAAGCCTCACTTGACTCTGTCCTGACTTTTGCATGTCCTCCTCCCCTGGCAAAGGGCTACTTTCCAGCAAGAGAGACAAAGCCCATGTCCTCCTCTGGCCGCAGCCAGAGGAGGGTCACTCCTCCCTCCACCGGTGGTTTGCAGTATCCTCAAGGGAAACAGAAGAGTTCCACCACTTTAGCCTCTCTGTCCACCACCCAGATTGAGGCTGAGCTGAAAAAAAACCCCTTCTCTCTCTCTCTCTCTCTCTCTCTCTCTCTCTCTCTCTCTCTCTCTCTGGCAAAAGAGTTTTCCTTCACTCTCTGAGGAGCTATGAACATCAAAAACCTTTCATGCCATGAAATGGGAGCAAAATTAGGGCTTGGCTCCCCCACCCAGTGCAAATAATGCAACCAACGGGGCAATTCCCCTCTGGCTGGCTTGGCTGCTCTGCTCAGCAGGCCAGGAAATCCATTCGTACCCTCTTTTCATGCCATGCTTTTCTGCCTTGGCTCTCCATCCCAGCAGCATGGCAGGGAACGCTTCCCAGGGTGCAGAGGAGGAGGGCCCGTGTGCTCCAGAGCAAGAGGGCGACACGTCCGACTTAAGTCCAGAAATCTGCTTTTTCCCCCCACTTTAAATAACATTCTTTGGTACTAACATTACAAACACATTCTTTCGGTCAACATTGCAACACGTGAACACAAGAAGCAGCCTAAGCTTTTACAAAGTGCTTCAGACAAAAAAAAAAAGAGAACTCGAGGGTTCCAGTAAAATTAAGGGATGGAATTGGGGGTGGGGGGGGGTGGGAAGATTTTCCCAAAGGAAAGGGTTGAGGTGGGGGAAAAACATCGATATAGGCCTCTTTAACTAGAGAAAAGCTAAGATTCTTGAAGCACATACATCCCACATCAAAAAGGAAATACAAGAAATCCCAAATCTGGTGATGCACAACCGTTGTCATCAGAATTGTCGTGTTGTCTGGGGTCAAATGCGCAGGTCCCTTCTTGTGCGATGGGAATGCCCCTTTCCTTCAATTTACGGCTTTCCTCCTTCTTCCCAACTGCCAAAGGAACGAGACCAAGCGTGCCCCGGGGGAGGGGGAGCGGGGGGGAAACAGGACCCCCTTCTGGAGCGAAGGAGCCAAAGGCGGCGGCGGCAGCAGCAGCGGAAAGACCATCACTCATCCCCCCCCACCCCCACCCCCATTTGTCTAGTCCAGGGATGTCCAAACTTGGGAACTTTAAGACTTGTGGACTTCAACTCCCAGAATTCACCCAGCCAGCATAGCTGGCTGGGGAATTCTGGGAGTTGAAGTCCACAAGTCTTAAAGTTCCCAAGTTTGGACACCCCTGGTCTAGTCCTTTTACAATCCTGTGCATTTTCAGAGCGACTGTGGCTTGGCAGGCAGCTTCTTGTATCACAAAAGGCAATTATCATATGGCAGAATAGAACGTACTCAAGCCTAAGTACACTTTTAAAAATGTGTAATAATTTTTGATGCATAAAATGCACAGTACTAAAAATATGGACTGATGACTATGATTTTTTGTAAATGCTTTTCATAATTCGTAAGCTCCCCTCCCCCCCATCCCACCCCACCCCACCCCACCCCAATTCCCTTCATACCGCTGCAGCAGTAGTCCACCGTAAATAAACTGAAGAAAGTAAATATCTTAACTCCCGGCCACCACTAATCCGTTCTCCAATATTTACATGACATTCATTAAAAAGGATTTGAAAGGAATCTTCCAGAAATGGCCAGAAGACGAAGCTTCTCCTGGACCTGGTGCACATCGGAAGGTGGCTTGATGCTGAAGAGAGACAGATGCGAAATCAAGCTGTTGGATGACAGGTTACAGCAACCATAAATGAGTCATCCTGGGGGTACTTGAGGATCTAGCAAGTTCACTGTGGTATCAAAAAACATGAAGCAGCCATGCTAGATTGCAGAGGTCTACCAGAGGCGGCACTTTGGTTGCGCATGGATCCTGAAGATGTCAAGAGTAGGAGCTCTGCCCCTTTTGCAACAGCTTAGCATGAAGGACGCACGTTGCCCTTGAACTTCAAGATTTCCAGAAGGTTTGGGCATGGGAGGAAAATACCCTGAAATCAAGGACAGCATGCACGCACGGACACAGTTCCCCACAGCCAGCGCTGCGGAAGGCACATCAAACAAGTACAATGCAGGGGAGGGAAGTTGAATCAATGCACTGATCTGAGCCGTTCAAGCTCGTCAACTAACAGAAGTGCTCTTGGTGTTTCTGCCCAACTTCTGAGTGACGGCCTTGTCTTCACTCATTCATAGGGGCGTCGGAGGCAACATTTCTAAAACAAATAATGAAATTATATTGAGTCTACAGGGAAGGATGGTTAAGAGTGCAATTCATCTAGTTCCATGTATGTGGGTGGAGGAGGAGGAGGAGACTTTCAAACCAAGCACCCAAAATGTAGATTCTCGTCTTTAAAAAAGAGCTTCGTTGGGTTTTTCGAAAATCTCTTGAGACGGCATGAACAAGACTCAGAAAAGGCCAAACATCCATAGCATCGTCACTGTTTGCTCTAAGAATGAGAGGACAGGACACCTCACTACAGAAAACAGGAACGTATTTCAATGGTTCCGTCAAATTGTTGTTGTTAACAATCCAAAAATTAAAAAGCAGCCAAAATAAGATTTATTTTAGCAATGCAATGGGCAGCATCACTCAGAAGCAAAAGCTAATTCAATGTATTGCGGTTTTATTGGGTTTTTTTTTCTTTTCTGCAGAGATGAAACCGAACGCTGGTCATTGTAACTCTGCGTTGCTAGAAATTTAACCTTGTTTTCCCCTTTAGCTGAAGCCTGGAGTGTGCAGGATCCATCAAAGACACCACAACGGCCTGGTAATTAATGATCTTGAGCATCAGATCAAAAAGGACCCAAGGCGGGGAAGTTTTAAACTCCGAGCAAGACATCTTGAAATCACAGCAGATGAAGAAATCACTCTGGGCCTCCGGAAGGCCAGGCAGCTCTCCAAATGTTGGATCCTAATTTCACCTTTGTTGTTCTCAGTAGATGTCGCCTTGTGCTGAAAAGCGGTACCCAACAGGAAAATAAACCAAGGTAATGTTCTCATTGCAACCATGGGCTTCCCGTAGGCTCTCTTGCAGTGCTCAAGGGCATGTTTTGAATTCTCTTTTCCTAGGTGTATTTTTTTTTTCCTGAAAAGCAAACTGAAACAAGCCCCCCTCCTCATTCACCCACATGGCTTCTCTGAATCTTTGGCTACCAGCTCATGGGATTTCCTGGTAAGGGATACCAAGTGATACCAGCTGGGTTACAAACAAAAAAAAAAAAAGAGGGTGGGGACTTTTGTTTCCCAAAAAAAGAGAGGTATAATTTGGGGAGGGTGGTTCCCCCTTATCTCCTCGGATAAGGCCGTTTCTCCTATTGTTCCAACAGAAATTGCAGAAAGGAAAAAGGGGGGCTCCATCGTCGTTTTCTTGCAGTTTCACACAATCATCATGAACCCAAGTGAAGTTTAGAAGAAATTGTCCCGGGGTTGGGCTAGGACAATGCGGACGGAGGTTCCCAGGAAGGCTCGCCCAGTTGTAGGATTTCTTGAGCCAGTTCCTTGCCATACAGAAAATAGCAAGGGATCCAAGGCAGCCTCTAGGAAGTGAAATGAATGGCCTGCCACGAGAGGCAGAGCTGAGAGGAGGCGAACAGAGACTGGGGGGGGCGTCGGAAGCTGCGGGAAGAGGGGGCAAGAATACAACTGAGAACCAAAGGGAGGGAGGGATGAAGGGAGGGTCCATGGAAAGATTTAAAAAAGCTCACAACTGGAATGTGTTCACATTCACTGGGCAAATGTTTTTACTTCTGGCTCATGGTCCACAGAAGAAGAAAGATGAAGTAGTAGTAGCTGCAAAAAAAAAAAAGCCCCCCCCCCCCCCGTCATTTCTGGGCATTGGGAAAACTTCCAGCCCTCCTTATTTCTCCCAAGAACCACTGCATGAAGGGGGCTCTCTGGGTTAGGGAGCCACGTCTGCGAGCATCTTCCGAGTAGTCTTCTACAACAGCCGCTGCAACAGGTTGACACCCCCCCCCCTCGGCTCCTCGGCTCTGTCCAAGAGAGAAAATGAAGCGGAAGGTCTGAGTTGCAGGAACACAATGGCTGCCTGTGGTCTCCTGCTCGAGCAGGGTGGGGTTGGACTAGAAGACCTCGGAGGCCCCTTCCAACCCTGTTGTTCTGTGTGCATAGTTGGACCGATGATGGGTGTCTCGAGCCTGATTGTATGCGCAAAGAAAGCCCTCTCCGAAACCAAAGTCTAGCAGGCGCACGGATCATGCGCCTCAATGACGTTTTCTTTCTCTGCTTTGGGGTTGGCGTCTCTTCTGGTTATTTCCAGGGACACTTCAGGCCTTTTCTCAGAGAGATGAAAAAGAGGCTGCCGGAACTGCTAAAATAAACCCAAAATACACCCCTTCCCGCCCCCCCCAAAAATTCAGCTTGGAGGTCTCCCCTTATCCCCATATTAATTTAATGACCTGCTTGCCATTGGTTGGAAAAGAAACAGCAGCAGGGATGAACCACCAGAAAAGCGACCACGATGGGCCTTTGTATTTTTTGAACCGACGCTTCCCTTTGGTTGCAGAGGGGCCACCAAAGCCACGGTGGGGAATGCACAAGCACAAGAATGTAAACAGTGCCGCCAGGCACCATGCCACAAAACCGAAAGAGGAAGTCCACGCACACAGTGAGCCACTGAAGCTGGCAAACGTCCAGAGTAGATCTCTCAAGCGGAAGGCAGTTCGGGGGGGAGGAAAGCAGAAAACAGAAACCTGAAAGGGGGCCCAGCAAAGAGTTCTTTGTGGTTACTGTGCATCTGGTTGAGGACACACAGCGTGCCAAGGCACTGCAATGCAGGAGTCCAGGGACCCGAGGAAAAGGAGGCCCGTCTGCCGCTCGCCATCACTGGGCGTGGAAGTAGATGGGTTTCACTTTCCCGGAAAGGATCTTGGGGACCTGCACCGAGATGATCTCAGCCATCATTTCAGGGTAGTCGACGCTCACCATGTGCGACTTCACCAAGAGGTCAAATGTAAACTGATGCAGTTCTCTGGCAATCTAGAGGAGGAAAAGGGGAGGTGGTTACATGGAGGTACCCTTGTCTTGCTCAGCAAGTCCTTCCGGAGACCTTCGGCCCTGAGGGCTACCAGCTGCATTCTGTGCCAAGCCTGCAGCTTTCTTTTGGATCTTTGGCCTGCCACACTTCCTGTTATTCTACTATGCATTTTTCTATTGTGGGAAAACGGGAGGAGTTAGATACAATGTAGCCATAACAAAATTCTTTCTAGAAAGCCAAGGTCATCCACCTCTGCGCCTGACCGGAACGGGATGGGTGGAAGCTGGCCAGCATGGCAGTGGGAGATTGGACCATGGGATGGACTTGTGGCTGTGGGGGCAAGATCTTGAACTTTCAAATGGGTGAGGAAAACCGGGAAGCTTTCAGATTTGGGGTTCCCCAGATGTGCCAACATGGCTCTCTTCATCAATTGGAACTCTGAGGAATGCTTTGCCTTGGACTCTGATTTACTTTTGGATGCTATTTGGAACCCTGACATTTTGGGGGGCTGGGCAACCACTGGCGGTTCCAAAAGGGAGAAGTTTGGGGTTGCTTCAAAGGGAAAGGGGTGCTTCATATCCCATTGCCCTGACTGGACTTGTGTTGCAAGAGCATTTTATTCTCCCGCAACCAGAAAATGCAGAGTGTTCTGCAAGGTGGCCTAGCTATATACGCGACCGCCTCCTGCCCCATACATCCCTTCGACCAATCCGCTCCCACAGAGAGGGCCTTCTCCGGGTACCGTCGGCCGGGCAATGCCGGTTGGCGACGCCCAGGGGAAGGGCCTTCTCTGTGGCAGACCCGGCCCTCTGGAACGACCTTCCTCCCGATCTACACATCATCGGGGACCTCCACCTTTTCCACCAACGTCTTAAAACTTATTTATTCCAACAAACCGGCCTAGCATAACCCCCGTTTCTGACTTTTATAGGGATAATTTTAAATTGTAGAGTTTTATTAGTTTTAGCACAAGGATAGTTTAATAGTTTTTAATAATTATGTATTTTTTGTATTTTTGTATGGTTTTAATAACGCCTGTGCGCCGCCCTGGGTCCTTTTTTAGGAGAAGGGCGGGGTATAAATTTAAATAAATAAATAAAGGTGTGACTTTTTGTTTTGTTTTGCTGACACTTCTAGGGCTACCCACGGCAAGCAGTGACCCACACCCCCTTCTCCTCCTCATCTGAGCTCACTGCCCCCTGTTCCAATCCCATGGAAACTTAGCGAATGGCGCTTCCCCAGGGAGCCTCCCAGGCAGGGACCATCTGAAGAGGACTGGGGAAGCTCGGCTCTGAGCCAAAGAAACAACGCCGAGCAGGAATTAAGGAGAGGGAGGAACTATTTCACCCCCAAGCTGCACATGGCTGTTGAGTGGTGGGCCAGAAGCCCCAGTCCAGAAAGAGAGAACAGTAACTAAACTCCCTATTAAATTTCATGTAGTTAATACTAATACAGCAACAATTTTGTCTACAAAGTTAAAAGATACATAGAAATTTAAAGGTACATTTTTGGAGCTCTTGGGGTGGGGGTGGGGGCTAAACCCAAGGATTTTGAGGCTGCTTGCAGCTCTGGGGCTTGAGATTGTGTACCACTATGCAGTGTCAAGAAATCTGGAGAGCTCCCCAACTGGGGAGCTCCTATAAAAGGAACAGGTGAATGGTATTTACAATACCCTGTTTCCCCCAAAATAAGACCTCCCTGGATAATAAGCCCCATCGAGCTTTTGAGCGCATGCGCTTAAATGAGCCCTACCCGAAAATATTGCAACACAGCAGCAGCCATGAGGTGACCACGCTCGCCGCCTCCTGCACCTCAAAAATAATAAGGCCTCCCCTCCAAAAAGGCAAAACCAATCTCATTGTAATTTTATTACAATCTTATTACAATGACAATAAAGATTATTATTATTATTATTTCAGGGGAGGTCAAAAGAAAATAAGACCCTGTCTTATGTTTGGGAAAACACGGTATAATTATTCACCACTTGCAAACTCCTGTATGCAAGTCCCCTCGATTTTTTCCAAAAGTGACTCAGAGAGATTCTGTGACTTCTTGGGCTTGGAGCTTCCTCTTTTCCGTAGCCCCTTTTGGTCTGAGCAGACCTTGCCCTGCACCCCAAGGTCCTTGGCCATGTCTCCCTCTTACCGGCTGCACAGAGTCCAGAAGCTTCGTGAGCTGATAGAAGCGACGTGAACAAGACGTGGGGTTCTTCCTTTTGCAAGCGATGATCCGGTCCAGCTCCTTGATGTAGTTCATCCGGAGCTCGTCAAAGAACTTCTGATTCTTCAGCCCATCCACTGGAACTGAGGCGGAATAAGGAGAGGAAACACAAGGCATGGAAGCAGACCAAGGAAAGAGCCTGAGGAATACTAAGGGGGCTGTGCCCCCACCTCTTTGCTGGGAGGTGAAGGAGTCTCCTCACTTACAAAGGCACAACCAACAGCAGGGAAGCTGCCACAGAGAATGTAGAATGTAGACTAAAAGAGGTGAAAGGAATTTTAGAGGTTATCTAATCCAACCCTCCTGTACTAGCAGGAGACCCTATAACCTCAGCTGTCCTTGGACGACCATGTGATGGCCGTAGCCAGGGGGGCCTTCTATCAGGTATACCTGATATGCCAGTTGCGTCCCTTTCTGGATCGTGGCGCCTTACGCACGGTCACTCAAGCTCTCGTCACCTCCCGCCTGGACTACTGCAATGCTCTCTACATGGGGCTTCCCTTGAGGTGCACCCGGAGGCTTCAGTTAGTGCAGAATGCGACACTCCCATGTAACACCTCTCCTGCACGAGCTGCACTGGCTGCCTGTGGCTTTCTGGGTGCGCTTCAAGGTCTTAGTGACCATCTTTAAAGCGCTCCATGGCATGGGACCTGGCTACTTGCAGGACCGCCTCCTGCCACATACTTCCACCCGGCCTGTCCACTCCCACAGGGTGGGCCTCTTTAGGGTGCCGTCCGCCGGACAATGCCGGCTGGCGACTCCCAGGGGAAGAGCCTTCTCTGTGGCAGGCCCTGCCCTCTGGAATGTCCTGCCCCCCGATCTCCGCACAATCACGGACCTTTGCCTCTTCCGTCGAGCACTTAAAACACACTTCTTCCATGCGGCCGGCCTGACTGAGCTTCTGGTTTCTGGTGCATGCCTGTGCACTGGCCAGCTGGTCTTTGTGCAGGCATATGCGCCAGAAACTGGAAGTCCAGGTGACTGGCATGCCTGCCAGAGTGGTGGTCTTCCTGTTTCCGGTGCTGTCCCCCCCCCCCCCTTCCTGTGCACACTCCCATTTCAGCACTCGGTGCCAAAAATGTTCAGCAACACTGCCCTATACCATTTCAGACAAATGGCTGTCCAGTCTCTTCTTAAAAGCCTCCAGTGATGGAGCTCCCACAACCTCTGAAGGCAACATGTTCCACTGGTTAATTGTACTCACCATCAGGAAATTTCTCCTTAGTTCTAGGTTGCTTCTCTCCTTGTGTAGTTTCCACCCATTGCTTCTTGTTCTGCCCTCAGGTGCCTTGGAGAATAGGTTGTTCCCCTCTTCTTCGTGGAAGCCCTTCGGGTATTGGAAGACTGCTATCATGCCTTCCCTAATCCTCCTTTTCACTAGACGTGACCTATCCAATTCCTGCAACCTTTCTTCCTAGGTTTTAGCCTGATAAAGCTTATTTGCAGGCTGTAGTTTCTTAACAGGCCCATTAGCACCGTGGATCTCACCGACCACGGATTATTTACAGAAATAAGCAAACAAAAAAGATGTGGAGATTCTAGAAAGAGTGCAGAGAAGAGCAACAAAGATGATGGGACTAGAGGCTAAAACATATGAAGAATGGTTGCAGGAACTGAATAGACCTTCACCTCTTCCGTCAGGCATTAAAAACATACTTCTTTCATGTGGCCGGCCTGGCATAGCTGATATAGCTATTTTATCATTTTAGTTGGGTTTTAATTATGTTCTTAGCACGGGCCAAATTCTATTTAATTCTAGTTTTAACTATTTTGATTGTCTGTATTTTTATATTTTATAGTTCCTGTGCACCGCCCTGAGTCCCATGTTGGGAGAGAGGGCGGTATAGAAATCCAATAAATATAATATAATATAATATAATATAATATAATATAATATAATATAATATAATATAATATAATATAATATAATATAATATAATATAATATAATATAATATAATATAATATAATATAATATAATATTATAATATATTAATATAATATAATATAATATAATATAATATAATATAATATAATATAATATAATATAATATAATATAATAATATAATATAATATAATATAATTAATATAATATAATATATAATAATAATATAAATATAATTAATATAATATAATATAATATAATATAATATAATATAATATAATATAATATAATATAATATAATATAATATAATATAATATAATATAATATAATATAATATAATATAATATGTCTAGTTTAACGAAAAGAAGGACTAGGGGAGACATGATAGCAGTCTTCCAGTATCTAAGGGGTTGCTACAAAGAACAGGGGAACAACCTATTCTTCCAGGTACCTGAGGGCAGGACCAGAAGTAACGGGTAGAAAATCAGGAAAGGGACATCCAACCTAGAACTAAGGAAAAATGTCCCGAAAACAATTAAACTTTGGAACGGCCTGCCCCCAGAGGTTGTGGGTGCTCCTTAACTGGAGGTTTCCAAGAAGAGACTGAGTAGCCATTGGTCCACAATGGTACAGGATCTCCTGCTGGAGCAGGGGGTTGATCCAAGAGACCCCCAAGGTCCTTTCCAACCCTGTTATTTTACCTTTTGTTCTAAGTACAAAGCAGTGGTGGTTTGCTCCTACCGCTGCTACTGGTAGGCTGCTCCTGGTCTTTTTGTGCACACACCAAACATGCGCTGTGCATGCACCGGACATGCACAGCACACTCCACCACCCCTGAGACACCCAGCTGCTCGTCAGAGGTTGTGCAGGGGCAGCCCGCTGTGGGGGCGGGCGCAATTAGCCTGCTCGCTTCAAAAACAGGTATGGAACGCGGGCGGACAGGCGGGTGGGCCAAATGAGCCACCGTACCAGTACGATAGCTGCTGCTCCCAACTACTACTGGTACAGCCATACTGGGCCGTACTTGCTGGAACTCACCACTGGTACAAAGATAGGGAGACGAAAAATACTAGCAGCTTACTAATACTGAAGAGAAGCAGAGCCTTCATACAGAGAAACTCTTGAGGAGTAATCTGAAGCCATCCAAATTCTTGAGAGAGATGCCGCATCCTGACGCATTGGCTGTACATTCTGGATTTGTGCATCCGGTACCTGGGGGGGGGGGGGGGTGGAGAAGAAAGACATAGAGGGAATCAGCTGACTAATCTGCCTTTTTTTCCCGAGACCAAATTCCGCGCATTTCATTATTTGAGAAATTTCTTCATGTTACCACTTCAGTCTCGATGGCAACTTTGTGTTTCTTGCCGTCCAATACAAGTCCTCGGAAGGGTTTTTCCCCCCCCACATAATGGTGCATGTTGACCCCTCCCTCCACAAAGGTTCTTCTAGCCCCAAGCTCTGACCCAGTTCAGCGTCCCTTCCGTCACTCTGCAAACCCCCTCCAGCCCCTCCCTGGGATTTCTGTCATTTCAAATGAGAATGCTTACCATATTTTTCGGAGCATAAGATGCACCTTTCCCCCACTCCTAAAAGAGTGTGGAAATCTCGGTGCATCTTATACACTGAATACAACCATTTTAGACCTCCTGAAGCCCAGCCCCACATCCCATTTTTGCAAAAAAAACCAATCACAGTTTTTCACAAAAACAGAGGCATTTTTGCCTTCCCTCTGCCCTGCTGGAACCTGCAGAGTGCTGCTGAGGGCTGAGGGAAGGCAAACACTTTTTTTTCTTACTTACCTCTTTGAAATCTTGGTGCATCTTATATACTGGTGCATCTTATAATCCAAAAAATATGGTATAGCAAGGAAACACTGATGCCCCTCAGCTAACATGCCCCACTGGGAAACCGGTACCAAAGCAGCTGTGCCCCCCCAGGAGGAGTTTCTCATCTTCAAACTGTAGTTTATTCCCGCTGGTCTTGTTACTCACTGAGCCACATTACATCTCCGTCATCAACTTTTGCTGAATAAGGTTGAGCATCTAGGTTATAAATACCCGCCTGTCTCCATGGAATGGAAAGACGGATGTGGCATCTGCCAACGACAGAGACCCCTGGAAGCCCAAAGAGTGCTAAGTCCATTTGCATGCCCACCTGGACAACTGAGATGCCACAGAAGTTTCCCTTCTGCTTCCTCTCAGATCAGAAACAGGTCTGACCAATGGTGAAATTCAATTTTGTTTACTACTGGTTCTGTGGGCGTGGGTTGTTGGGTGTGGCAGGGAAAGGATACTGCAAAATCCCTATTCCAGTGGTGGGGTTCAAAATTTTTTAGAATCTCTTCTGTAGGTGTGGCCTGCTTTGTGGGAGTGGCTTGCCGGCCATGTGACCGGGTGGGAGTGGCTTGCCGGCCATGTACAGTACTCAAATACTGCAATATAGCTATCATGTCATCCCTGGTCTTTCTTTTTTCTAGACTAGCCAAACCCAATTCCTGCAATTGTTCTTCATATGTTGTTTTTTTGTTGTCTCCAGGCCTTTTATCATCTGAGTTGCTTTTCTCTGCACTTTTTCCAAAGCCTCAACATCTTTTTTGTAATGTGGTGACCAAAACTGGATGCAGTATTCTAAGTGCGGTCTTACTAAGGAACCACAATTGTCTATCAAATGAACTCCACCACATTACAAGGTCATTACTTGTCCAGGTCTAGTGGCATAGAGCAGGGGTCTCCAACCTTTGCAACTTTAAGTCTGAAGAACTTTAGCTCCCAGACTTCTCCAGCCAGCTTTGCTGGCTGGAGAATTCTGGGAGCTGAAGTCCTTCAGACTTAAAGTTGCAAAGGTTGGAGACCCCTGGCATAGAGGGTGCACTCTTCTCTTTGCAAAGGATCTCTCCCTCTTCTTTCATGAGAGGCTTTGCAAACCTCTATGGATTCTTGAAAGGATAAGACTTGTGTCATTTCATTACTGCCTCTTCAGCTGCTGGAAGATTTCACTCAAGAGAGTATTCTAAATATGTAAATGTCAAGAAACCAGAAAGGAACCTAGGAAGCTACAGGGTTGGAGTTGACAGAATTATAACCCTGTTATGAAGCATTTTTCAAAAGAAACCTTTGTGTAATAAAAGTGCTGTTTTTTAGTTTAGGTCCATCTAACTAAAATGAGAGGAATTAGACATGTTGCGCCAGCAAGTGCGACTTCTTCTCTTCCCACCATAGTGTGCAGTCAGTCATTGCTTAGCATCCTTTTTCATCAGATGATGGTCACTTCAAACGGAGTCAGAAGAATGCTTTGGAACTTTCACGATTCCAAGCTTGTCTCCTTTGCTCACTAAAGTGAGAAAATATAGCGCAGGCCTGGAAAATGGATATTCGGTTTACACTTAAACATTTCTCTGGAAGATATTTTTACTAAACACTTCTAACTAGGAAGTAGCTCATGTGTCAGGCCTGCAGCCATATTTGCTTGTGTATCTCAGGCCTGCCACACTTTCTATTATTCTACTATGCATTTTCTATTGTGGGAAAATGGGAGGGGGGATTGTACGGAGTTAGATGCTATGTAGCCATAACAACATTCTTTCTAGAAAGCCAAGGTCATCCTTTGTCTTCACATCTCTGCACCTGACCGGAACTAGATGGGTGGAAGCTGCCAGCATAGCAGTGGGAGATTGGACCATGGGATGGACTTGTGGGTGTGAAAGATCTTGAACTTTCAACTGGGTGGGAAAAACCAGGAAGCTTTCAGATTCAGGTTTTCCCAGATGTGCCAACATGGCTCTCTTCATAAATTGGAACTTTGAACAATACATTGCCTTGGACTCTGATTTACTTTTGGATGCTCTCATGTTTAGACTTCTGAAGAGTTCTACTTTGCGACTCATCTACTTTCCAGAAATTTTAATCTCTACAGCTGCCTCTCAGAAGAATAGAGTATGTGAAACAAAGCAAATGTTACCAAGAATTCATATTGTGCAGCCTCACATTTTGTCCTTTGACCCATGTGCAAATGTAATCTCACCCAATCTCAGTGACATTGCATTCAAGGAATCCAAACCTTAAACATTTGCCTGAAACAAGTCAAGCAGACACAGTTTGAGCTCAGAAACGTTGACCTTGCATAAACTTCCTTCCTTCCTTTTCACTGAAAACAGCTTCTTGGCCTTGTGGCCCATTTGCCCTGCTGTGCCTGAAGAAAGGAGAAGGTTTCCTCTGGCTTTCTCTTAAAGCAAATGACAGGGTAACAACCTTTCCACTTCCTTCAACTTGATACATTAATCGGGTCTAACATGAAACAGAGGAAACATACTCATTGAAGACCAAATCTGGAGCGAAATAAAGCATCCGGGAATTCACGTTGGTGAAGGACCTCCATCCCATGGCAAAAATCATCAAGCCCATCCAGGAGTACTGAATGATGGCCATCTGGTCATCTACATGCAGGTTGCGGAACCCTGGGAAGAAAAGTCAGAAAAGTTGAGTCAGCTAGAGGCAAAGCTCTTCCTTCAGGTCAAGGGACCATCTCCTGCCGCATACCTCCCTCCGTCCGATCTGCTCCCATAGGGAGGGCCTCCTCAGGGTACCATCCGCCGGTCAATGCCGGCTAGCGGTGCCCAGGGGGAGGTCCATCCCTCTGGAACGACCTACCCCCTGAACTTCGGACTATCACAGACCTTCCCCTCTTTCGCCGCTCACTTAAGACATATCTTTTCCATCAAGCAGGTCTAGCTTAGCCAATGAGTAAATATATTTTAGAATTTTAATGGGATGTTTTAGCACAGGTTTTTAGTTTAATCTATTTTAGTTACTCTGTATTTATTGTTATTTATTGATTTTAACTTCCTGTGCACCACCCTGGGTCCATTTCGATGGAGAAGGGCGGTTCTATAAATCAAAATAAATTAAATAAATTAAATTAAAGGAGCAGTGGATTGTTAGCCTGGGCTCCAGGCTGCGGGCACTTCGAGGCCAACCCTTTAGAGCAGTGGTGCCCAGCGTGGGGCAATTTGATTTTTAATGGGGGCAATTTGAACCTTGTTTAAACCATGTTAATGGCCCTTTAGGCTTCCTCCGCATGAGTAGAGTTCACTTTTTGAGTAAAATAAGAATTATCTATATAAGTAAAAATGTAACAAGAGTTTGTTCAAAACCGCTAATCTCCGAAAGTACTGCACCAAATTTTCACACAACGTTCCTTTCAAATACAGAACCAATGATATATATAGATTGTGTAGATGTCACACCTATGCCAGGTACACGCAACAGAAATGTAAAAAATTGTAAAAAAGGTAGGTAGATGGATACAGAGAGAGCAGTGGGCCACAGGTATTATGTCATCCATACTGGATGGCAGTATGGATGACTCTGTCCATGAGATGCAAGAAGACTCTGTCCATAAGATGCAAGGAGAAATACAGTAGGTAGGTAGGTAGGTAGGTAGGCAGCTATAGGGATAGAGAGAAGGAGGGAGAAATGCGGTAGGTAGGTAGGTAGGTAGGTAGGTAGGTAGGTAGGTAGGTAGAACCTCTGGCACAGCTCTCAGAGCACACAAGCCCCACAACCACGTCAAGGTAGTGCCTCACTGGTTATTGTGGTTATTACATGGGCAACCCAACATTCTTTGGATCATTCGAGGGTCAAAATATAGTTTTCCTTTTACTGATTACTGGAACGTTATTGATTACTAAAACCACCAATATTAAATTGAGTTTGCTCAGATGTCGAAATACGCCACCGTAAAGCTAAGTGGAGAGAGCGGAAGGGAAGAAGGGAGAGGAAAGAAGGGGAGGAAAGGGGACAGGAGAGAGGGAAGCAGAGGTCAGGAAAAGAGTAGGAGAGATAGAAGGAGCGGAAAGAGGCGAGAGGAGAAGGAGAGAGGAAGGGGAAGTAGAAAAGAGAAAGGAGAGGAGGGATGGTAGAGGGAAGGAAGAAGGTAGGGAGGAGGAGAGAGGGAGAGGAGTAAGGCAGTGGGGGAATAGGGCATAATATGGTGTATGGCAGGGGCCCCCAACCTTTTTGGCACCAGGGACCGGTTTCATGTAAAAAAATTCCGCGGACTGGTGGGAGCCTTCAGTGGGTGAGTCGAGTCACGTGGGCCACGCGCGTGTTCAGCGGTCACATGGAACTGGGTGGAAAAGCTGCCAGGGATCCCAGGCGAAGGATCCTCGGTTGGGGAAGGGAAGGACGGGCTGCGTCCCAGGCAGGAAGGCCTGGCAGCCCCTTCCCCCCCCCCACACAGGGCCAGGTGGTACCCCAACCCCCCCCCCCAATGCAGGCCGTTGCCCCCGTCCTGCCCCCGGGGAGCGCCCTGGCCAGCCGCCAGGATAGCGGAGCGTTTACACTTTCCTAAGAGTTGCGCTACTCTCTCCGCCGCTCACTCTGGCCCGGTTACTATCAAGCCACGGACTGGCACCGGTCCACGGCTCAGGGGTTGGGGACCCCTGGTGTATGGAAAGCAGAAGAGCAAATGAGAGTTGTTGTGGGTAGACAGTGAGAGGAATGGTTATAATACGGGATAATACATAATAGTGTTTGTTAAGATGTAATGGTATACTTGTGGATACTTATATGAAAATAAGAATTCAAAAACAATTCAAGAAAAATATGGATTTCCTTGGTGACAGATCCCACCACCACCACCACCACATAGCTTGTTGTCTTATGCTTAGTTGGTGTGTTATTTTCTAAAACAGGAAAGGTACCAGTTTACTGTTTATTGGACTTATATGCCGCCCTTCTTCCGAAGGACTCAGGGTGGCGTACAACATAAAAACACATAATACAAAAGTTTTTTAAAAAGATTAAATAGAGAATCCAATAACAATAAATTAACAATTTACAGTTAAATTTAAAATAAATTAAAATGAACAATTTAAATTAATAATTTATTTTATTCAGGCCAGGCTGGCTTGCTGGAAAAGCCAGCTTTTTAGGGCGCGCCGGAAGGATGGGAAGGAATTATGCGAAGCTCCGGGGGCAGCTCATCCCAAAGGGAAGGCGCTCCCACAGAGAAGGCTCTCCCCCTGGGGGTCGCCAGCCGACACTGTGGCCGACAGCACCCTGAGGAGGCCGACTCTGTGGGATCGCACTGGATGGTGGGAGGCTACCGGTGGCAGTAGGTGGTCTCACAAGTACCCTGGGCCCTACCAATTTCTCCCTATGAACCAACAACCATAAATCTCAATGCGGAAAATTATGTGATGTGGACGTTCTGAATTTTGCGATAGAGAATTATCAAGAGTTTAAGGTCCTCGGGGATCAAGTCAGAAGATTCTTTTCTAGAATCTTTTCTTGGCACTATTTCTTCAGCATCAATTTCTATTCTTGGAAAACACGCTTTTGACAGCATAAAGTAGCTAACATTAACACAGAATTTAGAGTGTTCAAACCATTCATAATCTGTGATCACTACACAAATGAGAGCTTGCAATGTTCTTTAACATCATCTAAGGAAGTTCCAAGCCGAGGCAAGAATTGCAGGATCCTAAAGGTTTCTCTCTGACAGATTGCATTACAACTTATTTGGAGACGGAATTCATGCGATCTGTGGTAAATATAAGCCAACAAGTTTAACGTCTTCAAAAACTACTAGCATTACAGTTTCAGCTCTGAAGTTACCGATCACAAATAACAAGTATGAAAGTTAAGCAGATTTAAGAGGTTGTGGTTTGTGGAAAGCTGAAATTACAATTTTGGATATCACTGAATTTGCAGGAAGCCTGCCTAACAGCTATCGCCTCAATGGCATCTTGAGATACTTATCGCACTAAAGCTGCATTGGTGGAAAGCACACTTCATAAGTGCTTGGCATCAAGCACATTTTTACCTGCTTTTCCACTGGTATCTCAATTCATAATTAAATGTTTCATTTGAACTCTATTGACATTAATTAAAAAAAACAACCTTTGCTAGTATTTTTAGCAAGGTCAGCCTCTTGCCCCCAACAATCTGCCTCATCATTTTACCGACCTCGGAAGGACGGAAGGCTGACTCAACCTTCAGCTGGTGAGAATCGCACTGCTGGCAGTTGATAGAGTTAGCCTACAATACTGCATTCTAACCACTGTGCCACCACTAAGTAGCTGTTAAACAATGTTCACACGATAGCAGTCTTCCAATATTTGAGGGATTGCCAGAGAGGAGGAGGTCAAGCTGTTTTTCAAGGCACCTGAAGGCCAGGCAAGGAATAATGGATGGAAACTGACCAAGGAGAGATTCAACCCTGGAACTAAGGAGGAATTTTCTGACAGTGAGAACAATCAACCAATGAAACAGAAGTTGCTTTTGGAAGTTGTGGGGGTTTCATCACTTGAGACTTTCAAGAATAGATTGGACTGCCATTTGTCAGAAATGGTGTAGGGCAGGGGTCTGCAAAGTCGGCTCTTTTAAGACTGGTGGACTTCAACTCCCAGAATTCCCCAGCCAGCTATGCTGGCTGGGGAACTCTGGGAGTTGAAGTCCACCAGTCTTAAAAGAGCCGACTTTGCAGACCCCTGGTGCAGGGTCTCCTGCTTCAGTGGAGGTTTGGACTAGATGACCTATAAGGTCCCTTCCAACTCCTTTAATCTAATAGTCCGTCAACCACCCCCAATGTGCATTGGAGCCCCAGGCCAAGGGGCAGAGCCATGTCTGGTTGGCTGTGTACCAGTTTCCATTTCAGGTGGAGCCCCTCAGGCATGTACGCTTCAGTTTTAATATAATACACCAAAATGTACGTGAAAAAGAAGAAAATGTATAATTAATTTCAATTCTGTTCTCTAGCAGACAGACAAGCTGTTATCTCCCACATGGGATGAAGTCACTTCTAACTTTTAAAAGCTGGGATCTGCATTTCCTGAGGCTGAAACCAGGTCATGTTCATCTTCCATCTGGCCCAAGGCACAAGAGCATCATTGACTTCAGGCCTTGACTATCATCTTTCTCTGGGAAGAAAAGTTTATGGTCTGGGTAGTTTTCTGGGAAGTTGGGAACTGGATGTATCTGCAAATGCTTTGCTTGCAAGACACATCTCCCATGGGATTCGCCCAAGGTTGAATGCAAAATATTCCGTTTAGGGGGTGCAAAGGTTGTACTTCAGATAGAACACAGACATGGGGGAGGAGAAAAGGAGAAATGAATATGAATGTTGTTGAGGGATATCCCCATTGGGAGACAAAAAGTGGTACAGCAGAATGTGCAGTTAGAGAAACGTTGCTGGTAAACATACAAATAGTAAACCAGACACTGTTAGTAAAAAAATAAATAGCTTTACTGGTGTTGTAAAACTAAACTACTGCTTCACAAGCAGTGATGGTAAAGTGAGTCAAAAAAAGTCCTTAACAAATAGCAGTTTGCTTACAGTCAGTAATCAGAATACTTCCTTCTTCAAACACAGTCAGTCACAGCACACGAGCAGATAGCAAATCAGTAGAGATATCAGCAAAGAGAGCAATTAGCAGAGAGACCATGCGTTCTGCTGACTTCCTCTTATAGTTGGAGATAATTACAGTCTCTAATTGCATTCCAACATTCCAACATCCTTAAAGCCACAATGACCATTTGTCATCTTGGTATTATATATTGCCTACCCAACTCTAGGAGTCTACTCCTAACAAATGTAAGAATTGGAACCGGTCTTTAGACACAGAGTGCAAAATCATGCCCAGTGCAAATGTCATCCCGCCTTCTTTTAAAAAAAAGATATCTCAAGAAAGGGAGTCAGACCTCTTTAGAGTATCTGTCCCCAGTGGTGAGATTCAAATAATTTAACAACCGGTTCTCTGCCCTAATAATTTCTTCCAACAACCAGTTCACCAAACATCTCAGAAAGTTAACTGGGTCTCCCGAATAATAATAATAATAATAATAATAATAAATTGGAATTTATTAACCGCACCCTCTCCCCACAGGGACCCGGGGCGGTGCACAGGCATAATTAAAACAATATACGATAATACAAACATTACTAAAATAGAATTAAATAAATTACCCGTGCTAAAAATACAATTAAAAAACCCATTAAAATTTATCGTTAAAAGACAGAGAGAACTATTCAAGGCCGGCCAGTCGAAAGAGGTGGGTCTTCAATTTTACACGGAAGGAGCGGAGGTCGGTGGTCGTTCTAATATCAGGGGGAAGGTCGTTCCAGAGGGCCGGGCCCGCCACAGAGAGCGCCCTTCCCCTGGGCGTCGCCCGCTGACAAAGTCTAGTGGACGGCACCCGGAGAAGCCCCTCTCTGTGGGAGCGAATCGGTCGTGAGGATGTGTGGGGCAGGATCCGATCTCGCAGATAGCTAGGTCCCGAGCCATGGAGCGCTTTGAAGATGATGACTAACACCTTGAAGCGCACCCGGAAGACGACAGGTAGCCAGTGCAGCTCGCGCAAGAGCGGTGTTACATGGGCAAACCTAGAGGTGCCCATAATTGCTCGCGCGGCTGCATTCTGAACTAACTGAAGCCTCCGGGTGCACCTCAAGGGGAGCCCCATGTAGAGAGAGTTACAATAGTCCAGTCGGGATGTCACGAGGGCATGAGTGACTGTGCGAAGGGCGTCCCGATCCAATAGGGGGCGCAATTGGCGAACCAGGCAAACCTGGTAAAACGCCCTCCTGGCCACGGCTGTCACTTGCTCTTCCATAGACAGCCGGGTATCCAGGAGGACACCCAAATTGCGCGCCCCATCCACAGGGGCAAGATGTTCGCCCCCTATGGCCAGCGTTGGAGAAAGCTGGTTGAATCGGGCAGCCGGAAACCACAGCCACTCGGTCTTGGTCGGGTTGAGCCTAAGTCCGTTACTTCCCATCCAGATCCGCACGGCTTCCAGGCACTGGCACATCACCGCTACGGCATCGTTGGGGTGGTTTGGGGTAGATATGTACAGCTGGGTGTCGTCAGCGTACAGGTGGTACTCTACCCCAAAACCACGGATGATCTCACCCAGCGGCTTCATATATGCGTTAAACAGGAGAGGCGAGAGGACCGACCCCTGAGGCACTCCACATGTGAGTGGTCTCGGGGTCGACCTCTGCTCTCCTGCACGCACAAATTGCGATCGGCCAGAGAGGTAGGAGGAGAACCACCGCAACACGGTGCCTCCCACCCCCAACCCCCCCAGCCGATGCAATAAGATACCATGGTCGATGGTATCGAAAGCCGCTGAGAGGTCTAATAGGACCAGGATGGAAGAACATCCCCCATCTCTGGCCCTCCAGAGATCATCTACCAACGCGACCAATGCCGTCTCGGTGCTATGCCCGGGCCGAAAGCCGGACTGGCGCGGATCTAGATAGTCAACTTCCTCCAGGTGACGGGGAAACTGTTGTGCCACCACACTCTCAACAACCTTCGCCAAGAAGGGAAGGTTGGAGACTGGACGGTAGTTGTTCAAAAGAGCTGGGTCCAAAGAGGGCTTCTTGAGGAGGGGCCTCACCATAGCCTCTTTTAGGGAGGCAGGCAAGGAACCCTCACTCAAGGATGCGTTGATAACCTCTTGGAGCCAGCCTCGTGTCACCTCCCAGGATGCCAGTACAAGCCAGGAGGGGCACGGGTCCAATGAACATGTGGTGGCTCGCAGTCGCCCACGTAACCTGTCCATATCCTCGGAAGTAACGGGGTCAAACTCCTCCCAAACAAGATCTCCCTCGTGGCATCCCACTGGGCCATGAATGGTGGCTAGCTCACTCTGTATCTGGGCGGTTTTCTCCTGCAGAAAAATCACAAATTCCTCTGCCCTACCCTGTAACGGGGCTTCCCGCTCCCTCTGTTGAAGGAGGGAACGGGTCACCCTAAACAGGGCGGCAGGGCGGTTTTCTGCGGATGCTATGAGGGTGGCGCAATGATGACGTTTGGCCACCCTCAGCGCCACAATGTAAGTCCGTAAATGGGCTCTCACCTGTGTCCGGTCAGATTCAGAGCGGCTAGCCCTCCATCTTCTCTCTAGGCATCTCTTGCGGCGTTTCATCACCCGCAGCCCCTCAGTAAACCAAGGAGCCAGGGTGGTTCGCCGCCGCGAGAGGTGCAAACTGGCTGAATCCCACCACTGTCTGTTCTACTAGTGAATGGCTCTTCACATTAAGATATGTTTGCTGAGGTTCAGCTGGCCTCTGCTTCCTTTTCCTTGCTTGAAGTTGTTTTCTTAGTATCCAACAAAATGAATTTTAATATGGAGGAAAGCAAAGTTTTGCATTTAGGTAGGAAAAATCAAAGATACAAATACAGATTAGGCAAAACCTGGCTCAAAACCAGTAACTGTGAGAGGGACCTTGGAATCCTAGTGGATAATCACTTCAATATGAGCCAGCCGTGTGCAGCAGCAGCCGCCGCCAAAAAAGCTAATACAATCCTGGGTTGTATAAACAGAGGCATAGAATCAAGATTATGTGATTTCTAAAGCCCTAGTAAAACCACACCTGGAATACTGCAACCAATTTGGTCATCATACTACAAAAAAAGATGTTGAGACCTTGGAAAAAATTCAGAGAAGAGCAACTAAGATGATCAATACAGTACAATACAATACAATAGCAGAGTTGGAAGGGACCTTGTAGGTCTTCTAGTCCAACCCCCTGCGTGGGCACGAACCTTATACCATTTCAGACAAATGGCTATCTAACATCTTTTTAAAGACTTCCAGGGTTGGGGCATTCACAACTTCTGGAGGCAAGCTGTTCCAGAGGTTAATTGTTCTAACTGTCAGAAAATTTCTCCTTAGTTAGAGGCCTGGTGATGAAAACATAAGAACAGGATTTGGGTTTGGCTAGTCTAAAGAGAAAAAAAAGAATTAGGGGTGACATGATAGCAGTATTCCAGTATTTGAGGGGCTGCCACAAAGAAGAGGGGATCAAATTATTCTCCAAAGCACCAGAAGGCAGGACAAGAAACAATGATTGGAAACTAACCAAAGGGAGATGTAACCTGGAATTAAGGGGACATTTCCTAACAGTGAGGACAATTAATCAGTGGAACAGCTTGTCTCCAGAAATCATGGGTGCTTCATCGCTGGAGGTTTTTAAGAAGAAACTAGACAGCCAGTTATCTGAAAGGTTCTCCTGCTTGAGCAGGACTAGAAGACCTCCAAGGTCCTTTCCAGCTCTGCTATTCTATTCTATTCTATTCTATTCTATTCTATTCTATTCTATTCTATTCTAAATCTACCTCTTTATACAAATGACGAGTAAGGCCAAAGCTTTTGTTTATTCGCTTCTCTGAATGCCACCAGCATCTTTGCCAGAATTATCCAGCTGTACTTCATTCACAGAGTTTTAGAAAGTTGCCCTCCAAACCCTTCACGTTTGTACCTTCCCATTCTGAGATGTCAACCTGCACCTTCTTTTACCTCTGTCTGTTCCTCCACTCCCACCAACTCTTGAACTTACTTCCAGAATCAGATTAAGCCCAAATAAACCACCTCTGTCAAATGTAATCAGGAAGAACTCAACCAGCCCAAGATCGGCTGTTTTTGAAAAAGTGAATGGCATGCATCAACGTGACAGATTTTAAAGACAATTCACAAAACAATCTTACTGATCAGAAAGCAAAAGGTTGGGGTTTTTTGGGGTCAAAATGTGCAGTTTTTAGTGCCTGCTGCCAATGTGGTTGTGATGTCGTCATAAAAGGGAAGAGAGAAAAGGCAGGCAGGTCCCTGCTGAGTTTGCCTACAGGCAGGAAATAGGTGTGAAGAGACTAGTTCAATATCCCAGAGTCACGGAGATCCATGGTTACACAATCCTTCCCTTCAGACTCTAACTCTCCCTTTCCTTTCAGTGAGAAATTTATTGAGGCCTCCTCTTAGGCAGGAATCGATCTTGTCCCTTCTGCAGCCTCCACCAGGCCCTGAACTCCCTGTCTCTGGCTGCCTCTGAGCCAGCTGAGGTTGAACTTCAAACTCTCCTGCTAGGGCAGCCAGACCAAAGAAGTTTCCATCTGCCAGCACGGAGGGTCCCCACGGGCAGCTCCTTCCTCCCAGTCTTGCCTTGCAGGAGGGCTTCCAAGGAAGACGTGCTTCACTGCATGTCTTTGGCTACTTGCCAGTTGATAAATCATAACTAAATATTCATTTAACAATAACGACTGTGATTGCAAAGAGGCTGTCAGGTCTGCAGCCATCTTTTCCTTTGGATCTTTGGCCTGCCATACTTTCTATTATTCTGCTATGCATTTTCTATTGTGGGAAAAGGGGAGGAGTGATTATACATAGATGCGATGTAGCCATAACAAAATTCTTTCTAGAAAGCCAAGGTCATCCTTTGTCTCTGCACCTCTGCACCTGACTGGAACTGGATGGGTGGAACTGCCAGCGTGGCAATGGGAGATTGGACCATGTGATGGACTTGTGGGTGTGGGGTCAGGATCTTGAACTTTTAACTCGGTGGGTAAACCCAGGAAGCTTTCAGATTCAGGTTTTCCCAGATGTGCCAACATGGCTCTCTTCATCAACTGGAACTTTGAGCAATACTTTGCCTTGGACTCTGATTTACTTTTGGATGCTATTTGGAACCCCAGCATTGGTCATAACTCTCCTGGTGCTACCTGTGAGGAAGCTACCAATTTGTCTCCATTATTTCAACCTTAAGGGCACTTAAGACAACAGGCAGAAAAGCAACATCACATTTAAAGGCCAAAAAAATGCAAGTTGAATGTAGTATGAAATAGCACATAATTAAAAGAGGAGAAAAATAGCAGTTAAAATGGGGGCTCCAAATAACTTCCATTCCCCACCTTGGAGGGTCCATCTAACTTGAGGAAGAGAAGACAAGTATCAATTCCAAAAGTTGCCATAGTGAGAGAAGGGGAGGAGCGCATCCCACGCATACTTTCGGCTAAAGTCGGATCTCAGATTACTGCAGCAGGCTTGGGAGTGGTGCACATCATTGGGGAATGTGATTTATGGCACAGACTGAGGGGAGGGAAGGAACAGGGGTAAAGTTCAGCTACAACTCAAACAAAGCTAAGATCTGACTGCGAAAAGGCCTTGCCTAATGGGGATCCTAATAAATGACTAGTTTTGTATTGAAACTTGGCTTGATACTCCTGAATCAATTAGGGCATTTTTAGGAAACTTGACAACAAGACACCAACAAGATATATATGCCACCTCTGCCATCTTCGCTACGCATTGCTAAGCTTGCTGGCATTTTGCTAAAGAAATAGCAAGAAAGTTGATGCAAAAGAAGAGTTGGGGATGCAAGAGAAGAGCTGAGTTTCATAGCTGGAAACTCAGCCTTACAACTGAACAGGGCCGGCAAGATTTTGCAAAAGTGACTTGGTGGTGGCACACTGGCTGTGCCACGTTGCCTCATTCTGATCCAAATGCCTTGAAATTTCCTGCGAAGACATTCTTGAACTATCTGTGTTCTTGTTTGTTCTGGTGCACCACAGTCACATGCGGACTCTTGGAGTATGAAGTATCTCCACGAGGGGTCGGCAGCCTTATATGCTCAAAGAACCACAAAGGTCCTAACTGGAAGACCCTTGTTCAATTCTGGTGCTGACCGGAAGTCCGGTTTCCCCACCCTAGAGTCTCCTCCTAGTGCAGCATCCTTTTTCCTCTACCTGTCCTAACCAAAAGCCCTGTCAATTGTGGAGCTGACCGGAGGACCCGCCCCTTGCCATAGAGTCCTCTCCTGGCATGCTCTGCTCCTCCCCTCACAACTGGAAGCTCCTCTCAAAATTGTGGTGCCGACTGGCGACAGGGAGCCGCAGCAGAGGGATGAAAGAGCCACATGCGGCTCCAGAGAGTTGGCTGGAGCAGAGCTGGCTGGAGAATTCTAGGAGTTGATGTCCACAAATCTTAAAGTTGCCAAGTTTGGGGACCCCTGTGCTAGACACAGGAAAGTCAAACACTCAAACTCCAGGATGCTTCGTTCTAAATTAGGCCACAGGTTTTAATGAACATTTACCACACGAGTCCTTTCAAAATGAGAAGGAGTTAATAATCAGGCACTTTTAAAAAGCTCTATTTTAACAGAGATAAGAACCACCAGCAAGTTATGGGATTGCTAATAAGACATTGGTCTTGGAAGTCGTGGTGACATGACACCTACAATCTCAAATAGGAGTGACTTTCTCATTATCCTTATTCACAATTTCAGGAATAGGATCTAAAAAAAAATACAATTTAGCTAAAGTAAAAATGACACTTTGAGAAAAAGCAGCGGTTTGGGAATGTAAGACGGACAGAACGAACATCTTCCATGCAAAGTTATCCTTTCGCAATGGGTGGCAATTCTTGGTCTTTATAACAGTTTAAACAATTTGGTTACAGTCACTTTCTTTGGAGAGCTGAAGGCACAAGGAGAAAGAGCTTGATAGACACCCTGCTTGAGTGTGGATGTGTTGTGGCACGCCAGTGCCCAGCAGAGCTGGCCGCAGAATGAGGAGGCTGGGGAGGAACATGGGCCAATCCTGGAATCTGGGGAAGGCTCAAACGAGGGCTCTGTGTCAGAGGCAGAGAGGAAGCCAGGGCCATCTGGTAGTTATGTGCAGCCTCTGGAGCCTCCGGAGTCTGACATCAGTGAGGCAGAAGAACAGTGGGAGTTTGTTTCCAGTGTGCGCATGCGCAGAGCTGCCAGAAGGCAAGAACAATTAAGAAAACAAGGTCGACTTGGGAGTAAGGCTTGGAGATGATTGGCCCATCCCATAAGACATAAAAGAGGAGTGACTGGGACTTGAGCCTTTGCAGAGAGCAATTAGTTCATCTGGTTGGTTCAAGCTTTGAGGAGTTCTGTTTGACTCTGTGCTCAGTTTGGCCTTGCTCTGCATTTGGCAATTAGGTCTCTGGCAGCATTCCAAGGGAGATAAGGTGGGTGTTTATCAACATTCCCCTGAAAGACTGTGGCAACTCCAGCAGACATCTGTCAGACATCTTCATGGACTGTTTGCGAAGCCTTGCAGGCTGTGAATGACCATAATTCACAGTCATATAAATAAAAGAGGGTTTTGGGGGACTAAGATTGTGATTTATGCTTTCTCAGGAAGCCTGGGTCACAACAGGAGGGTGAAGCTGGTAAGCTTATGAGTCCCCCCCCTTATTTTACTTCTCCTCTTTTCTATTGCTGATATGACATATGGCTGAATAATTAAAACAGTATTAGAAGTTTTGAGGTACAGCAGCAGCGGCTGCCCTCCTGGACTTGCTGGTTCTACCTTGCTTAGAATTGAATTGTTCTAGTACACATTTCTTCATTAATTGGTGGGATAGGTTTTTCATTCATAAACCACAGTTATGCCCATCAAGTTCTGTCAAATAGGAATCAATAGAAATTAAATCTTTCATTAGATTATTAAGTCCCCAATGTTTCAATGCAGTTGTATCCAAGTCAAAAATTAAAATTTTCTCCATTTTCCTGGATGAACTGACAATTTCTTTATTCATGTAAACCAAAAAGGAAAGGCCAGAGTGTTGTCTGATCCCTCCTGTTTCTTTTCTTTTTTTTCTTTTTTCTTTTTAATCATATTTATATCCCGCCCTTCTCCATGAAGGACCCAGGGCAGCGCACAGGAACTTAAAAACATACAAAACAATAAATACAAAATTTAAAAACATATTAAATTATAATCCTATGCTAAAATCCGAATTTAAAACCCCCAATTTAAAACTATCTAAAAATAGTCCCCACGGGAGGTTAGGCTAAGCTGGCTTGCTGAAAGAGATGTGTCTTTAGACACTGGCGGAAGAGGCGGAGGTCCGAGATGGTACGCAATTCAGGGGGTAGGTCGTTCCAAAGGGCAGGGCCCGCCACAGAGAAGGCTCCTCCCCTGGGTGTCACCAGACGGCATTGCCCGGCCGATGGCACCCTGTGAAGGCCCTCTCTGTGGGAGCGGATCAGCCGAAGGGATGTATGGGGCAGGAGGCGGTCTCGCATATAAGAGACCGCCATTTTCAATAAAGGAGGATCATATAATGTAAGGATCAAAAGGCACCTTAAATTCTGCTTGTATTACTGGAGCGCACTCCTCATGGGGCTGCCCTGGAAGAGTCTTTGGGAGCTTCACCTAGTGCCAAATGCAGTAGGGGGAGCCATCATGGGTACTGGTTGTTTGGCACATGTCACACCTCTGCTCCACAGGCCACGCAGGCTGCTTCTGGATACAATGCAAGGTGTTGGTGTTACCTTTCAAGCTTTTCATGGCTTGGGACCAGACTACCTATGGGGCCCTCTGTCTCCAGCAGCATCTCCCCATCCTGTTCGATCCAGCAGGATATGCTCTGGGTCCAATCTCCCATTGGCTGGTAGGACCAGGAGGGACCCCCTTTTTTTTTATAGCATCTGACACCTGGGCATTAGATTGGCTCCTGATTTAGAAAGACACCTTCTGACCTACCTCTGCTTCAGCAGGAGACCTCTAGCAAATTCTCACAATAGATTCCTTTTCGTTTCCTTCTCTTCAATGTCGCCCAGATGCCTTCAACTTGAATTCCTTAATCGGGGACATGATTTTCTTTATAGGCCTATGACCTCTTGCACTGGAAACTATTCGCCTTGGTTTCAGTTGGGTCTCTTGGCTTTGAACAAGTCATAGCCTTCCATTCTACTGCAACATCTCAGCAGGCATTTACCATACCTGCCCATCCTACTTGTCCCATTCGCTTCCCCACATGAAGATCTCTAGTTCCGCTGTTTTGTCTGTATATGTGGACTTGGTGATTGGTCTTGTACATGGGGAGGGTTACTGCCTCCCTGCTGTCATTTGCTGAAGATTTCTAAGTAAGTTTTCCATTTCATTGCCTCTGCCATTATTATCTGCAGCCAGGGTTCTAATGCCCAGCCTTCCTCAACTGACGTCTGGGCTGCTGCCTCCTTTCAATTTATTTTAAAATCTTCCCTAAACCCTGCAAGGCTTTTGCTAAAGATATTTTCCCTTCCCTTATGGCAGTGGTTCTCAACTTTCCCAATGCCTCGACCCTTTAATACAGTTCTTCGTGTTGTGGTGACCCCCAACCATAACATTGGTGTCTCGGTTCCTAAGACCATCAAAAATATGTGCTTTCCGATGGTCTTAGGTGACCCCTGTGAAAGGGTCGTTCGACCCCCAAAGGGGTCCTGACCCACAGGTTGAGAACCACTGACTTAGGCAAAAAAAGGAAAGACAAATGAAGAACTCAGGTAGGTCATGCATCAAGACCAACATTGGAAAAGCAGATGTCACATGTAGAGTCATCTATAGGAGAGGCAGTCTGCGTTTTCCTCCACCTTGCATGCATGCAAACATATGTGCTCCTCCTAGCATGTTAAACATGTAGGAAGGAAGGAGGCAGGGAGGGAGGGAAGGAAGGAATGAAGGAAGGGGGCAGGGAAGGAATGAAGGAAGGAAGGAAGGAAAAAAGGAACGAAGGAATGAAGGAAAAAAGGAACGAAGGAAGGAGGGGGGCAGGCAGGGAGGGAGGGAAGGAAGGAAGGATCTTGACTTTGAGAACCACTGCCTTATGGGTTGTAGCACGTCCTTGTCAAGGAATCCCTTATACTGGTGACAGAGGCCAGGGTTTAGGACTTCAGATCTTTTTCAATGCGACATTCCTCACCTGTTTTTTTCCCTTCCCTGCCTGTTAAAGATGAGTGGGGAGGATTAGTACGTCTCCAGCTGATCGACTTGCCTGCTTTTACAGGCTTTGACAGTCGCTTGTAATATTCTGAAGGGTTTTTTTGTCTTCTGGCAATATTGTTTAACCAGATCAGAACACACAAGAATCGCCCAATATCAATCTGATGAGTTGGGATCATCTTTTTTCCATATCAGAGGTGGGTTCCTACCAGTTCGGCCTAGTTTGGCCAAACCCCGTAGTTGTATGCTGGAACTGGGTCGCAGAACCGGCAGCGACCCAGGCTGGATACGCCTCTGAACCAGTTTCCCAGTTGCCGCTATCTCTTTCTTTATTTTTGAGTTCTTCACATGTGCAAACAATTTCCATTGAACTGCCCATGTGCGCGCACATGAGTGAATTGGCAGTAACGCTAGCCAGAACCCACCCCTGCTCCATATCCATGTTCATCCGGAAGGGAGTGGTTTCTTGTGTTCTTCTCGTTCTCGTGTCAGTAAATTTCTCGCCCGTATCGCTTTACCACCTCGGTGGAAAGCCAGGTTTTGTGGACGGATGAAGGACTGAAAGTCCTTTCCATTGTATTTGGAGAAACTGCTATAAAAGACACCTTTCTCAGCTGGTTGGAGATGTTTTTTCCACATTCAGCTGGTTGGCTCCCGTGATGCAGGCTTTCTCCTAGTTTAGCCACTCTTTCTTGCTGTGCTTTTCAATGCTCACCAGTTTTTTCTTCCCCTTTCGGGAGTGTGTGTGTGTGTGTCATCTCTTCTCCCCTTGTTCTGGGTGGTGGACTGTTCCCCGCCAGTCCAAAACAGATGGAGACCCTCTTTCAGGAAGAGGCATTTAATGAAAGGAGGTGGAATTCTACTACCAAATTCTTTTAATTGCATTAATTTTCATTTCAGCAGGTATTTGGAGACTTAATAATCAAGGTAACGCTCTCTACATGGGGCTCCCCTTGAGGTGCACTCGAAAGCTACAGTTAGTTCAGAATGCAGCCGCGCGGGTGATTATGGGTGCCCCAAGGCAAGCCCATATAACACCTCTCCTGCGCGAGCTGCACTGGCTGCCTGTGGCCTTTCGAGTGCGCTTCAAGGTGTTGACGACCATCTTCAAATTGCTCCATGGCTCGGGGCCTAGCTATATACGAGACCGCCTCCTGCCCCATACATTCCTTCGCCCGATCCGCTCCCACAGAGAGGGTCTTCTCCGGGTGCCGTCGGCCGGGCAATGCCGGCTGGCGACGTCAAGGGGAAGGGCCTTCTCTGTGGCGGGCCCGGCCCTCTGGAACGACCTACCCCCCGACCTACGCACTATCTCGGACCTCCACCTCTTCCGCCAACGTCTTAAGACATATCTATTCCAACAAGCCGGCCTGGCATAGCCCCCCGTTTCTGACTTTTTATATATAAATTGTAATTTGCAGGGTTTTAAATGGGTTTTTAGCACGGGTTTAATAATTTAATATGTTTTTAATGATGTATATTGTTGTTTTTTGTTATGGTTTTAATAATGCCTGTGCGCCGCCCTGGGTCCTAACAAGGAGAAGGGCGGGGTATAAATCCGAAAAATAAATAAATAAATAAACAAACAAACAAACAAATAAATAAATAAATAAGGAAGGCGGTAGAATTTCTTTCTTTTATGAATACAACTTGTTTAAGCATGCACACAGAGAAAGGTACCCTGTTTCGCTGAAAATAAGCCTACCCTGGATAATAAACCCAATCAGGCTTTTGGGTGCATGCGCTAAAATAAGCCCTTTTCCAAAAATATTGCAACACAGCAGCAGCCATGAGGTGACCACACTCGCCGCCTCCTGCACCTCAAAAATAACAAGACCTCCTCAAAAATAAGGCCAAGTGCTTATTTCAGGGGTCAAAAGAAAATAAGGCCCTGTCTTATTTTCAGGGAAACATGGTGTATGTACAAATTGAACTTTGATGGAAAAGTGAGATTAATGAAACTGATAACTCCTATGCAGCTTTCATGAAAATTAGCAGAAATTAGAACTGGCAGTTCTTTAGGAGAAGGACTGAGGTAACATTGGAAAAGGAAGCAGATGCTTCGTTCATACTACAAATTAATGAGTTATAAGGGGGTTTAAAACTTAGTGAACATGTTTCAATTTTTAAATTTCCGCACTGTCACTCAAGTGCTCTTTATGTCCCGCCTAGACTATGGTAATGCTCTCTGCATGGGGCTCCCCTTGAGGTGCATCCAGAGCAGTGGTGGGTTTCAAATTTTTTAGAACCTACTCTGTAGGTGTGGCCTATTTTGTGGGCGTGGCTTGGCAGTCATGTGACAGGGTGGGAGTGGCCACCTTTTAAAATGTGGTGAAACTCATTTAACAACGCTCTTGCTTAGCAACCAAAATTTTGGACTCAATTGTGATGATAAATCCTTTCTTTCTTTCTTTCTTTCTTTCTTTCTTTCTTTCTTTCTTTCTTTCTTTCTTTCTTTCTTTCTTTCTTTCTTTCTTTCTTTCTTTCTCTTTCTTTCTTTCTTTCTTTCTTTCTTTCTTTCTTTCTTTCTTTCCTTCCTTCCTTCCTTCCTTCCTTCCTTCCTTCCTTCCTTCCTTCCTTCCTTCCTTTCCTTTCCTTTCCTTTCCTTTCCGTTGGGTCACTGGCAGCGGCGGGCCAGATTTACTTCCAGGTATGCCGGTGGAACCCCCTCTCACCGGTTCTCTAAATTTCACCAACCGGCTCTCACGAATAGGTGCGATCCTGCAAAAACCCACCACTGATCCAGAGGCTCCAATTAGTGCAGAGTGCGGCCGTGCGGGGGATTTTGGGACCCTCACGATGCTCCCATGTAACACCTCTCCTGCGCGAGCTGCAATGGCTGCCGGTGGCCTTCCGGGTGCGCTTCAAGGTGCTTGTTACCATCTTTAAATCGCTCCATGGCACGGGGCCTAGTTACTTGCGGGACCTTCTCCTGCCACACACCTCCCAACGACCGATCCACTCCCACGGGGAGGGCCTCCTCAGGGTGCCAACCGCTGGTCAATGCCGATTGGTGGTGCCCAGGGGAAGGGCCTTCTCTGTAGCAGGTCCAGCCCTCTGGAACGACCTACCCCCCCGAACTCCGCACTATCACGGACCTTCCCCTCTTTCGCCGCTCACTTAAGACATACTTCTTCCACCAAGCCGATCTAGCTTAGAGTTTAGGGCTCAGATGCAACATAATTTTAGCAATTAGTAATTGGATTTATAATTTTATTAATGGGAAATATTTTTAGCACAGGTTACCTAATTTAATTCATTTTGATATTATCATTGTATTTATTATTTGTTGGTGTGATTTTTAATTTTCTGTACACCGCCCTGAGTCCATCTTGATGGAGATAGGAGCGGTATATAAATCGAATAATAAAAAAAATAAAAATATTCCTGCGCGAACATTAAATCATAACCTGTTCTTCATACCATGCCTCAAACCCAGAGAAAGAGAACTCAATTAAAGAAATTAGTCAGACCCAGAACACTCATTCACTTATTTATTCAGAAAAATGAACCAAAGCTACATATTCGTGTGTAGCGAAGGTATGTAAACCTGTAGGCTTCATTTGAAGGGGAAATTAGAGTCAGGAGGTTTTGTGGAAGAAGCAATGGGCTAAAATTCCTCTGAGCTGATTAGCAGTTATCAGAAATGTTTAGCTGCAGGTCTGGCTGGCCAGGGGGGCTGGGGGAACACACCAGTTACTGAATGCAAAGATCGAGACCAGTGGTGGGATTCAAATTTTTTACTACCAGTTCTGTGGGCGTGGCTTGGTGGGCATGGCAGGGGAAGGATACTGCAAAATCCCCATTCCCTCCCAATCAGCTGGAACTCAGGAGGCAGAGAATAGATGGGGGCGGGGCCAGCCAGAGGTGATATTTGCCGGTTCTCCGAACTACTCAAAATTTCCGCTTCTGGTTCTCCAAAATTGGTAAGAACCTGCTGAATCCCACCTCTGATTGAGACATACTTTTTCCACACATAAATGATCGCTTCGGATCATTTTCCTTGCTCAATCAGTGAATGTTTTTGACTCATTTGTTTATTTTTTTTTATCTAGTCTTGGTCTTGCGTCGAGGTCAAAATAACATTTAGGTCACATTTATGCAGAAATGTTGACAATTCAAAAGGTTCACAAACTTTAAGCACCATTGTATTTGGTCCTTGCATTTCGATCTTTAGCTTCCTAGTTTTGCCTTCTTAGTGCATTTTTGTCCTGCTTTTGTCCACGAATCCTGAGCAATAATATAAATAGGTGCCTGGAGGCCCAGTCTGCCCAGGGAGGAGGAGGAGGCCCACTCTGTGACCGTTCAAACTTCTCTTCATAGCCCTAAAGCTCAGGCTCTAAAGCAGTGGTGGGATTCAAAAATTTTTACTACTAGTTCTATGGGCATGGCCCGGTGGCAAGGGTGGGTTCTGGCTGCAGCTGGTTTGCTCAGAGATGTGCAGTGTGTATGCACGCTCTTGATGCACGATATGCGCACATGCACAGTAATATAAAGATACTTCTGTGCATGCGCAGAAGCAAAAAACAAAATGGCGACACCGAAAGAACTGGTTTGGAGGCGAGGCAGGCAGAGTTACTACCTACTTGTTCAAACCGGTCTGAACTAGTAGGAACCCACCTGTGCTTGGTGGGCATGGTGTGGCTTGGTGGGCATGGCACAGGAAAGGAGGTACTGCAAAATCCCCACTTCCTCCCAATCACCTGGGACTCGGGAGGCAGAGAATAGATGGGGGCGTGGCCAGCCAGAGGTGGTATTTACCGTTTCTCCAAACTACTCAAAATTTCTGCTACTGGTTCTCCAGAACTAGTCAGAACCTGCTGAATACCACCTCTGCTCTAAAGGGAAGAACACTTGTTGTAATGCAAAAACTTTTAGGGTGTTGGGATTTTGAGGGCGTTACAAAATGCTCAGCAGGAGAGTTGCCTAATCCCAACATGTCTCATCCCCAATTGTCCGTTTATCTGAAACAATCTCTGCCCCCTCCCACAAGGTCTGCTCTGCAGAGTGCTTTGTCCCCTTGCCTTCCCCAGGCCCTGGCATGCCACCCCCGTTTCCTTAGGAATACCTGGACGAGGCGGCTTAATGGCTAATGTCTACTTTAGCAGCAGCCCAGGTTTCTGAATGCTGAGCCCAAGTGAGTCAGGGAGTTTGAAGGGGGAAGGCCTGTGGGGTCCCCATTACCTGCCCCGAGAGCCTTAATATTAAGGCAATTCAGAGCAAGAGTCCTGGCTGAAACGAGGGATTTTGTGTGGTCTCCGGGTCCTTGAAGCTTCCTGGGACAGGGTCACCTTGTGCAATTGATGCGACTCTTTCAGGTGCCTTGTTTGAGTCTTTTGGACAAAGAATGGAATGGAGCTATCAGATGCCCCTGTTAAATGTTGATTTGCTTGCATGTGGTGCATAAAGAAAAGGCCATTGGGGAAAGAAGGCTAAAGCTCTCACGGAGCTGTCTGGACTTTATTTTCTCAGGGAGCATCTTGTCCTGCAAGGTCCTTCAATGCTTTGAAAAACTTTGTCCTATGGAACGTGTGGCATTGGGGCTTTTTTCTTCTGCTTTTCTTTTACACTGATGGATTTCTTATGTATGATTTCCCTCTCCAACGGGCTTTTTATCCATTGTTTTGACAGCGGTTAATGGAAGAAAACAGCCACATTTAATTTCAAAGAATATGCACGATAATGGAAGAAGGAACTCTGTGTAATATTTGAACTTTTTTCTTATTTTGCATAAGAAATTGAAGCTGAGCACAAATCAATCAATCAAATCAAAACGAGCCTCCAATAATACCTGAGTGAGAAACCCTGTGCCCCAAAGAAGACTTTAGTAAAGCTGCACCTTCTCTGGCCAGAGAGAGGGAGGTAACTACTCCAGGGAGTCCAGAAACAAGGGGCAGACGAAGCCCAGCCTGGCCGAAGGGACTTCTCAGCACAACCCTGGAAAAGGGGGGCTTGTAGGGCTGCTCTAGAGGTGACAGTCTTTTTAGGTTTAAGGACACATTTTGATTTTTGAGAGCCTTTTTATTTTTACTTTCAAAATGCCAACAGGATCTATGTGAAGCCAAGAAATATAAATAGGCAACAGATCCCTTGGCCCTTTCTTTGCATTTAAAAATGTTAAGTTTTAAGTGGTGGCTCAGTGGCTAAGGTGCTGAGCTGGTCGATCAGAAAGGTCGGCAGTTCACCGGTTCGAATCCCTAGCACCCCGTAATGGAGTGAGCTCCCGTGACTTGTCCCAGCTTCTGCCAACCTAGCAGTTTGAATGCACATACAAAATGCAAGTAGAAAAATAGGGACCACAGTAGGTGGGAAGGTAACAGCATTCCATGCGCCTTCAGCATTGAGTCATGCTGGCCACATGACCATGACGTCCTTAGACAGCACTGGCTCTTTGGCTTTGAAACGGAAATGAGCACCGCCCCCTAGAGTTGGGAACGACTAGCACATATATGCAAGGGGAACCTTTACCTTAATGTCGGCAAGAGCCTAATGGATACCAAGGACTATATCCATGCCACGTACTGTCAGGTCTGCTTCACCGATAACCAAGAAAGAAACCTCTCGACTCCATTATTAGTGGAATTAAAAGTACTTTTACTGGTTAAGGAATGAATAGCATAGATGCTAAGCAAGGTCTGAAGCATTTAGGTGCGAAAGCATACATATCAATATATGTCCAACCCCCTTCCATGGTCCAATGTGTAAAGCCCCTAGGTGTCACGTGGCTTCATCTTCAAAAGGCATCATCAGGTTGGCATGTAAGACCGTTGACCTTGACCATAAGATGACCCAAGCACCGGTACTCGCAATAGATGGTAACAGTAGATGGCACCAGAGTATTTCCTTCTGCAACTCACTCTCCTGCACCGTACAGTCCCAAATCCCATGCAAAGCTCCTCCTCCCCCCCCACCCCCGTTTCATATGGCAGCCAGAGCCAACAGGAAAGCGAAGGCTGACACGTACCCTCACTTAAGTTTCCTTGAGATAAATGCAATCCCTCATGGACCATTCCATGCAGGTTTTGTGGCAATAACAAAGGAGGGCAGTTGGACTAGAAGACCTCCAAGGTCCCTTCAAACCTTATTATTCTATGTTCTATGTTAGCTATTCCCTTCGTCCATGAAGTTTTTTTCAATCTCCAGTCTAGCCTTCAGGTCTAAGAGGTCTCCTCTGTGAGTGGCTCCATCACCTGAGACCCTCCCCTTGGATTTACATCTTCAGATCCTGAACAGGGCTGGATGGGGTTACACAAAAACGCTTCTTACCTGGCAAGGCTTTGGCCCATTTCACCACATGGACCAGGTGCCTCTCTCCGAGTTCATTCAAACTGGTGAGAAGGGAGCCAAAGGAGTCGGGCTGGTTATTGTCATGCCCTGCGCAAACCACGCCGGGCTCAATCGCTTCCAGGACATTGAGGAAGATCGGCTGGCACTCCATGCCATCGATGTGCGCTAGGGGCATCTTCGTGGCTTGCTCGTCAGTGGGGCTCGATGGCCCGGCCGCCTCCCCTTCTTCTTGCATCTTCAGGTTGCCCAATTTCTTTAACTTGCGGGCTGAAAGGGGGGGAAAAAAGGTTTCTAAGAAAACTTTCCATGACAGGTTGACAGTTTATATCAGGGGACTTTAAATTTAAATTTGGGGACTTTAAGACTTGTGAACTTCAACTCCCAGAATTCCCCAGCCAGGGAAGCCCTGAAGTTGCAGTTGCAAACCTTGGAGGTCATGAGAAGTTGGGCAAGGCTGCTCCAAGGTCTAAACCAGGGATGTCCAAACTTGGGAACTTTTAAGACTTGTGGATTTCTGGAGTTGAAGTCCACAAGTCTTAAAGTTTCCAAGTTTGGACACCCCTGGTTTAAATGATGAGTGGGCATATCATCAAAGGAAGAAAATTTTATGGAAGCTTCTTTTGTATAACTAAACCTTATGAACCTGCTGCTACCTGGGGTGGGGGGGGGGAGATACCAATGCCACCAGAATGCCAATGCCCCCCTCCCAGATTCCTTTGGCCAGCTCAGGAGGAGAGGTAGCAGTGAAGAATTGTCATGCAGCTGTTCAGGCCTGCAGCCATCTTTTCTTGTGGATCTTTGGCCTGCTACACTTTCTAATATTCTACTATGCACTTTCCATTGTGGGAAAATGGGAAGGGGGGGTTGTAAGGAGTGAGATGATATGTAGCCATAACAAAATTCTTTCTAGAAAGCCAAGGTCATCCTTTGTCTTTGCATCTCTGCACCTGACCGGAACTGGGCAGGTAGAAGCTGCCAGCATGGCAGTGGGAGATTGGACCATGGGATGGGATTGTGGGTGTGAGGGGGGCAAGATCTTGAACTTTCAACTGGGTGGGGAAACCCGGGAAGCTTCCAGATTCGGGTTTTCCCAGATGTGCCAACATGGCTCTCTTCATCAATTGGAACTTTGAGGAATCCTTTGCCTTGGAGTCTGATTTACTTTTGGATGCTATTTGGAACCCTGACATTAACCCGAACCAGAAATCTCATTCACCCAGGCAGTTGTGTAAACATAATGCGAAGAAATAAGAAATACCTTTGTAAGCTTTTCACTAACTCAGCCATACTGAGAGTCCAGTCTTCTCATGTAAGGTTTCACAGTGCAGACTTGCACACATTTGTAAGGAATATTTTTAGGGTTTACAAAAAGTAACGTGTTACGATTTGAGCAAACCATTTTGGGAATGATAGACTGATGGGGGTGGCTGGCCCTAAAATGAGTGCGCTTCCCCCTGTTGTGTTTGTCGCAGTTGGTGTGACAAGATGGAATTAAGTTCCTCTGAATGCTTCTCAAAATTCAGTATTGACTGCTGATGTTCACCATTACAATTATATGGAATTTTCCACAATGCCCAGAACAGCAGCATAGCTTGAATCTACGGCTGCAAGAATGGAACAGGGAATTTTTCATCATTATGCTTTTATATTTCTGAACAACTAGAGTTCTGAGCACCGTTTGTGCAAACAAAAGAGCATATTTTACACATTTTTGATCTGATCCTACAAGACTAGATATGCTCTCTACAAAGTAAAGGGTGGCCATCTTTTTATGGGTCTGGGGTCTCTATCAGTGGTGGGATTCAAATTTTTTTACTGCCAGTTCTGTGGGTGTGGCTTGGTGGGCATGGTAGGGGGAGGATACCGTAAAATCCCCATTTCCTCCCAATCAGCTGGGACTCGGGAGGCAGAGAATAGATGGGGGCAAGGCCAGCCAGAGATGGTATTTACCAGTTCTCCGAACTACTCAACATTTCCGCTACCGGATCTCCAGAACTGGTCAGAACCTGCTGAATACCACCTCTGGTCTCTATGCTCAAGGGCAAAATGGAACAATAATCTTTGATGAGCTACCCTGCCCCAAAATTAAATGATAGAAGCCACTTGGAGGCTGTGAATTCTATTGCTGCTCCCTATCACAATGGAAACCACCAAGACTGGGCAAAAAGAGAGGCTCAACTATAGCAGCAGCATAAAGGGGGCAGTTGCGAAATTCCTTTTACTTCCAGTTCTATAGGCGTGGCTCAGTGGGCGTGGCAGGGGAAGGATACTGCAAAATCCCCATTCCCTCCCAATCAGCTGGGACTCAGGAGGCAGAGAATAGATGGGGGTGTGGCCAGCCAGAGGTGGTATTTGCTGGTTCTCCGAACTACTCAAAATTTCTGCTACCGGTTCTCCAGAACCTGTCACGACCTGCTGAATTTCACCCCTGAGAGGAGGCCTTGTTCCCCTTCTTACCCCCCACCTTCCCCATCCCCACTCAGATCAGCTCTCCATTTCATACCATAGTTCCAGGATGGCGAACCGATGGCATGTGTGCCACAGGTGGCACGCGAAGCCATTTCTCAGGGCACACAAGGTGTTCCCTGTCAGCTGAGTTCAGCCATTTTAAAGCCATTTTTTGTCCTTCCCAGGCTTTATAGGAGCCTGGGAAGGGCAAAAACAGCACGCACACACACACACCCTGGAGGGCCTCCAGAGGTTCAGGAGCTTCCCTGAAGCCTCCCGAGGACTAAAAAGGACACAACAAGCAAACCGGAAGTGACTTCCGGTTTGCTCGTAGGGCCATTTTTAGTCCTCCGGAGGCTTCAGGGACCTTCAGGAGGCTTCCCCAAAGCCTCTGGAGAGCAAAAAAAGACTACGAGCAAACTAGAAGTCCCTGAAGCCTCTGGAGGATTAAAAATGGCCCTACGACCAAACCAGAAGTCACTTCCGGTATGCTCGTTGTGTCCTTCTTAGTCCTCCGGAGGCTTCAGGGAAGCTCCTGAACCTCTGGAGGCCCTCCAAGGTTGTTTTTTTTTTGCTGTTTTCGCCCTCCCTAGGCTCCTATAAAGCCTCTGGAGCCTGGGAAGGGTGAAAAAAGCATGTAAAAATGGGGAGGGGAGCGCCTGTCATGCACGCATGGGTGCTGGGGGGGCGCATTGCATTATGTGTGTGGCACGCCCACGCATGACCCCCCCCCTGCGCTCCCTCCCTTATGGCACACGAGCCAAAAAAGGTTCGCCATCGCTGCCATCGTTCATACTAAAGTCTAGTAATATTTCCTAATATTCAAATGGGATCAGAGGTAACTTAGAACCATTATTTCCGCCTTTTGAGTGTGACAAGCTGCCCTTTTCAAAACCGGACCCTCTTCCTCTTAGAAGATTGACTTTCTGGTTGTGTCTTGGACAACCGTTACTGCCCTTCTCTAATCTGTGTGATTGCTTTATTTTTCACTGCTCCTATTGCTTTTGCGATTGTGTAATTTATTAATATCTCCCCCTACCTAATATTGAATTGGGGTTGCCTTTAAAAAAAAGAGAGAAAAAAAGAGCCATATCTCCCTAGATCAGGGGTCTCCAACCTTTGCAACTTTAAGTCTGAAGGACTTCAGCTCCCAGACTTCTCCAGCCAGCTCAATTCTGGGAGCTGAAGTCCTTCAGACTTAAAGTTGCAAAGGTTGGAGACCCCTGCCCTAGATTACTAGCATGCTCTCCTGACTTAATGGGTTGCCTTCTGTTTTGCCATTTCTCTGAATTGCTTGCCCTTCTGTGTTTCCTTTAAGGCTGCTGACTGTGGGACCCAAACTGGGAACTGTAGAACTGTCTGTGGGTCAGCCCAAGCACCCGTTTCATAGCAGGGCTGCATTTCAGGGGTTCTGAAAGGACCCTCAAATTCTTGATTCTCTCAATCAGAGGTGGGGAACAATGGCCTCTTTCTGACTTGTGTCTGGTTCAGAAATTCTGAGAGCTGAAGCCCCCAAGTGCATAAAAGGGCCATGGTTCCCCCACCCCTGCCCTAAATGACAAACAAACTTGTCTGACCCATGAACAATGCTAATGATTTCACCTGCGCTGGTGTCACAAAATAAACACACCACCTTTCATCATTAAACATGTCCAACAAACAAACCTAGTGACAGAACCTTGTTGCTTAAAAAAAAAAAACACCTTTCCATTAGAATTTAACATGTAAACAATGTATTTTCAAAGGGAGGAATGACCCTGCCTAGTTTTGCACAATTCCTGAAGCTCAGGTTCCCTCGCCCGGTTCTCAGTCCATTACTCTGGGTGGACTTTCCCTCTTCATGGCAGAAACAATGGCAGGCCTCAACTGGGTCAGGCCAAGGAGGGAGCTCAGACTGCCCTCCACAGCTTGTCAAGACTTGTTCTGGGCTCTGCTTAGACAAGGATTGTTGGCTTGTCCCCGTGACCCAGGAGGAAGGGGCGGCCATTTGAAAAACCCTGCCTTACAGAATTGAGACAAAGACAGATGTTTTTTTTCTATGTCCTTGTAGTAATTTTGCTGGTTAAATCCAGATAGAAGCAGTGGTGCTATAGATCTATCTATCACAGTGGGTCTCAACCTTCCTAATGCCGCGACCCTTTAATACAATTCCTCGTGTTGTGTTGATCCCCCAACCATAACATTATTTTATGTTTTCAGTATTTTTTCAAAAATATGTGTTTTCTTTTTTATATATATTTTTTTAATTTTTAATTAAACAAACACAACACACACACAAATCATCTTTCATTACATATTTCAGAAAGTGTGTCGATTGGTTGCAAGTAACTTTCATGCATCTCTTCCACTGCCATTACTTATAATTTGGCATTGAGTTAGATATTTTAAATCAAAAATCTTTATATATCTTACTATCAACGTACCACAATTCTCATTTGACTATAGTTGTTGTAACGTCCTTTTGCATAAAGTAATCCAGAATTAAAAACACAACCACCTATTAGCATTTCATTAGTTATTTCAAAAGCCATCCAATAACAAGTACACCTTTATAATATGTTCTAAATAAGAGTTAGGATTGTATTTGATAACAAATTTTTAAGCCTCTTTTCCAAATCACTATTTATAGTTTGTGTTCATGTTCCTTTTGTTAAGCCAGTACATGTATATATTGTTAACTATATCCATTATCATTTCATTGTTATTGTTAAAAAAAAAAATGTTTTCCAATGGTCTTAGGCGACCTCTGGGAAAGGGTTGTTCGACCCCCAAAGGGGTCCCGACCCACAGGTTGAGAACCACTGGTCTATCCGGTGCCAACCCTGCCCCCTGCCCGAACAGCTTGCTGAGTGCTACATGTTTTGCAGGGCCAAAGAGCTGCCCTGCCAGGGAGATTTAAGCCGATCCAGGCAACCTTCAGACCTTGGCATCACATTACACAGATGTGAATAAAACCCCAGGAAGTCGGTGATTATGACTTTTCTAATTCTCCAAAATGGACTGTTTGTAGCCGTTATTTATTTATTTTCCACTCCTGGGTGTTTGCTTTAATTGTTGGCTTGCTCACAACCATAAAAGTCTACCGAGCCAGATTTTGTCCTTCTGGACCATAAAATGTTTTTATATCTCCCTGAAACACTTACTGCCTCTTTCTCAAAAGGCAGCTTGGAAGAAAAATAAAATAATGAATTGGAAATAATGGGGAAGAGAGAGAGAGAGAGGGAAAAAATCCCGATGGCTTCACTTTAGCAAGAGGATCATAAAACGGTATCTGTTGTCCTGTAGGTTCAGGTTCCCTACATTAAATGATACTTATCTGAAACTTCCTCTGGCCGTAATTTTTTAAAAAATAAGCCTCCCAACATAAAAATGTCAAATCAAAGAGCATCTCAATAAATCCATTCAAACACTGATTTTTAATTATAGGCTTTGGATGATCTACAGTAAGAGCAATTAAGGGAGGTTCGTCCGCAGAAAATGGGAACAGGGCAATAAAGAATAAAAGTGAGTAACCTTTGAAAAACAAGAGCAAAACTCAGGGTGACATCCGCGACATTATTTATGCAGGTTGGGATGGTGACAAGGAGATGGCTGAACATGATCTGACCGTGTCTCGCAACATCCTGATAAGCTTTTCCAAGAACATGGCTGCCCTCCTCTCTTAACCTTGAGGCAGTGTTACTCCAAGCTCCAGGGTCAGCATATCATGGTCTATCTGTGCTCCAAAGACACAACAGTCCCTCTGTTTTGACTACATGGAATGGTCCCCCACAAGGGAGGCAAGCATCTGGAAAGATCAAACCTTCCAGAGTTGCCTGCATGGCTGCTTCTGAGAGAAGCTGCAACATCAGTCAAGGTTTAGACCAGGGGTGTCCAAACTTGGGAACTTTAAGACTTGTGGAGGTTTAGATCAGGGGTCTGAAGGTTTAGACCAGGGGTGTCCAAACTTGGGAACTTTAAGACTTGTGGACTTCAACTCCCAGAATTCCCCAGCCAGCCTGGCTGGGGAATTCTGGGAGTTGAAGTCCACAAGTCTTAAAAGTTCCCAAGTTTGGACACCCCTGGTCTAAACCTGGGGAATTCTGGGAGTTGAAGTCCACAAACCTTAAAGTTCCCAAGTTTGGACACCCCTGGCATACTTCAGGGCTTCCCAGCTAATGGGACCACTGCCAACAGTGGGAGGTATTCAGTTAGTAATCATTGGGCCTTGGATAAACCTCAGTAGACACAATGCTGCCACTGCGCAAAGCATTTATTTAAAGTTTTTATTTGCAGTTTGTGGAGATTCACCATCATCCAGGCCATGGTTGTCCCAAAGATGCTTTTTCAAAAGGCAACTGGACATGGTTTTTCCTTGAAGACATTTTGCTTCTCATCCAAGAAGCTTTTTCAGTTCTGAGAATCTCCACAGACACCTCCAATAATTAAAGGTAAAGGTTCCCCTTGCACATATGTGCTACTCGTTCCTGACACGAGGGGGCGGTGCTCATCTCCATTTCAAAGCCGAGGAGCCAGCGCTGTCCGAAGACATCTCTGTGGATATGTGGCCAGCATGACTAAATGCCGAAGGCGCATGGAATGCTGTTCCCTTCCCACCAAAGGTGGTCCCTATTTTTCTACTTGCATTTTTACATGCTTTGGAACCGCTAGGTTGGCAGAAGCTGGGACAAGTCACGGGAGCTCACTCTGCTACGTGGCACAAAGGATTCAAATGATCAAACTGCCAACCTTTCTGATCAACAAGCTCAGCCTCTTAGCCACTGAGCCACCACATCCCTAACATCTACAATTTCTGGAGGCAGCCGTTCCACTGATGGTTCTCATTGTCAGGAAATATCTCCTTTATTTATGTTGGATCTCTCTTTGATGAGCTTCAATCCATTACTTCTTGTCCTGCCTTCAGGGGCTTTGGAGAATATGTTTCCCCCTCTTCTATGTGACAGCCTCTCAAGTATTATTGAAAGAACTACGATCATGTTACTCCTACTCCTTCTCTTTGTCAAACTAGACATAACTCGTTCCTTGACCCATTTGTCACTATTAGTCTCCAGACTGCTAATCATCTTTGTTGTTCTTCTCTGCACTCTTTCTAGAGTCTCAACATCATTTTTGTATCGTGGTGACTAGAAATGGATGCAGTATTCCAACTATGGCCTTACCAGCACATTATAAATTAGTGCTACCATGCAGTGATGGGTTCTGGCCAGTACAAGCTTACTGGTACTAGCTGGGAGCAGCTGACAGCGTACCAGTATGGTGGCTCGTTTGGCCCATCCGCCGGCCTGCGCTTTTAAAGCAACCGGCCAATAGAGCATACGTGCACAGCATATGGTGCCTGCACATGCTCCAACAAGCAGCTGGGTGTTGCAGGGGAATACTGTATTGTTTGTGGTTTTTATATGTATTTTTAATTTCCCTGTGCCCCGCCTCGAGTCCCTTTGGGGAGAGAGAGCGGGTTATAAATTAAATTATTGATTATTGATTGATTATTGAATGCACATGCGTGCACAGTGTATGTGCATGAAAGGATGCACGGCCCCATGAGCACCGTACCGGTAGTGAGGAACCCACCACTGCTACCATGTCACGTGAGTGTGATAGTATCCATCTGTTGATGCAGCTCAGGACTGCATTAACTTTTTGGGCAGTTGCAGCAGCCTGTCGTAGCCGTGTGTCTTAAGATGGGCAGTCTCAGAGGAAGTGGATAAGGATTGTATGATTGCTTGGGGACAGAACGTAGGACGTACACTGGATTTTCAAAGCTGGGAACAAATCTGGTTTAAAAACATGAAACTGACAATCGCAGCTTCGTATAGGGAGAATATATACAAAATGATTTATCAGTGGCATCTACCCCCAGCAAGACTTGCAATAATGTTCCCTGGGACAGTGCCTAACTTTGGAAAACAGGGAGGGGACCTACTTTCATCAGGGGTGGAACTGCTCGATGGCGGTCAAATTCTGGAAAAAGATAAGACAGTTGCTGATAGAAATTACCCAATATCGATTGGAACTGAAACCGGAAACCTTCCTTTTAGGACTTAAGCCCCCAGATATTAGTATGGATATATGGTTTCTGGCATTGCATATAATTATTGCAGCAAGATTGGCATTTGCCCAGGAGTGGAAAAGTGAACAAATACCGATGGATGGGGCAGTAATAAACAAAATCAATGCGCAGAATCGGACAGATTAACAAAATTACTTAAAGGGAAAAAGGATTCAGAATTCTATAATTCTTGGAAGAGGTGGCATACTTGGATACGGAAACGATGGAATAGCAACGACTGAAGCAATAATACATGCTTAATTTGGATGTTTGTTAACTATATTAATAGGAAAATTAATGATGAATAAGAACTGAGGAAGTAGTAGGTAGTTTATCTAGATGGGTTGTATGTGGCGTAAATGCTGGGGTTAAATATTATGCCTACGATTAGGATTTCTATGTTAATTTGGGTTACTTCTATGTTTCTTTCGCGCTGTGACTGCAAATATGTTTAAAATTATGTTTTTTACAAGAATAAATAAAAATCACTAAAAAAAAAAAAAGAGGGGCAGCCTGCAAGCATGCTGGCAAGGGAATTCTGGGAGCTGAAGTCCACATATCTTAAAGTTGCTGAGGTTTTGAAATAGCGCTGCTCTGGAAGTCGCAAACGGCCCATTAGGAAACCTGCATGTCCAGCTTGTTTCCTCTAATACACAAGAGGTCAGTTGGTGGAACCCTAGAGAAAACATTCCAGAGTTTGGACAAACAGATTGCTATATCCAGTCTAGCCCCCTCCCCCCTCCCATCAGCCCAGCTGTTCCAAAATGACAGATTCTGCTTTTTTCTTGGAACAAGTCCTGGTTTCCCGCTGATGATGATGATTGTGGCTTTGATTATGGATGGGAAAAGACAAGATGCCCTGTTTCCTCACGAGGAGAAGGCTGTTAAACCTAAACTGATGGATCAGCTTAATCACACGACTACAAATACCGGTAGAGGTGCGTGCATCTCGGCGTGCATGTGTTCAAGTGCCTCCCACAGAGGGAGAGAGACTATGCCGTATTGGGTCTTGTATGTTGGGGTTATCATTAGAAACGTTGGTAGGGGGAAGTGACCCCTGGCAACGGTCACATGCTCTCCCCCCCATCTGCCCATGGAAGTACAAAACGTGCTTCATGCTGAAAAACAAGGGTAGCCTGGTATGTTCCCATTTGTCCTGCACATTGCCCAATGCAGCTGGAAACTGGGTCAGCCGTGCCTTGGGCAGAGGAAGAGGGCAGGTCAGGAATGAAGAATGCTTACAAAATCCCTCTTGGCTCCTAAGCCCGGCTGAAAGAGAGTCTTTGGGGCCAAGGCCTGCAAAGTAAACAGGCGGGCACCATGGCTATAAGAACACAGCAGGGTTCCTACTGCAAGGGAGAAGGCCTTCATTCATCCTGAGTGTCTTTAAAGATGCCCAGGGCAGGGATGGGCAGACCCCTAAAAGAGCACCCTTGATCAGGATCTTTTGGCAACTGTTGGTCAACTGCAGGGACCCCCATTTCTAATGAAGGGCAGGCAGGCCTTCTGTTGCCTTGGAGGTAGCTAAGGAAACACAGCTCTATTCAAAACAGGGAAGCTACTGCGGCCTAGAGGTAGAGCTCTTTCCTCACAAGCAGGAGGTTGTGAGTTCGATCCTAGGTAGAGGCACATGTAGGGCATCCTGCTTGGGCAGGGGGTTGGACTAGATAACCTGCAAGGTCCCTTCCAACTCTGTAATCTATTAAAGGTTATAGCATCATGCCCATTCTGTTTAACTGGAAAAAATGGAGATTATTAACCAATCATGGCTGGCTAGTTTCACAGACACCTCTGGAAGTCAATGAGAGAAGTCACACAAGCAAGAAACATTCAAGGGAAGCAGGAGAGAATCACATTAGCAGAGACATTTCTAGACAACCAGAAGTACACCACCGTTTACACCTGGCTGGGCTAGAAACATATGTTCAGACTTAAACCAAGTCTTATAGTCCCCTGCCCTATCCATTTCAGACCAATGGTTGTCCAGTCTCTTCTTAAAAATCTTCAGTGATGGAGCACCCATAACTTCTGGAAGCAATCAACCATTCCACCAATTCATTGTTCTCAAGATCAGAAAATTCCTCCTTGGTTCTAGGTTGGATCTCTCCTTGATTAGTTTCCATCCATTGCTTTTTGTCTTGCCTTCTGGGACTTTGGAAAATAGGTTGACTCTTCTTCTTTGTGACAGCTGCTCAAATGTTGCTGCTATCATGTCACCCCCCAACCCTTCTTTTCATTAGACAAAACATACCCATATCTGCAAACCTCCAGATCCCTAATCATTTTTGTTGCTCTTTTCTGCTCTCTTTCCAAAGTCTCTACATTTTTTTTTTGCATTGTGGCGATCAAAACCGGATGCAACATTTCAAATGTGATCTTACAAGGCATTATAAAGTAGTATTAGCACTTGACGTGACCTTGAGTCTATTAATGCAGTCTAGGATTGCATTGGGTTCTTTGGAAGCTGCAGCCCACAGCTGGCTCATACTTAAGTACGTGTCCACCAGGACTCCAAGATCCCTCTCTGAGTTACTGTTATTGAGACAGGTTTCACCTAACCTGTACCTGCACTTGTGGCTTTTCTTGCCTTTTCTTATTTTTCTCTACACTGAGTTTCATTTTGTTAGATAGGACCCAGTGTTCCAGTCTGTCCAGATCCATCTAGATCTTCAGCCTGACTTCTGGGCTGCTGGCTATTCCTGCTAGTTTAGTGTTGTCTACAAATTTGAGGAGTTCTCCTTCTATCCCCTCATCTAAATCATTTATGGAGACATTGAGGAGCACAAACTGACCATGGAGGAATCTCTACTGAACCAGTATTAAGCAAGTCTGAGGCCTTTAGAAGGCCTCATTCGGTTTGGGTTAAATACATCCAATGATGGCAGAGAAAAAATTTTATTCTCCAAAGCATCTGAGTGTAGAACAAGAAGCAATGGGTAGAAACTAATAAAGGAGAGAAGCAACTTAGAATTGAGGAGAAATTTCCTGACAGGTAGAACAATGAATCAGGGGAACAACTTGCTTCCAGAAGTTGTGAATGCTCCAACACTGGAAGTTTTTAAGAAGATGTTGGATAACCATTTGTCTGAAGTGGTGTAGGGTTTCCTTCCTAGGCAGGGAGTTGGACTAGAAGACCTCCAAGGTCCCTTCCAACTCTCCTCTCCTCTCCTCTCCTCTCCCCTATTCTATTCTATTCTATTCTATTCTATTCTACTCTACTCTCTGGATTCCTTCCCCGACTTAGTTATGAAAATAGCATTCATTGCACATTTTCCATCTTCTGTTTTCCAGTTGTAGATTTTGTCATTTTATCACACTGATTTTTAGCTAGTTATTTTTCTATTTAATATGTTGCCAACTCTTAAAACTCAAAAAAAAGATGGGATACAAAGCTTAAAACAAATAAAGTTGGTTACTTCTGAAACACTTTTTCCCCTGCAAGATCCTTTATCCTGAGAGCTTTGATGCCGGATCGATGGTGGGTTGCTGGTGGGGCAGAGGATTTTTGGGTTTGTGTGTGCATGTGTGTGCCTGTGTACCTGTATATGTCTTTGAGCCCCGGGTGACTGCCTGGACTTGGCCCTGCCGTTTTCTTGGTCCAAACGAGGCCTGTCTTTGCCTTCAGCGTTGTGCTGGTGTGGAGGCTTCAGAGGAAGGAAGAGCTACGGCTGCAAAGCAGGACGCCAGAGTCAGCTGTGCAACTTTTAGTTTACTTTATTGTCATTGCACCTTGGACAACGAAATTAAAGGCGATCTTCCGTGTACAATGACAGTTCAGGTTGTAGTGGTTAAGGAATCCTGTGCAGTCATTAAGCACCACATCAGGGGGTGGCTGGTTTCCTCATTGACTTGACTTCTTGGAAGCTGGCAGTGAAGATCACAAGGGGTGATGATGTGACTGTGGGAAGCTGTGACCATTGGAACTATGTGCCGGTTGCCAAGGGCCCCAATCATCATCCTGTGACTCTGGGGACACTGAGACAGCCACGACTTCCAAGGACCAGCCATAAGTCTTCTTGTTGAGCCTTGTTGTAACTTCAAATGGTTGCTGAACAAGAAGTCTTGCTAACATTAACCATGGCTGGCTCAAGTCTGAACATGCAAGTCTAAAGTCAAGGTTTTACAACTCTTGACATCTGGCGGACTAGACCAATAATGAATTGCATCAACAATAAGAGAGACTCTTATTGGTCAGAACACCAAACCTCTCTTTTCCTTCTTTCCCACTTAGCAGACTCCCCTTTTCTCACCAAACAGGGCACTTCAACTGCCTACTGCATCAGGGTTCTGAATAGCATCCAAAAGTAAATCAGAGTCCAAGGCAAAGTATTGCTCAAAGTTCCAACTTATTAAGAGAGCCATGTTGGCACATCTGGGAATACCTGAATCTGAAAGCTTCCCGGTTTTCCCCACCCAGTTGAAAGTTCAAGATCCTGACCCTACACCCACAAGTCCACCCCATGATCCAATCTCCCACTGCCCCGCTGGCAGTTTCACCCATCCAGTTCTGTTCAGGTGCAGGGGTGCAAAGGCAAAGGATAACCATGGCTTTCTAGAAAGAATGTTGTTATGGATATGTATCATCTAACTCCGTACAATCCTCCCTCCCATTTTTCCATAATAGAAAATGCATAGTAGAATAATAGAAAGTCTGGCAGGCCAAAGATGCAAAAGAAAAGATGGCTGTAGGCCTGACAGACTGTTAGTAAAGAGTTAATAACAAATATCCAACCACTCAACGTTTTTTTGCATCTTTCTGGGGAGGATGGTGGGCACTAATTCACAGCCCACTTTTTTACACAATTACTTTTAGGCTAACATTAAAAGGGAAGATAAAACCAGCCAGGCAGAAAAAGGTTAAAGTGACCTAGAACGGACACACACATATACACATAGCGCATTTATTTGCTCGTCCCAAGTGAGCACATGACCTTGGGAAGGATTGCATTTTATTTGTAACATTCGACTAAACAGATTTTTTTTTTCTTTCGAAAAGGGAGCTTGGTCAAAACAAAGCCTTAGCAGGAGACTGTTTGGCAGTTAAGCTCCCAGGAAACCACCTGACACCCATCGGCACATCTTGCTCTTAGGAGTTTGTGGCCTTGGAGCCCGGGTGCCTCTGTCCATAGGTGACAAAGAGACGTCCACAGGACTGCTGGGATCTCCGGGGCTCGGCCTTTCAAAAAAGATGCACACAAAAAGGAGTCGGTTTACAGGGATCCTTCAGGCCAGGTTATTATTTGGGCAGTTTTTCAGGACAGTGACCCAAGAACTGCATGAATTCCTTTCCTCTGTGTTGCATTTGGCACAGAAAAGTCTTATTCTGCACCTCGCATTGGGTTTTTTTTTAAATCAGCATTGTGAAAGCAACCCGAAGTGGCTTTTGACTGCAGTCTTGCTCAAGGACATACATCCCTTCCGCCGATTCGCTCCCACAGAGAGGGGCTTCTCCGGGTGCCATCCACTAGGCAATGCCAGCGGGTGACGCCCAGGGGAAGGGCCTTCTCTGTGGCGGGTCCGACCCTCTGGAACGACCTACCCCCCGAACTTAGATCTATCCCGGACCTCCGCTCCTTCCGTCAGCAACTAAAAACCTACTTTTTCCAACAGGCCGGCCTGGCCTAACCTACCGTTTTTAGCCTTAGTTGTTTAGTAGAGAAATTTTAAATTGGGCTTTAGGGATTTTAATGGGGTAGTTTTTAGCACAGGGTGTAATTTAATATAGTTTTAATGTATTTATGTATTTATTGTGATGTATTGTATTTTTATATTTGCCTGTGCACCGCCCCGAGTCCCTTTGGGGAGAGGGGGCGGTTAATAAGTCGAATAAATGAATGAATGAATGAAGGACGCTCGTGAGCATTCAGAAGCCATGATGGATTCTTGTTTATCTGGCCCATCCGAGAGTTTGCTATACAGATCCAGAGCAGGACAATCTTGCATCTGGTTGTTTTTTTTAGCAACCAGACTGGCTGTGCTCAACTTTAGAATAGAATACTGTGTTTCCCCAAAAATAAGGCAGGGTCTTATTTTCTTTTCACACTTTTCTTTTCACACCCAAAATAAGCGCTTGGCCTTATTTTTGAGGTGCAGGAGACGGCGAGCGTGGTCACCTCGTAGCTGCTTCTGTGTTGCAATATTTTCAGGGAGAGCTTATTTTAGCTCATGCCCTCAAAAGCCCGATTGGGCTTATTATCCAGGGCGGTCTTATTTTGCGGAAAACAGGGTAGAATAACTTTTTTAAAAAAAAGTTTTTCATTTATATTCTCTTATATATAGTTACTGGTATACATTCACATAGTTATTGTTCTTATTTATCTTTATCACTTTTACATATTTGTTTTTCCATATAAAAAGTTAAAATATACATTCTGGGTTGCTTTTCTTACCATCCCGTACATCCATTTTGTATTATCACCACCCTATTTTTTTTCTTTTCTTTTCACCCTCCCTCTCTTCTCTACTTTCTTCCTTCCTCCTCTCCTTTCCTTTTCCTTCTTCCCTTACCTCTCCCCTACTCCTCTCTTCCTCTTCCCCCTTCTACCCCCTCTCCTTTTCTTTCTATCCCATCCCTCCTTCCTCTCCTTTCCTCTTTCTAGAGTTGGAAGGGACCTTGGAGGTCTTCTAGTCCAACCCCCTTACTTAGGCAGGAAACCCTACACCACTTCAGGCAAATGGCTATCCAACATCTTCTTGAAGACTTGCAGTGTTGGGGCATTCACAACTTCTGGAGGCAAGTTGTTCCACTGATTAATTGGACCAGGGAATGAGCTTGTGATTCTGAGCTTGCTTTATAGTAGAGCTGTATAATTACAGCCAACCAGATTATAAGTCAGTTCTTAAAGCTACACAATTCCTTAAGAACATGGGCTCATATATATTGTCAATATGAGGCTGAATATCCTAACACTAACGCCCAGGAAATTTCTCCTTAGTTCTAAGTTGCTTCTCTCCTTGATTAGTTTCTTTAGCATTCTGTCTTTCAGGACAGGACCTGGGAAGCAGCTGAGCAGAGCCTTTCTTTGCCCACAACTCCTCTAACCCGAGGGCTCACTATTTCAGTTGGAAAGACAGCTATTAATACTAGCCCCTGGCACGTTTGTGAAGATAAGGCATGGTTTGCTCCGCTGCCTACCGAAAGAGAGACATCCTGGTGCTCCAGCTGGGCTGGGATCAAAACTTTCACGGCAACAGGTGGGGAAGGCTGGTTTTGCTTACCCTGTCATGAAGGTATATACGGCTTGTACTTTGTTTCGAAATGGCATAAGCTAGGAATGACGATTTCATCAGTGCTTTATCAACGCTATCAAAGCCGAGTCTGGCTTTCAATAGTACCTCTGCAAATGTGCCCTCTTTGGGAACATGCGGGTCCTGGCTGTGAAAATAAGTCCATAGGAGTCCAACGGGCAGCCTGAGACTGTGCCACACTTGGCTGCCGCCTCTCTTCTGGAGCCTGCTGCTGTGGCCTAGAGGTGGAGCTGTTGCCCTACAAACAGCAGGTTGTGAGTTCGATCCTAGGTAGAGGCAGATGCAGGGTCTCCTGCTTGGGCAGGGGGTTGGACTAGATGGCCTGCAAGGTCCCTTCCAACTCTGTTCATCTGTTAGCTGTTATAGAACAACAGAGTTGGAAGGGACCTTGGTGGTCTTCTAGTCCAACCCCCTGCTCAAGAGGCGGGATAAGAAAGGCATCTATGCCCATCATCTGCTTGCTGTTGAAAAAACTAAATGATTTCTGTTTCAAAGAGCAGGCAGCCTTAAGCCTTGATAGTTCTAGTTCTTCTTATTTTTTTTATCAAGAGGCTTAAGCTGCATGTTAAGAATTAAAAGAAAAGAACGTCTCAGGACATACTGTGTACTCAACTCAGTAGTTTGTGACAGTAGCAGAATGAAACTCTCCTTTAAATGCACACAGATATGGAGATCTTTTTCAGTATTTTTGGGGAGGGATTGGGCTATTTTTGTTACCTTTATTATTACTCCTACCATGTTTTTTTCCAAAAATAAGACAGGGTCTTATTTCCTTTTAACCCCCAAAATAAACGCTTGGCCTTATTTTCGGGGAGCTCTTGTTATTTTTGAGGTGCAGGAGGCGGTGAGCGTGGTCACCTCATGGCTGCTGCTGTGTTGCAATATTTTCAGGGAGGGCTTATTTTTTTGGGGGGAGGGCTTATTTTAGCGCATGCGCTCAAAAGCCCAATTGGGCTTATTATCCAGGGAGGTCTTATTTTCGGGGAAGTTTCTGCCAATCGGAAAATCTTGCAGATCAGATAATTCAGACTTCCAGGGAAGGCATGGCTAGCTAAGCATGTCTCCGAGCAAAGATGACAACCATGGCAAAGACAGAAGAATCGGCAAGTGAAAGGGTTTTTTGGAACCTTTCCAAAGATAAGGAAAGGATGGGAGATTACCCCCATGTGCTCATGGTAGTTGCTGCTCATGAAGAGGCCACAGGGCAGCAGCCTCCTGGAGGTTTGAGAAGGGACCTTTTAAAACAGGGGTCCCCAACCTTTTTGGCACCAGGGACAGGTTTCATGTTAAAAAAAATTCCGTGGACCGGTGGCCATGGCTCGGCCGGCGTAGAGGGGGAGCGGGGGGGAGGGGGAACAGGCGGCGCATGCACATGCAGGGGGGTGAATCAGCTCACTCACCCCTCTCTGGCCCCCAACGGCGCGAGCGGCCACGCCTGCGCTCTCCCGCCCCTGGTGTGCACTCTGCCCAGGGGGCTGCCCCCTCCTCCCTCCTTCTCCTCTCTGGCCCTTTCTAAGAGTTGCGCCGCTCACTGCTGCCCGGTTCCTATCAAGCCACGGACCAGCACCGGTCCACGGCCCGTGGGTTGGGGACCCCTGTTTTAAAAGACATTGGGTCCGCTAACTCATTTTATAATCACCTTCAGAAATTGCCTATTTAATTACCTCAACACTATTACAGGCCTTCAGAGCAATAAAGGTTTAAGAGCAAACTGATGAGTTTACTTCCACCCTTAAAAAATAACCACGAGCTTAAGAATGTAAAGAATTGGAAATAAATAGTAAAAAGCAAATAAGACTTTAAGAAAGTTATAAACAAATTAAGGGTCCAGGCAAATTTTAAATATTTGTTACTATAAGCTTTTATTCTATAAAATAAACAGCTTTTCGTGGAAAGCAAATTGTTTTGTCTATCTTAAGCCATAACGGACATTTGAAACTTCAGGACCAGAAATTGGACACTAGGACCCCAAGCAGAAAAGGAAAAACTTGCCCTTGCTTTTCTCTTTGTAAAAGGCTTACAAAATGACACAAAGCTTCAGGATGTTTAAATACTCCACGCGATTTTCAAAGCATGGAGCCAGAAAAGTGTAAACAATGGTAGCAATTTCAACAATGACATCTGCTTCTATAAACGTTCATGATGAGGTGATAGATTGATAAAAATTTGTCTGGTGTAGAAATATTAAAAGCAGAAATACTGGATAATAAAGATGACACAGAAGGCAGTTATAGTGTCTTGTCCAGAGAAAGACCTGAGTAAGTTAAAGCTTTGAAAATGAAACTGGAAATACAAATGATAAACCAAAAGGGGCGAATGATATGCTTTTACTGGATTTACCATGGAATTTGCTAGAGCCTCTAAGAAGTCTTTGAGCAGGGAAAAATGAAAATTGAACACAACCCAAATCCGACGACAACAGCTGAAAGATCAAAATTGTCAGAGGTAAAAGGAAGGAATATAAATTTGGTTTCTTTGATCAAGATTAAAATGACACAAGTTTTCATAAAGCTGCAGTGACCATTTTATAGACATTTGCTGACCACCAGCACTGGAAAGTTTATGATGGTTTTACGTATCAATAAGGGGTGGTTTATGGAAAAGAAGACATATTTGCGCCCTTTTAAGAAATGAAGAGTTATCATTTTCATTTATACTTTTTGTGATTAAGATTGAAGGTCACTTCTTTAAATATTTCTTTTCTTTTTCTTTTTGCACTTTTGTAAGAGAAAACTTTGCCAATCACAGCGATTAAAAAAAAAACCAGTTTCCACTCTTACTGTATTTACTGGACTATAAGCCGCCACTTTTTCCTCACGCTTTGAACCCTGCGGCTTGTACAACAATGCGGCTTATCTAGAGATATTTCTTCGCTAATTGCCATAATAAATGCAATGCTGTGAAATAGGGGTGGATTTGGGGAGGGGGGGATGAAAAAGACAGAGAGGCGACAGAGAGTCAGCAGCTCTTTGCAAGGTTGAGGAGGGGGAAAGGAAGCACAGGCCTATTCAGCAAGAAAGGTCGAGCCGAGGCAGACTCTTTGCTTTCATTGTTTAAGTTTTGCCCCGCTCGGCTTCTCTCTCCAGTCCCTCCAAATCGCGTGGCTCTTTCCCCCTCCTGCAAAAAACCCCAATCTCACCGGTCCTCGCTTATTCTTGCACTTCCCTTGTCCTTGTAAAAAATAATGAAAAACATGCATGATTTAAAAGGCAGGCAGGTGCAGGCACACATACACACGTGCACACACACACCTTCCTTCTCCTTCCCACTTTCCGAAACGTAAAGTTCCAAACACGGAAAGAAAACAAGAGCGAGCATCACACACACACACACACACACAAAGAGAGAGAGAGAGAGAGAGAGAGAGAGAGAGAGAGAGAGAGAGAGAGAGAGAGAGAGAGAGAGAGAGAGAGAGAAAATGGGAGTGCAAAGAGGGGAGGAAGAGCACGACCCAGAATTTGTGACTCAGGACGTCAGCGAGAGCGATTTCCCTTTCCGCCTCCCCAACCGTTCCCAACAAGCAGGCAGCTAAATAGAACTGTGACTTTCTATCTGTCTTCCCTCTCCCCCTTCCCACATTGCTTATTGGGGATCAGGAGGAAGGAGTTGATATAAAAGCCTGCAGAAGGTTAAAAGAAAAAGGCAGCAGCAGGGATCAAAGAGAGAATGTGGGGAAGCTGTGCATGGTTTTCTTTCTTTTCTTTTTTTTTAAAAGAGCAGCCGAAGCAGAAGGTCGGTGAAAGAAATTCTCCCTCCTCCCAGGTTGGGGCGGAGCTGTGAAATTAAATTCACTGGTTTTTTTGTCACTTGCGCGGCTGAATCACAATGTATATATATCTGCGGCTTATAGTCTGGTGCGGCTAATATATGTAAAAAAAAGTTTTAAAATTTTTTTAGTTGGTGCGGCATATATTCCGATGCGCTCTATAGTCCAGTAAATACGGTATATCTTATTCCATACATGGGAATGTTTGGGGTTTTAACATTCCTTTCTCTCCGTTTCCTCAACAAATGTCCATTTTTTCCCTTTTATTTTGTTTCTGGGTGCAGCATAATGTGCATGTCTGAGTAAGGTTGTGAAATGTTCTAAATATTCCACATGCTAGTTTTAGGGAGTCCAACCAATACAAATCCACCCACCCCATTTCTGAAAGTCCAAGGTTGCATCTCAAGACCTGTGCGGTGCCTGTAAGTAAAGGTAAAGGTTCCCCTAGCAAATATGTGCTACTTGTTCTCAACTCTAGGGGGTGGTGCTCATCTCCGTTTCAAAGCCGAAGAGCCAGCACTGCCCGAAGACATCTCTGTGGTCATGTGGCCGGCATGACTAAACACCAAAGGCACCTGGAATGCTGTTACCTTCCCACCAAAGGTGGTTCCTATTTTTCTACTTGCATTCTACAGCTAGGTTGGCAGAAGCTGGGACAAGTAAAGGGAGCTCACTCCGTTACACGGCGCTAGGGATTTGAACCGCCGAACTGCCGATCTTTTGATCGACAAGCTCAGTGTCTTAGCCACTGAGCCACCGTGTCTCTTTAGCTGTGCCCTCCACCAACTGTAAACAGGAGGAGGAATATTTCTGCTTTGTAAATGCATCTAGTTTCGTTAAGTCCCTAACAGGGACACAAAAAACACAGTCCCCAACACTGTTTTACCTTCATTTTGTGGTGCTATTTAGTTGCAAATTCAGAACACTGATTGTTCTTAACAGCCCATTAATTTGAACACCTGATGATGTATGTTTTCCATCCTAACAGCGCTTGACATGCAAAGGACCATCTGTTGGGAGCTGGATGTCACTCTTGCAGGCAGGCTCCCACCTGGCAGGCGGGGTAATCGAATTGCACGGCTGACCTTGCAAGTCTATCCAGGAGTGGGCTGAGAATAGCAAGTGTTTCTGTCTCTCCGCTACCAGGTTTCAGGGCCACACCTTCGTAAATGCACCAGCGCTTTGTTAGAGAAACCACGCAGCTGAGCTGCGGAGTAACTGCTCTACCAGGCTAGGAAAGCAAGAGGAACCAAGTAATCCTTCTCAACTCACAGCCAGCCCAGTAGATTTTGTTTTACATTCTCTGATGCCATGAACTGTGTGAAGGGACCCCCACCAACCTCCGGCGCTTCATCTAGTCCAGGGGTCAGCAACCTTAAACACTCAAAGAGCCACAAAGGTCCTAATCAGAAGCCCCCAACTCCATTCTGGAGCCGACTGGAAGTCTGGTTCCTCCACCATAAAGTCTCCTCCTAGCACGACATCCTTTTTCCTCTTCCGACCGGAAGTCTGGTTCCTCCACCATACAGTCTCCTCCTAGCGCAACATCCTTTTTCTTCTACCTGTCCCAATCAAAAGCTCTGTCAATTGTGGAGCTGACCGACAAAGGGAGCCATAGCAGATGGATGAAAGAGCCACATGCAGCTCCAGAGCCACAGGTTGGTGACGTCGGATCTAGTTGAACAATGAAGAGCATGTAAATGTGTGCCAACTAGCTCCTCCAACTTTTTTGCATGCAGACATTGCATGCAGACATCATCATCATTAGCATCATTAGGCTGACAAGTGACTGCAAGATGTTGCAAATGGACATAATTGCAGCCGTGTTGCCAAGCACCCAACTTGTGGTCCCAAAGACAAATTCCTTGTGCGTCCAATCACACTTGGCCAATAAAGAATTCTATCCTATTCTATTCTATTTGCACGTGGGGTCACAACTTTGTAACTGGACCATCACTCCATTGTTCCAGGTAAAAGTTGTAATTTGGAAGAATTGCAAAATGACCAGTTACAAGTTGAGGATTGGCCTGTAATCAGTTTGCCATGAGGCGAGTGTGCTCTTCACTTAAAGCTGAGGTCAAGCCACACAGCTGCGAGATTGCACAATGGAACATAGCTGATATCATGCCTTTTATTATCCGAGGCTACTGAAACCCCACTCAAACTTATAATTCTTCTATATTTTACCCTCGCAATGCAACCGTAAGGGCTAAAAACCATGAAGAACATTTATTTCTGCATTCCAGATATCCCGAAGCCATGGCATTTAGGCACATTATTATGGCCCTGTGGGATATGACTTCATAGTGCATTATACAACTCTGATAGCATTTCTATTGCCTGGTTAGAGGTCCTGAAGGCTTGTTGGGGTGGGCTAGGTAGATTTTCCTCAGGAGCAGGATGAAGATAACTGTAACACCCTCTAAATGGGGCTCCCCTTGAGGTGCACCTGGAGACTCCAGCTAGTGCAGAATGCGGCTGTGCGGGGGATTTTGGGAGTCTCTCGTAACTCCCATGTAACACCTCTCCTGCACGAGCTGCACTGGCTGTCTGTAGTCTTCCAGGTGCGCTTCAAGGTGTTAGTCACCATCTTTAAAGCGCTCCATGGCATGGGTCCTGGTTACTTGAGAGACCGCCTCCTACCACATACCTCCCTTCGACCTGTCCGCTCCCACAGAGTGGGCCTCCTCAGGGTGCTGTCAGCCGGTCAATGCCGGCTGGCGACTCCCAGGGGAAGAGCCTTCTCTGTGGCGGGTCCGGCACTCTGGAACGACCTGCCCCCCCCCCCCCCGATATCCATACCATCACAGACCTACGCCTCTTCCGTCGGATGTTAAAAGCACATTTCTTTCATCTAGCCGGCCTGACATAGACTAAGGGTATATTTTAAATTTCGATATTTATTGGTTTTCATTTTTATACTATCCAAATTTTACCACAGATTTCATAATTTAATTGTCTTTTATATTTTGTATGCGTTGTTGGGTTTTTATCTTTCTGTGCACCGCCCTGAGTCCCTTTAGGGAAAATAGGGCGGTATATAAATCGAAATAATAAATAAATAAATAATAATAAATAAAATGGGAATGGTTGGTTATGTGCCATCACATCATTGTTAACTCTGTTAATTAAGTCAATACAATTCAGAATAGAGTTGATTCTATGCCTCTGTTTATACAACCAAGGATTGTTTAAGTCGTCGTCCACCAGTACTCCAAGGTACATCTCACAGTCACCAAGGTACCACATATACTGCACCTGTGCATTTTGTTTTCCTTCCCTAAATGTAGAACCTGACTTTTTTCATCACTGAATTTCATTTTGTTAGATAGCACCCAATGTTCAAGTCTGTCAAGATCCTTCTGTATCTTAAGCCTATCTTCTGGATTGTTGGCTATTCCTGCTAGTTTAGTGTTATCTGCAAATTTGATGAGTTCCCCATCTATTCCCTCATCTAAAACATTAAATTTTCTGCAGGACAAATGGATCCTCATTGGATCTTTCGATATGGGGCAGGGGTGAAATCCAGCAGGTTCTGGAGAACCGGTAGCGTAAATTTAGAGTAGTTCAGAGAACCTGCAAATGCTACCTCTGGCTGGCCCCACAGTGGGGAGGGAATGGATATTTCGCAGTATCCTTCCCTTGGAGTGGGGAGGGAATTGATATTTTGCAGTATCCTTCCCTTTGAGTGGGGAGGGAATGGATATTTTGCAGTATCCTTTCCCTGGAGTGGGGAGGGAATGGAGATTTTGCAGTATCCTTCCCCTGGAGTGGGGAGGGAATGGAGATTTTGCAGTATCCTTCCCTTGGAGTGGGGAGGGAATGGATATTTTGCAGTATCCTTCCCTTTGAGTGGGGGGGGGAATGGATATTTTGCAGTATCCTTCCCCTGGAGTGGGGAGGGAATGGATATTTTGCAGTATCCTTCCCTTGGAGTGGGGAGGGAATGGAGATTTTGCAGTATCCTTCCCTTGGAGTGGGGAGGGAATGGAGATTTTGCAGTATCCTTCCCCTGGAGTGGGGAGGGAATGGAGATTTTGCAGTATCCTTCCCTTGGAGTGGGGAGGGAATGGATATTTTGCAGTATCCTTCCCTTGGAGTGGGGAGGGAATGGAGATTTTGCAGTATCCTTCCCTTGGAGTGGGGAGGGAATGGGGATTTTACAGTATCCTTCCCCTGGAGTGGGGAGGGAATGGAGATTTTACAGTATCCTTCCCCTGGAGTGGGGAGGGAATGGAGATTTTGCAGTATCCTTCCCCTGCCACACCTACCAAGCCACGCCCACAGAACCAGTAGTAAAAAAATTGGAATTTCCCCACTGGTATGGGGTTTATATTGGGCTCTTATTAGACACTCAGGGATCCTCCTTCTGATATGAAGATAATCCTCTGAAGTTCAATACAAGCTTTCTGTTACAATTGAGAGGATGTGGCTGCACAACCCCTTCCCATAGAAAGAGAGGAAAGAAATGGAGACAGAATTGGGGCAGACCCAATCTCAGCTGGAGTGGAAAACTTCACAGAAGAGGTCCGTAGTAGGCCTGGGTCCACCTTGCCAACTGCCTGGAGTTCTGGGAAAGGCAAGTGACTTAACCAAGTGGTCGAACTGGGAAAGGGATTTCAGAGTTTGCTTCAGCAAGATAAGATTTCTTCTGGACTCCCTTAAATCTCCCTGGCTTAACGACCAAGAGCACCGCCAGACAATCCAGCCTAGGAAGACCAAATGTTGAATGTTTTGCTCTTGTGGGTTTGCAAGCATTTGTTTGCAGACAGCTGCCGTACCGGACTACAATCTGCACAAAGGAGAGCTGCTTGCAAATTACAGGAAGGGGCACGGTGACCTGGAAACCACATAAACCAAGCTCAGCAGCTGTAGCCCCAGTCTTTGCGGACTAGGAGACCTACGGCCGATGCTTCAGCTTCTGCAAAGAGAAGGGCAGAGCCTTCCCTTCCCCGCCAGTTCAAACCCCTCGCCTGCCATGTTGCAGAGGGCGGGCGTGCTGGCTGTGCGGGAGCACACATCCCCAGCAATTTGGGTGCATTTATCAGTTAATTCCAGGCAATTATCGGAATGCTCGGCTTTCTCTCTCAAATATCTGATGGAAGAGGAGACAGCCTGCCCTACAGACTGCCCGTCTCGAAAGCGCTTGCAGGCTAATGGCAGAGCGACACTCCGGAAAGAGCACTGGGGAGGGCAGCCAGGGCAGGGGCGGTGTGTGTGTGTGTGTGTGTGTGTGTGTGTGTGTGTGTGTGTGTGGACAAGAAGAGCTGGGAAAAGGAGAGACAACCGGCCTGCTCTCCAAAATGCTTGTAAGTCTGAGGCTTCCTTTCAACAGCGTTCACCAGCACAGCTGACAGGAGCCCTGGGGAAGATGCAGAACTGTGCTATGATCCCTCTGGAGCAGTGATGTCAAACCTTTTTTCGCTCGCATGCCAAAAGCAGGGGCAGCGCAGGCGGGTCATGCCTGGGTGTGCCACACCCATAATGCTTTGCGCATGACCCAGCGCACAGGCGTGCATGACCAGTGCTTCCCCCCCCATTTTTGGCATGCTTTTTTTGCCCTCCCCAGGCTCCAGAGGCTTTATAGGAGCCTGGGGAGGGCGAAAACAGCCTCCCACCCACCCCCGAGGCCCTCCAGAGGTTTCAGGAGCTTCCCTGAAGCCTCTGGAGAGCTAAGACCGCCTTTACGAGCAAACTGGAAATATGTTCCTGAAGCCTCCAAGAAAAAAAGGTGAAAAATGGCCTCAAAAGGCTGGAATCAGCAGACCAGCGCGCACATGCACTCTGGCCAGTTGACAGAGCAACACCTCATGTGCACTGACAAATGGCCCCGCGTGCCACCTGTGGCCCGCGTGCCATAGGTTCGCCATCATGGCTGTGGAGTATAACAGGCTGAAAATGGCAGCTTGCTGAGTGCTATGATAGCAGCAATCCAATATCTAAGGGGCTGCCAGAGAGAAGAGGGGACCAACCTACTTCCAAATCACAGGACAAGAAACAGTGGATGAAAACCAATCAAGAAGCGATCTAACCTAGAAGAAGGTATTTCCTGACAGTGAGAACAATTCATTAGGGGAATGGGTTGCCTTTAGAAGCTGTAGGTGCTACACCCCTGGAAGTTTTTAGAATAGAATAGAATAACAGAGTTGGAAGGGACCTTGGAGGTCTTCTAGTCCAACCCCTGCCTAGGCAGGAAACCCTACACCACTTCAGACAAATGGCTATCCAACATCTTCTTAAAGACTTGCAGTGTTGGGGCATTCACAACTTCTGGAGGCAACTTCTGTTCCACCGATTAATTGTTCTAACTGTCAGGAAATTTCTCCTTAGTTCTAAGTTGCTTCTCTCCTTGATTAGTTTCCACCCATTGCTTCTTGTTCTACCCTCAGGTGCCTTGGAGAATAGCTTGACTCCCTCTTCTTTGTGGCAACCCCTGAGATATTGGAAGGCTGCTATCATGTCTCCCCTAGTCCTTCTTTCTATTAAACTAGACCTACCCAGTTCCTGCAACTGTTCTTCGTATCTTTCAGCCTCCAGTCCCCTAATCATCTTTGTTGCTCTTCTCTGCACTCTTTCTAGAGTCTCCACATCGTTTCTACATCTTGGTGACCAAAACTGAATGCAGGAATCCAAGTGTGGCCTTCCCAAGGCATTACTGAAGTGGTATTAACACTTCACGTGATCTTAAGAAGAGGCAATTGGACAATCATTGGTCTGAAATGGTACAGGGTCTTCTGCTTGAGCAGGGAGTTGGACGAGGTGACCTCCAAGGTCCCTTCCAAGCATGTTATTCTGTTATTCTTCACGTCAACACAACAACGGAGCAGGGGCAGCAGGAAACCTTTTTGTCATTAAGATTCTTCCCAACATTCGTGGTCTTTTGCAGGCACCCCTGGGCACAAAGGTCTGTGTCTCTGGTTGCACTTATGGGCTGTGGGTGGGGGGTGGGGGTGGAGAGAACCTAGCTGTTGCTGCTGCTCTTGAGGTCAGAAAAACTACACCCTTGGCGGGTTGGCCACTGGTTTTGGGAAGACGCTAGGGATTGGCTGGCTCTTGACAACTTTTCTGCTCTTTAAGCAAAGGGTCCATAAGGGCTGCCTCTCAGTTGGCCAGATAAGGTGACAAGAAGGGCTTCCTTTGGGGGCAAAAAGCATTAGCAAAATCATCAAACTGCCTGCTCAACAACATCCTAAGTTTTGCTTGATTGCGGAGAAGATACTGCACCTGATTCAGATGGCTGATTCTGCTGTAGCCACAGTTATTGTATTAAAATAGCGGAATAACTGTACTGTAAGTTCAAAGACAATAATCAGGTTCATAACAAATAGCACTTCAAATGCAAAGTTAAGCCTCTCTCCTTCCTGATATACTAAACGAATCTTTATCCCTCGGATTTTATAGTGCATGCACTTGCATTCCCAGCACAGCAAAATCCCAATTTGAAACTTTCCCAGGGTTTGTCCATCTTCTATATTCCTTCTCTCGCTACTGAGCAAGAAGCAGTCAATGGGAAAGATGGGAAAGGAGGAATCAAAATAAGGCAAATTTTCATTCAATTATCTTGAATTGGCTTGAGTTTAATTTTTCAAGGGTGTTGGATCAACAGGTGGGAAAAGGATCATTTTATAGCCAGAGGCCTTTGATAAGAATACCAATTTTAGTTCTTGGGGGAAGAGAGTGCTTCATCTTGAGACCAGCTGGAGAACATCCAGGCATCTAATTCTTGCGCAGAACATTACTGTCCTCTGATGAAAATCTAGCAGCTGATAAATCATGCCAGACGTCCTGTTTTGCTTTTTAAAGGATGAAGATCAGTATATTTGGTGTTAATTAAGGTGTTAATTATCATCTTTAAAGCGCTCCATGGCTCGGGACCTAGCTACCTGCAGGATCGGATCCTGCCCCATACATCCTCACGGCCAATTCGCTCCCACAGAGAGGGACTTCTCCGGGTGCCGTCCACTAGACTTTGTCAGCGCGCGACGCCCAGGGGAAGGGCTCTCTCTGTGGCGGGCCCTGCCCTCTGGAACGACCTTCCCCCCGACATCAGAACAACCATGGACTTCCGCTCCTTCCGTCTGAAATTAAAAACTCATCTTTTCTGTCTGGCCGGCCTAGGATAGTCTCTCTGTCTCTGGGGTTTTATTGGGTAGTTTTTAGTATAGTTTAGTTTTAATGGGGAATTTTAGTGCAGGTTAGGTTTAATTTGTTTTTAAGAAATGTCTGTATATTTTTATTGTTTTTATTCTACCTGTGCACCGCCCCGAGTCCCTATGGGGAGAGGGAGCGGTTTACAAATATTAAATTATTATTATTATTATTATTATTATTATTATTATTATTATTATTATTATTATTATTATTATTATTATATTTGCTGTGTTGTATGTCTTTGAGAATCTTATATCTATGCAAGGGAAGAATGCCGTTAGATAGGATTATCAACAGACCATGAGAAGACATGTGCAGTATACATACTACCAAAAGTGGTGGTTGTGCCAAAAAGCCAAAATATACTGGCAGAATATTCAAAAGTGCTTGATAGAGATATTATCACGGCAGCAAGAATGGTCTTTGCCCAAAATTGGGAAAACAGGGAAATTCCACACGAAGAGGGAACAATTAGGAACATTCTGACTTGTGCTGAAATGGATAAATTGACGTGGGAATTGAAGACTAAAGATGAATCCGAATATTATAAGATCTGGGATGAATTTTGTCGATGGTTGGGAAAGTCCAAAATGGGCACGAGGCAAGATTCATTAGAATTATGTATGAAATGATAAACGCGAGAATGTACAAGATAAACACAAACCAACAGGGCTTGAAATAGGTTACTTATTTTTCTTTTTGTAAATACGGCATGGATCAAATGTTAAAAAAACAACAAGCTACAATGTATAACTGAATATCTTATCATGAATGGCATAGATTCTGCCAGGATGGTTTACACTGTGGCCAACGTTTTAATTTATGTTCAACTAAAAAAACCTTTTTAATTAAGAAAGAAAATAAAACATGTGCAATGTTTAAGTGCATGGGGGTGGGGGGTTAGACGTCTGGTGAGGAATGATGAGCTAGCATGTCTCCGAATGAACAGCGATGATGTCATGATGGTGACAAATGAACCATAGAGTAGGCTGGTCTCACGGAAACTCTACGGATGGACTGCTTGAGCTCTGGACGGAGGTTTCTCGTGAGTTTGAGTGAGTGGTGGGTTCCAGATCCTGTCGCAAACAGTACATTGTGATGGGGCTGGGCGTCCACCACGTGCAAGCACACTGCACACGCATGCGTACCCACCACCCACGACGCTCCAACTGCTTGTGCGGAGCATTGTGCAAGTGCCGTACGCTCCGTGCGCATGCGCAAATGGTCTGGTTGGGACAAATACAGGTAAGGATGGTGGGCGGGCCCTCCGGAGCACCAGGGTGTACCGGTCATAACCCACCGCTGGTTTGAGTACTGGAAGATGAAGGGAAGTCATTATGGTGTGAACTGCGGCAGAGCCTTTCAAAGGACAACGAATCCCTCACGTTCTAACCACTTTTGGAAATAACCTACTTCACTATCCTGGCAATTAAGAGTTCTTCAAAATAGAAAGGGTAAAGTAGAGAAAGGAAGGATGGGGAATTAAGAGTAGGAGAGAGGATAAGAAAGAAGAGAGGAGAGAAGGAGAGAGGAAAGAGAGGAGAAATGAGAGGAGGAAAGAAGAAGGCAGAGAAGGGAGCTTGAGAAAGTAGGAGTAAGGCTGTTGCAAAATAAGATGGAGACACGGGGTGGCAAGAAAGAGATCCAAACTGCATCATACAGTATATATGTAAGAATGCGTCTAGAGATTAATGATGAATAGATAAATGTTAAATAGCATTAATAAGAATGTATATCTATGAATGTTTGTGAAATGGGAAAAATAATAATAATTTAAAAAAAATACCGTGCGGAGCAGCGGCGAGGGTCTGAAAAAAAAAAGAGTTCTTCAAAATGACACATTTGCAAAGCTACTTGGTGAGTTGACCTTTGTTACCTATAAGCTTAAGAATGTAAAGAATTCGAAATAAATGGCAAAAGCTTAACTAGACTTCAATCCAACAAGTTAAGGGACCAGATGAATTTGAATTATCAGGGCTTTTAAGTGTAGGATTTTGGAAATAATTATACAAACAGCACCTTTGTTAGGAACGAAATTGTTTAGTTTTACCTTAGTCATAATAGAAATTCAGGATTTTATTTCAGAAATTGGACACGAGTTGGGACTAAAGATTCAGCACATAAAAGATGAACGATAAAGGAGACAGGCTTATATTTTGTCTTTGGTCAGGCCAGAGTCAAAATGACAGAAAGCAGCATGACATTAGAACTACTCCAGGAGATATTTGAAGAATGGGGACAGAAAATAATAGCTACAATGTCAGCAGTGACATTTTAAAGCTTGTAAGTGGGCTTTAAAATAAACAAACAGAAAACAACAATGCTTGTTAAGAATATGACCTCTCGGTTCTATGAAATTTGAGAAAAAAAGACAGGTGGAGAAAAAAGGCTGAAATGCCTGTTGGTTACACAGACAAAGACAAATTTCTACACTGTTTCAAAATAACTTTGCGCCTCTTCGTAATAGGATAGAAAAAGGCCGATTAAAATGGAATAAATTGCAGGTATCTTTATTGGGTAAAACCTCTGAAATTAAGAGAAATGTTTTTATCAAAGATGCTGTCCAAAAGGTGCTTTTTCGAAGAGGCAAGTGGACTTTCTTGTTTTTCGTTGAAGACGTTTGGCTTCTTATCCCCAAAAAAACCTTCTTCAGCTCTGACTGGATGGTGGGGAATGGAAGGATTTATAGTCCTTGCAAACAGCTGGTCATTTGCATCCTTTTAGAGCAGAGGTTCTCAAACTTGGCAACTTTAAGACTTGTGGACTTCAACTCCCAGAATTCTCCAGCCAGCAAAGCTGGCTGGAGAATTCTGGGAGTTAAAGTCCACAAGTCTTAAAGTTGCCAAGTTTGGGAACCTCTGTTTTAGAGGGTTGTTGAGGCCTCTTGCCTGTGTCGTCAGCATCACCTGAGTGGTGCAAATGGATGCAGGGCCTTCTTGGAACTGCTGAAAGGATCTGCTGAGAGAGGGCTGCTCAATTTTGACATAAATGGCCTCTTGGACCCCTCTTTCAAACCAGTGGTCCTGTGTCCAAGACTTTGTTGTCTTCAAAAGAGTGGCTTTTGTCTTTTAAATGCAGATGAACTGCTGAACCTTGTCCTGGTGGCTTTGTTCTCCTATCGTGTACCATGCATTTTATGAAGGGGTTGTTTTGTTTCCCCAATGTACAGATCTGCACATGTCTTACTGTATTGTACTGCATGTACAACGTTGCTCAGTTTGTGTCTGGATCAGTGGTGGGATTCAAATAATTTAAGAACCGGTTCTCTGCCCTAATGACCAGCTGGGTAGGCATGGCTCGGTGGTCATGTGACTGGGTGGGCGTGGCCAATTTAATGTCAGTCACATTGATGGGCACTTTGCCTTAGCTGTTACTATGCACCAAGGGTTAACCGGAGAGGCAGTTTCTGTAATCAGGGTAATGAAGATTACACTAGAAACAACACCAGAATGTTCTTTCCTGCCTTCCTTACAGGATTAGCCCTGTAAAGTGGGGGGGGGGACGACAAAATGAGATTTCTTCCAACAACCGGTTCTCCGAACTGCTTAGAAAGTTAATAACCGGTTCTCCCGAATAGGTGCGAACTGGCTGAAACCCACCACTGGTCTGGATGTTTTATCCTTGGGGTGAACCAGCTTCTTGGGTTTGAAGTGTGGATGTGTGTTGCCTTGGCTTAAGATCCTCCTAAGTTTTTCCAGATACTCCAGCAGCGTATGGAATGACAACATTGCTTCATTGATTGTTCTCTTCTTTGTCTCTTAGGGAGGAGCTCCTGCTGGATCTTCTGGGGGATTGATGAAGGATTGCTTGGGATGGCCACATGTTCTGAGGGCTTGATGTGTTTTCATTCTTTTTCTTCCCCATCTTTGCTGATAGGCAGGCCTTCAGCTTGGGGGTGTAGGGTTCTGATAACTCCCATTATGTGTTCCAGTGGGTGGTGAGAATCAAAATGTAAATATCAAACACATAATGGGAGTTATCAGAACCCTACACCCCCAAGCTGAAGGCCTGCCTATCAGCAAAGATGGGGAAGAAAAAGAATGAAAACACATCAAGCCCTCAGAACATGTGGCCATCCCAAGTAATCCTTCATCAATCCCCCAAAAGATCCAGCAGGAGCTCCTCCCTAAGAGACAAAGAAGAGAACAATCAATGAAGCAACCGTTTTCATTGTAATTTTAGTACATTGACAATAAAGATTATTATTATTTTGTTTGTTTGTTTTGTCAAGCGTATGTAAGATAATAGATATAAGAACATACAAGATTATGACTAGATGAAATGGATACAAATAAATGTGGTGGTTAGGACAGGGATGGTAGACATGTTGGTGCACTTATGCCCTTATAGACCTCTTAGAAATGAGGTGAGGTCCTTGGTAGACAGTCTAAGGTTAAAGTTTTGGGGGTTTGGAGAAGAATCCACAGAGTCAGGTAGGGCATTCCAGGCATTGACCACTCTGTTGCTAAAGTCGTATTTTCCGCACTCAAGTTTGGAGCAGTTAACTTTGAGTTTATATCTATTGTGTGCTTCTGTATTGTTGTAGTTGAAGCTGAAGTAGTCATTGACAGGTAGGACATTGTAGAAGATAATTTTATGTACTACGTTCAGGTCAGACCGAAGGAGTAGTAGTTCTAAGTTGTCTAAGCACCAAATTTCAAGCCTAGTAGCATAAGGGACTCTGTTGTGAATGTTGTCATTTCATATAGATAGATAGATAGATTTTATTTTCTATACCGCGTCATCTCCCCAGGGGGACTCGGAGCGGTGCACAGGGAAAATTAAAACAACATAAAATATATACATAAATAAATACAATAAAAACAGATTAAATCAACTGTCCCTGCACTAAAATCCCCATTTTTAAAATTAACATTCCCTAACCCCTGAGGTAGAGACTAACCTAGGCCGGCCAAGCAGAAAAAGTGAGTTTTTAATTTCTGACGGAAGGAGCGGAGGTCCGTAGTTGTTCTAATGTCGGGGGGAAGGTCGTTCCAGAGGGCTGGGCCCGCCACAGAGAAGGCCCTTCCCCTGGGCGTCGCCCGCTGACAAAGTCTAGTGGACGGCACCTGGAGAAGTCCCTCTCTGTGGGAGCGAATCGGCCGGGAAGATGTATGGGGCAGAATCCGATCCCGCAAATAGCTAGGTCCCGAGCTATGGAGCGCTTTAAAGATGAGAACTAGCACCTTGAAGCGCACCCGAAAGACGACAGGTAGCCAGTGCAGCTCGCGCAAGAGCGGTGTTACATGGGTATACCTTGCGGTACCCATTATTGCTCGCGCGGCTGCATTATGGACCAGCTGAAGTCTTCGGGTGCACCTCAAGGGGAGCCCCATGTAGAGAGAGTTACAATAGTCCAGTCGGGATGTCACGAGAGCATGAGTGACTGTGCGAAGGGCGTCCCGATCCAATAGGGGGCGCAACTGGCGAACCAGGCGAACCTGGTAAAATGCCCTCCTGGCCACGGCTGTCACTTGATCTTCCACGGACAGCCGGGCATCCAGGAGGACACCCAAGTTGCGCACCCCATCCACAGGGGCAAGATGTTCGCCCCCTATGGCCAGCGATGGAATCAGCTGGTTGAATCGGGCAGCCGGAAACCACAGCCACTCGGTCTTGGTCGGGTTGAGTCTGAGTCCGTTACTTCCCATCCAGATCCGTACGGCTTCCAGGCACTGGCACATCACCGCTACGGCATCGTTGGGGTGGTTTGGGGTAGATATATACAGCTGAGTATCATCAGCGTAGAGATGGTACTCTACCCCAAAGCCACGGATGATCTCACCCAGCGGCTTCATATATGTGTTGAACAGGAGAGGCGAGAGGACCGACCCCTGAGGTACCCCACATGTGAGGGGTCTCGAGGTCGACCTCTGCTCTCCTGCCAACACAAATTGCGATCGGCCAGAGAGGTAGGAGGAGAACCACCGTAAAACGGTGCCTCCCACCCCCAACCCCTCCAGCCGATGCAATAGGATACCATGGTCGATGGTATCGAAAGCCGCCGAGAGGTCTAATAGGACCAGGATGGAGGAGCAACCCCCATCTCTGGCCCTCCAGAGATCATCGACCAACGCGACCAATGCCGTCTCGGTGCTATGCCCGGGCCGAAAGCCGGACTGGCGCGGGTCTAGATAATCAACTTCAGCAGAAGCTTGTCCACCCAGAGGACAAAACACTAAGGTATATACTGAACAGCCTGGTATAGGCAGTACAGCGCCGTGGGACCCCCACAGAAAAAGGAAAAGTTGTTTGGATTCTCAGGTAGCTAGTAATGAGCCTATGACCGAGCCTATCCCTCTCTGTGAGCACCTGAGCCATCACCCCAGGCCCACCACGCATGTCCATGCGCCTCATTCCAGCCAGTTGGTTTTGGGGTCTCTGGTGCGCATGCACAAGGGGGAAGGGGGCATGTGGGAGACATGCACATCTGTGGGGGTCACACATGCATGCATAGGGGTGGCATGCAGGGGCTGCGCACACATGCATGGGGTGGGGCATTGGGGAAGCCTGAGTTGCATTATGGATGCGCACTCAGGCTGTTGTGCGCATTCATATGCTTTCGGCACATGATGACAAAAATGTTAGCCATCACTGGCTTATGAGAACCACTGAGTTATGCTGAGAAAGAGGCCCTATGAAAGGAAGGGGCAAAAGAAAGGAGCAGGGGGCAGAGACAGACTCTGAGAGAGTGGAGCTTTGAAGGCAATGGGGCTTCTAAGAAAAAGGAAAGTTTAGTTTATTCGATTTGTATACCGCCCTATTTCACCTAAAAGGGACTCAGGGCGGTGAGTCCCTTTTAGGAAAGACAAAAGGAAGAGAAAATATTGTTTCTTTCTCCCAGGAAGATCTTAAGAGTCATCTCCCAAGGGTGATCCCAGAAACCGCTAATTATCTTCTTTATAAAGGTCTACGAGAAAGGACAATGTCATTTTATTTTGGTGTGTGCAATACATATGTGGGTTGCTGATCAATGAAGGATCCACAGCAGTGGTGAAATTCAACTTTTTTACTACCAGTTCTGTGGACGTGGCTTGGTGGGTGTCGTAGGGAAAGGATACTGCAAAATCTCCATTCCCTCCCCACTCCAGGGGAAGGATACTGCAAAATCTCCATTCCCTCTCCACTCCAGAGGACGTATACTGTAAAAATCTCCACTCCCACCCACTCTGGGGCTAGCCAGGAAGGATACTGCAAGTCTCCACTCCCTCCCCACTCCAGGGGAAGGAGACTGCAAAATCTCCATTCCCTCCCCACTCCAGAGGACGTATACTGTAAAAATTTCCACTCCCACCCAGTCTGGGGCTAGCCAGGAAGGATACTGCAAATCTCCATTCCCTCCCCACTCCAGGGGAAGGAAACTGCAAAATCCCCATTCCCTCCCCACTCCAGGGGAAGGAGACTGCAAATCTCCATTCCCTCCCCACTCCAGTGGAAGGAAACTGCAAAATCCCCATTCCCTCCCCACTCCAGGGGAAGGAGACTGCAAATCTCCATTCCCTCCCCACTCCAGGGGAAGGAAACTGCCAAATCTCCATTCCCTCTCCACTCCAGGGGAAGGAGACTGCAAAATCCCCATTCCCTCTCCACTCCAGAGGAAGGAGACTGCAAAATCCCCATTCCCTCTCCACTCCAGGGGAAGGAAACTGCCAAATCTCCATTCCCTCTCCACTCCAGAGGAAGGAGACTGCAAAATCTCCATTCCCTCCCCACTCCAGAGGAAGGAGACTGCAAAATCTCCATTCCCTCCCCACTCCAGAGGAAGGAGACTGCAAAATCCCCATTCCCTCTCCACTCCAGAGGAAGGAGACTGCAAAATCTCCATTCCCTCCCCACTCCAGGGGAAGGAGACTGCAAAATCCCCATTCCCTCCCCACTCCAGGGGAAGGAGACTGCAAAATCTCCATTCCCTCCCCACTCCAGGGGAAGGAAACTGCAAAATCCCCATTCCCTCTCCACTCCAGAGGAAGGATACTGCAAAATCCCCATTCCCTCTCCACTCCAGAGGAAGGAGACTGCAAAATCTCCATTCCCTCCCCACTCCAGAGGACGTATACTGTAAAAATTTCCACTCCCACCCAGTCTGGGGCTAGCCAGGAAGGATACTGCAAATCTCCATTCCCTCCCCACTCCAGGGGAAGGAAACTGCAAAATCCCCATTCCCTCCCCACTCCAGGGGAAGGAGACTGCAAATCTCCATTCCCTCCCCACTCCAGGGGAAGGAAACTGCAAAATCCTCATTCCCTCCCCACTCCAGGGGAAGGAGACTGCAAATCTCCATTCCCTCCCCACTCCAGGGGAAGGAAACTGCCAAATCCCCATTCCCTCCCCACTCCAGGAGAAGGAGACTGCAAATCTCCATTCCCTCCCCACTCCAGGGGAAGGAAACTGCCAAATCCCCATTCCCTCTCCACTCCAGAGGAAGGAGACTGCAAAATCTCCATTCCCTCCCCACTCCAGGGGAAGGAAACTGCAAAATCCCCATTCCCTCTCCACTCCAGGGGAAGGAGACTGCAAATCCCCATTTCCTCCCCACTCCAGAGGAAGTATACTGTAAAAATCTCCACTCCCACCCACTCTGGGGCTAGTCAGGCATGGTATTTGCCATGTCTCCAAACTACTCAAAATTTCCGCTACTAGTTCTCCAGAACCTGTCAGAACCTGCTGAATTTCACCTCTGGTCCACAGCCAAGAGAAAAGAATTATACGCACACACTTTCCTTTCCACTTAGCTTAGGGCTCCAAACCAACCTAAACAAGCCTCAGAGGTACTTCCAAACACCCACCACCCCCTTTTATCTTCATTTAGTTGACCACCTTCTCTGGCATCTCAAAGGAGAAAGTGCTGGACAGGGGAGGGGCTTGTTTGTGGATAAATGCCCTTATTTAATATGTGACACAATTTGCGGAACAGCGATTTTAGATAGAGTGAATGAAAGCCATACCTCCCATTCTTCTGCAGTTCAGACTTCAAAGGGAACAGCAAATCTCTCTGCTCCTGGCCAAATGTATCACGGTTAATGAGTTAAATGATTAACCTCTTTTAAAAGGCCGCTTGATTGGTCTTCATTACAGAAGATCTTCTGGCCAAGAAAAACTCAGAAATAAAGTAGGCGAAATAGGAAGCATAGGCAGGGTCAGCCATACAGGACTCAGGTGCCTATACACAAACACTCAAAGGGCCTTTAACTACCCTGATATCAACTGGGAGACATTCTGTGCATCAAGTGGGAGATTGAAAAGGTCCCTGACCCAACAACTGAAAGAGGAGAGACGAGGAGGGAAAGGAAGAAAGGGTAAAGTAGAGAAAGTAAGGGTGGGGGATTAAGAGTAGGAGAGAGGATAAGAAAGAAGAGAGGAGAGAAGGAGAGGGGAAAGAGAGGGGGGAAAGAGAGAAGAGAGGAGAAATGAGAGAAGGAAATAAAGAAGGCAGAGAAGGGAGCTTGAGAAGATAGGAGTAAGGCTGTTGCAAAATAAGATGGAGACAAGGGGTGGCAAGAAAGCGATCCAAACTGTATCATACAGTATATATGTAAGAATGTGTATTAGAGATTAATGATGAATAGATAAATGTTAAATAGCATTTATAAGAATGTATATCAATGAATGATTTTGAAATGGGAAAAATAAAAAAACTATTCTTCAAAAAAAAAAAAAGGTCCCTGATCAACCTAGCTGACAACTTTGTCACCCAAAAGGTAGAGGAGAGAATTAAAGGAAAAGTTAGAGGGGACCTAATTCTTACTAACAGAGAAGAAATGACAGAGGGGGTTGAAGCTGCTGGAACTTTGAGGGAGAATGTCCAAGTCATATTGGACTCCAATGTAACGCAAACACAAACCATAGACTATAATCAAACCAGTGTCTTAGATTTTAAAAAAAGCATGTGAAGGATTAAAGGTAAAGGTAAAGATTCCCCTCGCACATGTGTGTTAGTCATTCCTGACTCTAGGGGGTGGTGCTCATCTCTGTTTCATAGCCGAAGAGCCAGCACTGTCCGAAGACATCTCCGCGGTCATGTGGCCGGCATGATTAAACGCCGAAGGCGCATGGAACGCTGTTACCATTCCACCAAATGTGGTTCCTATTTTTCTGTGTTGTAAAAATGTTATTGGTTTTATGACATTTATAGGAAAATTTTGGTAGCTCCCATGCTGGCAGTAGAACCCCCCCCACATCCCACAGGTCTACAATTTTAAGTGTAACATACAAAGGATAAGCATATTCAGAGTTCTTACTTTATATCAACCACATGTTCAATCCTTTCTTTCTTTGCCATTTTCAAAAATATTTCAAATACAATTACTTTTGTGACCTGAGCCTTATCGATATTGCTCCCTCCTCCTTGTCCCCAGGTGGAGGCATAGCCCCTTCCGTTCCCATATCTTGTGTTTTGCTGCTCTTTCCCCCGTCCCTGCTATATTTGTCTCCTAGAAGGGAAGAATGTTTTTAAATAAAGGCTTCTGCCTCATTTACTGTCTTAACCCTAATCCTGTTTCCCTCCCAGAAGATTAGCATTCCCTCTGGCAATAACCATCTAAACCAAACTCCTCTGTTATATAATTTCTTTGACAAGAAGATTTTTCTACTTGCATTCAAACTGTTAGGTTGGCTGGGACAAGTAACGGGAGCTCACTCCATGACGTGGTACTAGGGATTTGAAGCGCCAAACTGCCGACCTTTCTGATTGACAAGCTCAGCATCTTACCCACTTAGCCAAGGATGTAAATCTTAAAGGGGAAAACAAGAAGCTTGGGAAACTCTAAAAATATGATTATAAAGGCCAGTCCAGTTCAATACCACTGAAAAAGAAAAAAAACTCAGCATGGCTGCATAAAGATCTCCTGATAAACTGAAAAAAAAAAGATAAATACAAAAAATGGGGAGAGGGACATATAAATAAGGCAGAAATGATAGAAAAATGTTTTTTCAACATATAAAAAAAGCAAGAAAAAATTTCAAGGAAATAATTGGTCCTCCAGAAGCCAACACAGTTTTGTCAGAAAAAGATCACGCTAAACAAATTTTATTTCATTCTTTGACAAAGTGACTAAATTAGTGGACCAGAGAAATGCATACTTGGATTTCAGTAAAGCATTTGACAAAGTAGACCACAACCTATTTCTTGGGAAGCTAAAAAAAAATGTGGGCTAGACATTACCACTACCAGATGGATCTGTAATTGACAAATGTCGGTTTTAAAATGATCGTGTGGCAATCTACTTTCTATGCAAAAAGAGACTTTTAATTGAACCATAACGTAAGATAAAACCTATGAAGCAATTAAAACATTTACAATGAATAAGACCCCAGAACCCAATGGTATTTTTTGCAGGATATTACATGAGTCATTAAGAAATCCTGACTGAATCTTGAATTCAAATAATGAATGAGATTCAACTAGATGAAGAACTTCATCCATCAAAGAAAGAGGCCTTCATTTCCTTAGTTTATAAAGGGAGAGATTTCCCAATTCATAAGCCTATTTTATCATGCTGATCAACTGGAAAGGGGATTCCTTAATTTGACATGTTGAGTAGGTTGCATTTACTAAGTGAAGATTGCTCAAATTTTGCTCTGGGTAAGTTTGCATCATAGCCAACAGCTACACAATTAATAAAGCTACAGACACAGACACACAGACACACACACACATTCTCCTGAAGTACTACTCTCTGGCTCAGCATTAAATGTTCAGGAATAATCCATCCCTGATTATGGGCTATTTTTGGAAGATCAGTGGAGCTGGTCAGAAACGTGTTCTAGAACAGTCCAGCCCAGGAGGCAGGAGAGAGAAGGTGTGAGCTGAGAAGACATTCACATAGCAAACTGAGAAAGTTCTCGATTGCTTCATCCTAGCCCCGTGATGGCGAACCTATGGCACGCGTGCCACAGGTGATACACGGACTCAATTGTTGGGTCAGTTGGCCAGCTGACTTTGGCTTTCGTTTTCGGCTGTTTTTTGGCTTCACCACCCAATGGAATGACCTACCCCCTGAACTACGTACTATCTCTGACCTCCACCTCTTCCGCCAGTGTCTAAAGACACACCTTTTCCATCAAGCCGGCCTAGCGTAACCTTCCGTTGTGACTGCTCTTAGACAGTTTTAATTTGGGGTTTTTAAATTGATTTTAGCACAGGGTGGGTATTTAATATCTTTTTAAATTTTATATTTTGTTATATTTGTATGTTTTTAATTCCTGTGCGCCGCCCTGGGTCCTTTTTGGAGAAGGGCGGGGTATAAATTTAATAAAAAGAAAACAAAAAACAAAACAATTTGCAAACTGGAAGTTCAGGAAAGGACCTCCGGTTTGTGTGTTGGGCCATTTTTCGCCCTTCGGAGGCTTCAGGGAAGCTGCCTGAAGTCTCCAGAGGGCCTCCGGGGGGGGGGGAAGCCATTATTGCCCTCCCCCGGCTCCTAGAAAGCCTCGCGAGCCTTGGGAGGGCAAAAAATGGGTCCATCATGCACCAAAAACGAGGTGAGGGGGTGACGCATTCACATGCACAGGGTGTGTGTGTTGTATGAGGGCTTGTCCACATCCATTATTCAGTGTGCACGGGGGGGGGGGGGGTGCAAGTGCACATGACCCTCTCCCTCCCCCACACTTTTGCTGCGCAATGGCAAAAAGATTAGCCATCAGTGTCCTAGCCTGTCAGTTACCTATCGACTATTTTTTGAGAGATGCTTGACAAAAACCTGGCGGAGAGGCTAATCCAGCAGTTTGTTCTCACAGTGCACAAACAAGTGTGTAAGGAAGTTACACACTTACCACCTGGGGGCAGGACAAGAAGCAATGGGTGGAAACTAATCAAGGAGAGAAGCAACTTAGAACTGAGGAGGAATTTCCTGACAGTTAGAACAATTAACCTCTGGAACAGCTTGCCTCCAGAAGTTGTGAATGCCCCAACCCTGGAAGTCTTTAAGAAGATGTTAGATAGCCATTTGTCTGAAATGGTATAAGGCTCCTGCCCACGCAGGGGGTTGGACTAGAAGACCTACAAGGTCCCTTCCAACTCTGCTATTGTATTGTATTGTAAGTCCACCAATCTCCCTGCTATTCCGTTCCCAGATGGTCGCATTTCATCAAGGCTAATAATCATTGATCCCGATGATTTCCATAAATCGGTTAAACCCGTTTTTCAAGCCAGTTAAGCTGGGAGCCGGGACAACATTTCATAATAGCGAATTTGAAAGTTTAATTATGCATTGTGTTTAAAAAAAAAAAAAGGTTCCTGGCTGTCCTGATCCTCCCAGGATTCAATTTCACCGAACGGCCCTCTAGGTCTTGTATTTTGGGAAAGAGCAAAATAGCTTCGAGATGCCCATTTAATCCACATCACGTCCAATTCTGTATATTTCAATCATGTCTCCTTTCATTCGCCTCCTTTCAGGGGAAGCTGCTCCAACCCCTTCGTCATCTTGGTTGTCCTCCTCTGAACTCTCTCTAGTTCTATTATCTATTTTTTTGAGGAGCAGCTACTAGAACTGCACATAATATTCCAGATCTGGTCATACCATTGATTCATAGAAGAACATTATGATATTGCCATCTCTGTTTTCACTGCCATTTCTTATTACTCCTAACATGTGGTTGGCCTTTTTTTAAACAGTAGATGCTGACTATGTCAGCCCCTCCATTGATCTGTTGATCATTGCTCCAAGGTCTCTTTCCTCCATCAGTCATTGTTAATTGATCCTGTTAATTTAGACTAGAACAGAACAGAATAGAATGAGTTGGAAGGGACCTTGGAGGTCCTCTAGTCCAACCCTCTGCTCAGGCAGGAAACCCTACACCACTTCAGACAAATGGTTGTCCAATCTCTTCTTAAAACCTCTCAGTGTTGGAGGGTTCACAACCTCTGGAGGCAAGTTGTTCCACTGATTAATTGTTCTCACTGTCAGGAAATTTCTCCTTAATTCTAAGTTGTTTCTCTCCTTGATTAGTTTCCACCCATTGCTTCTTGTCCTGCCCCCAGGTGCCTTGGAGAATAGCTTGACTCCCTCTTCTTTGGGGCAATCCCTGAGATATCGGAACACTGCTATCATGTCTCCCCTGGTCCTTCTTTTCATTAAACTGGACATGCCCAGTTCCTGCAACCATTCTTCATGTTTTAGCCTCCAGTCCCCTAGAAGTTGCTCTTCTCTGCACACTTTCTAGAGCAGGGGTCCCCAACCCCTGGTCCGCGGACCGGTGCCGGTCCGTGGCTTGATAGTAACCGGGCCGGAGTGAGCGGCGGAGAGAATAGCGCAACTCTTAGGAAAGTGTAGCAAACGCTCGGCTATCCTGGTGGCTGGGCGGGGCGCTCCCCAGGGGCAGTACGGGGGCAACAGCCTGCATTGGGGGTTCGGGGCACCACCCAGTCCTGCCTGGACGCAGCCCATCCTTCCCTGCCCCAGCCAAGGATCCTTCGCCCAGGACCCCTGGCAGCTTTCCCGTCCGATTGCACTTGACCGCTGAATGCGCATGTGGTCCACGTGACTTGACTCACCCGCTGGAGGCTCCCACCGGTCCGCGGAATTTTTTTTACATGAAACCGGTCCCTGGTGCCAAAAAGGTTGGGGACCCCTGTTCTAGAGTCTCCACCTCTTACAACATTTGTACGAGCACTTAGGATTTTGGGTGCCAATATGCATCACTTTACCCTTGCTCACATTGAATGGCATCTGCCATTTCGATACCCCTAATGCTTTGCTGTCATTACTATTCTAAACAACGTAGTGTCATTAGCAAACCTGGCTATTCCATTAGCCATGCCCGATTCCAGATCATTTATAAATGTGTTAAAAAGCCCCTGTCCTAGGACAGAATCCCAGGATTCCTATTCTTTAGCCAGTTCTTCATCTGCAGAAAGATCTGCTTTTATTCCATGGCTGTTCTGCTTACTGAGAAGTCTTTGATGAGGAACTTTATCAACGGCTTTTTGAAATCTAAGAAGATGCTACCTACCGGTTTGCTCCCATCCATATGTTTCTTATCACCAGGGGTGGGCTGCAAAATTTTTAACAAGGGGTCCTCTGCCCGGTTGCTGGGTGGGCATGGCCATGGTGGGCGTGGCCTAGTCGTCCTTCTGCACCATGGCAAGGGGGGCATTTTTGCCCTCCCTTGGCTCCAGAGACTTACCTTGAGTCTGCAGGAGGGCGAAAATGGCCTCCTCACGCTCTGGAGGCTCTCTGGAGGCCAGAAACAAACTTCTGGTAGGCCTATTTTTCATCCTCCCTGAGCCTCAATTCATGCACTGCACTTACCTGCATCCAAATCAGGCCACCTGGGGACTCCTGGGAGGGGCGGGGTGGGTGGGTCCAGCCAGGAGTGGGATTCGGGGGGGGGGGGGTTCTCCAAACTGCACAGAATCTTAGCTAGAAGTTCTCCTGAACACCTGCGAACCCCCAACAGCCCACCCTGATTGTCACCCTCAAACAACTAATAGATCAGAGGTTTTCAAACCTGGCAACCTTAAGACTTGTGGACTTCAACTCCTAGAATTCTCCAGGCAGCAAAATTTGTTCTCTTGTAATCCCTTCCTCTGCAAACTCTCCACTTAGATCAGAGGTCTTTAAATTTGACCACTTTTAAGACTTGTAGACTTCAACTCCTAGAATTCTGGAAGTTGAAGTCCACAAGTCTTAAAGTGGCCAAGTTCGGGGACCCCTGTAAGAGATGAATGAGGCAGACCTTTCCTACATGAAAGAAAAGTCTTCCTGTTGGATCCTGGGATCACATTCTCCCAACAGTCTCTACACATCCGTTGAGACCTGGAAGAGAAGGCTCCCTCTGCCTCCCATTGTTTTGGGGAAATCTCTTGCAGGATTTCTGGGGTTGAAGCCAGTGGTGGGATTCAGCTAGTTCATACCTATTCGAGAGAACCGGTTGTTGGAAGAAATCTACTTTTGTTTTTTCCCACTTTCCAGGGCTAATCCTGTAAGGAAGGCAGGAAGGAAACATTCTGGTGTTGTTTCTAGCCTCATCTTGATTGCCCTGCTTACAGAAACTGCCTCTCCGGTTAACCCTTATCACATTGTAACAGCTAAGGTGAAGCGCCCATCGATCTGAGCGACATTGAGTCGGCCATGCCCACCCAGTCACATGACCACAGAGCCCCGCCTACCCAGCTGGTCATTAGGGCAGAGAACTGGTTGTTAAATTATTTGAATCCCACCACTGGTTGAAGCCTCTCGTTCACTGCCCCCAAATCTGGAAAAGTATCACTCTTAAAATCAGATTGGTCCCAGCCCTGTTTGCAATTCCATTACGGCCAGGCCAACTTCAGCCAGACTTTGGGCTGAAGGAATCATTTTAATCCCTCCCGAAGTGGATGGTGTTATAGCTGGTCCTTGGGAGCGTGGAATACTACCATTTAAATACATTAGATACAGTGATATTTTATTATACCATTATGTTTCCACTGTTTGGCTTTAATCTTATTACTGTTTTAGGAGGTCAGTAAGTAAAATACTCAAGTAAAATAAATAGATAAAATAAATACTTTGACTACAAAGTGAAATTGGCTCAACTCACATCAGTTTTACTCCAGCACCTGATGGCCTAAATTACTAAATGCTTCAGAAAATGTGTGGGACACAATCAGCAATGCAATTTAAATTGAATCAACACACGGGCTCTTTCCCTGCATTTCTGGGCAGAGCCTAGAGTAACTGAGGAGTAAAGTCAATGCTGAAGAAACAGAGGGGAACCGGGAAGAGAATGCAAGTTAAGATCAAGTGCCCTGAAACCCCACAAAAGGAAGGGTTACAAGATGGCATTAATTAAACTAAAAGAAATAAACAATGTGGCATCACTCCCTGTTTTCTATTAACCTCCGGGCATCAGTGAGGCAAGATGGAAGTCTTGAATTGCATGCAGAGGACTTTTGGGAGGGGCAGCATTTCTGCAGCTGGGAAATGAGGTGGAGGCCGAGATCAGCATCTTTACCAGCTCAGGCCCAGGTTGTGGCCCTGAATCTGGGAAAGGCCTGCTGCCAGAAGCAGGGAAATCAAAGGGATGGACCCTGGGGGTGCTCAGCACTCAACCGGATAATAATTCACTTATTAAAAAGTAATGTTCCTAGGGGTTGCTTACTAGGGTAGTATTGCTTGAGTGGTGGGATTCAATTTTTTTTACTACCGGTTCTGTAGGCGTCACTTGGTGGGCATGGCAGAGGAAGGATACTGTAAAATCCCCATTCCCTCCCCACTCCAGAGGAAGGATACTGCAAAATCTTCCTTCCGTCCCCAGTCCAGGGGAAGGAGACTGCAAAATCCCCATTCCCTCCCCACTCCAGGGGAAGGATACTGTAAAATATCCATTCCCTCCCCACTCCAGGGGAAGGATACTATATAATCTCCATTCCCTCCCCACTCCAGGGGAAGGATACTATATAATCTCCATTCCCTCCCCACTCCAGGGGAAGGATGCTGCAAAATCCCCATTCCCTCCTCATCAGCTGGGACTCGGGAAGCAGAGAAAAGATGGGGGGCAAGGCCAGTCAGAGGTGGTATTTACCAGTTCTCCGAACTACTCAAAATTTCTGCGATCGGTTCTCCAGAACTGGTCAGAACCTGCTGAATACCACCTCTATTTTGCTTGTTCAGGTGAAACTTAAAATACTCATGAGATTAAGTTGATAGTCCACAATAAATTCTGGTGTGTGTTTGTGTGTGTGTTTGGTACTGGGTCCAGGGGTCCCTCACAACAAATGTTTCCTCTGTAGCTTGCTGTCTAATTCGTCTTTCCTGTTCACTTTTCTTGTATGTAGCATAGCCTTTTCTAAATGGGTTTAGAGACAGACAACTATTTTTAGACAATCATTTGTCCGGGATGGAAGAGATCTTCTGACTTGGGGAGGTAGTTGGACTAGAAGACCTCCAAGGTCAGAATACTGTAGGTATAAAAGATTTTAGAAAGAGCCACATAGTCATTCTCCCCTCCATATCAAGGATGCAGCTGTTGAGATGGTTAACAATATTAAGTACTGTATCTGGAGCTGCAGATAACTAGCAATCTGACTTGGTCTCGCCACACGCTATCCTTAGCGAAGCATGCAAACCAGTGTTTGAATTTCCTGCATTGGATGAGGAGAGCCCATTTTTCTCCTTCTGTCCGGGCCACTTTTTACAGAGGCAGAATTGAGAGCATTTAACACATTGCATCAGCAGAGCCTCAGATAGAAAGTCTATACAGAGAGTGGTAAGGACAGCAGAGAAGAGTAAAGGAAGCTTGCTTCCTGTTATTCAGGATATTGCTTATAAGCGCTCTGGGCTTAGAGGTTGAAGCATTGTTAGAGATCCCGCACACCCATCCCACTGTCTGTTTCTGTCCCTCCCCTCTGGGAGGAGGTTTCGAAGGATTTATAGCAGGACTATGAGATTTTGTAACAGCTTCGTTAGCTTTGCTAAGCCATCCGTCTCGTAAACTCACAAGATCCATTTTTGTCTCCATGTACATGTATACATCTGAACTAGACTGTATTGTTTCTCTGTGTCATATATGTGGGTATATGCTTATTTATTTATTTTGCCATGTTTATATGGTGTATATTTGAGGTGGTGACCCTTTGCGAGATGTATGCAATGAGATTTCATTTTAGTGTATGCTGATTCAAAGTGATGCTAAAGATTCTAATCTAAATCTAATCCTATCTTGATCTGACCCCATCCAAAGCTGCTCCACACGTTCTGGTCACATCTCAAGAAGGGTATCAGAGAGCTTGGAGAAAATGTCAAACAAGATAAACAGGGGCTTGGACACAGGATATAGCAACTGAGACTGCTTATCTTAGAAAACAAAACTTACCTGGAGATACTATTAAAATACAAAGATAGACAGGTATGCAAGCTATATTCTTAATTCTTATTTTGCCCAGTCTTCACTGTTCCTAACTGCATGTTTTCACTTTAAGGCAGTCTTTTTTCTCCTGATTTCTCAAGGTAATGTCTCTTTTTCTCCCTTGGCTGGGGCATCTGAACACCTGCCATTGTAATATGCTCAGGTTCCTTGGAGTTTGATGGGATGGGATTGTTTCCTGATCAAGACACAGAAGATCCATTTCATTGACTCCTGTGATAAAAGCTGGTGGATTTCTCAAGGGCTCATCAGTGAATGGCCCTAATCTGATACACACCTGGCATCAACTTTCATCTTTTCTCCTGTGATTCCACAGAGGAGTTTCAGCTTTGGACACCCAAAGAGCAGAGCATATTATTTCGGTGAACCCACCAGTGGCAAAAAGGGGGCAGAACTTACCTCCAAGGGTCATCCCTGCTTCGTAGCATTTTCTCAGGCGACAGGAGGGACAGTTTTTCCTTCGGAATTTATCAATGGTGCAGTCATTTCGGCTGGCACAGAGATACTTTTGTTTACCTTTAAAAAGATGCAGTGAAATTTGTCATTAATAGATCAGAACAGGATGACTTTATTAAAAACGCACAAAAACATGAATGCATCAATAAATATACAAATCGTATCAGACTTGAGGGGTTTTAATCAAGGGAAGCAAAAATGATGGGCGTGATGAATGATGTGCCTACCCATCGTTTCTCTATGTTTATTTATTTTCTATTTTGTTTATTTTGTCAAGCAGGTATAAGATAACAGATATAAGTATAAACATGACCATGAATACAGGAAATGGATATGAATAAGTGAAGACAGTAGGACAGGGAAGGTAAACATGAGTGGGCTTATGCACACCCCTTAAACACACCTCTTAGCAATGGGGTGAGGTCCACAGTAGACAGTCTAAGGTTAATGTTTTGGGGGTTTGGGGAAGAAACCACAGAGTTAGGTAGGGCATTCCAGGCGTTGACCACTCTGTTGCTGAAGTCATATTTTCTGCAATTGAGTTTGGAGCGGTTTCCTTAAGTTTGCTTCTGTTGTGTGCTCGTGTGTTGTTGTGGTTGAAGCTGAAGTAGTCGCTGACAGGTAGGACATTGTATAGATAATTTTGTGTGCTATGTTCAGATCAGACCAAAGGTGGTGTAGTTCTAAATTGTATGTATATTGTATATATTTTTTAGATTTTTTTAACACGTATCTAAAAAATGTCACACAGCAGTAATCTATTTGGTTCTCTGTCTGGATGATCTCTAGGTTGAGTCGAAGGGCAGAGAGGGATGACATTAAGTCTCCTCCCCTTAAAGGGACCCTGAACAGGAGCTGTGATAATATTCTCTCATTGTATATATTGCATATATTCTCCCCTTATTAGAGAGATTACCAGGGAGGGCAGGCAATTTTTATCTGGACTTCCTCCTCCAGGACACGAACCCGGCTACTACGCATGCAGTGGCAAAATTCTGTGCTTCCGCAATGTCCATAAGAAAAAAATTGGTTATAGAAGGATAGTTGTGATCTTGAACCAATCATTTGGACATATCTCTAACAATTTCTGGACCATGGTTTTTACATACATACTTAACGCTTTTGCAACTAGGTAAACCAGCAAATGGCCTGAACAAAGTGAGAACATGTATGCTACTTTCCACTTATAATGCTGACATTTTTAAAATTATATCTTAAAGTTAGTACTTTTTAATATTTGGTTAAATGTAACGTGTATTGCTGGTCTTTGACCGTAATAAAGATTTATTCTATTCTATTCTAAATTGTCTAAGCCTAAAATTTGAAGCCAGGTGGTATAAGATATTCTGTTGCGAGCAGAGGAGTGGAGGACTCTTCTCGTGAAATATCTCTGGACTTGCTCGATTGTATTAATGTCCGATATGCATATCGGACATTAATACAATCGAGCAAGTCCAGAGATATTTCACGAGAAGAGTCCTCCACTCCTCTGCTTGCAACAGAATATCCAGACAGGTGGGCTGTATTCGAGAATTGGTCTAGCAAAGGTTTTGTATGCTCTGGTTGGTAGTACAGTGTTACCAGAGAAGAAGCTATGCAGGATAAGGTTAAACAACTCTTACTGCCTTTTGGGGCAATGTTGTTACAGTGAGCTCTGGCACTTAGAAGATTAGAGATGAGTACTCCAAGGTCCTTGACAGAGTAAAGGTCATCCATGAGATTGTGTTCGCCCAGCTTGTATCTGGTTTTCTGATTTTTTTTGCCAATATGTAAGACGCAACATTTGTTGGTTGAGATTTGGAGTTGCCAATTGTTTGACCATTCTGACCCATAGTCAAGGCCTCTTATGTAGGGCAGCAGCGTTGTCAGTGGTGTTGACTAGTTTTACATCATCAGCAAAGAGAACATAGTTGCTTATGATATGATCGCAAAGGTCGTTTATATAAAGTATAAAAAGTGGGGGTCATAATACGCTGCACCTGAACCCTGGGGAATGTGCCCCTATGTATAAGGTCTCTACCCCGAAGATCCCTCTGGCAGAGGCTCGTCAAAAGCAAGCCGAATTCCAGCTGCTGAGCAAAGGCGGGAAACCAGATGTTTGGGCTGCCACACCCCAGCTTCTGGTGGGAGAGCGTGACTCATTGCTAGGCCTCAAGGAAGAGGCTCAGCACGCCTCACCAACTCTGTACCCAGCAGACGACAAATCCCAAAAGTGATAGAAGGGCTCAAGATATCCTCACACAGAAATCTCGGATAGGAAAAATCAAAATTTAGAATCCCCCTTATTTGGGGGAAGTGTTCTGACCGAGGTTTCCTGAGACAGTAAAAAGCACATGCTTAGTGCGCAAAGCCCTCTTTTTATTTCAATGGCTGTGAATTATGTTCATTCACAGCCCGTAATGAGTCACAAATAGTTTGTAAAGAGTCCGACGGAAGTCTGCCAAAGTCTTTCGGGATAAGGCTGATAAGCACCCACCTTTATCTCCCTTGAAATGTGCCAAAGACCTAATTGGCAATTAGCTTTGCAAGACCACATGGAGCACAGAGTCAAAACGGAGCGTCAGAATTTAATCTGACCAGAACGAACAAACTTGCTTTCTGCAAAGCCTCACGAGTCTTTGCTCCTCTTTTATGTCATATGGGAGGGGCTAAACATCTGTAAGCCTTAATCCCGAGTTGTCCCTTTTGTCTTAACTATCCTTGCCTTCTGGCAGCTCTGCGCATGTGTGCACTGGAAACAGGCTTCCCCTGTTCCTCTGCCTCGCTGATGTCTGCCTCTGGAGGCTCTGGAGGCCTCCCAGATGACCGACGCTCCCTCTTTGCTTCTGACGCAAAGCCCTCATCCGAGCCAATCCCAGACTCCAGGACTGGCACATGTTCCTCCCCAACCTCCTCACAGTCTGACTCTGCTGCCAGCTCTGCAGGCCGCTGGCTGACCACAAACAGGAAGACTAAAGAGAATATTAACTTCCACCTTCCGAAAACAGCCTTGCCAATTTTGGTGATATTATCCATCTGGCTGGGTTGGGGACACAGACTATTCATAAACATCCAAGTGGCACGGGAAGCCAGGTCTCAGCATAAGCACAAACATTACCAGCTTTGGTAAGGTTACCTTAGCACGCCTGGTCACCCCCCAAAAATGGTGGTCTTGAATTTGGGACACTTCCCACAACTCCCACCCCTCTCTTGGAAGGATCCATGTGTCTCTTTCTCCTTTAACCCTTTCTCCTTTAACTTTAGCTTAACATGGGAGCTGGGAAGAGATCCCTTGGGCTAAGCCAGGGGTCTGCAAAGTCGGCTCTTTTAAGACTGGTGGACTTCAACTCCCAGAATTCCCCAGCCAGCTATTTCGAGTTGAAGTCCACCAGTCTTAAAAGAGCCGACTTTGCAGACCCCTGGGCTAGGCTGACCTGGGCAGTACAGTTCTCTGAATTAACAGGTGATCTGCGCCCCTCCCCCACCTCTCCTACTCTGACATAGAAGGACTAGGGGAGACATGATAGCAGTCTTCCAATATCTCAGGGGCTGTCCCAAAGAAGAGGGAGTCAAGCTATTCTCCAAGGCACCTGAGGGCAGCACAAGAAGCGATGGGTGGAAACTAATCAAGGAGAGAAGCAACTTAGAACTGAGGAGAAATTTCCTGACAGTGAGAACAATTAATCAGTGGAACAGAAGTTGCCTCCAGAAGTTGTGAATGCCCCAAAACTGGAAGTCTTTAAGAAGATGTTGGATAGCCATTTGTCTGAAATGGTATAGGGTTTCCTGCCTAGGCAGGGGGTTGGACTAGAAGACCTCCAAGGTCCCTTCCAACTCTGCTATTGTATTGTATTAATTATAGTTGTCATCTTGTATTTGGACATATCTCTAATAATTGCTGGACCATTGTATTTATTCCCATACTTAACGGCTTTTCAGCCACGTAAACCAGGGAGTGACCGGAACAGTTTGAGAGCATGTATGTTATTATCCACTTTTAATATCAGGACTTTTAAAATATATTTTAATGTCCGTGCTTTTTAATATATTGTAAAAAGTAATGTCTACTACTGGTCTTTGACTGTAATAAAGACTTATTATTATTTCCAGATTGATCCTCTGCCTTCAACAACTGTTTTAGGTTTATTTGCAAAATGGCAACAGACCGTTTGCGCCACGTCTTATCAGCTCATTGATCAAGTGAATCCTGGCAAACCTTTTGCACTTAACTGAATTAAAAAATATACTAGGTTGCGGCGCTCAACAACGGTCTATTAAATGGTAACTCTCTAAATTGGTCCCCTGGAACTATTGTTAGAATTCCAATTGGGTCAAAAAGACAATCAGTCTTCTTCTGTCCCCGTTCCAAATGATTCCTGAGTGAGACTCATGGTGGCAATTATCCCTTTACGGCCTCCAAGGCTTTAGACAGCTGCAGCCTGCTCGGTTTGTAGTTTTATTCAGAGCTCTTCTGGACTTTTGAATCACTGATAACTGGTCTGGCTACCTGCCGTCATCTGACGGGAGCGTTGTCAGTTTTATACAAGAAAGAAAGAGGACTTGGAAATGCTGATTGCTGATCTTGGGTCTTTTGTGTTCTTATTATTACTTTTAGGTAAAGGTAAAGGTTCCCCTCGCACGTATGTGCTAGTCGTTCCCGACTCTAGGGGGCGGTGCTCATCTCCATTTCTAAGCCAAAGAGCCAGCGCTGTCCGAAGGCGTCTCCGTGGTCATGTGACCCAGCATGACTAAACACTGAAGACGCTGTGACCTTCCCACCAAAGGTGGCTCCTATTTTTCTACTTGCATTTTTTATGAGCTTTCGAACTGCTAGGTTGGCAGAAGCTGGGACAAGTCACGGGAGCTCACTCCATTACGTGGCACTATTTTTTATTTTATTTTTTATTTTATTAAATTTATACCCCGCCCTTCTCCAAAAGGACCCAGGGCGGCGCACAGGAATTTAAAAATACGTACAAAATCGAATAAAATTTTTAAAAAACTTATTTAATAACCGTCCTGCGCTAAAACCAAATTAAAATCCCCAAAATTTAAAACTGTCTAAAATAGTCATTGCGGAGGTTACGCTAGGCCGGCTAGATGAAAGAAATGTGTCTTTAGACACTGGCGGAAGAGGCGGAGGTCGGAGATGGTGCGGAGTTCTGGGGGAAGGTCGTTCTAAAGGGCGGGGCCCGCCACAGAGAAGGCCCTTCCCCTGGGTGTCGCCAGTCGGCATTGTCCGGCCGACGGCACCCTGAGAAGGCCCTCTCTGTGGGAGCGTATCAGTCTAAGGGATGTATGGGGCAGGAGACGGTCTCGCATGTAACTAGGCCCCGAGCCATGGAGCGCTTTAAAGATGATTAAATGACTAGAGATTCGAACCATTGAACTGCCGACCTTTCTGATCGACAAGCTCAGCATCTTAGCCACTGAGCCACTGCGTCCCTATTATTACTTTTACATAATGGCAAAAACTGATTTTGCAGCACCTTGGTGGCGCTCTTTATCTTTTGTAACAATGTCCACATTGCTCTGTTATTCTGCTGCAGACAGAATACAGAATCTTATGGCAGCTCGAGGTTTATGGTGCAAACAGGATGAGAAATAGCTGACCATCAGTCACATCAAAATCTCTCCAGAGGTGGTCCCTCCTTTGTTTCTATGCTTCCTATCCTTTGTTTATCTTGCATGGTAAACAAAACAAAATCCACATTATAGAACAATTCAAAATAATTTTATAGTGTCAGTTATAACATTTATTTAGCCTTCCAAAATAGTCCTTCTAAAAGTCCACCAAAGACTCAGGTCCTCCCCAAACATCTGAGATAAGCACTTTCCAAAGCTCAGGAAGAAGTAAAAAGAAGATCTGACCAAACCACCAGCAACATTTATTAGGCTGTGGTGCTGGTAGAGAACAATGCCAAGTGAAGTGTCAAGGCCACCCCTTTGTTCCTGCGGTAAGGACAGGGCAAAGAGTTTTTAAGAGAAATTAAATATGCTTGTTACTCAGCTACCTCTCTCAAGGAGATCTGTATATAATACCAAGTTACTTTTGGAGAATAGCCAACGGCCTTTGTCGCCAAAGCTTTATGCTGAAATTAATGTGTGGCTTTTTAAGACGCCAAAAGACGCTTCATTAGACAAATGGGCAGAGAAAAAGAGAGGATCTTATTTGTTCTTGGACACATGGCCTCTAAAAAGCCCTCCGCTCCGTGCTCCCTCCCTGCAGCCTTTTGAGAAGAGAATGGACAACCGTTTGTCCGGAATGGCACAGAGGCTCCTGCCCAAGCAGAATGTTGGCCTAGAACAGTGATGGCGAAGCTTTCTGCACCCAATACCCAAACTGGAATGTGCGTGCATGCACATTTATTTAGTTATTTATCGAATTTCTATGCCGCCCTCTCTCCCAAGTGGGACTCAGGGCAGTGCACAGGAATAATAAAAATATAAATATAAGTATACAAACAATCAAATCGATTTAAAATTGAATTAAATACATTTGGCCCCTGCTAAAACATAATTTAAAACCCAACTAAAAGCAGTAATAAAAACAGTAATAAAATCAGTAATAAAAACATGCATATGCATCAGTGGTGGGTTTCTGCAGGCTTGCACCTACTCGCGAGAGCCGGTTGGTGAAATTTAGAGAACCGGTGAGAGGGGGTTCCACCGGTGTACCTGGAAGTAAATCTGGCAGTGACCCAACGGGAAGGAAAGGAAGGAAGGAAGGAAAGAAGGAAGGAAAGAAAGAAAGAAAGAAAGAAAGAAAGAAAGAAAGAAAGAAAGAAAGAAAGAAAGAAAGAAAGAATGTATCATCACAATTGAGTCCAAAATTTTGGTTGCTAAGCAAGAGCGTTGTTAAATGAGTTTCACCACATTTTAAAAAGTGGCCACTCCCACCCTGTCACATGACTGCCAAGCCACGCCCACAAAGTAGGCCACACCTACAGAGTAGGTTCTAAAAAAATTTGAAACCCACCACTGATATGCATGTTTGGGCACCGGAAACCCAAAGACTAGCTGGCTACTGCATGCATCCCTGTTTTGGGGGTGTTTTGGGGCTGTTTTCATAACATTTTGAGCCATTTTGGGGCCATTTTTCAGGTTGAAAACAGCACAAAAAAGGCACAAAAACGGCATGAAAAACAGCCTCTTTTTTTCAACCAGAAGCGCAGCTGGTGACGGCAGGCGTGCCCACAGACAGGGCTCTGTGCTCCATCTCTGGCACGTGTGCCATCGGTTCACCATCACAGGTCTAGGAGGTCTCTAAGCTTCCTTCCAACTCTGTCATGATGTATTCTATTCTGGCTGCTTCTTTGTCTCCCTTTCCTTGGACGGTGAGTCTTAGCTGCTTTGAGAGTTGTGCATCGTTCAAGCAATGCGACTTGTACCTCTTGGTACCCCTAGTCTTCCCCTTGGAGAGTAACGTGGTTTCCTGGGGGGTGGGGAGTGAAAGAGGTGAGATTGGCCAAAGGTTCTCTGCCAAGGAAAGTTCCTGGGGAAAGGGGGAGGGGGAGGGAGAGGAGGAGGAGGAGGAGGAGGAGGAGGAGGGAAGGGCTGCTGGAGACAAAGAGAGCAATCAGGAATGCCTAAGAAGGCAAGAAATTTGCTCGCTTAGACAAAAACGAAAAGAACCAGAGTGTGCATATTCTTATCTCCATCTGTAAGTAACAAAGATACAACAAGATAATGAAATAATTGGGGGGGGAAAGAATTTTAAAAAAACTTCCCCGGGCCACAAGTTCAAAGGCTGAACTCATGCAGAAGTGTGGCATTAAAGAAAAGAGAGGAGGAGGGTTGGGTTTCATCAGGAGCTACTCGGAGGAAACATGAAGGTGCCCAGGAGGAAACAGCATCAAATGCCCTGCAACCTCAGGAGGCAAGAGGAGGAGGAGGAGGAGGAACAAAGTTCGTGAAAATTATCACGGAGGAAAAGAACAAGGAGGGAGCTGGTGGGAAGGAGACTAAAATAACGTGGAAGATGGAATCAGGGGGCTGGGGGGGGGGGAGAAAGAGGGGGAGTTGTCAGTCTGACCTATGGTTTCTGAGCTTAAAACTTTCCCAAAGGAAGTCCCCATATGCTAAGGTGACCAGATATTCAAAGTCCCAAAGCGGGACACAGGCGCGGGGGGGGGGCGCTCCAGCGCATCACGCACCTGCGCAGAGGGCATCAGGGCCGAGGAGGGGGGCTGCGTGCGCTCCTGCGCATCACACGCCTGCACAGAGGGCGTTGGGGTCGGGGCGCGCTCCCACCCGCCCCCGTGGGGCCCTTTTTAAAGGCAGCGGCAGCAGCAGCGGCCTGGCCCGGTGGCGCTGAGAGTCGCAGGCTTGGGCCGCCGCCGCTGCCTTTAAAGAGAGCCCCGCAGGGGCGGGTGGGAGCGCGCCCCCCCGCCCTGACGCCCTCTGCGCAGGCGCGTGACACGCCGGAGCTCACGTGCCCCCCCTTCCTCGCCCCGACGACCTCCCTGCCCGAGCCGGCACTCAGAGGCGCGTGCCTCTGAGCGCGTACAGAGCACCCGCTGTCTTCCCGCAAAAAGTGGGACATTTTGAAGAGGCGGCGGGGCACGGGACATCTGAAGGTGAAGCTCCTCCCTGTGCTTCATGGCACCAGTAGTTTGCTTTAGACTGGCACGATTCTGTCCAAAGGCGAGGAACGTCAACCCAGTGTGCCGCAGCAGTGAAAAAAGCAAACTCATTGCTAGGGATCCTTAGGAAGGGTATAGAAAATAAGTCAGCAAGTGTCATTTTGCCTCTTTATAAATCTATGATGAGGCCCCATCTGGAGTATTGTGTACAGTTCTGGTCCCCATACCTTCAGAAGGATATTATGGAAATGGAAAAGGTGCAGAGGAGGGCAACCAGAATGATTAGGGGGCTGGAACCACCTTCCTTACCATCTGAGGCTGCAACGGCTGGGCCTCTTCACTCTAGAACAACGGCACCTGAGAGGTGACCTGATTGAAGTCTATAAAATCATGCACGGTGTGGACAAAGTTGAAAAGGAAAAACTGTTTTCCCTATCGCACAACACTAGAACTAGGGGGCACTCCATGAAACTTTTGATAACTAGACCTCCAACAAATAAGAGGAAGGACTTTTTCACCCAGAGGATCACGGGTCTATGGAACTCCCTGCCAGAGGAAGTGGTGACAGCTGTCAGCCTCGACGCCTTTAAGAAAGGATGAGAGGAGTTCATGGAGAACAAGGGTATCCATGGCTATCATGATGGATGCCTAAGAACACCCTCCAGGTTGGAGAGATAGGCAGGAGATCTCTCAATGCCATTTGCAGGGAATCATAAGCAGGTGAAGACATCTGCTTGGGAAGACCCTGAAGCAAATGGGGAGCCACTGTGTGAGACAGAATGCTGGACCAGATGGGCTGTGGCCTGTTCCAGCAAGGCTGTTCTTATGTTCTTAACCTCCATAGACACTCCCTGAGAAAGGAAAGCGACTGCAAAGATGATGGGAAAGGAGAGAAGTCGGAAGGAAATACATGAGAGGAAAGGAAGATTGGGAAAAGTCTAGGAAGGAAGTTAGGGGTTCAAGAGGCGGCCCTTGACGAGTACCTGGAACCATTTGGGGCAAAATGCAGCAGCGTTTATATCAGCTTCTGGTAGAGCTTCTGGTAGAGCCCACATTATACCTCTGCACTGCAAGCTATATTAGGTACCAGTGTTTCTCCAAGCTCAATTCAAATAGCTGGTGTTGACCTTAAAAGATCTCCTAAGCTAAGGTTGCATTACTATTCCTATTAGTCTTCTCATCGTTCCTATCACACATCTCCTCCCACTTATGACTGCAGGACTGTAACTTGGTTGCTTGTATCCTTATGATTTATATTGATGTTGATTGTTTCCTGATTGCTTATTTGTACCCTGTGACTCTCATTAAGTGTTGCACCTTAGGATTCTTGACGAATGTCTTTTGTCTTTTTATGTCCACTGAGAGCACATGCACCAAAGATAAACTCCTTGTGTGTCCAATCACACTTGGCCAAGAAAGAATTCTGTTCTGTTCTAAAAATTATATTCCATGGCATGGGACTGAAGTATCTGATGGATCTCTCTCCCCTAATTTCATGGCTGCCCATCCGACCAGATTTGACAGAATGGGCCTCTTCTGACCGGTTCCTTCATCTAAGGAGCTCCATTGGGGGAGTCCTGGGTGGGAGGCCATTCCCACTGTGATGGGGCACCGTGGAATCTCTTCCCTGATAAACTGAGGATGGCCTCATGGCTTCCAAGCAACTGAAGGTCCCTCAAGGCATGGTTGTGCTAGCAGGTCTGGGGACCCCAGAGGACAATCAACTGATACGGAGACTTCTGTTACTATCAAGATCCCTCCGACTAATATTACCTGTTTAACCCCTTTTAGTTTTCAATGTCTTCAATATGTGTTAATGATAATAAATGTAAATTTTCTTTTAATTTCCTTGTACGGTCCCCAGGGTCTCTTGCTCATGTAAACATTCTTTTAAAAAACGTTAAACTAGTTAAACCGAGACCATGGATGTACAATAAAGTATGCTAAAACTGTGCGTGAAACTGTAAACGGCAAGAAAAAAATAAGAAAACTAGATGGACCAGGGAATAGGAGAGAAGAGAGGAATAGAGGGTTTAATGGAAGAACAAGAATATGGAGGAAAAAGGGACTGAAAATGGAAAACAGCTAGAGCCGTGATGGCGAACCTATGGCATGGGTGGCACGTGGAACCATTTCTTAGGGCAGGGGTCCCCAACCTTTGCAAGTTTAAGTCTGAAGGACTTCAGCTCCCAGACTTCTCCAGCCAGCTTAGCTGTCTTAGGGCACGTGAGGCATTGCCCGGTCAGCTCCAGGGCGCATGTGTGTGCTGGCCAACTGATTTAGGCCTTCTTTCGAGGCCATTTTTCGCCCTCTGGAGGCTTCAGGGAAGCTCCTGAAGCCTCTGGAGGTGGGGAAGCTGTTTTCACCCTCCCCAGGCTCCTAGAAGGCCTCTGGAGCCTGGGGAAGGTGAAAAAAGTGTGCCAAAAGCAAGGGATTGTGCACATAGTATTGTGTGTGTGGTACGCCCACGCACGACCCCCTGCGCTTTCCCCGCTTTTGGCACACCAGCCAAAAAAGGTTAGCCATCACTGAACTAGAGGAGTGAAATAGACTCCAGCCTAATATTCCTGCTTAACCTCTTTTAGTTTTCAACATTTTCAATATTTGTTAATGATAACGAATGCAAAATTTATTTAGTTTTTTTATACGGTCCCCAGAGTCTCTTGCTCATGAGATGGGGGGAGGGGGGCTCTATAAATATAGATAGATAAATAAAGTGGGCCAGGAGAGCAAATAATTAAGCGAAGGAAAAAGAGAGAGGCCAGTAGCACAAGTGAGAGGGGGACACACATAATGCCAGTGCAAGGAGCGAAGTGGAAAGTTTTCATTTGCAATCATCGTTTCGAGAGGCAAGACTGGAGAGAGAGGACTTGTCTGGTTATCTTTCTTCACAAAAATTGCACCACACAGCCTTTTGATTTAAGCTAGCAATTATTATTTTCAAGTATAGCCTATAAAATATTAGCACACTGACTCTGGTGGCATGAGAAACAGCATTATCACCAAAACTCCCATCAACCAGATTGCCCCAGAGCAACCTCTGTTTGGCAACTTGCCCTTCTCAAGCTGGCTGGATCAGCTCCATCACAGGTATGGTAACCACTGAAGGCTAATCTACAATCTCTTTGCTGAAATCTACTTTGTTATCCACATCGCCAATATTCTCACATAAAGTTTCATCAAATAGAAAGTATTTAGCAAACGGGCCTGGCAGTTGAATGCTGAATGCCTGGGGACAATCTGTACACAACCAAGCATCTTTGTTGGCAACAACATGGAGGCTACTTCATTTTGTGATTTTCCAACCTGGCCTACTGGGAGGCCTGGACTTCCCCGTGGTCTTTCATCCAAGGACTATGACGCTCAAGATAACGTGATTTCTTAGGCCAGGCGCCTACCGAATGAGAAGCCCCCAAAACAAGATTGTTTTCACGTCACATCCACATTTTACTGTGGCATGCTCGGATCCAAATGTGCTTCGCCTCTTTAGCTCTTTCCTCCACTTTCTGTTTGATAATGGACACGTTTTCCTGAATTAACCCCATAACAAATCAGTGTTTTGAAGCTTTCTCCAAGAATTTCTGGGAAAAGCTCCACTCCCAACTTCCCCTTCCCAGGAATCTTCCTTGCCAGTTAATCCTGTTAAACTTCTTTTGTGCACAGAAGGAAGCTTCAGGATGAGATGGTTGCAGAAAGCAGCCAAAATTACAAAAGATTATTTAATTGAACAATTAAAACGATCTGACCAAGATATGGCTCAAACATGCATCTTGCTTTCATTGTATGTTTTGCAGTCACCACTTTTAAAGGAATATTCCTAGGCAGGAATAATTCCCATGGCAAGAGGGCTTCTGCCCCACCCCCTGCTTCAAGAAATTGTGCTGATAGGCAGAAACCAGGGGGACTGGATCCAAAAACGCTTGGGTATATTGAGGCCTTAAAACAATTCACAGACACACAAAATTTAATAAATGTAATCCCTTCATTTAATTGGATCAACTCTTTCAACCTCTCCAATAAGGCACACATTAAAAAGCACCTCTTTGACGAACCAACTCCAAGAGAAAGGCCTATGCCAGGGGTGTCCAAACTTGGGAACTTTAAGACTTGTGGACTTCAACTTGGGAATTCTGAGAGTTGAAGTCCACAAATCTTAAAAGTTCCCAAGTTTGGACACCCCTGGCCTATGCCTCCATGGGCTGCGTAGGACGTGCTTTTGATTTGCTATCGTGAACAGATATCCATTTCCTGCAAAAGCTGGGTTGGCTGGTGCCCCCACCCCCCCAAGCTACAGGGCAGTCTCCTTGAACCAGCCCGCTGCTTACCACTCGAGCTGGAGTCCAATCGCAGAGCCTCGTGTGTCAAGCTACAATGGGAACAATCCTTCTGCTTTCCAAGTTCACCTCCTAGCTTTTCAGGAGAAGCCATTGCAAAGAGTTGCATGCATCTGTCTCCTAGGCAACGACTGAGTCCAGAGTAAGAAAGCCCCCCCCCTGACCCTCCAGGCATCTGTGCTCTTTGTTTGACACGATGGACCCTCCTTAGCAAAATCACATCAACAACCTGTAATCAAGGCCTTGAATAAAAGTCATTAGCCCCCTTTTTTCCCTTACAATAACGCTCTCCTTCTCTCAGGATGGCTGGCATGATGTTGGGGCACAGGGCTGAAAAACAACCACATTGGGGAGGGGGGGGGAATACAAAACAACCCCACAGCCTGGTAATTTACCTTATTAGTACTTGTGATAACACCCAAGACCCTTGGCTTCTTAAGTGCCCTAAGGTGAAATTTCACCAAGACCTTTTAACACAATCAGCTCTCAGCAGCCCCGGAGTCCTGCCATTCCCATTGCCAGCTGAAAAGCAGCTTCTCTGGATTAGATTATAGAGGAGAAAATCAGAAGTCCCAGTCATGTGAAAACTTTGAACTTTCTCATTGGAGTAGGAATGCACGAACAGGTTTGGAAACCCCTACTCAATGGTTTGGTATCATTTTACAGCTGCTCCAGTGGTGTTCTGCAGAGATGTTGGACTAGTAACCAGTGGTGAAATTCACATTTTTTTTACTATTGGTTCTGGGGGCGTGGCTTGGTGGGCATGGCAGGGGAAGGATACTGCAAACTCCCCATTCCCTCCCCACTCCAGGGGAAGGATACTGCAAAATCTCATTCCCTCCCCACTCCAGGGTAAGGATACTGCAAAATCCCCATTCCCTCCCCACTCCAGGGGAAGGATACTGCAAAATCTCCATTCCCTCCCCACTCCTGGGGAAGGATACTGCAAAATCTCATTCCCTCCCCACTCCAGGGTAAGGATACTGCAAAATCCCCATTCCCTCCCCACTCCAGGGGAAGGATACTGCAAAATCCCCATGGCCTCCCCTCTCCAGGGGTGCCCCTGTATAAAAGCCTCTTCAACAATTACTGCAGTAGATAAACAGATTAGCTGGGATCGATCCACACGCTATGTGGCAAAAAACAGCAACCCTTTATTTGTCAACGGACTCTCTTTTCAGTCAAAACATTTCAGCTGATCCTGAGAACATGTCTCCTGTTGTTCATTCTTCCATCCTTCCTATAATCAACAATCTCAGCCGGCCCTAATTCAAACTTCCTATTGCTTTGTTTGAAAACATCAACTCTTTCTATTCAGGCTGTCAAACTTTAATAATCGCACTACAGATACCAGTTATTCTCCCCCTCATCTATACACTCTTCATCAGTAAATATCTAGTTGCTGCTTGACTACAATAATCTCTCTCCATTTGGATTATTGGTTATAGCAGGGGTCACCAAACTTGGCAACTTAAGACTTGTGGACTTCAAGTCCAAGAATTCTCCAGCCAGGATAGCAGAGCTGGCTGGAGAATTCTGGGCACAAGTCTATAGCTGTGATGGCAAACCTATGGCACGGTTGCCACAGGTGGCACACAGAACCATTTCTTAGGACACATGAGGCATTGCCCTGTCAGCTCCAGCGTGCCTGTGTGCGCTGGCCAGCTGATTTAGGCCTTCTTTTGAGGCCATTTTTTGTCCTCTGGAGGCCTCAGGGAAGCTCCTGAGGTCTGTGGAGGTGGGGAGGGGAGGCTGTTTTCACCCTCCCCAGGCTCCTAGAAAGCCTCTGGAGCATGGAGAGGGCGAAAAAAGCACGCCAAAAGCAGGGGATCGTGCACATAGCATTATGGGTGTGGCACGCCCACACAAAAAACCCCTAGGCTCCCCCCGTTTTTCGCACGCGAGCCAAAAAAGGTTAGCCATCACTGGTCTATAGCAAAATCAATGGGAACCCTCGATATGGGGCTACAGTTTATCCACAGAGAGCAGAGCCCCAGGATCAGTGATCATGATTTTCAAACATGCACTGCACAGTGTCCGTGCCTGGGCTAGGCAAGAAAATCTCAAGACAGCTGAGGAGAATCAAGTGAAAGTATTACATTTATGGGGAGAAGTCCTTCTCCATTTTCTTCAGCGGCTGCTTTCTATTTTCAGGGATGACTCATTCTAACGAAGCACTTAAGAATTAAACTGATGAAGACTCTGATGATCTTTTAAAATATACAAACTGTGAAAAGCTTTTATTTCCTTTGGAGTGTCCTCCCTACCTTGGTCTGTGTCTTTGGAAACCCTCTCAACAGGCTGATGATACGGATTTATTTTTGAATGATTTACTGCCTTTCCACTTGGCAAGCAATACATGATTGCAGTCTTCTCTACATCAAGAGCCATAACAAACACACAGCTTTATTGATGCCCCTTGTCGGTGCAATTTGTTAATCCAAGTTTCTTTTTTTGAAAGGATAAATAACTATTATCAGAACATCTAGAGATGGGGGGTCAATTGGCCCACGATTTATTGTTATTGATTTACAAGGAAGCAAAAATGTGGAGCTCCCCAGTAAGACGTTGCCAGCTGTTTCCCCTCCAGGACAATTAATTTCTGCATGAGGACCACACAGGGTATGAAAAATAAGGAATAATAACCTGGTGGAAAAGCTTTCAGAGCACACTTCTGTTTCCAAAGCAAAGCCGGGGCGATAATTTTGGGACTAAACGGTTCTGGTCCCATGGCAAGCTCAGAAAAGCCTCATTTTCCATATGCAGAGTTAAGGCTTGGTGCTGCTTCCAGAGAAGAAGCAGGCTCAACTATTGGAAGGGCAGAGAGAAGGCAAGGCTTTTCAGAGATTTGGTACTTTCATAAGAGAAGCTCATATTCAGAATAGAATATCAGCAAATAGCGCGAATCTGCGAAGATAAAGCCCCAAAAGCTAAGGCTCAGAATGAAGGTGTCACAAAGTGGAGCTGCTTAATTCCTTCTTTGCATCAATTTTCAAGCAAAAGTCAAAAAATAATCTAACCCCGTGATGGCGAACCTATGGCACGCGTGCCACAGGTGGCACGCGTAACCATTTCTGAAGGCACGCGAGATGTTACCCTGTCAGCTTCAGCAAGCATGCACACGCTGGCCAGCTGATTTTCAGCTTTGATTTTCAGCAGTTTTTTGTCCTCTGGAGGCTTCAGGAAAGCCTCCAGAGAGAGAAAAACGAACTTATCAGGCCCACCAGAAGTTGGAAAATGGGCTGTTTCTGGCTTCTGGAGGGTCTCTGGGAGGGGGATGTTTTCACCGTCCCCAGGCTCCAAGAAACTGGTGTGTGTATGTTTGGGGCAGCAGGGCAGGTTGTCACACATGCATGCACAGGGGGCATGGCATGGGTGGATTAAATTATGGGGGTGGGCACCCAAGTGGTTGCAATATTGCACAAGCGCATGCTTTTGGCACCCGAGGCAAAAGAGGTTCGCCGTCCCTGGTCTAACCTATCAAAACAAAAAAAACAAAAAAACCCACCATGGGAGACAGGACAGGAAAGCAAGTCAAAATATGGGTTTTTAAATTTATTTTAAGCAGGGTATTGATTTAATTTAGTTATTATTTAGTAATATTTTGTATTTATGTATATTTATTTTAAATCTCTGTTCGCCGCCCCGAGTCCCTTTGTGGTGAGATGGGTGTGGGTTACAAATGTGAATAATAATAACAATAACAATAATAATAACAATAATAATAATAATAATAATAAAAATAGGCAAAAAAATTAATAAGAAAGCATTTCCAGGGGTTCTTGAGAGCTAGTAGTTGTGATCTTGGAACCACTGAACAAAATCTTTTGGAGCTCCTGGAGCATAAGGGAAGTGCCAGAGGACTGGAAAAGAACTGGTGTGGTTCCCATCTTCAATAAAAAGAGTGGGGACACATCCAGGAAGCTGTACCAATATCTGGGAAGATTGTGGGAAAGATAATTAAGCAACAGATTTGCGAACACCTAGAAGCGAGCAAAGTTATAACCAGAAAGCAACAGATCATGCCAAATAAAGTCTTATTTCATTCTTTGACAAAGTGACTAAAGTGACCCAAGCATGAGTGTTAATTATGTCACTATGGAGAGAGATAACCTGGGGAGCATCTCCAAGTGCTGAGTCCTGAGGCTCACTACTCTTAAATGACTTAGATAGAAGGAATCCTCATTAAACTTTGCAGATGACACTGAGCTGGCACAAAGGTTCAGAAATGTCTTGATAGATTTAGATATTGGGCCTGATCCAAGAAAGCATTGTTCAATAGTGGAAAATGTATGGTTCTATATTTAGGTAGGAAGAACCAAATACACAAGTTTACGACAGATGGGGAGGTACCTGACTCAACAGTATTATTTGTAAAAAGAATCTGGACTTTCTGGGAGCTCATAAATTAAGCCAGCAATGTGTTGCAGCTGCCAAAAGAGTTAATGCAATACTGGGCTGCATCTATCGTGGTGTAACGCCGAGATCACAGGCAGCGATAATACCACGTTCTCTGCTGCCCTGGTTATCCCACACCTACAAAGCCGTGATCAGTTTTAGATTTCCTGTGAGAAGAAGGGTGCTTGGAACTGGAAGGAGTTCAGAGAAGAGCTATGAAAGGATGATTGGCCTGGGCATGTCAACATGAAAGATGGGAGGTTAATGATAAGGGTTGGGAAGTCACCTTCCCAGTTTTTATTTCATGTTTTTCCTCCTCCTTGCATCTTTTATCCCCTCTACTTTTATTTTCATTTTCAGTTTGTATTATCTTTTTTTGTTGCAGCTAAAGCTTTTAATAAAAATATTTTAAAAAATATATTTTTTAAAATTTTAGCCTTCATTTTGAGCTGTTTTTCGCCCTCCGGAGGCTTCAGAGGGAGAAAAATGGCCCTACGGGCAACCCCAAAGTCCATTCCCAAACTTCCAATGTGAGTGTTGGGTTTTTTTCGCCCTCCGGAGGATTCAGGGAAGCTCCTGAAGCTTCCAGAGGGCGAAAAACAGCCCAACATGCAAACCGGAAGTCAGAAAATGGGCCATTTCCGGCTTCCGGAAGGCCTCTAGGGGGTTGGGGGAGGCCGTTTTCACCCTTCCCAGGCTCCTAGAAAGTCTCTGGAGTCTGGAGAGGGCGAAAAACTGGTCCACCATACCATCGTGCGCCAAAAGCGGGGGGAGGGAGTTTCGTACCTAAGTGTGGGAGGGGCAAAGATTTATGTGTGTGGTCACGCATGGGCACAAACCACCCCCTCCACGCTCCCATGCTTTTGGCAGGTGATGACAAAAAGTTTAGCTATCACTGACCTAGGAGTACTCAACTCAAACGATTAACAGGATGGAATGGGTTCAGAGGTATTTCACGAGAAGAGTCCTCCATTCCTCTTCTCACCATAGAATTCCCTATTCCACCAGGCTTGAAATTTTGGGCTTCGTCAATCTGGAACTGCGCCGCCTGCAGTTTTGAACTAAGTATAGTACACAAAATGGTCAGCTACAACCACAATAATACACGGGCAACCAACTGATACAAACTCAAAGTAAACCACTTCAAACTTGATTGCAGAAAATATGACGTCAGCAACAGTGTGGTCAATGCCTAGAATGCTCCACCCAACTCAGCTGTTACAGCCTCAAACCCTCCACAGCTTCAATCTCAAACTGTCTACAATGGACCTCACCCCATTCTTAAGAGGTCCGTAAAGGGGATGTGTATGAGTGCACCAGTGTGCCTACCATCCTTGTCTTGCTGTCCCCATTTATCTCTCTTTATTTCCTTTGCTCATATTTATGTTCATACTTGTTATCTTGTACATGTTTGACAAACAAACAAGCAAACAAACAAATATTGGATTTCAATATTTGCAAACACAAGCAATAGAATTTAATCCAACAAGGGTCTTAAACTTAAAAAAATTTTTTTAACAAACTCAGAGAGCGCGTCAACGAGGGATGGGATCCTGAGAGCACAGAGAGACGGTCCCTTGATATATCAACAGAATGAGATTGCCATTTTGAAACAGATCCCGAAAAAGATTAGAGAAATAAGAAGGAAATATTCCTTCTTATCAAAAAGATTATATAAAAAGGGGTTGTGGTTCAAATGGTCGATGCCCGAAGGAATGTTAGTGTTCTGGGAGGGGGGAAGAGTAAGAATTAAAACAATTGCAGAGGCGGAAGCCTTTCTTAAAAAACATTCCCCAATCCTGGAGGATGAAAATGGGGGAACGGGAGGGGCCACAGCTCCGCCCACTGGAGGTCAGGGAGAGGAAGATACAATTGCTAAAAAACTCAGATCTCACAAATGACTTTTTTCTATATAGTGTAACCTTTATCTGGATGTTTATAGAAACAATGATTGATTGCATGAATATAAAATGATATACAGTGGTACCTCGGTTCACGAACGCCTCTGTTCACGAACAACTCGGTTCACGAACAGAAAAGTTCATAAAAATATGCTCCGGTTCACAAACTCCGCTTCGGTTCACAAACAGAAAAGTTCATAAAAATATGGTCCGGTTCACAAACTCCGCTTCTGTTCATGAACTCCGCCTCGGTTCACGAACTCCACCTCGGGTCACAACCAATTTGGTTTGCGACCAGAGTCAGTTCAAGAATTAAAACCAAAAGAAAGATCAGAACGGATTAACCAGATTTACATTAAACCCTACGGGAAACTGTGCCTCGGGTCACAACCAATTTGGTTCGCGACCAGAGTCAGTTCAAGAATTAAAACCAAAAAAAAAAGATCAGAACGGATTAACCGGATTTACATTAAACCCTATGGGAAACTGTGCCTCGGTTCGCGACCAATTCGGTTCGCGACCAGAGTCAGTTCACGAATTAAGTTCGTGAACCAAGGTACCACTGTATCTGTATCTCTTTCCACTTTGTAGGGAAATGAAAAATGTATTGTATTATCTTTTTTTTTTCTGTATGAAGCCTCGGAGGGGGCCGACACCTCCAACATAGATGTCCTCAAAATATCTCTTTAATACCTTATACCCTTTTCCTGTTTTTAAAAATTTGTAAAAACCAATAAAACTTTTTTTCACAAAAAACAAACAAACTCAGAGAGAGCCTGGGCAAGATTCCATGGATATTTTCATCCATGGAATCTTAAAGGGGAAAGCAAATCAAGAAGCCTGAAAAATATGATCATAAAAGTTCAGTCTAGCACAACTTATTTTCCAAAGCACCAGAGGGCAAGACAAGAAACAATGGAGGGAAACTAATGAAGGAAAAAAAGCAAGCTGGAATTAAGGAGAAGCTTCCTAACAGGGAGGACACTTAACCGGTGGAACAGCTTGCCTTCAGAAGCTGTGGCTGCACAACATCATTGGAGGTTTTTAAGAAGAGACTGGACAGCCAGTCGTCTGAAATTGTATAGCGTCTCCTTCTTGAGCAGGAGGTTGAACTAGAAGACCTCCACGGCCCCTTCTAACTCTGTTCTGATTGATTGATTTTGCTGTAGTTGGAGTCCCTGTATTTTTAAGCAAGGATTTAACAAAGAGCCCTAATAATACAATGGGATACTTTTTCCAGAATATCTTTAATTCACATACAGTGCTTCAACTGGATCTAGTCCTGTGTTTAAACTCCTAACAGCTCCATACTGTACTGTTAGGAAGACAAGCCCTTCGGTTAGGTCATGCATTAACTGGACATCACTCAAGCCTTCCTACCAATGCTATTAAGCTTCAGTTGAGTTCTGGAGTGGAGGGGACAGTTTCCAGAGTCTACATTATGACTTGCAAACCACTCTTCCCTGTCCAGCAGAGACAATTTGAGCCCCAAGGAATCTCACATTGGTAACTGTAGTATAGTGGTGGGTTCCTGATCCCGGTGCAACCAGTACAGTGCAACAGGGCTGAGCGTCCACCACATGAGCTCGTGCAGTGCGCGCATGCGTACTTACCACCCGTGAGGCTCTACGACGCTCTAGCTGCTCGGCGGAGCATTGCACAGGTGCCGTACACTCCATGCCCGTAAGCCCCCAAATACCAGTAAGGAGCGCAGGCGGGTGGGTGGGGCCTCTGGAGCAACGTCCCAGAATGGTACCCGGTGCTCCTGGCAGGCACCGCTACAGCCGTACTGGGATGTACCGGTCCTAACCCACCACTGCTGTAGTACAACTGGTTGGAAGCAATTTAAAGCTCAGTTGTAATTGGTTTATTTTTGTAAGTTGCCCACTAAGAGTGAGTGGGCGGCCATATAAATTTTCTTAAATAAACAAACAAAAATTCCCTATCCTGCCCTGCCTAATTAGTTTGGAAAACACCTGATGGTGTATGTATATGGGAGCTCCTAACCTGCCATTCTTTAGGGATCCTTTGTCATCTCAGCTTTCATAACCCCCTGGGGCATGGCTTGGGCATGACTCCCAGACACACAAAGCAGGTCAGTGGTGGGATTCAAAAATTTTTTACTACCGGTTCTGTGAGTGTGGCTTTGTGGGCATGATGTGGCTTTGTGAGTATGGCTTGGTGGGCGTGGCAGGGGAAAGTTACTGCAAAATCCTCATTCCCTCCCCACCCCACTAACCTGCTTTTCAGCTCCGTTCTTCTGTTCAGGGCAACAAAAGAAGATCAGCTGGGAGGCTGGGAGGCAGCAGGGGCGGGGCCAGCCTATTTGCCAGGTCTCCGAACTACTCAAAATTTCTCCAGAACCTGTCAGAACTGGCTGAATACCCCCTCTGAAGCAGGTGTACACCTTGACATTTCAGAAATGCAACTGGTAACATTTAAGCTGCTGGAGTTACATCGGAGGGCAACAGGGGGCTCTTTTATCGATGCTTCTTTTGTCACAACAAATCAGTGGTGGGTTTCAAACAATTTTAGAACCTCTTCTGTAGGTGTGGCCTGCTTTGTGGGAGTGACTTGCCGGCCATGTGAGCGGATGGGAGTGGCTTGGCAGTCATGTGACTGGGTGGGCATAGCCAACTTGTAAAATGTGGTGAAACTCACTTGACAACACCCTTGCTTAGCAACCAAAATGTTGGCTCAGGAACTCTGGCATTTGAAGCACGCAAGTCTTAAAGCTGTCAAGTGACAAGACCCTTGCACCCCTAACCCTTTAGAAAACCAAACCCCAGGGGTGTTCAAACTTGACATCTTTAAGACTTGTGGACTTCAACTCCCAGAATTCCTCCTCTCACTCTTCCTCTTGATGATGGGCGGGCGGACGGGCGGGGAGAGGGAGGTGGAACCGGTTCTAAACGGCACTGTAGATTTGTGGACCCTCTTCTATAGAAGAGCTTAGAACTGGCAGGAACCGACCCCTGAAACAAATGCAGATCTAAGGAAAGCAAAGAGGTGGGACAGGTGGGGGAAGAGGAAGCAAGGAGGCTGCTAGTACGCCTGCCTCTGCTGTTTGTAAAGTATATACAAGTGCATCACAACATGGATGAATGTATTTTCATCCATACCCACAGAACATTAAATCTATTGAAAAACATGGCATATTCCATATAAAGGCGCAGAGAGGAAAAAGGAGTATCAGGCCACATATAAGAAATGGATCAGTTCCAATTATAATCAGTTCAGTTTAATCAGCTATAAAAATGTTTGTTAAAAAAAAGAAAAGGACATAAATGGTCTCTGTGTGTTTATTTGCAGTCTATTGAAGGTGACAATTATAGCAAAAATTAGTAATTTTATAGATTAATTTCTAGGTTAAATATTTAGAAAGAAACTTAAAATTATGGCATAGAAATCAAATTTATTTCTTTCGATTTATTAATCAATCAAATTTAATCATCACCCGTCTGACTGTGTAAGTGACTCTGAGCAGTTTGTAAGTACTGTGTAAGTGTTGCACAAAGATAAACAGGATCCTACATCCAGCAGAAATTATACAACAAAAATTATACACACTTTCCAAATGAAAAAAAACGACTTGTATCTTTTGCCATCGGGGCCTCCAGAGATACAAGATTAAATATGCAGCACGTTGATTTCTAATGTCAACACAATGAAGTAAATTGAAACCTTCTGGTTACTACAATTCTGCTGAATGATATCATCTGCAGGGAACATGACTGTAGGTGTCCATTAAGGAAAGACGGATGACACACCCACTGCAACGCTATTGTGCAAATAATACAAATTATGTAAGTGTTCCACATCACTACAAATATGGTGTCGTTTGCTCCCCTTGAACATGACCAGTCTGGGGGAAAAAAATAGCCTCCGGAGCCTGGGGAGGGCAAAAAAATGGGACTCCCAGAAGTTCCGGAAGTAGGTCTCCTGAGTTCCGGGAGGCCATTTTTGCCCTTCCGGAGGCTCAAAAAAAAAGTTCCAGAACTTGTGGAGGGCAAAAATGCTCCCCCTGCTATGTGGAGGGGGGGTTACACTCACATGTGCAGGGAGGTCATGCATGCACAGGGGGGCGGTGTGCATTGCATTGTGGGTGTGGGCACACATGTGCGTGCGCACCATTTTGACATGCAAGGACAAAAAGATTCGCCATCACGGCCCTCTACCATTCCAGACAAATGTCTGTCCAAGCTCTCCTTGGAAGCCTCCAATGATGGAGCACCCACAACTTCTGGAGGCAAGTCGTTCCACTGATTATTCCACTTGGCATTCTCCCAAGCAGCAGATATTTATTTATATGACCACAGAAAACCATCCCTGCAGTTAAGATTGTCATACAGAAGCCGATTTCTGGAAGGAAGTGATGCGGAGAAGATTGTGTTCCCTTTGCCGCAATGGCATCCACATGCTACCTGTCAGGTGCTCAGGCAGGGTAAAAAGTCATATTGCAGTTCGTATTTGGAAAACAACAAATCCTGCCTTATATGGATTTCAATGTTGTGTTCTTTTTTAACTGCAAAATAAAGTACCCTGTAGCACAAACCCTTTCTTACATATTTATCTTACTACATACAGGTGAGGGGATCCCATCAATCACATTTAATTAAATTACGTTCAGTTTTACTTTACTTAAATTTACTTAAATTTAAGTAAACGAAATCAAAGAGTGTGATTTAATGGAACCGCTGTGTCATTTCCACATTCCGCCAAGCGCGCACGAAGCTAACCGGTACCAACTGCTACAGGAACCCATCCCTGGTGTGTATATCCATTAATTAGATTCATCCTTGCTTCAAGAGGAGGCTCAACAATTGACAACATCCACCCAAACTACATAATAAATTGCATTAAAATACTACGACATAAAAAGATGGCTGCTAACACACATAGGAGAGTAACAGATAACATCAATTCATATGTTAACAGCTTTCTGAAAAAGCTCCATTTTAGGGGAAGATTGGATTCTGGTGAAGAGGAGATGTTACTTCAAATTTCAGGGAAGTTTCCAAGCCTCCCTTTCCACAAAGGTTTGTGACAGGAAATTGGACTCCCAAAGTTCAGCGATTCAATTACTACACAATGGATTGCAAGGGAATTCTTGAGATTTGTATGAATTGTTACAATGTCAGGACCCCCATAAATTAAGCCATACCTTTGTTTCCCCCAAAATAAGACAGGGTCTTATTTTCTTTTGACACCCCCCCTCCCCACCGAAATAAGTGCTTGGCCTTATTTTCGGGGAGGTCTTATTATTTTTGAGGTGCAGGAGGCGGTGAGCATTGGCACTTCATGGCTGCTGCTGTGTTGCAATATTTTCGGGGAGGGCTTTTTTTCAGGGGAGAGCTTATTTTAGCGCATGCGCTCAAAAGCCCGATTGGGCTTATTATCCAGGGAGGTCTTATTTTGGGGGAAACAGGGTAGGCTTCAACACCCAACAGAAAGCCATTCCTTCACAGAAAGAAATCTCTAATTGCCCTCAACTGCCTGTGAGGTTGGTCTCTGGAGTTCCATACATGCCTCCCCCTATTTATTTTTTTTACCCAGAACTACCGTATTTTTGGGAGTATAAAACACACCTTTTTCCCCTCAAAAAAGAGGGTGAACATCTGGGTGTGCCTTATACACTGAATACAGCGTTTTTGGCCTCCTGAAACCCTGCCCCCCCTTTGCAAAAATGGATGAGAAGAGGCTTTGGGTGGCTTGCAAGGTGCTCCTGAGGGCTGGGGAGGGCTGGTTTTGCTGGCTTTTGCCCCCACCCCCGTCCGCAGGAGCACTCTACAAGCCTCCCAAAGCCTCTGCATGCCCCCCCCCCTTTTTTTTTCAAAAACAGGGCATTTTTTGTTCTGCATGCCCCCCCTCCTAGCCCCCAGGAGTACTCTAAGACAGGGGTCTCCAACCTTTGCAACTTTAAGTCTGAAGGACTTCAGCTCCCAGAGTAAAGCTGGCTGGAGAATTCTGGGACCTGAAGTCCTTCAGACTTAAAGTTGCAAAGGTTGGAGACCCCTGCTCTATGAGCCTACCAAAGCCTCTACATGTCCCCCATTTTTTTGCAGGCATGCAGAGGGTTCGAGAGGCCTGCAGTGTGCAAACCCTTTTTTTTTTTAAATTTATCTCTTCAAAATCATGGTGCGTCTTATACTCTGAAAAATACGGTATGTATCTCAATTAAACCTTTTGCCTAAATTTTAGAGTTCAGATTTCCCTCTTCCGGATTCCAGAACGTTCTAATTTAAACTATGTGATTTCAAGTTCTTGTTTATAATGCAATTAGTTTATTTCATTTGGAAATACTTGGGAAGTCAAACTTGGAGATGCTGAAATGAAACATCTGCATTTTTTTTTTTTTTGGTAATTGAAATTGCAAAATATAATTGCGATTGCAAAAACTGCAATTTTGCAATTTTTTTTTTAATCCTCTGGTCTCACATTCACATGGATTCAGTTCAGTTGCATCTTGCGCTGGTCTGGAGGGTGTTCTCAGAATTCTATAGGACGCTAGCTCCCTACTACATGCCTCAGTACAATGCATCAAAAAGCAAGCAAGCAAATGCAATTATTGCAATTATCTCCATCATGGCTCATTAGCTGGCATCCCAATTAAACTCAGGAATAAGTAAAAGAGGAACAGTCGTTCCTGAGAACAAAGATGAACATTGAGTGTACTAGACCACAAACAATATCTATTATCCAACTGAAGTTGCTACTAGAGTTTATCAATGATTTTGGCACAATTACTTCCTCCACCCAGCAAATTGCTCTGACATGAAATCTGCAAGCCCTAATAACAGGGTATGGCTTAGGGCGGGGGAGTTTCAAATCAAAACATGCCTACCTCATCCAAGGATGGCTCTGGCACTGCCAGGGTAAATAGCCAGATGATTGATGATGATGATAATTTTGTTTGATTCATATCTTACTCTTTCTCTAGCAGCTCAAGTGCCTTTCCTTATTTAATACGGATAGCACAACTAGGACAATTAATCAGTGGAACAGCTTGCCTCCAGAAGTTGTGAATGCCCCAACATTGCAAGTCTTTAAGAAGATGTTGGATAGCCATTTGTCTGGAAAGGTATAGGGCTTCCTGCCTAGGCAGATGGTTGGACTAGAAGATTTACTTAATTTACTTGGACTTCAGTAAGGCATTTGATAAAGTAGACCATAACCTACTATTAGATAAAGTAGAAAAATGTGGGTTAGACAGCATCACCACCAAATGGATTTGCAACTGGCTGACCAACCGCACTCAACGTGTAGTCCTCAATGGAAATGCATCTACATGGAAGGAAGTATGCAGTGGAGTACCCCAAGGCTCTGTTTTAGGCCCAGTACTCTTCAACATCTTCATCAATGATTTGGATGAGGGGATAAATGGGGAACTCATCAAATTTGCAGACGACATCAAGCTGGCAGGAATAGCCAACACTCCAGAAGATAGGCTTAAGATACAGAAGGATCTTGACAAACTTGAACATTGGGCACTATCTAATAAAATGAAATTCAATTGTGAAAAAGTAAGGTTCTACATTTAGGCAAGAAAAACAAAATGCACAGGTACAGTATAGGTGGTACCTTGCTCAATAGTAGCAACTGTGAGAAGGATCTTGGAATCCTAGTGGACAACCATTTAAATATGAGCCAGCAGTGTGCAGCAGCTGCCAAAAAAGCCAACACAGTTCTAGGCTGCATCAACAGAGGGATAGAATCTAGATCACGTGAAGTGTTAATGCCACTGTATAGTGCCTTGGTAAGGCCACACTTGGAATACTGCATACAGTTTTGGTCGCCACGATGTAGAAAAGACGTGGAGACTCTGGAAAGAGTGCAGAGAAGAGCAACCAAGATGATTAGGGGACTGGAGACTAAAACATATGAAGAACGGTTGCAGGAGCTGGGTATGTCTAGTTTGATGAAGAGAAGGACCAGGGGAGACATGATAGCAGTGTTCCGATATCTCAGAGGGTGCCACAAAGAAGAGGGAGCCAAACTATTCTCCAAGGCACCTGGGGGCAGGACAAGAAGCAATGGGTGGAAACTAATCAAGGAGAGAAGCAACTTAGAACTAAGGAGAAATTTCCTGACAGTGAGAACAATTAACCTCTGGAACAGCTTGCCTCCAGACGTTGTGAATGCCCCAACCCTGGAAGTCTTTAAAAAGATGTTAGATAGCCATTTGTCTGAAATGGTATAAGGTTCCTGCCCACGCAGGGGGTTGGACTAGAAGACCTACAAGGTCCCTTCCAACTCTGCTATTGTATTGTATTGTACCATATGAGGAGGTAGACAGTGGTTGGTCCAAAGTCACCAAATGGCTTATGGGATACCTGAACTGTCATTCCAATCAAATACAATGACCACCAACTCCCTCATTGTGAGGGAGACCTATGTGTCCTAATGGACCACTGCTTGGGTATGAGCCAGCCATGTGCTGCAGCTGCCAAAAAACCAATGCCGCCCTAGGCTGCATCAACAGAGCGATAGTATCACGGTCATGGGAAGTAACCGTATTGCTTTATACTGCACTGGTGAAACCACACTTGGAATATCGCATCCACATCTGGTCACCACGATACAAAAAAGATGCTGAGGCCCTAGAAAGGGTACAGAGAAGAGCAACTAAGATGATTAGAGGGATGGAGGCTAACTCCACTGAAGAATGGCTAAAGGAACTAGGTTTTTGGAAACGGATAATTAAGCCGGAGGGGGGAGGTGTCAAGTGTGAGCTTAGCTTAGAATCCTTGCACAGTCGTAAGAGGCATAAACTTGACCTCTATCGAGATTCATAAAGCCTTATCTCATCGTTCTGCAGAAAAAGTAAGCAGCTTGGAGAGATTCTGGTTATACAGTCAGAGGACAATTTAGGGAGAGTTGCTTACTTTGACTCTTTATGTCTTACTCTAGTTCCGTGATCCCGAACCTATGGCACGCGTGCCAGAGTTGGCACGCAGAGCCCTCTCTAAGGGCATGGGCTCCGTGGCCAGCTGTTCTTCTGGTTTCTGGTGCACACATGCACGCTGGCCAGCTGCTCTTTGCAGGCACCAGAGCACTGCAAAACGGCCTGAAAACAGCCCCCAAAATGGCCAAAACCCAGATCATTTTGGGGCCATTTTTCGGGCTGTTTTCAGGCCAATTTTAAGCTGTTTTGAGGACATTTTGGGGCCATTTTCAGGCTGTTTTGAGGCCATTTTCAGACCATTTTTGGGCTACAATGCCCTGAAAAACTGCCCAAAAATGACCTGCCCAAAAGGCCAGAAATGGACAAAAACCAGGTATGTACACAACCGCTAGCTGGTCTTCAGGTCTCCAGCACTCTAGTGCACATGCAAGTGTATTCCGGTTTGGGCACTCGATACCAAAAAGGTTCACCATCACTGCTCTAGTTGCTTATGCTGGGCACTATCTATGTCAAGCTTAATGAAGAGAAAACTGAGAGGAGACACGACAGCAGTTCTCCAATACTTGACAGGCTGTCACAAGGAAGAGGACAGAGTTTTATTTCAGTCATTGACCAATAAAAACACCATCAATAAAACGAACAATACAAAATCATCCCCTAATAGCAAGAATTACTAACAAGCATTTGTGGGCAAAGCTTACACGTAAGGTAGGAAACTTTTGTTGCTTTTAAAGAAATAATTGTTTTTCTTGATTATTTAACAGTGTAGATAAACGCTATCAGAGTGCCCAGAAATTTAAATAGAAAAGAGATAATCAACTGGTGGAGAATGACCCCCTAGTACTGGCTGTGTAGAAGAACAGGCGCTGTGGTTTCTATGGCACCCCTATCACAGGGGTGGCATCGGGTTTCATGTGGCAATTTCCCATTTCCCTTCCAGGGCAACTGTGGGGAGAACATTAGAGGCAGTTTGTTCCAGTGGCTAGAAAGCAGGAGACCGCCTTAACCACGAAAGCTGCCTGGATGACTTTGGGTTAGTCAACTCTCTCTTAGCTCAGAAGTATTGCTGTTGTGGGGAAAACAGGGATAGGAAAGTGTGTTGGATATGTTTGTCTTCTTGAGTTATTTGTAAAAATAATAAAGGAGGGATATAGATTAGGATAGGATAGGATAGGATAGGATAGGATAGGATAGGATAGGACAGGACAGGACAGGACAGGACAGGACAGGACAGGACTGAACAGAACAGAACAGAACAGAACAGAACAAGAATAAGAATATGAATAAGAATTAGTTGAGGAGAGGAGAGGATAGAAAAAAATAAGAATAAGAATAGGGAATAAGAATAAGAATTAGGAGAGAATAGAATAGAATAGAATAAGGAGAGGATGGGAATAGAATAGAATAGAATAGTTGGAAGGGACCTTGGAGGTCTTCAAGTCCAACCCCCTACCTAAGCAGGAAACCCTACACCACTTCAGACAAATGGATATCCAACATCTTCTTAAATACATCCAGTGTTGGAAGCATTCACAACTTCTGGAGGCAAGTTGTTCCACTGATTCATTGTTCTAACTGTCGGGAAATTTCCCCTTAGTTCTAAGCTGCTTCTCTCCTTCATTGGTTTCCAATCATTGCTTCTTGTTCTACCCTTCTATGAATAAGTAAAATAAAGATTAAATCAAGCTATGGTCTAGGGCAGGGGTCTGCAAAGTCGGCTCTTTTAAGACTGGTGGACTTCAACTGCCAGAGTTCCCTTCAATTCTGGGAGTTGAAGTCCACCAGTCATAAAAGAGTCGACTTTGCAGACCCCTGGTCTAGGGTCTCCTGTTTGAGCAGGCGCTTGAATTGGAAGGTCCCTATGATTCTATTATTTGTAATTATCTACCAATATTAGATGAATCAGTAGTTAAAAGATATTTATCCAGGAGATTAGATTGAAGTTTACTGATTCCTGCTTCAGGGAAAAGGGTGTCGATTTATTCACCATAGTGCCCGAGGGCAGGAGAAGAAAAGGCAAAGGCTGGAAGCTCATCAGAAGGGAGATTCAGCCTGGAATTTCCTGACCGTGAGAACGATCAATCAGTGGAAGAGCTGTGGGTGTCATCGGAGAGTTTCAAGAAAAGATTGGGCAACCATTTGTCAAGGGTAGAATAAGGACCCTTGCTTTGGGGGCAGAGGAGGTGGACCAGAAGACCTCCAAAATCCCTTCCAGCCCTAGGAGGCTGAGTTTCTAAGCAACTGATAGTCCTTTAGCTCTGCTCTCTGCAGAGCTGCAAATTATCCCAGATAATTCAGATCTATTGGAAAAGAAGCTCTCTTCTTCTCTTCTCTGGTCAACCAGAAGGCTGTGAGAAGACTGTGAAACCCTCTCTGGAATGTACAGCCTATCAGGGTTCCAAATAGCATCCACAATCCACAAGCCTGACACAGCGCTACATTGGTCCCAACCTGAAACCAGTTCCCTTGCAGGAATTCTCCTATCATATAACCGTTCTTCATATGTTTTAATCTCCAGTCCCCTAATCATCTTGGTTGCTCTTCTCTGCACTCTTTCCAGAGTCTCCATGTCTTTTCTATATCGTGGCGACCAAAACTGAATGCAGGCCACACTTGGAATACTGCATTCAGTTTTGGTCGCCAAGATGTAGAAAAGATGTGGAGACTCTGGAAAGAGTGCAGAGAAGAGCAACTAAGAGGATTAGGGGACTGGAGACTAAAACATATGTAGAAGGGCTGCAGGAACTGGGTATGTCTAGTTTCATGAAAAGAAGGACCAGGGGAGACATGATAACAGTGTTCCAATATCCGAGGGGCTGCCCCAAAGAAGAGGGAGTCAAGCTATTCTCCAAGGCACCTGAGGGTAGAACAAGAAGCAACAGGTGGAAACTAATCAAGGAGAGAAGCGACTTAGAACTGAGGAGAAATTTCCTGACAGTGAGAACAATTAATCAGTGGAACAACTTGCCTCCAGAAGTTGTGAAGGCTCCAACACTGGAAGTCTTTAAGAAGATGTTGGATAGCCATTTGTCTGAAATGGCATAGGGGTCCTGCCTAGGCAGAGGGTTGGACTAGATGACCTCCAAGGTCCCTTCCAACTCTGCTATTGTATTGTATTGTATTGTATGTACCACTTTCATCCTAATCTGTATTGCTGACGAGAACCTTTAAGGCAGTAGTGAAATCTAAATATATTTTTTTGCCACCGGTCACGGGGGCGTGACTTGGTGAGTGGTGTGTATCATGTGACTAGGTGGGTATATCCAATTTTTTTCCACTTTTTAAAGCATTTTTTTTCCTGCCGGTTTGGGCAAATAGGCAAGGGGGGGGAAAGCTTTAAAAGGGTGGGGGAAGGTTCTGATGATCGTGTGGTTCCCAGCTGATTCATGTAACCGTTGGAAGCTTTTTTCCTGCTCTTTAAAGCATTTTTATTCACCTGAACCAGCAGGAAAAACAATGCTTTAAAAAGCAGACATGTCCACAAGCCCAAAGATATTAGTGTAAGATAAAGGATTGGCTTACGGAGATCATGGGAATTACCGTTCAACTAAAACCAGAGGTTTAATTATGGGGGATAAACCCCGGTGGCATAAGGAGGAAAGACTGGAATCTTTTTATACATATTACCACTGCAGCTAGAATAGTATTCGCGCAGTTTTGGAAAGGGAAGGAACTACCATCAGACCAACTAATTATCAACAAAATCTTCTGGTGTGCTGAATGCGACAGACTAACATATATTCTTAAAGACAGACAGGAAACAATATTTTACAAAGTTGGGGAAAAGGATACGAATGGACAGAGGTAAAAAGATTAGGGGATGAGCGATAGGGGAAAATGTGCAGTGCAGATATATAAATAGTAAATAAAATAAATATATGGAGCAGTAACAACTATAAAGAACTAAGGATTAATAAATGTAAGATGTAGATAGGCAGAAATAACTTGAAATGTAGTAACATGATATATGATGTTACTTTGCAAGCGTATGCATATAGGGGGCGAGTCACTCCCAGTTGTATCTATGTAGTTTTGTCTTGCTAATGTCCTTTTTCTGTTTTCTTTTTTTCTGTTCTTAGTTTATTATAATGATAATAATTTTAAAAAGCGGGGGGAAAGCTTTCAGACAATCGCACGGCTCACAGGTGAGCTGCGCGATCCCTCTGAAGTTTATTTTTTTCCTACGACACTAAATTATACAGGGTAGTAAAAACTGAGAGAGAGTGTGAGGAGCTCCAGAGGGATCTCTTGACACTGGGGGAGTGGGCAACCCAGTGGCAAATGAGCTTCAACATTAGTAAGTGCAGAGTGATGCACGTTGGGACAAAAAACCCCAACTATATCTATAAACTGGTGGAGTCTGGGGCAACTAACCAGGAAAGGGACCTTGGTGTCCTGGTGGACAGCTCAATGAAGGTGTCAACCCAGTGTGCCGCAGCAGTGAAAAAAGCAAACTCATTGCTAGGGATCCTTAGGAAGGTTATAGAAAATAAGTCAGCAAGTGTCATTTTGCCTCTTTATAAATCTATGGCGAGGCCCCATCTGGAGTATTGTGTAGAGTTCTGGTCACCATACCTTCCGAAGGATATTATGGAAATGGAAAAGGTGCAGAGGAGGGCAACCAGAATGATTAGGGGGCTGGAACACCTTTCTTACCATCTGAGGCTGCAACGGCTGGGCCTCTTCACTCTAAAACGATGGCGCCTGAGAGGTGGCCTGATTGAAGTCTATAAAATCATGCACGGTGTGGACAAAGTAGAAAAGGAAAAACTGTTTTCCCTATCGCACAACACTAGAACTAGGGGGCACTCCATGAAACTTTTGGAAGCTAGACCTCAAACAAATAAGAGGAAGTACTTTTTCACCCAGAGGATCACTGGTCTATGGAACTCCCTGCCAGAAGAAGTGGGGACAGCTGTCAGCCTCGACACCTTTAAGAAAGGATTAGACGAGTTCATGGAGAACAAGGGTATCCATGGCTATCATTATGGATGCCTAAGGACACCCTCCGGGTTGGAGAGATAGGCAGGATATTTCTCAATGCCATTTGCAGGGAATCATAAGCAGGTGAAGACATCTGCTTGGGAATACCCTGAAGCAAATGGTGAGCCACTGTGTGAGACAGAATGCTGGACCAGATGGGCTGTGGCCTGTTCCAGCAAGGCTAATCTTATGTTCTTATTGTTTCACAGAACCAACCACAATCATCCCTACCGTTCTGGCTTTTTTTTTTTTAAATACAGTTCTGGCTGAAACCGGGAGGATGGATTCTACCTCTGCGTTAAGGTGTCTGATTTGGGAAAACTCACTTTCATTTCAGGCAGCCAGTAAAGTCCTGCCATCAGCTGCGTTGGGGAATAAATGGCACACTTAAGGGAATGTAATTTAACAGAGTAGCAAACAAATGACTCCTGTCTGGTCTCCACATGCAGCAGCTACATATTGGGCTCTATTGATTTGTTCAGGAAGATTCAGCTGGACGAGACCAGCAGTTGGCAAAGAACATCCCAGGGAGGGAAGGAATGGACTTTTTCCATATGAAATGGACCTAAAGGCCAATCCTTAACTTGGTGACCTGCAACAGGATAAAAGCAGACCTGAGAATGAAACCAGAACTTGTTCAGACTCTGAACGATATTTATCCGTGGCAAAGGTTGGGATTTGTTGGGATTTGTGAGCCCACAAAAGTGTCTCCTGGTCCTGCCTGGACAATTTCTGGTCCAGATCCATCTCTTCCAAAGAAGAACGGGGACTTTTCTAACACAGATGCCAAACTGCATTCCCCCATAAAACAAAGCGTGATATTTGGATCAATAGGGCATCTTACAAAGGAAGGAAATTAAGTTTGGCATTCCTCAACGTCCACTCGTAAGCGGTCACTTAATTTCAAGATCGTGAGAGGCACAGCTGGGAAAGGATCTGAAGCACAGGGTCAGCAGGACATCTGAAATGAGCTCGCAGCACTGTGCGAGCTCATTTGGTTGAGAACACTCTCTACAAGGGGCTCCCCTTGAAGAGCACCCGAAGGCTTCAACTGGTCCAGAATGCGGCCGCATGGGTAATTATGGGGGCGACGCGACACTCCCATGTAACACCCCTCCTGCGTGAGCTGCACTGGCTTCCAGTGGTTTTCCGGGTGCGATTCAAGGTGTTGGTTACCATCTTTAAAGCGCTCCATGGCTGAGGACCTAGGTACCTACGAGATCGCCTTCTGCCACCAAGAGCCTCCCACCGGCCAGTACGCTCCCATAGAGGGGGCCTCCTCATGGTGCTGTCGGCTAGACAATGTCGACTGGCGACACCCAGGGGGAGAGCCTTCTCCATGGGAGCCCCTGTCCTCTGGAACGAATTGCCCCCGGAATTAAGAACTATCCCTGACTTACGCACCTTCCGCCGTGCTCTCAAAACCTTTCTCTTTCAACAAGCCGGGCTGGCATAAAGCATGATTTAAAAATTTTAATTTTAAATTTTATTATTTTAACCAGGGTTAGTTTGGGTTTTTTCCACGTTTCGGCCAATATTTTAATTATGTCTTTTAAAAGTTTTCTTTTAACTTTTATATATTTGTTTTTATTTTGGCTGTACACCGCCCTGAGTCCTTCGAGAGGAGGGCGGTATAAAAAACCAATAAACTAAACTAAACTTATACAAAGGCTATTATGCAACAGTATTATTATGCAAATACATAGATCTCTACAGATCAACTTGAAGAGCTAGTTTTGCTCAGCTTATTGATATTTGAATCCAAGTCAAGATATAGTAACTATGACTTGGAAGGTTTTTGGAGAAGGATTCAAAGACGAAATAGTTGCTTGAGACAGCAGTAAAAGGTAGTAAGAGTAAAGTCCTACGCTTAGGTAAGAAAAACCAAAAATACACATATAGACTGGGAGAAACCAGGCTTCATAGCAGTGACTGTGAGAGGGATCTTGGAGTCTTAGTGGACAACCAGCTAAACATGAGCCAGAAGTGTGCAGTGGCAGCCAAAAAAGCCAATGCAACCCTAAGTCGCATTAACAGAGGGATATAATCAAGATCAAGTGATGTACTAATACAACTCTATAAAGCCCCTAGTAAGGCCACCCCTAGAGTACTGCACCCAGTTTTGGTCACTGCACTATAAAAAAGATGTTGAGACTCTAGAAAAAGTGCAGAGAAGAGCAACCAGGATGATGAGGGAAGTGGAGACTAAAACCTTTGAAGAACAGTTACAGGAACTGGCCATGGCTAGTCTAGAGAAGAGGAGGACCAGGGAAGTCATGATAGCAGTCTTCCAACATTTGAGGGGCTGCCACAGAGAGGAGGGGGTCAAGCTATTTTCCAAAGCACCCGAAGGCCAGAGAAGGAAGAATGGATGGAAACTGATCAAGGAGAGATTCAACCTGGAACTAAGGAGGAACTTTCGGACAATGAGAACAATCAATCAATGAAACAGCTTGCCCTCGTAAGTTGTGGGAGCTTCATCACTTGAGACTTTCAAGAAGAGGCTGGACAGAGGAATCATAAACTGCTCAAGTTTCACCGGAAGAAGAAAGCTACTCAGTTTCCACAATATGATCTTGAACACATACCTACCATTTTCAAGAAGAACGTCAGGAATCACTTTGAAGTTCTGCACTTAATTGATGACCAGAACAATTACACAGTGAACTTAAAATACATTATGAAAGATTTATGCGGTGAAAAAAGAATACCAAAAATGAAGGAACTGACAAAAAACAACCTGGATGTCAGAACAAACTGTGCAAATTGCCAAGAAGGGAAGCCAAAGCTACAAAAAAGAGAAATCTCAGAAATGAACTTAACAAAGCATTGGAGACAAGAGAGAAGAGAGAGAGAGAGAGAGAGAGAGAGAGAGAGAGAGAGAGAGAGAGAGAGAGAGAGAGAGAGAGAGAGAGAGAGAGAGAGAGAGAGAGAGAGAGAGAGAGAGAGCGCTCTTGGAAGACACAAGAAGCAGAGTTACATTTTAAAGATATAAAGGTAAAGGTTCCCCTCACATGTACAGTATGTGCTAGTTGTTCCTGACTCTAGGGGGCAGTACTCATCTCCGTTTCAAAGCTGAAGAGCCAGCACTGTCTGAAGACGTCTCCGTTGTCATGTGGCTGGCATGACTCAATGCCAAAGGCGCACGGAATGCTGTTCCCTTCCCACCAAAAGTGGTTCCTACTTTTCTACTTGCGTTTTTACAAGCTTTCGAACTGCTAGGTTGGCAGATGTTGGGACAAGTAATGGGAGCAAGGAGGGACAAGGAGGAGGAGGAGGAGGAGGAGGAGGAGGAGGAGGAGGAGGAGGAGGAGGAGGAGGAGGAGGAGGAGGAGGAGGAGGAGGAGGAGAAGAAGAAGAAGAAGAAGAAGAAGAAGAAGAAGAAGAAGAAGAAGAAGAAGAAGAAGAAGAAGAAGAAGAAGAAGAAGAAGAAGAAGAAGAAGATAAGAATTCCATTTTTCCCTAAGGTTTCAAGGAGGCAAAAGGTAGGCAAAAGGGCCTACCCATGCTCTTCTAATGCTTTGTAAATGCATTCCTTTGTAATACCAGACAGGTATTGCTACTACCTTTGAGAAATACACTACAGGCCTTGAGGTCGCATTCTCCCATACCTCTTCAGAACATGCTTTCAGAGCATTCACAACTTCTGGAGGCAAGCTGTTCCACTGATTAATTGTTCTAACTGTCAGGAAGTTTCTCCTCAGTTCTAAGTTGCTTCTCGCCTTGATTAGTTTCCACCCATTGCTTGTTGTTCTACCCTCAGGTGCTTTGGAGAATAGCTTGACTCCCTCTTCTTTGGGGCAACCCCTGAGATATTGGAAGACCACTATCATGTCTCCTCTAGTCCTTCTTTCCATTAAACTAGACATACCCAGTTCCTGCAACCGTTCTTCATATGTTTTAGTCTCCAGTCCCCTAAGCATCTTTGTTGCTCTTCTCTGCACTCTTTCCAGAGTCTCCATGTCTTTTCTACATAGTGGTGACCAAAACTGGATGCCGTATTCCAAGTGTGGCCTTACCAAGGCCTTATAAAGTGGTATTAACACTTCACAAGATCTTGATTTTATCCCTTTGTTTATGCAGCCTAGAACTGTGTTGGCTTTTTTGGCAGCTGCTGCACACGGCTGGCTCCTATTGAAATGGTTGTCCACTAGGACTCCAAGATCCCTCTCACAGTTGCTCCTATTTGATCGGAGTCTATGGAGATTCTCAGTCATGCACGTCATGATTCTCCCAAAGGGGCTTTTCTTTTCTTTTTCCATGAAGCAGCTGAACTTTCAGAGCTCAAGAAGCTTCTTGGATGAGAAATGAAACGGCTTCAAAGAAGAACCAGAAAGTCCAGGGGCTTCTTGGGGGGGGGGGGGGGGAGGAAAAGCACCTTTGGGATTTGGTCAGAATATTATTTTCTCGCTGTGAAGGGTGTGTGGCTCTCAGTTGGATGTCAGGATCACCAATCTCAACAGCTTTGTAAGATAGAATGGAGACAAGAAACACGGGCCTAATGGTCAGCTCCTTTCAGAGAACTTTCGATGGGGATGGTTTGCTGAGGGCGTCGTCCCTGGCAGCGGATTATGGGTGGTTGCAGTGGTTTTGTGGGGGAGGGTGATTAGGCAAGTCACGGTTGCATGCGTTGTGTGCTCCTACAACACATTTACTCATGTGCCCTCTGCTGATGTAGTTGGCTCAACTTTAATCCGCCCTCATATTCTGTTCTCTAGGTAACCAACAGATTTGGTTCTCATTGCAGCAGAGCAAAACACTAATTGGCGATCCACTGAATGAACACATCTGCAGCCTGTCCTAAGAACTTGGCACTTGCATGCAGATATAGATACACATACCTTTAAAGCGCTCCAGGGCAAGGGACCTGGTTATCTGCAAGACTGCCTCCTGCTACCTCCTGCAGTATTCTGCTACCAAATACCTCCCACCGACCAGTTCGCCCCCACAGAGAGGGCCTCCTCAGGGTGCCGTCGGCTAAACAATGTTGGCTGTTGACCCCCAGGGGGAGAGCCTTCTCTGTGGCAGCCCCTGCCCTCTGGAATGACCTACCCCCTGACCTATGGACGACCACCGACCTACGCCCTTTTCCGTCGGGCCTTGAACACCTATTTATTTTGTGCGGCCAGCCTGGCGTAGTTTTTAATTTGTTTTAGCAGGGGTTTTAGCAGGGGTTTTAGGACAGGCCAACTATTTAATGTATTTTTAATGTATTCTATGTTTTATATTATCGATTTTACCTGCCTGTACACCGCCCTGAGTCCCAGTAGGTAGAAGGTGCGGTATATACATTTAATAAATACCAAATACCAAATACAAACCCTTCATCTACTGCACTGCTACTATATCCAAGATCAACCCACTACCCAAAGCCAATTTCTCCTCCACAATTGCAAGGGTTTTACTCCCAGGCACTGACCCAGCAAGACAAAGTATTTGCCCATCAATGAAAACTTGGTGCCATTGCTCTAGAACAGTGGTGGCTAACTTTTTTGTCGAGGCGTGCCAAAGGTGGCCGGAGCAGGATGTCGCATGCATGCATGCCACACCCATACACATACATGCACAACACCTCCCGCATGCACACACACACACACACACACACACACACACACACACACACACACACACACACACACGTGCCTGCTGAGGCCTCTGGACTTCCGGGAGGAGTGTTGGGCCATTTTTTGTCTCCAGAAGTCTGGGGAGGGTAAGAAACGGCTCAACACACAAACCGGAAGTTGGGGAATTGACTTCCAGGTTGCCCGTTGGGCCGTTTCTCTCCCTCCTGAGGCTTCCCTGAAGCCTCCAGAGGGCGAAAAACCACTTTGGCCTGTCCAAATCCAGTCGTCTCTATTGGCTGGCAGGATGTGGGGCTGGGCTCTTTCCAAGCCGACCTAGAGACAGCAAAGATCCCACTTGGGAGTGTTTGTATACAAAGCAGATCCTAAGCTCTGTCTCTTCCTTGGGATACAGGGGTAGAGTGGGGAGTTGGCTTCCCTAAGAGTTAGAGCTGCAGACTGCAATCCACGTGCTTGCTAACTAGGCCTTCTCTCTTATGGAAGCAGGGGGACCCTACATGGAGTCTGCCAGGTACAAGATTTTCTCCTCTTTCTCTTTTAAGACACCTGCTTCTTTTCTGCACTATTTCAGGGATCTGTAGACTGGCACACAGGGGGGAGGATATCCACTCCATGGCTGTGTAAGGCACACCAGAAGTGTGGAAAAAAGATTTACAACTCACAGCTCTTAGGCGTCCCAAGATAAGCTCCTCTGGACCTCCTCAGTCTGTTATTTATGATCCCGTTTGTCCAATGCAACAACTTATTTTTTTTTAACTGCTTTGCTCTTCCATGAAAATCCCCACGGCTTTTTCTGCCCGTTACAAGATGAGGAAAGAGTTTTCCCCGCGACTAAAGATATACTTCGCAAGTCTTAAAGAAACCCGAATGGACGACAACCCAAGGAGACATTCAGAAAAGATTAAAGTTATCTCTCCAGCGACTAAATATAGACAGGTCTGTATTCAGCTGCGTGCTGAAAATAGCCGGTCTGAAAGGTCTTCCAACTTCCAGTCACTATTCTGCTGCCTGGTGATTCCTGGCCGGGGGGGGGGGGGGGGGACAGGGTGTGTGTGACAATCCTTTCAAGGGAAGGAGGGAGAGAAACTGCAAGTCTGCCATCTCTCCCTAGCGACTGTGGCAGGGCAGCACTTACAAACACAAGGAAAAAGAAGGCCTTAGATGCCCAGTTCATGAAAGGCACATGCGTCCTTGATTCACTGCCCAGGGAAAAGAGCCAGGGGTTCGGTCTAAAGGATGACAGTCCTGATGCCACTCAAACCTCTGGAAGGCACAGATGGCAGGCAGCAGCACAGAGAAGGCCTGCCGCCTCTCATCCAATGAAGTTCAGGAAGTGGGCACATTGAGGCTTGTCTATAAATACTATGCGTTCTTGACCCCTGTAGCATAAGGAGAGTGCCTTGATAGACTCCCTTATGTGGGCCCCTACTGGGATTCAGTCAAGGACTCTCACCATCTTTCTCCACCAGCAACCAGGTGGCCACTTCCTTGGTTCATTTCCTGGATCTCCTCACACAACCGGGGAGCACTGGCAAGCGAGGGGGACACCCATCCAAGACTCTTGAGACCCACCTATCCCAGGTGGTGACTAAGGCCTCCGTCAAACTACCCACCAGATCCCCAGGAAAACTGCCAAGTTTTCTCTTATGGAATCCTACACAAGGCCCAGATTAGGCTTAGCAAATGCTTTGACAATGACAACGTGCAACTCCATGCCTTTGAGGCAAGGAGGGGTGGAGGAGGTGGTGGCAGAGCTTGAGGCCAGCATTCAGTCCGGGCACATGTCTTTCCTGACGAATATCTATTACCGCCATTTGAAAAATGGAATGCAGCTGGTTGTGCCACCACCCTGACAACGCTGTCACTGCTGTCCAAATCAATTTCAGTAAAGCCAACAGCTGGAGAGAAAGCATTTTGTCCGAGGCCTTTAAATATAACATTAAATGACACTTAATGTGGCTATTGACACCTGATCAATAAGTGACAGACCCCTATAGAGTTCTGGCCAGGCATGTGAAGAAGTATAAGCCTAGACCAGAAGTCCTCAAACTATGGTCCCACTGGAGCCATTAATCCAGCCCACGTGGGACTACGAGGTTGCCCCACCTACCTGCTGGCCCTCACCTGCCTTCTGGAGGCCAGGGAGGCCAAAAATGGGATGTGTGGAGGCCTCTGAAAGCCAAAAATCAGGTCCATTTTTTGCCTCTGGGGCAGAGGTGGTATTCAGCAGGTTCTGGCCAGTTCTGGAGAACTGGAGGTGGAAATTTTGAGTAGTTCGGAGAACCGGCCAATACCACCTCTGGCTGGCACTGCCCCCATCTATTCTCTGCCTCCCGAATCCCAGCTGATCAGGAGGGAATGGGGATTTTGCAGTAACCTTCCCCTGGAGTGGGGAGGGAATGGGGATTTGGTAGTAACCTTCCCCTGCCACGCCCACCAAGCCACACCACACCCACCAAGCCACGCCCACAGAACTGGTAGTAAAAAAAATTGAATCCCACCCTTGGACTGGCGTGACTTGGTAATAGTGTTCCGATATTTGAAAGGCTGCTACAAAGAAGAGGGAAGTCATTATTTTCCAAAGCAGCAGAACGCAAGAGAAGAAACAACAAATGAAAACTAATCAAGGAGCGAAGCAAGCCAGAACTAAGGAGAAATTCCCTGACACTGAGAGCAATTAATCAGTGGAACTGCTTGCCTTCAGAAGTTGTGGTTGCTCTGTCACTGGAGATTTTTTAGAAAAGACTAGACAACCATTTGTCTCACACGGTATAGGGTCTCCTGCTTGAGCAGGGGGCTGGACTAGAAGACCTCCATGGTCCCTTCCAACTCTGCTGATGTTCTAAGCTCTTCCTTCCCTCTGCCAATCAACCAGTCTTCCCTCACTGCTCTCTCTTAATCCTCTTCTGAAATCCGTGTGACATTCCCAAAGCAATTCTGAATAGCTGTCCCTATGCCTTTTTTGGCAGAGGGAGAGAAGGATATCCAAAGGGCTGAAAGAACGAAGCAGGAGTTTTGCAAAGCAAGGGCTCGCAGATTGAACAGTACAAGTATTTGTTAATTACATAGGAGATGAAGAGAAAGGCATTTGGAAATGGTTTATAAATCAAGCTTGGCTTACCTTTCAAAGACATCAGAAGAAGAAAGCATTTCAAGATCCCCCATTCCCCCTATTTCCCAAATATGGAAAGTGTTTATTCTGCTAACACAGAATAAAAGGCTTTTAGGAGAACTGGTAAAAGACAAGATCCCAGCAAAGATCTCTAGATAAACAGAAGGAGACAGAGGAGCAAAAATAAGGAAGAGGAAGGAAGACCCACCGGGAGAGATCTTTGTTAGGAATGTAATCCTAGTGTTGGGTGGGCAATATATATATAAAGCATGATTGGAATATGGTATCTGTAACTTTAACTGCTACAGTGAGATGTGATTGGCTGCTGTTTCCTCAATCAGCCAGAAGAGGAAGCCAGAATCACTGTTAGCTGCTGATCCTTGGATGATGGTTGCTCTGTATGTTGGTTATTGATCAGCGAGGAGAATCGTGAGTTGAGTAACTGTAAGCCAAAGTTTGAGTAATAGACTGTGTATATGATTCAGGATTACTTATCACTTGTTTGTGAAGAAGTGTCTCTTACTTTATTTTCCAACGCAAGTAAAAGTCTACTTGTTTTACATTCAGTGTCTGTGACTGATAGTGTGGATACTTAACAACATATCTCTTGCTACATTCCATTGCACATTTTTTGGTCTCCTAACGGAGATATCCTTCACAATCTTGTTTGCAGCAGGTAACATAGAGAAGAAGTAACGCTCATGCTCCATTCAGGGCTGGATTTGGATCCAGTTTGGGGTTTTCTTGATATGGCTGGGATAATTCTGTCATTGCTTTTAATCTCTGAGCTAGATGAACATAGAAAGCCCTGCCAGCAAGGCTCTCCTCTGTCTTGTGGTTGGTGCATGTTGTACTCTGGGACCTTGCTACTCTCTCTGCAAAGGCCCTTCCCCCAATCTCCCAGAAGGGTCCTTCCCTGGCCTGAGTCCCGCCCCCCCCCCCTCAGTGTGGAGAAGCAGGCTAAGTAAATAAACCCATAAACCTCCCTGATAGAGCCAAGAAGGAGCGCCTGGTATAGTCCTCCCAGATGTTTAACCTGAGAGAGACCATGGACATGTTCTGCTCACAATCTGCGATGCGTCCAAAAATACAGCATCTCAAAGAGCTTTTAGAAAATCCATCTAAATGGTTCCAGATTTCTCGGGTGAGTGTCTGAGACACAATTACACATGCTGTGCCAGAATTGGAGCACAGAAATCTGCCTAATGATTGAAAGGGAAATATATCAAAGGGAGCACAGCTGACTTCCAATCACAAGCGCATTGGCTGCTTGGCTAAGGAGAGCTTCTTTGCTAAATGATATCATAAAAAGCAGTAGATGACTGATTATTGCTAGGAGCTGGAGCTTTAGTGGATGTTCACGTTAAAGAGAAAAATTATGACTGGTGCCGGTTAGATGCCCTCTGAAAATTGCAGCTGTGTTACTTTGATTTACAGCAGTACTTATATCACCAAATATATCGGTGTAGAACTGCTGGGCCCTTTCTCTTCCTTAAAACTTTAAAGCTCAAGATGCTTTCTTCCCATTCATCTTAATGAGGAATAAAAACTACAGCAATCACAGAATTAAGAAGAGCTGCCAACGGGGTAAAAACACCTTTGGGGTAAGCACAGTGAATTTATGATTTACTAGCTAAGCTAACATCCTGGGGTTGTTGTTTTTCTTGGTGGGGGGCGATATAATGAAAGTGCAGTTCCAGTCCTTTCCCCAGCCCAATTCATCTAATTCTCCTCTCTTCTCTGAGGTCCCCATTACCAGCAAGCTCAATAACAAGAGGCTGGGAAAAGCCAGAGAGAGATGGAAGTCTGACTGAGGAAAGGCTGTGTTGTGGTCCGCCGGCGGCCTGCGGAGCTGGCAGCAGAGTCAGACAATGAGGTGGTTGGGGAGGAAGATGGGCCAGTCCTGGAGTCTGGGGAAAGCTCAGACGAGGGCTCTGCGTCGGAGGCAGAGAGGGGCCAGGGCCATCTGGGAATTATGTGCTGCCTCTGGAGTCTGACATCAGTGAGGCAGAAGAGCAGTGTGAGCCTGTTCCCACTGTGCGCAGAGCTTCCAGAAGGCAAGAACAATTAAGACAAAAAGGGTGACTTGAGAGTAAGGCTTGGAGATGATTGGCCCTTCCCATAATACATAAAAGAGGAGCAAATGAACGTGAGCCTTTGCAGGAAGCAACTTTGTTCATTCTGGTCGGTTCAAACTCTGAGAAGCTGCATTTGACTCTGTGCTCCGTGTGGCCTTGCAAAGCTAATTGGCAATGAGGTCACTGGCAGCGTTTCAAGGGAGATAAAGGTGGGCGCTTATTAACATTGCCCTGAAAGACTTTGGCAGACTTCTGTCAGACTCTTCACAGACTGTTTGTGAATCATTACAGGCTGTGAATGACCATAATTCACAGCAGTTTAAATAAAAGAAGGTTTTTGGGACTCAGCATGTGATTTTTAGTGTCTCGGGACACCTAGGTCAGAATAGGCTGCTCCTTTCGCCCCTTTCCTGAGAGCCTCCCACCCTGGCAGAAAAAAACCCCAAGAGAATGCTCTGTTGGGGCCGACTGCAATCCAAGATACTCTGGTCTCAATTAGGCAGAGGACTCTTATCCATGGTGGCCCATCTCCAGTGGTGGGCCCTTGACACAAGCAAGACAAGTTCCTCCAGCTTTTAGTGAACAACGGTGCCTGAAATGATCTTTACAGTAATATGGACACACGGACACACGGACACAGCGGTCACTTACTCCAATGGACAAATAGCATTAATTGGGGCTCCCCTTGAGGTGCACCCGGAGGCTCCAGCTAGTTCAGAATGCGGCCACGCGGGGGATTTTGGGAGCCTCAAGATGCTCCCACGTGACACCTCTCCTGCGCGAGCTGCACTGGCTGCCTGTGGCTTTCCGGGTGCGCTTCAAGGTATTAGTAACCACCTTTAAAGCGCTCTATGGCACGGGACCTGGTTACTTGCAAAACCGCCTCCTGCTACCAAATGCCTCCCACCGACCAGTTCGCTCCCACAAAGAGGGCCTCCTCAGGGTGCCGTTGGCCAGGCAATGTCGGCTGGCGACCCCCAGGGGGAGAGCCTTCTCTGTGGCAGCCCCTGCCCTCTGGAATGACCTACCCACCGACCTACGCACGACCACGGACCTGCGCCTCTTCCATCGGGCCTTGAAAGCGCACTTATTCCGTGCGGCTGGCCTGGAGTAGTTTTTAATCGTTTTTACCAGGGGGTTTTATCTGGATTTTAGAACAGGCCACCCATTTAATATCATTTTTAGTGTATTTTAATATATTTTGATGTTTTTATTGTCGATTTTATTGATGCCTGTTCACCGCCCTGAGTCCCGAAAGGGAAAAGGGCGGTATACAAATCAAAAATAAAGTAAAGTAAAGTAAAAGTAATTACCTTCAGCTGCCCTTTTGAAGAAGACTTTGCAGCTTCCACAGGTCAGCGCTCCGTAGTGGCATCCTGACGCTTCGTCCCCACATATCAGGCATGTCTTCTGTGGTGGGAAATAATAGTCAATCGGCAGAACGTGGTCCCTTCCAGATTCCAGCCTTTGGAGGCGAAAGAGAAAAATCAGGAAAAGAATCATTAGAAGGCGATTTAGGAGAAGCCAGTCTTTACCAGGAGCCCCCATGCTTGAAAGTGACAAGGAATCCTGGCTGCCTATCAACCTTCTCTAAGGACCTCCTCAGGACACAACCGGAGATTGAATTGGAGCAGGTTCTCCACCTCGGTGATTTTGAATCCCACCACTGGGCCCAGAACTTCTCTTGTAAGTCCTGCCCAGTTTCTGGTGATCACTTAGAGCAGGGGTCCCCAACCTTTGCAACTTTAAGTCTGAAGGACTTCAGCTCCCAGAATTCTCCAGAAGTCTGGGAGCTGAAGTCCTTCAGACTTAAAGTTGCAAAAGTTGGGGACCCCTGACTTAGAGAATCTCTCCCATTTCCTGCAATCCTCTTTTGAGCGGCAACAGCTCCCTATGAGGAATTATTTATAATTATTAATTACACAGAGGAGGTATTGAGTCTGCCATCTGCACTTCTATAACTGTCTAGTTTGGTTCTGCAGCCCATCAAGACAGACACGGACTTCAGAGGAGAATCAGAACTGCAGAAAAAACAATGGCTGCCAACCTGCCTTCCATTGAAGACCTGGACACGAGTCGAAAAGAGGGGCGTGAAAATATCTACAGACCCCTCGCATCCTGGGCATCAATTGTTTCAACTCCTAACCTCAAAACGACACCATAGAGCACTGCACACCAACACAACTAGACACAAGAACGGTTTTTCCCAAACGCCATCACTCTGCTGAACAAATAATTCCCTCACCACTGTCAAACTATTCACTAAGACTGCATTACTATTACTATTAATCTTCTCATCGTTTCTATCACCCATCTCCTCCCACTTATGACTGCAGGGCTGTAACTTTGCTGCATGTATCCTTACGGTTTATATTGATATTGATTGTTTCCTGATTGCTTATTTGTATCTGATGACTATCATTAAGTGTTATTGCTATTGTTGCACCTTATGATTCTTAACAAATATATGTTGTCTTTTTATGTACACTGAGAGCATCTGCACCAAAGACAGATGCTTCCAAACACATTTGGCCAATAAAGAATTCTATTCCATTCCATTCCATTCCATTCCATTCCACTCCACTCCGTTCTATTCTATTCTATTCTATTCTATTCTATTCTATTCTATTCCAGAAGAGCAACATTTCTTCCTTCTGGACATAAAGCTTCAACTTGCCTCCTTAACGTTTCCCTTCCTCTTTAGATATGGAACTTCTGCCTATCAGGAGAAGTGTTGGTGCTGCCACAGGTCACAAATACAATTTTACCATTTTTTAATACAGCCAGATGTTAGTTCATTGATGTAATAAATAGCAATTTTCAACAGAATAGTCGCTATCAAGAAAGAAGGGTGTCCACCTTTCTGTTCTCCCCCCACCACCATTTCATAATTATTCACTCTTCTTCCTTATTTTCTTTTCTAATGTTTATACAGCTTTTAATGTTGTTAACATGTCTCCAATAAAAATTACATCCAAGAAAGGATAACCCAGGAGAGAGGGTGAAATACAAATGCATTTGTAGCCACTGTCAACAAGATTGAAAGGTCTCTTCAATTCTGTCCTACGCAGATGGAGGTTGAATGGGGTGGTTGTGTAGACATAGGCAAAAGGTTGGCTCTTTCCCCTTGTTTGGGCATCTTCCCTGTTCACCTGATGAAGGTAGGAGGGAGGTGAGCTTTGAAGTTGGTCTGGGCTGCAATCACAGGTCCAACCTCTGTGATTTGCTCTGCATGGGGCTGCACTTGAACGTCACTCAGGAATGACAGGAAGCAATATTCTATCAAAGTTGGGAAAGATGGTATGACTGGATGGAGGTAAAGAGACTAAGGGATGAGAGATAGGGAAGGATATAAAATGTAGATATATAGATAGTAAATAAAATGAATGTATGGAGCAGGGGCAGCTATGGGGAATTGATAGATGTAAGATATAGACAAATAGAAATAGCTGGAATATCTAGGAATGTAGTAAGATGGTATACGATGTTACTTGGTAACTGTGTACATATAGGGGGTGGGTTACTCCCAGTTGTATCTTTGTAGTTTTGCTTCGTCTTGTCAATGTCTTATATATGTTCTTTTTTCTGTTACTAATTTACAATAAAAAAAATATTTTTTTTAAAAAAGGAATGTCTGTTGGTGCAGAACCAGCTGCCTATTCAGTGGTAGTCAGACCCATTATTGTCATCTGACATGGTCCTTACAGGAGAGCCACTGATTACCAGCTTGTTTCCAAACGGCATTCAAGACTCCCAGGATCCCCCAGAAGGGCTTGGGCAAGGGTCTTTGAGACCCCTTCCTTCTAGAGAGAATCTGTTCATTCTACCATTCTATCCTAAAGGGCCCTCGGTCAATTTCATAGCTGAATGGGGATGTGAACTTAGATCAATGCAGCAATTGTGGTTTCACAATATCCAAATGCATACACATATGAACACACCAGCCTGGTAAATAAAAAGTGTCACCAAGTCTCCAAAGATTTTTCTTAAAGTGCCCGCAAGGTATTTACTCAAACAAAAATGTAAATGCAAGTAGAAAACAACATGAACGATCACATACAGAACATTTACACTTATACTCATTCCTACCATGTTACCTAAAAAGGGATAACGGTCCCTTTTCAAGGATAACTTTGACATTCATACCCTGTTTCCCCGAAAATAAGACTTCCCAGATAATAAGCCCAATTGGGCTTTTGAGCGCATGCGCTAAAATAAGCCCTCCCCCCAAAATAAGCCCTCCCTGAAAATATTGCAACACAGCAGCAGCCATGAGGTGATCATGCTCACCACCTCCTGCACCTCAAAAATAAAAAGACCTCCTTGAAAATAAGGCCAAGTGCTTATTTGGGGGGGGGGGGGGCTTTCGGGTGCGCTTCAAGGTTTTGACGACCATCTTTAAAGCGCTCCATGGCTCGGGGCCTAGTTATATGCGAGACCGCCTCCTGCTCCATACATCCCTTCGGCCGATCCGCTCCCACAGAGAGGGCCTTCTCAGGGTACCGTCGGCCGGGCAATGCCGTCTGGCGACACCCAGGGGAAGAGCCTTCTCTGTGGCGGGCCCTGCCCTTTGGAACGACCTACCCCCTGAATTGCGTACCATCACCGACCTCCGCCTCTTCCGCCAGTGTCTAAAGACACATCTTTTTCAGCAAGCCGGCCTAGCCTAACCTCCCATGGGGACTATTTTAGAGAGTTTTAAATTGGGGATTTTAAAATTGGTTTTAGCATAGGACTAGAATAATTTAATATGTTTTTAAATTATGTATTTATTCTTTTGTATGTTTTTAAATTCCTGTGCGCCACCCTGGGTCCTCTGTGGAGAAGGGCGGGATATAAAAAAATAAATAAATAAATAAAAGAAAAAGAAAAAGAAAATAAGACCCTGTCTTGTTTTTGGGGAAACACGGGGTATAATATCTGTTCTTCTACATTGTCCAGAAAACAGTTGCCAAATACACATTGAGTCAAAAAAGCTGGCAATCATGAGCTGAGATGGCAGCAGCAACCCCTTCATTTTGCAAAGTAAAAGAAGAAGAAGTAGTTAAATAAAACTGAAGATCTCTCAAGATGAAGGATGTTTGCTGGACGGATTGCAATTAATGAAGTCTAAAGAGTTGCAAATTGAAGCACTTCCAGGGTTTAGTTGCACCTGGCAAATAATCCCAGCACATCTTCCTAAAGCATAATGGCGAGAGAATGCGGCAGTAGACAACCAGGCCAGACAGTGGGTACTCCAGAGACAATGGACACACAAACTAGGATGGACTACTAAAGTAGGTACTTCCCTGGAAGCTGTTTCTAGCCTCCTCTGTAGCAGGCCAGAGAAGCATTCTAATCTCATTCAGAACTAACAAGGACTCCAAAGCAATGAGTTCCAATTATGTTGTCCAAAATCTGTTGAGCGCTTGGGAGAAAGCTGGCAAGTGCTGCCAGCCAGACCACATGTTCTTCTTCTTGTTCTTCTCAAAGATTCCTTGTGTCTCTCATCACACTTGACCAAATAAAGAATTCAATTCATTGTTTACAGGTTTTTTTTTTAATCATCTGATGGGAAAAGTGGACTTGCAAGTCAGCAAACACCTGGCAGCTGCTTCAGAATCCTTGCCCTGTTTTGTGGCAAGCTCAACGCCTTTCTCCTGAGGGGCAACTGGTGGGGAAGGTTGGCCATCCAGCAAACATTCCACGTCTACATTCCGCTGACCTGCTTCACTCTTGCATTTCATGAAGCCTCCTGCCTCTCCACAGGAAGGCTCACTCGCTGCAGAGAACGGTTGCAGGAACTGGGTATGTCTAGTTTGATGAAAAGAAGGACCAGGGGAGACATGAGAGCAGTCTTCCAATATCTCAGGGGTTGCCCCAAAGAAGAGGGGGTCAAGCTATTCTCCAAAGCACTTGAGAGCAGAACAAGAAGCAATGGGTGGAAACTATGTAATCAAGGAGAGAAGCAACTGAGGAGAAATTTCCTGACAGTTAGAACAATGAATCAGTGGAACAGAAGTTGCCTCCAGAAGTTGTGAATGCCCCAACCCTGGAAGTCTTTAAGAAGATGTTGGATAGCCATTTGTCTGAAGTGGTATAGGGTTTCCTGCCTGGGCAGGGGGTTGGACTAGAAGACCTCCAAGGTCCCTTCCAACTCTGCTATTGTATTGTATTGGCTCCTGGCTCCTCTCTGCTCCCATTCATCTGCACTGACTTCTCCTCTGCCTTCAACTCCTGCGTGGTGGAATTCTGCAACTCTTTAAAGTCTCCATCAGATGCTAGAACCACGCAGGAGGCCTTTGATGGAGGAGATATTGAGCCCAGGTCATCCAGTCTTAAGAAGGCCTCCAGAATCTCTAAAAGCAACCTTCTGTTTTAACTTCCGATAGAAAACATGATGAAGCTAAGAAGCAGGCCAAGTCTCAGAATTTATTTCTCAGGCACATCCCTAAGCCAAAGCGAAGAGGGGGCCCTGCAAAATTGGGGGGGGGGAGGGAAGGGATTGAGGGAAGAGACCGAGGTTCCCATCTGCAGCTGGAAAACAGGCCTGGCAGCTTGCTCTTTGCAGCGCATTTCTGCAGCGCGAGTCCACAAAAATACCCTTTTAACATGCAAGCCAAGTGTCGGAGCCAAGATTGGCAACCTAGAAAACCAAGATAAGGCAGAGTGAAGCAGACACAACTTGTGCAGGAATGACGTGAGCCAGCAATTCCGCCGAGTTCACAACGGGAAGGTTAAGGCCAAAAGTGTTCGTATGGTTTGTGGGACAAAGAGAGAGAAAGAAACAAACTTTCGCCCTCGTCTTTCTCCTTGGTTTGAGATGGGAGAGAACGATTGCAGGGGCTTTCTCTGGCACTCTCCCGGATGAGCGAAATACTGGCGATTTCTTACCATGGAGGACTGATCGGCTAGGACAGGGGTCTGCAAAGTCGGCTCTTTTAAGACTGGTGGACTTCAACTCCCAGAATTCACCAGTCTTAAAAGAGCCGACTTTGCAGACCCCTGGGCTAGGAGCAGTCTGTGTGTGTGTGTGAGAGAGGGAGGGTGGGAGGGAAGGAGAGGGGGAGAGAGAAGGAGAATTAAGAATAGGTCATTCCAGCAAGCAGCCTGGTTTTCACAGCATGCTGTACGGACCAAGGGCAACCTTGAGCCAAATGACATTTCCACCTCTCCCTTCCCTTCCCCTCCTCCCATCCTGCCATCACTTGCGCTAAAAATTTCCATCTGAGCCACAACACACACACACACACACACACACACACACACACACACACACACACAAAGTCCATCCTTTTCAAGTAGAGCCAAGTCACAGAAATCTGTAATTCATTTATTTGTGGACGGCCTTTCAAAGTTCCCCAAAAAATCGCTTTCTTCCCTGAGAAAGGAAGGGTTATTTATTTATTTATTTTAATAACTACCTCTGACTGCTTGCCAATGAGGAACAAACCCCTCCTGGAAGGGGTTTAAAGGGACACAATTAACATCGATTTAACTTTCCCTGGTTAGATTTTTGTGCCTAGCTAGATTTTATGCATTAAAAAAAAAAAAAACACTTTGCTGCTGAAAAGTATGGGTTGATATATAGGGTGGCTAATCAGGTACTGCAATATAACAAACGGAGAAATTTTCTTTGCTGTTTTATTTCATTTAGAGTGCAGGGAACAAGTCCATTTTCCTCTTGTGGTGATGAGGCATTCAAAGCACACAACGTTTTCTCTGAAGCAAAGGCCCCCCCAAAGAACCTACTAAATTTCAGGGACAACCCTGAAGGACTGAAGCCATGCTAATCCTACAACCACCACATAACCAAACACCAACCTAGAATCTTCTATATAAATAAAAATGTAACAAGAGTTTGTTCAAAACCGCTAATCTCCAAAAGTACCGCACTGATCGCTTCCAAATTTTCACACAACGCTGATTTGAAATACAGCACCAATGATATATATATATATATATATGGATTGTGTAGATGTCACACCTGTGCCAGGTACACGCAATAGAAATATAAAAAATTGTTTAAAAGGTAGGTAGATGGATACAGAGAGAGCAGTGGGCCACAGGTATTATGTCATCCTTTATGACATAAAATACTCTGTCCATAAGATTCAAGGAGAAATATAGTAGGTAGGTAGGCAACTATAGGGATAGAGAGAGAGAGGAAGAAATGCAGCAGGTAGGTAGGTAGGCAGAGGGATAGAGAGAGGGAGAAATACAGTAGGTAGGTAGGTAGAGGGATAGAGAGAGGGAGAAATACAGTAGGGAGGGAGGGAGGTAGAGTGATAGAGAGGGAGACGGAGAAATACGGTAGGTAGGTAGGTAGGTAGGTAGGTAGGTAGGTAGGTAGGTAGGTGGATAGAGAGAGAGAGAGGAAGAAATATAGTAGGTAGGTAGGTAGGTAGAGGGATAGAGAGAGGGAGAAATATGGTAGGTAGGTAGGTAGGTAGGTAGGTAGGTAGGTAGGTAGGTGGAGAGAGGGAGAAATACAGTAGGTAGGTAGGTAGGTAGAGGGAGAGAGGGAGAAATACAGTAGGTAGGTAGGCTTGGGGTTATACAATGGTTGTGTGTACACGTTTGTGTGTACAGGTGCAGATCTACACACAGATTGGTTGACCATTTAACCAGACTGGGCCACAGCAATGTGTGGCCGGGAACGGCTAGTATATAATAGAAGTTGAGGAAGCTGTCTTATTATTAATTTTAAAAATAAGGGGGAAATTGTCTTAATGTGATACCAACCTATCTCAAACTCAAACTTAATTGTACTGAGGATACTAGTAATTTATACCTGGATAACCTGGATCCTTGAAGGAAGGCACTTCAACTTATCCTAGCTTTTTTTCTAGAGCCTTCTCTCATTTGTCCTGCAAAAGCCATGCTGGACAGGTAGCATGGGAGCTGCAGGGCAACACAGCTGGGGAAACGGCAAAATAAAGTCAAGCTCTGTAACTATTTTTGGGACAATAAAACAATTCCTCCCAAGAACCCAACCGTTGGCCACAATTTTGAAGCCCGCACAAAAATAGTTACCAAATTCTGCAGAGAGTTTTTAATGCTTCCTATTAAAAATTATTTTGAAGATTGAACAAACATCATAAATACTATAGTTGAGACCTGGAGACAACTGAGCCAAGAAACTATTCATATGAAATCTTATTTCTATGCAGAACTAAATACCACTTCCTTAATGACAGAATGACCCGAGGTGCCACCTTTCTAGATCAAAAATAGGGCTTAGCTCTATTGGACTTAATAAACAAAATAAGAATGCCTTCAATAAAAGTGAGATGTGGCATATTTTTATTTTATATGCTTGGATTTACTGATGTTTTTGCTTTTCTGTCGTAAGAGTGGCATGTGTTATCTTTTACATTGATCTGGACTGCACGTTTATTTGGCAAACTGCACTGGGTATTGTTAGAGAAGGAAAGGCAGAGCCTGGGGGGTCAAGAGAGGACTCTGCTTAGAATCGTTATGTGTCCACAAGGGCCTCATGTCCATACACACATCCTGAATTTCTTTGACTCTTAACTAGCAACAATGTAATGCTCAGTATTAGTTGTGTGGTCACACGGTGGCTCAGTGGCTAAGATGTTGAGCTTGTCGATCAGAAAAGTTGGCAGTTCGAATCCCTAGTGCCACGTAATGGCGTGAGCTCCCGTGACTTGTTCCAGCTTCTGCCAACCTAGCAGTTTGAAAGCATGTAAAAAATGCAAGTAGAAAAAATAGCAGCCACCTTTGGTGGGAAGGGAACAGCGTTCCGTGCACCTTCGGTGTTTAGTCCTGCCGGCCACATGACCACGGAGACGTCTTCAGACAGCGCTGGCTCTTCGGCTTTGAAACGGAGATGAGCATCGCCCCCTAGAGTCGGGAACGACTTCACATATGTGCGAGGGGAATCTTTACCTTTATCTTTATTAGTTGTGTAAATTCTTGAATATAGGCATGGACAAGAAACCTTTTTACCTGGAATGCAACATATCCTGATTTGTTTGTCAGATATGAGTTTAATGGATTTATGGGCCACCACCAGACAAAGGAGCTGCTGCTATGAATTTTTACAAATCTCACTTCCCCTTCCATTCCAGTGCAATCACAAGAGTCCATGAAATATACGGTAGTTGGAATGTTCGGTGTGGCCCTTCAGTCATATTAAATACTTTGCCACGAACTATAGCAGCCTCGTTGTAGAACCACAAGGAAACGGCCTTCCCACATACCCAGCTCAGCATGAAAGCAGAGCAGTAGCAATTACAGCAGAAAAGCATTATGGGAAGATAGCATTTAGGCTTATGTACCTCTCCATAGTGCTTTACAGCCCTCGCTGGACAGTTTTCAATGCAAGAATTATTTGCATATTCCACTCAAAACAATCTGGCTCCCCACTTTATGAATCTCGGAAGGACAGAAGGCTGAGTCCACCTTTTTTTATTTTAAAGTTGTTGTTTTTTATTCTCTTACACGCCATTGTAAGTATACATGCACATAATTGTTATTCTTCTTTACATTTGTCATTCTTACACATTTGTTATTCCATTTAATGGGTTATAATATACAGTTTGGGTTGCTTTATTTACCAGCCCTTCCACCTGTTGTAACACTACCTTATTTTCCATTTCTTTTCTCCCTCCCTCCCTCCCTTCTCTACTTTCTTCCTTTCTTCTCTCCTTCCCCTTTCTCCTTCCCTTATCTCTCGCCTGAGTCTATCTTGAGCCAGTCAGGATTGAACTGCTGGCAGCCAGCAGAATTAAGCCTGCGATCCTGCATTCTAAGCACTGTGCCACCAGGGCCTTCTACAAGTCGTTTTGAGTTCTGATGACTATGTAGGACTATGAATTCATGCCAACAAAGAATTTATTACACACATTACTACACATTTCACCAAGCATCTGCACCCGACACGGGAAAAATATTCCGCAATGATTGGATGGATGATTCAAGCTACCCAGAAGAATTTAGCCAAAGGCAAGTCACGGATTTTTATAAGTTCAGTGACTGGCCTTATTTCTAATACACACATATTTTTTTCACTACTCCCTAAAACAGACTGCAAAACTACTATATTTTTTGAGCTCCTGGCTCACCCAGAATGAGAACAAGGCCAGTCCAGAACATTCATCTTTATTCCTTCTTACTACGCAGTCTGGAGCGGTTGCAGGTCTGAGATGTTGGGGAACCAGATGGCAGTTCCAATCAAGCGCACTTGTTTTAGAAACTCATTTTCTAGCCTTCTGTCTAGACCAGTGTTTCTCAACCTTGGTGACTTTAAATCCTGTGGACTTCAACTCCCAGAATCCCCCAGCCAGCATAGCAGAGCTGGCTGGGGAATTCTGGGAGTTGAAGTCCACAGGACTTAAAGTTGCCAAGGTTGAGAAACACTGATCTAGACCAGGGGTCTCCAACCTTTGCAACTTCAAGTCTGAAGGACTTCAGCTCTCAGACTTCTCCAGCCAGACTTCAGCTCTGGGAGCTGAAGTCCTTCAGACTTAAAGTTGCAAAGGTTGGAGACCCCTGATCTAGACGCTTTCTGGAATTTTGTTCCTCTTTCCTGAACAACACGTTTTCCAAGTTGGCTACCTCCTGATTGCAGCGATGAAGCTGAGAGAACCTGGGGAAGGTTGACCAACCCATTGACAGAAATGCTCTCATTTCGAATCGGTCACCAGTTGGAAAGGTTGCTGGGTGTGGGGCTTGGCACAAGAAAGTCATTTCAACAGATTTTTGAGCAATTGTAATTCTGTGTTACCAAAGGAGTGGAGGCAGTCCAGAGATTATTACTGCGGTTTTTAAACCTTTGTACCCCTTTGCTCATTTGAATTTCTTTCTCTGTGAATCTTTGTGATTCGTGTAAAGTTTTGGCAAAGATTTGGTGCTCTGACCCCAACATTTGTCTGTTAAAATGAGAGAAATGAGCCTGACAGTTTGGCAGATTTCAGGCCTTTGAAGTGAGGTTTCCAGTTTCTCTAGGACTTTTTCTTGGTGGTTTGCCATTACTTCTTCCCTAGGGCTGAGAAGCTATGACTGGCCCAAGGTCACCTGGCTTCCGGCTTCCTTGTTTCTAGCCAGATGCCTTAACCACTACACCAAACCAGCTCTGTCCTCCTTCATGACTAAACCCTCATTTTGGCTTTAAAAATATTTCCCGATCTCGGTCATACCCATATTGTGCAGGTTCTGAGGTTGTACTCACGGTATGGCAGAGTTCAGTTTCCATCTCTAATTTACACCATCAAGAGGACTTACCATATTTTTCAGAGTAAAAGAGGGTGAAAATTTAGGTGCATCTTATACACTGAATGTAACCCCACCCACCCACTGGCCCCAGCCCTTTGGCCCCTGCCTCCCAGCCTGAAGATGGCGAGTGGGACCTCGCCAAAACCATCTCAATCTTACACAAGAAAAGACCAGCATACAACAAGACCAGCATACCTATACCCCTGAAAATCTAGACAGAAAAGGGAAGCAGTACTGCTCCCTCCCATATTTGGGCATACCAGGGTGTTGTGACACAATATATACTTATTCCCCTGGCTCAGCTGATCAAGGAGGAGAACCTGTGGCTTTGTGGCAATTACAACTGCCTGATACGCAATACTACCCATGTTCAAATCCCAGTAAGGGTATGGCTAGCTGATGAGAGCTAAATAGCTTGAAATAGATCTATACTAGTCTCCCTTATTTATTTATTTATCAGGACAAAGGCAACACAAATATAACAAAGGCAACGAAAAAAAAGTAGCTTTCTGCCTGGATGGCTCCTAGAGTGAGCCGAAAGACAGAAAAGGGAAGCAGTTCTGCTCCCTCCCATATTTGGGCATACCAGGATGTTGTGACATAATATATCCTTATTCCCCTGGCTCAGCTGATCAAGGAGGAGAAACTGTGGCTTTGTGGCAATTACAACTGCCAGATATGCAATACTACCCAGGTTCAAATCCCAATAAGAGTATGGCTAGCTGATGAGAGCTAAATAGCTTGAAATAGATCTATACTAGTCTCCCTTTATTTATGTATCAGCACAACCATTATACACACACACACATACACACACACACACACACACACAAGTACATACATACCTACAGTGTTTTTGTCAAAGCACCTGATATGCCCAAATATGGGAGGGAGCGTACTGCTTCCCTTTTGCCTTTCAGCCCCACTCCAGGAGCCTTCCAGAAAAACAGTGGTTTTGTTTTGTCAAAGCATCTGTTATGCCCAAAAATGAGAGGGACATATTGCATATTGCCTAATATGTAAAAACAGCCCAAGTTCGAATCCCAGTGAGGGTATGGCTAGCTGATGAGAGATAAATAGCTTGAAATAGATCTATACTAGTCTCCCTTCATTTATCAGCAAAAATGCAGCTACACACACACACACACACAAACACACACACACACACACTGTATTTGCAGTCTTCTCTATTGGCAGTCAAAAGGATGCGTGTGTGGCTGGCAGAGGTCAAAATTGTATTTATTGGATTTTTAATTTCCTGTGCACCGCCCCGAGTCCCCATGGGGGAGAGGGGGCGATCTATAAATTTAATAAAATAATAAATAATAATAAATAATAATAATAAAATGAGCAGTTGCCAGAGATCAGACAAAACCATTAGGATGTTTTACCACATTCTGCAAAAAAGGGTTACGGGGTTATTGGTTAACAGCAAGATACTCTGACTGGGGGGAAGAGAGTTGCTCTCCTATTACAATCACGCCTGTCAATATTCCCTGCATGCTCTTGGAAAAGGACAAGAAGCAGGCTAGGAGTAGCAACACAAAGAGATTTGCTCTGTGGCAACCAGGAGCAAGTCAGCAGATGGGGCCAAACCTCCAAAGAATCTTGTGGTCCAAGAGATTCGGAACATTTCATTCCTGGTGCAGGCTATTCGTGGAAAAACTGCTCCAGGAAGATTCATGAAACTGTATGATTGGAAGGGATCTTTCGGGTCTTCTAGTCCATCCCTCTGGCCAAGCAGGAGCGCTCGTACTATTTTGGACAAATGGCTATCTAATCTTTTTTGAAAACCTCCAGCGATGGGGCAGACAGAACCCCAGGAGGCTGGCTGATCTATTGATTAATCATTCTCACCGCCAGGAAATTCCTCCTTCGTTCCAGCTTGGATTTTCCTCTGATAAGCTTCAGGTGGAACTCCTGTCTACATGACTTTGCTATGTCTTCATGGGCAAATTCATTGTGTTTGCATGGCAACAATGTCAAAAATGCCTTGTTCTTGTTCTTCTCCTTCTCCTTGTGTTGTTGATGTTCTTCCTCCTCCTCATCTCCTCCTCCTCCTCCTCCTCCTTCTTGTGGTCTTCTTCTTCTTCATCATCTTCTTCTCTCTTCTTCTTCTCCTCTCTCCTATTCCTCCTCTTCCTCCCCTTCTCCGTCCACTTCCCGCCTCCCCCTCCACAATCCAGGCCTGCTATTTCCTCTAGGTCTCTCAGTTATGTACTAAGGAGACCAGCTGAGGTCAGCTGGGTGTTGCACCCTGCTGTGGGCACTGTTCACTTAGCCACCATGATGCCCTGACAGAGGCTTTCCACAACTATCAGCAGAACACCCCAAGACGTCCTTTCGCAGGAAGGCTGCTAACCTCTCTGCTGGGGAGCTACTGGTGGGTCTAGGACAGTGGTGGTGAACCTTTTTTTGGCTCATGTGCCAAAAGTGGGGGGGAGCACAGGGGGGTCATGCGTGGGCATGCCACACCCATAATGCTTTGCTCGTGACCCCAGTGCACATGTGCACATGACCAGCACTTCCCCACATTTTTGACATGCTTTTTGCACCCTCCCCAGGCTCCAGAGGCTTTATAGGAGCCTGGGGAGGATGAAAACAGCCTCCCCCCACCCCTGGAGGCCCTTCAGAGGCTTCAGGTGCTTCCCTGAAGCCTCAGGGGCACGAAAAACCAGCCCTACTGGCAAACTGCAAGTTCAGGAATGGACTTCCGGTTTGCTCGTAGGGCTGGTTTTAGCCCTCCAGGAGCATTCAGGAGCCATCAGGAGGCTTCCCTGAAGGCTCCAGGGGACTAAAATCGGCCCTATGAGCAACCCAGAAGTCACTTCCGGTTTGCTCATAGTGTTGTTTTCTGCCCTTCAGGGAAGACTTCTGATGGCCCCTGAATGCTCCGGAGGGCTAAAACCAGCTCTACGAGCAAACAAGAATATACATATGTCAGTGTGTGTTTGTATTTGTGTTTGTGTTTGTGTTTGTGTGTAGGATATATGTAAAATTATTAATATGAAAGATCTTTATTGGAATGTAATTATTAATACCATCAATATTAAATGGAGTTTGTTCAGACGCTGAAATACACCATGTAAGCTAAGTGGAGAGAGTGGAAGAGAGAAAGGGGAGAGGATGCGGTATATAAAAATAAAATATTATTATTACTATTATTATTAAAGGGAGAGAAAAGCGGGAAGAGGGGGGTTAGGAGAGAGGGAAGCCGAAGGGAGGAAAAGAGTAAGGGAGAGGGAAGGAGTGGAAAGAGGGGAGAGAGGGGAAGGAGAGAGGAATGGGAAGGAGAGAAGAGAGGGATGGTAGAGGGAAGAAAGGAGGTAGGAAGGAGGAGAGAGGGAGAGAAGGTAGGGCAGTGATGGAACAGGATAATATGGTGTATGGAAAGCAGAAGAGGAAATGATACTTGATGTGGGTTGATGGTAAGAGGAATTGATATAATATTGGATAAAAGAAGATATAACCGCCTTGCGAGCCTTTTCTGCCTCCTTGTTTTGGGAAGTGGAGGAGGAGATGATGTGCTCTGGTCATCCATGACCTGGAAGATGCCTTCTTGTCAATATTGCCTGTGTGTTGTGTGGAAGGACAAGGCTTCATCCGTAAATTAATCACAACACTACCATCATACTTTCTCTATTGTGGTTAGCCGTAACAATACAAATGTAATCAAGGCTCTCAATGCAAAAGATGTGCCTCTGATGTGCAGAATTTGTAACCCCAATGGGATAATTATAGGTTTCGCCAGCCTACTGCACTGCAAAGTCATTTTTCAGTTGGGTTGCATCATGAAACTGCTGCAGGATTTCAGCATTTAGGCGAATCAACTCAACTATCAGTGGCCACCTCCTGCCCTTAAAGCCACAATGTGATTTATCTGATTACAGCTGAATGAAATATGTGACAATTTAACCACAGGATTTCTATGAACCTGGCCCACAAAGTTTTAATCAACACACTGGGGCTTGTTCAGTGGGGGGAAAGTGTAAAGAACTCCACTGAGAAATAAAGGTATAAATATATATGTACTGATTTTTATTACTATTATTAGAGAAAGTCTGCTTAGATGTTTGCAGACTAATGTTTCCTGGCAGAGGTGGGATTCAGCAGGTTCTGACCAGTTCTGGAGAACCAATAGCGGAACTTTTGAGTAGTTCAGAGAATACCACTTCTGGCTGGCCCCGCCCCCATCTATTCTCTGCCTCCCGAGTCCCAACTGATCGGGAGGGAATGGAGATTTTACAGAATCCTTCCACCAAACCACGCCCACCAAGCCATGCCCACAGAACCAGTAGTAACAATTGTTGAATCCCGCCACTGTCCTGAAGGAGATCAGACGTGCCACATGCCTGGGTGTGGTGCTAGTGTTAAGGCAGCCAAAGAGGCAACAGATGAGGACTGAAAATATTGTCATGAGGGCTTTTTTCAATACAATACAATACAATACAATAGCAGAGTTGGAAGGGACCTTGGAGGTCTTCTAGTCCAACCCCCTGCGTGGGCAGGAACCTTATACCATTTCAGACAAATGGCTATCTGACATCTTCTTAAAAACTTCCAGGGTTGGGGCATTCACAACTTCTGGAGGCAAGCTGTTCCAGAGGTTAATTGTTCTAACTGTCAGGAAATTTCTCCTTAGTTCTAAGTTGCTTCTCTCCTTGATTAGTTTCCACCCATTGCTTCTTGTCCTGCCCCCAGGTGCCTTGGAGAATAGTTTTGACTCCCTCTTCTTCGTGGCACCCTCTGAGATATCGGAACACTGCTATCATGTCTCCCCTGGTCCTTCTCTTCATCAAACTAGACATACCCAGCTCCTGCAGCCGTTCTTCATATGTCTTAGTCTCCAGTCCCCTAATCATCTTGGTTGCTCTTCTCTGCACTCTTTCTAGAGTCTCCACGTCTTTTCTACATCGTGGCGACCAAAACTGTATGCAGTATTACAAGTGTGGCCTTACCAAGGCACTATACAGTGGCATTAACACTTCACGTGATCTAGATTCTATCCCTCTGTTTATGCAGCCTAGAACTGTGTTGGCTTTTTTTCATTGCCATGTATTCTATCAGACGTTTCTCGAGAGAAAAACATGCTTGATTCATTTGGGTTCTTCAGTAAATAATCTGTTTCTAGGCCCGTGATGGCGAATCTATGGCATGGGTGCCACAGGTGGCACGCGGAGCCATTTCTTAGGGCATGCGAGGCGTTGCCCTGTCAGCTCCAGTGCACATGTGTGCGCTGGCCAGCTGGTTTAGGCCTTCTTTTGAAGCCGTTTTTTGCCCTCTGGAGGCTTCAGGATAGCTCCTGAAGCCTCTGGAAGGGTGGGGGAGGCTGTTTTCACCCTCCCAGGCTCCTAGAAAGCCTCTGGAGCCTGGGGAGGGCGAAAAACGTACGCCAAAAGCAGGGGGTCATGCACATAGCATTTTGGGTGTGGCACGCCCATGTACGACCCCCCTGCACTACCCCCGCTTTTGGCACGCGAGCCAAAAAAGGTTAGCCATCACTGTTCTAGGCCATCCATAACCTTGCTAGTGCTTTCAATTGGTTGATGGAATTAATGGGATGCTAATAGATCGGTTGCAGAGACTTGATTGTGAACTCCTCTTTATTTTCCTCAAACTGCAGCATGAAGGAGCCCCGAAATCATTCTTAGAGGAATTGCACATGCTTGGTCTCATGGCCTAAATCTGCACTTACTTTAGACAGGCAGGCGTGAAATTTCCCTTCCCCCCCCCCCCCGAAATTTAAGCCCAAATGAAGGGCAGAGCCTCGTGCCTAACGGGAAGTGCCAACTGGAGTTGGGAAGTACCACTCTAGCCACGTCATCATCAAGATCATGAATGGAGATTCACGAAGCTTCCATAAACCATCAAGACTATAGAGAAAATGGAAGGATCAAGGGTGCTTGCAAAATAAGATGGAGACACAGGGTGGCAAGAAAGTGACCCAAGCTGTATTCTATATATTTGTAAGAAAATAACGATAAAGATGAATGATGAATAGATAAATGTTAATAGTAATTATAAGTGTATATTCGTGAGTGAATTTGAAAGAGAAAAATAAAAAAAAACTAATATACAAAAAAGAGAAAATGGAAAGTACTACTTTAAAACTGAGACTTAGTGCACATTTGGGCAATGAGACCAAGTATGTGCAACGGGGACATTCCTCTAAAAATGGTTCTTGGGCAGCTTCTTGCTGTAGTTTGAGGAAAAGAAGGTAAATTCCACAAAAAACTGGCACATTTATCATGAAAACGGGCCGTTTTTTGGTCAAAAAATTGCATGCATAGCCTTATGGAGGCTTATAGAGTGCTGCTGGGAGGTCAAAAACGGCCTGTTTTTTGCTTATTTCTGCCCTCCCCAGCCCCCAGGAACCAGGGGTGGGTTTCTGCAGGCTCGCACCTACTCGCGAGAGCCGGTTGGTGAAATTTAGAGAACCGGTGAGAAGGGGTTCCACCGGCGTACCTGGAAGTAAATCTGGCCTGCCTCTGCCAGTGACCCAACAGGAAGGAAAGGAAAGGAAAGAAGGGAAGGAGGGAAGGAAGGAAGGAAGGAAGGAAGGAAGGAAGGAAGGAAAGAAAGAAAGAAAGAAAGAAAGAAAGAAAGAAAGAAAGAAAGAAAGAAAGAAAGAAAGAAAGAAAGAAAGAAAGAAAGAAAGAATTTATCATCACAATTGAGTCCAAAATTTTGGTTGCTAAGCAAGAGCGTTGTTAAATGAGTTTCACCTCATTTTAAAAGGTGGCCACTCCCACCCTGTCACATGACTGCCAAGCCACGCCCACAAAATAGGCATAGGTTCTAAAAAATTTGAAACCCACCACTGCCAGGAACTCTCTGGAAGCCTCCATAAGGATATGCGCGTGGCCATTTTGGTGAAGGGGGGGGGTGTTCTGGAGGCAAAAAATGCTGTATTCGATGTATAAGACGCACCCAGATTTTCAGCCTCTTTTTAGATATGGTATCTTGTCTTTGGAGCATCTGCACCAAAGACAAATTCCTTGTGTGACTAATCACACTTGGCCAATGAAAGAATTCTGTTCTATTCCACTGAAAGGTAGCTTCAAAAAAAATGACTCATATGTCAATCAACTAAATTTTTTAAGCTTTGCTTTTTCCACTAACGCGAGAGACGTAGTGAAGCTGTGACAAAAACTCACAGGATTGCACAATCCCTTGCCTCTGGAGCACATTCTTGGCACCTTCGCTGACTTTTCAAATAGTTTTTCTTACTCTCCATAGTCTTCTGGGATGTCCCGAGATTGAACTTTGGTGAAGTTGACCTGTAGTGTTTGCCCCAGTTCAAACGTCTTTCAGCAGAATTCTCAAGCCTGGATGTCCTCTAGTTGGCAGAAAAAGATGGGGACTTGGAATGGCTCCTCCATTAATAAATATAGGCTTGTCAATAATTTATAGCCCTGAATAAAACTGCCTAAAACATTAGATTGCCTGATTGTCTCAAGACTTTGCAGAACTTGGCTACTGACTTTGGCAAGAACCAACACGCACAACACAACGTGAATTAGGAAACTCCCAAACTTGTTCAAAGGCTCCCCAGCTATGGGGCTCAGATCTTCCTGTCTCTCTTCTTTCTTAGGCGCTTGAAAAATCCCCATGGACACATCAGAATAACCTACGTCTCCCTGAATCTATAATTCCCCAGGCGCTGCTGCCTGAATGCTGTAGGCATCAGACGAACTGAGGCTTTCGGGAATGTTTAGAGGGAAGGGAACTGAACAGAAGTGTTAATTAGTTTCTGGAAATGGAATGGGGGGGGGGAGAAAAGCCATTCTCTAATCGCCCCCCCTCCCAACGGAACAGCAGACATCTGCCTGATTTAAAATGGGGAAAATCTAAAACCTCTGCAAGTTGAGATCTTTCTCTCCAAAAGAACCTCCTCTATTTTGTCTCTGCAGACTGTTTCTGTTCTCCCAAATAACAAAATTGGGATAGGGGGAAAATCCTCTGACGAATTATAAGTGTTTGCTTTGTTAAAGAAAATACTATTCAATCTACTTCTCAAATAGGGAAATTGGGGGGGGGGGGATATAAGCTGGCTGCAGATACCAAAAAAATATTAACACTTTCAAAGCTAGAAAATGGAAACAATGCACCTAGTTGGGATGAGGGAAAGCCCTGCTAGACCTTTACAATATTCTTAGCATATCCTGAATAAGTCAAGTTCAATTAAGTGCATCGTGATTAACTTGTTGCTGGTTGACTTCTGCAACTGCCTACATACTCGCATGGTATGCAGGTGGTAATTATTGTGCGTTCACAAAAATCATTTCTCAACTGCATGTATAACAGCCGACGCTGCCTCATTTTGCATCCTGAGGGGTCTCAGCTCAGTCAGACTCACTTGGTCCCAGACCAGGCCAGGCCGAAACCGACAAATGGGCTGCTTTGGTGGCTGGCATGCCCTAGAACAGGGGTCTCCAACCTTTGCAACTTTAAGTCTGAAGGACTTCAGCTCCCAGACTTAAAGTTGCAAAGGTTGGAGACCCCTGCCCTAGAAAACCTACCATCTTCTTGGCTGCCCTTTTTGGCAGCAATTTCCATCACCCACCCGGGATGGCGGTCTATCGGTTTTAGGACTGACCACTAACTCTTACCAAAATCTGTTTATGCTGCATATTTATTAAAAAATAAAATACTCTACACCTGTGATAGCCAACCTATGGCATGCGTGCAGGGCCATCTCTCCTGGCACGGGAGCCATCGTCCTTTGCTCTTCTGGGTTCTGGCATACCGGCCAGCTGGTCTTCATGCGCATGGGAGCTCTGGCAACTGGAAGAGCAGTCGCCTGGTGTGCATGCTTCCAGTTTCTGTTGCGCATGTGCGTGCAAAGCCCAGCAGGCTGGTGGGCATGCGTGCACCGGAAACCAGAAGCTCATCTTCCCCGTGCGCGCATGCTCTTCCGGTTTCCAGCACGCATGCTCCTGTTTCAGCACTCAGTGCCGAAAAGGTTCGCCAACACTGCTCTACACTATCCGGAAAAGCAAAAGGTTTATTTTATTGCCTTCTCTTTGTCTATGTTCATGCTCTGCTGCAAGCATTGTTGAAGAAATTCAAGTGTTTAGCAGAAACTCCGCAAATTGGGAGGATTGTGTTTGGTTTACGAGAAAGGAGTGAATGATCTATCAACAATCTTTCAACGCTGCGAATTCCTGACGCTCCTTTCCCACAAAAAGTACAACTTCCCTTGGCATTGCCAAGGATAACCCAGACTTTGGGAAATAAAGGAGCACAGTCAAAGTATCCATTGGATTCCCTGAAACAAAATGAAAAGTTTCAGTTTAATCGAAAGATGTGTTGATTTGCACTCTTGCGTAGGGAGGACATCCCTTCTGCAGCCTTTCTAACCCTAGTTTCAAACTTGATTTTAAGAAATCTTTCACTCTCAGCAATTCAAGTTCTATGACAATTTGTCACATTCTGGGGGGGAGGGGAGATAAGCACCGAAGGCAAGGAGCCCTCGGACAGAAGAGCTGCAAAGCAGACAATTTCTGCCATTTAATTCCTAAGAACATAAGAACAGCCTTGCTGGAACAGGCCACAGCCCATCCAGTCCAGCCTCCTGTCTCCCACAGTGGCTCCCCATTTGCTTCAGGGTCTTCCCAAGCAGATGTTGCAAGCATTGTTAAAGAACTTTATTCCTACTTTATGATCAGAAAAAAATCAGGAGTCCGGTAGCCACTTCTCCAACTAATGAACTTTACTAAAAAGCATACAATAAGCTACACTTCATAAATGCTGGTGCTTTTTAATAAGATGCTATCAGGCTCCTTCTATATAACATCTCTGCTACAATGCCCTCATAGTGCTAATTTACACTGTGTTGATTCATGTGTTTAGGTTTCGTTTGTTTTTTGCATCACCTGCCATGTAATTTTGTGATACAGAGCTACCTATCCAAAGGTTTCCTCACTCTTGGTACAGCACTGTTGTAATAAGTTCAAAGTCTCAGGCAAAGAAACTCAAAAACAGATCAGCAGGTCCATTAACCACTAATTTCCCTTCCAGAAACAATTCATTCATTGCATCTATCGTCACACAAAAAGATAATAGAGCCCAGCCTACCAAAAACAAAACCATAAAAGACAAGACTAGGAATACAAATAAAAACAAGTAAGAAAATGGTAACTCTAGATGGGTTCAAATCACCAGGACCTGACGGATTACATCCCAGAGTTCTGAAGGAGGTGGCACATGTGATCTTGGAACCAATGAATCATGTCTTTCAAAGATCCTGAAGCATCAGGGAATTACCAAAGAACTGAAAAACTGCTGATGTGGTTTCCATCTTCAAAAAAAGAGGGAAATTAAAAACCAATCACCCTGGAATTAATACTTGGAAAAGTTAATTAAGCAACAGATATGCAAACAGCTAGAAGCAAGCAAAGTTATAACCAGAAGCCAACATGGGTTTATCCAAAACAGATCATGCCAAACAAATTTTATTTCATTCTTCGACAAAGTGACTAAATTAACGGATCGGCAAAATACAGTGGACACAGTATATTTGGATTTCAGTAAGGCATTTGACAAAGTAGACCACAAACTACTTTCTGGTAAGCTAAAAAAATGTGGGATAGACAGCATCAACACCAGATGGATTTGCAACTGGCGGACAAATTGCCTTCAACGTGTAGTTCTCAGTGGAACTACATCTACATGGATGGATGGAAGGAAGGAAGGAAGGAAGGAAGGAGGGAGGGAGGGAGGGAGGGAGGGAGGGAGGGAGGGAGGGAAGGAAGGAAGGAAGGAAGGAAGGAAGGAAGGAAGGAAGGAAGGAAGGAAGGAAGGAGTGGGGTACTTCAAAGTTCCACTTTAGGCCCAATATTCTTCAACATCTTCATAAATGATTTAGATGAAGGAATAGAAGGGGAACTCATCAACGACACTAAAGTGGCAAGAAGAGACAACTCTCTATTAAAGAGAGATTCATGCATCCTCATTTATCCTCTGACCTGTTTGCCCTAGCAGCACTACTACTGCCCTAAATTTTACCTGGACTGCAATCCAGACAATCCTTTGGGAGATCAGCAACAATAGAGCCCTGCCCAACTTAATTAGGCATTCTGCAACTGAAATCTGCACTACTGCAATCTTTCTGGGAAGAAAGAGTAAACTGACGCAGAGCTGACAACCTGGGTTCTTTCTAATTCCTCTCTGGACAAGGAGAGGATTTTGAGATCACCCCCAAGTATTCCAGGCAGTTGCTCCCTGTGAGGAGGCAGCCAAAGGACTCTGGCAGATTTAGTGCTCTGCAAGACAAGGAAATTAGCCATTCTGCTGAAAGCAGTTAGGTACACTGAGTTTGTGTGCTTCTTTTTCTAATCGGTCCCAAAAATTGTTTATTAACTCCTTTTCGGCTCTATGACACAACACTAGGTAAATTTCCTTCAATCACAAATAGAGCAGGGAACCACATGGATTTGAAAAAAGATATTGGGATTAATTAATTGAAGGGAAAATGCTTTTGTATTTAATTCTCTCTTTTTTTAAAAAAATCATATAGGCTGAGATTTTTTTTTTATATTACCCTTTTAGTAGTTTATAATATAAAATACAAAAATACAAAAGGAAATGATAGGAAAAATAGGGGAGTGAAAAGGGAAAAGTGTAGAAAAGAAAGAAAAGGCAATGACTTCCAACTTCAGGTTTTGTCCTATTTTACGACTTTTCTTGTCACATTCATTAAGCCCGTCACTGCAGCTGTTAAATTAGTAACATAGTGGTTAAGTGAATCTTGGCTTATTCCAGGGGTCTGCAAAGTTGGCTCTTTTAAGACTGGTGGACTTCAACTCCCAGAATTCCCCAGCCAGCTATGCTGGCTGGGGAACTCTGGGAGTTGAAGTCCACCAGTCTTAAAAGAGCCAACTTTGCAGACCCCTGGCTTATTCCATTGACTTTGCTTGTCAGAAGGTCGCAAAAGATGGTCGCATGAACCTGGGAAACGGCAACCATCATAAATATGAATCAGTTGGCAAGCATCCAAATCACGTGACCATGGGAATGCTGCAAAGGTCATGTGTGTAATAATAATAATAATCTTTATTGTCATTGTAATAATATTGTAATAAAATTACAATGAAATTGGTGTAACATGGTTATGAGTCACTTTTTGCAGTGCCATTGTAATTTTGAATGGCCACTGAGTGAATTGTTAAAAGTTGAGGACTACCATATTTTGGGGAGTATAAGACGCACTGGAGCATAAGATGCACCAAGATTTTGAAGAGGCAAATTTTTAAAAAAAAGGTTTTTGCACTCTGCCGACCTCCAACAATGGCCCATTTATTTGCAAAAACGCGCCCGTTTTTTGTCAGAAAAGGGGCATGCAGAGCCTTTAGGAGGCTTATAGAGTGCTCCTGGGAGATGGGAAGGCCAAAAACAAGTGAAAAATGGGCCATTTTTCACTCATTTCTGCCCTCCTCAGCCCCCAGGAGCACTCTGGAAGCCTCCTAAAGGCTCTGCATGGCCATTTTGGTGAAAGGGACGGGGTTCCGGGAGGCCAAAAATGCTGTATTCAGTGTATAAGACACACCCAGATTTTCACCCTATTTGGGGGGGGGAAGGTGCGTCTTATACTCTGAAAAATACAGTACCTGTATTCTGGAGAGCCAGTGGATCCTGATGTTACACTGCGGCCATAATACGGCGAGGCACAATGGATTTGTGGAAAACTCTTCACCTAGTAAAATAACAGTTTTGGTAGCTATGCATTTCTTTAAATTTTTTTTCTTTTTTACTATGTTGGTTTTATAAAATGTACTATATTGGCTTTTCTTTTCTTTCTCTCTTTTTTTTCTTTTCTGCGCTTGCTATAGTTTTCTTTTTATTCTTTTTTTCCCCCTCTCTTCAGTGTGTCTTAGTTTTTTTTATCTTTTTAATTGCCATTTCTAATAAAATTATTAGATTTAAAATGAAAAGCAATGTAGACCGCTGGGGTGTAACTTGTAAAAAATAAATATCTTGCCCACACAATGTCTTTGGAAAGGCTACAAAGGAGAGAGAAGATGTGATGGAACCTCATCAAAGAATAAGAGCCCGAGTCGATTCCCAAGCTCAAGATTCTTATCTGGCTTGTAGCAATGTTTCTTTTTCCACTTGAAATCAAATAGTACACAGCTTTCCCTGAACTGGATCATTTTAGCCTGCAGGTAAATCTTACCTGCTTGAATAGGCCCTTCCATATAAAGGCCTACACTGTGCCTAGACTACCTATCAAGTATTCTTCCTCACATATTACTCAGGGCACCTATTAATAATAATAATAATAATAATAATTTTATTTATAGACCGCCTCCTCTCCCCAAAGGGACTCAGAGCGGTGCACAGGGAAGTTAAAAAAGCAAATATAAAATACATAAATAGTTACAATAAGAATTAAACAAATTGTCCCTGCGCTAAAACCCACTATACTAAAACTAAACTACACCCCCCTAAAAAACCCAGTTAAAAACGGGAGACTAACCTAGGCCGGCCAAGCAGAAAAAGTTTGTTTTCAATTTTTGACGGAAGGAGCGGAGGTCCGTAGTTGTTCTAATTTCTATTGAAGTCTCTTCTTCATTTCCATGGGAATCCTTCAGACACACATGCGCCTCTCTATCGTTCAAGAGGGCTCTCGTTTATTACTACGGTATATCCTCCATCCCGTCAAAGCAAAACCGCACTCAAGGCAGTTGGCCAAACAGATCAGAAGAGCCAGAGCTACAAGGTAGAAAGCAAGGCAGCCGAAGGGAGGCCTGGCCTTTAAGAACAAGTCAAAGAGTCACAACTGAACTGAAAGAGTCAAGTTTCAAGAAAGGTCAAGGAAGAATCAGACATTCTTTAGGCCAGGGGTCAGCCACGTGTGGATCTGAAGCCGCATGTGGCTCTTTCATCCCTCTGCTGTGGCTCCCTATCACCGGTCGGTGCCAAAATTGATAGGGCTTTTGGTTAGGACAGGTAAAGAGGATGCCATGCTAGGAGGAGACTCTATGGTGAGGGAACCAGATTTCCATTCAGCAGAGGGAAAAGGATGCCACGCTAGGAGGAGACTCTATGATGGGGGAACTGGACTTCCGGTCGGCTCCAGAATTGAACAGCGGGCTTCCATTTAGGATTTTTGTGGCTCTTTGAATGTTTAAGGGTTGCTGACCTCTGCTTTAAGCAAAAGAAGGGGAAGGTGTCAAGAGGTTGCCTATCTATGCCCAGGGATTGTTTGGGCTTGCAGCAGGCAGTTTACAGGCGTGAAGTCAACTGTTCTTATAGAGCCAGGGGGGCCGAGGGGAGCGTTGCTGCTGTTTCTGTAATTTACTCCGATAAACGGAACCACTCAAAACAAAAGCCCAACTGTCATACTAGACACGGCACCTTTCTGTGTGAGCAGAAAAATCCCAAACACTGGGAAAAGAAGGCACCCATGTACTGAAGGCTCAGGAGGGATGATCAGCAAAAATCCCGGGGATTATATGGGCTTTGCCCGAGCTGCAGGCAACACGAAACATGGATTTTTCTGAGACAGCCAAGCAAATACCGCTGTGAGGAAGGGAAGATCCTTGCACTCTGCTGACACGGTGGCCGAAGTGCGGTATTGCAGGCAAACTCTGCCCACAGCCAGGAGTTTGAACCTGACGGGACTCAGGATGTCATATTTCCAAGATTGGTAAAGTGAGGACCCAGATTGTTGGAAAGGAGGAGGCAAGATGCTTACACTGTAAACACCCCCCCTCCAGAGAGTGCTGCAAAATGCTGTGGAGCAGTAGGTAAGTTTAAATACTGTTGCTAGTGCTATCCGGCAGACAATTTCAAATCACACAGGAGTGATCTGGGAATCAGAGGTGGGTTCCTACCGGTTCAGACGGGTTCGGTCGAGTAGGTAGTAACTTGGCTGGCCACGCCCTCAAACTGGTTCTAACAGCACTGCCAAAGATGCCGCCATCTTGGTTTTTGCTTCTGCACATGCACAGAAGCAATTTTTTACTACTGTACATGTGTACGTAGCGCGCATCAAGCGCCCACATGCGAATTGCATCCCTGAGCAAACCGGCAGTAACAGAAGCCGGAACTCACCCCTGCTGGGGAAGCTTCCCATCTTACAGATTTAGCTGTGCTTTGTATATACGTAAGAAAAAAAATCAAATATGGCAGTTGCTCCTCACCCTCTATTCGGAAGGTTGGGTGAAGCTGAAACTTCCTACTTTAACAGATTAACAGAGTTGGAAGGGACCTTGCAGGTGGGCTCAATTATACAATACAATACAATAGCAGAGTTGGAAGGGGTCTTCTAGTCCAACCCCCTGCATGGGCAGGAATCTTATACTATTTCAGACAAATGGCTATCTAACATCTTCTTAAAGACTTCCAGGGTTGGGGCATTCACAACTTCTGGAGGCAAGCTGTTCCAGAGGTTAATTGTTCTAACTGTCAGGAAATTTCTCCTTAGTTCTAAGTTGCTTCTCTCATTGATTAGTTTCCACCCATTGCTTCTTGTCCTGCCCTCAGGTGCCTTGAAGAATAGTTTGACTCCCTCTTCTTTGTGGCACCCTCTGAGATATCGGAACACTGCTATCATGTCTCCCCTGGTCCTACTCTTCATCAAACTAGACATACCCAGTTCCTGCAACCGTTCTTCATATGTTTTAGCCTCCAGTCCCCTAATCATCTTGGTTGCTCTTCTCTGCACTCTTTCCAGAGTCTCCACGTCTTTTCTACATCGTGGCGACCAAAACTGTATGCAGTATTCCAAGTGTGGCCTTACCAGGGCACTATACAGTGGCATGTATACAGATCATCTAGTCCAACCCCCTGCCTACGCAGGAGACCCTACATGTGCCTCTCTACCTAGGATCGAACTCACAACCTCCTGCTTGTGGGTCACTTTTGGTTACCAAAGGGAGAAGGGAGGACAGGTTGCCTTTTCTGCTGCCCCAATGAGAGGGGAGAAAATGTCTCTTGTGAGGGAGGATACTTGCTTAGGGCTGGCAGAAGGCAAGTAACTTCAAATCCTCTATAAATCCCACCGATGGCCTGGCGCCTGCAGTGCAATGGACCTCAAAAGCAAGTTGACACCTGACCAGATTCCATGAGTGGCAGCAGAGAGGACAAAGATGGAAAGAGAGATTTCAAATGCAAAGGATTGTTTGAATTAGCATCTCGTTCTCCCAACTGCCTCACCAAAATTTGCTATGTGGTATTTGGGATTTCGCATAGCCTCAAACACTTCTTATTGTTGCTGTTGCTGCTTGCTGCTGTTGCTGTTACCGATATTTTTAAAGCGTTTGCTTTATTTGATAATATTTCACCATTACATTAACAGTTTTTGCACATTTTACACGAATATGCAACATTTTATACCAAATTAGTCAAGGACATTCCAAATGTGGGAGTCTCAAAGGTGCTTTTTCAATAGGCAACTGGATAAGGTATTAGTCATCATTTTTAAAGCGCTCCATGGCTCGGGACCTAGCTATCTGCGGGATCGGATCCTGCCTCATACTTCCTCACGGCCGATTCGCTCCCACAGAGAGGGACTTCTCCGGGTGCCGTCCACTAGACTTTGTCAGCGGGCGACGCCCAGGGGAAGGGCTCTCTCTGTGGCGGGCCCAGCCCTCTGGACCGACCTTCCCCCCGACATCAGAACAACCACGGACTTCCGCTCCTTCCGTCTGAAACTAAAAACTCATCTTTTCCGTTTGGCCGGCCTTGGGTAGCCTCTCTCTACAGGGTTTAGCTGTTTTAATTGGGTATTTTAGCAGGTTAAGGGGATTTTAGCACAGGCCCAGATTTAATTTGTTTTTAATTGTATTTGTATATTTATTGTATTGTGGTTTTAGTTTTCCCTGTGCACCGCTCCGAGTCCCTACGGGGAGAGGAGCGGTCTATAAATTAAATTATTATTATTATTATTATTATTATTATTATTATTATTATTATTATTATTATTATTATTATTATTAATGGCGGGATTCAAAAAAAATTTACTACCGGTTCTGTGGGCATAGCTTGGCAGGCATGGCTTGGTGGGTGTGGCTTGGTGGGTGTGGCAGGGGAAGGATACTGTAAAATCCCCATTCCCTCTCCACTCTAGGGGAAGAATACTGCAAAATCTCCATTCCCTCTCCACTCCAGGGGAAGGATACTGCAAAATCTCCATTCCCTCTCTACTCCAGGGGAAGGATACTGCAAAATCCCCATTCCCTCCCCACTCCAGGAGAAGGATACTGCAAAATCTCCATTCCCTCTCCACTCCAGGGAAAGGATACTGCAAAATCTCCATTCCCTCTCTACTCCAGGGGAAGGATACTGCAAAATCTCCATTCCCTCTCTACTCCAGGGGAAGGATACTGCAAAATCTCCATTCCCTCTCCACTCCAGGGGAAGGATACTGCAAAATCTCCATTCCCTCTCTACTCCAGGGGAAGGATACTGCAAAATCTCCATTCCCTCTCCACTCCAGGGGAAGGATACTGCAAAATCTCCATTCCCTCTCTACTACAGGGGAAGGATACTGCAAAATCTCCATTCCCTGTCCACTCCAGGGGAAGGATTCTGCAAAATCTCCATTCCCTCTCCACTCCAGGGGAAGGATACTGCAAAATCTCCATTCCCTCTCTACTCCAGGGAAAGGATACTGCAAAATCTCCATTCCCTCCCTACTCCAGGGGAAGGATACTGCAAAATCCTCATTCCCTCCCAATCATCTGGGACTCGGGAGGCAGAGAATAGATGGGGGCGGGGCCAGCCAGAGGTGGTTTTTACCGGTTCTCCGAACTACTTGAAATTTCCACTACCGGTTCTTCAGAACCAGTCAGAACCTGATGAATACCACCTCTGCAAGTGGACTTTCTGATTTTTCTTTGAAGATATTTCACTTCTGAGAATCTCAGTCAAAAAACAAAATGTGGAAGAGAAACCTGATCTCACTAATTACAAATCAAGTAAAACAAAATAGGTTCACTTAGTTTATTCATATTACTTATTCCAATGCCTTTTAGCTTGAAATTTAAAAAAAACAAACATTTAAACCACCCTCATTTAAACCCAACAGCAAATCGTGTCAAGCTAAGACCTAAGTAGGTTTTGCACGAACAGCTTCTCTGCATTTCCTCCCAGCTCCCATCAAATCCCAGCTGCTGACACCTCCTTTTAGATCTCGCTGCCCCTGCTGATCCACAAGGAAAGCCTCCTTCCCTGTAGAAAAACAATCTTCTCTTCAGAAGGTGCAGAAGGAGCGAGATCAGAGATGCCGCAAATCGGTACGTGTGCTAAACTTTTCTTCTGCGGTTTGTTTTCATAATAGCACGGGAGCACTTCTACAGCTCTTGAAACTTTGAACGAGAGGGAAATATTGTAAAGGGCTGCGCAGGAGGGACCATCAAGCACATGTTGAAACTCAGGTGCTGTTTGCAGCGGGTAAAAGTAGCGGAAGGTCCTTCCCTCTATTACAGGAGAGATGGGAAGCCTCTGGTAAAATTCTTCTCCCTTCAGATTTGCTTTCATTTCAGCGTCAATCGGACCCTCCAAATTCAACCTCACTTAAGCAGAATTCAGAAATGCATTAACTCAACCCTTCAACACAAAGCCCAGGTGCTCCATCTAGAGATCCCTCCACCTTCCGTTTACAAGAGCCTCCATTTACAAGAGCTGACAACTTAGATTAAAAACCAGTCTAAGCAAGAACCATAAGCCACACCAACTAAAACAACGCTGAATGCCCAGGAGCAGGATGAAAAACTGAAGGGCTGCTGCTTCCGGCTACTTTGGGGGCCAAAGGGAGTCTTCCTGGAGAGGCCACTTCCCAGTGCTGCTGAAAGAGAGCCCCCACCCCATCCGGCTTCTCAGGGGTGTGTGTGGCTCTTCGTTTACCCATGGAGGAAAACACTTTTTGAGTCTGGAGCAGTGGTGCAATTCAGCCGGTTCTATCCGATTTGGACAAAGCAGTCGCGGTGGTGGCAGGAAGCTCCACCCACTCTCCCGTTTTTGATGCTCTGCGCAGGCGCAAAAGGTCCTGCGCATGCGTGGAGGTGGCGCCTGAGAGCGACGTGCAAACCGGTAGCGAAGGCAAGTTGATTTCACTCCTGGGTCTGGAGGATGCGCCATGGACCCCAGTTCTGCAGGAAATCAGCCCAAGTGGAGAATTCATTTCATGCCGGTGGTGGGTTCCGGATCCTGTCACAACCGGTATGCTGCGCACGGAGCTGGGCGTCCTAGTCGGGCATGCGTCCTCTGCACGCATGCGCACGCCACCGCCCTGCAACACCCAGCTGTTCAGTGGAGATTGTGCAGGCGCCGCACACTTTTCGCGTGTGCACAATTGGGCAGTTGCGTTATAAACCGGTATGGAACGCGAGCGAGTGGGTGGGCCAAATGAGCCACCGTACTGGTACCGTGGCTGCTGCTCCCGGTACGGCCGTACTGCGCCATACCGCTGGGAAACCACCACTGCTTCATCCCCTACATTCCAAACAAAAATCCGAACATTTTTTAAAGGGTCTGAAGATTCCCTCTACCACCCATTGAGAAGGGCTGTTGGGCTGTTGGGTGTGGATCAGGGCTGGTGGTCTACCTTGAGACTTTCCCGCAAGGCAGCAGCCGGAGGCAGGTGAACACATCATGGCATCCTGGCTCCCTCTGACCTTCCCTGGCAGCACAGCTGCTCCAACCTTGACCTCCTTCGCCTGACAACCTGTTGCAGATAATATGGCAACGACTCCCTGCAAGCAGCCTTGGCTTGCAGATTGGCTGCCCTTGGCTGGCTGGCGAGATCAGGCGTGCTGGTGCCTTTTTTCAAGGGAGAACTGATGCAAAGGGGGAAGCCAGAAGGGGGGGAGGCAGTGGGCTGTCTTGCTTCTTTGCCCTTTCTCAGTTAATGCCAACGTATTAAAAAAAGGGGGGTGCCATTGAAAGAAAGAAGGAGCTGCAGAAGCGATGGCAACGTGCGTAGAGAATCTAAAGGGTTGAGCGAAGGAAGCAGGAAATGAGGGTGCCAAAGAATCCATGTGCCTTCGTTCAAAACTCTGCAGAAACACGGAGGAAAAACGTGTGTGGGAACTCTCCAGAGGGAGGGGGCTGATTGTCCTTCTGCCCCAGAGGAATTAGGGGGTGGGTTTAGAGATTCCTCTTTATTGGCCCAAGTGCCTGTGATGGCGATAGAAACAGAAGCGGGGGCAACATCTCTCTGACTTACAAGCACATCGCGCGTTGCCTCAATCAGAGGGGAAGGGGAAAGGCATACATGGTGCTTTGGGCGGAGAAAATCTTTAGTTCCCATTAAATGCTCTTAACTGTGTAATTCCCTCTGAGTGGGAATTGGACAAAGGCTGTTCTCCAAAGGAACAAGAGGAGATTGTATAAAAAGGTTTTTAAAAAAAAACCATGCAGGCCTTACACATAAAAAAAAAACAGCCACAAAATCAGGGTTGGGACTGACAGCATAGGATTGTGTGCTCTTGATCCTTTCTGTGGCATCTTTGACCTCATGTGGCTCAAGGGTCCACAGATGCCAGAGGAGATGGGCCTGGAGTGAACCTTTCCCTGGTGCTGCTGGCCGTGAAAAGGTGTGTGTCAGAGGGATGGTGGTGTGCAAGGGGGCACGAAGAGAGAGGACTAGTCAAATGAAGGAGGTCACAGAAATATGGTAGGCCAGGGGTGTCCAAACTTGGGAACTTTAAGACTTGTGGACTTCAACTCCCAGAATTCCTTGTGAAGACTTGTGGACTTCAACTCCCAGAATTCTGGGAGTTGAAGTCCAATAGTCTTAAAGTTCCCAAGTTTGGACACCCCTGTGGTAGGCTAATAAAAGAAGCAGGGGCCACGAAGTTATTCTTTTAGCTGCATAAGAAACTTATTCCACCCAGATCCCTGCTTTCAGAAGTTGTCATTCAGAAGAACTTAAAACAATAGAAACGGTTGGTACCTATTCTGATCCACTAAATGCGGGTGAAGAAGGAGAGTGCAAAAGTTGGCTTGAAACTCAACATTAAGACAACTAAGATCATGGCATTTGGCTTTCTCCATTCCTGGCAAGTAGATGGGAAAGAAATGGAGGCAGTGACAGATTTTATTTTCCTGGACTTCAAGCAGATGGGGATTACGGACAAGAAATTAAAAGTCACTTCCTCTTGGGGAGGAAAGCTATGGCAAATCTAGACAGCCTACTAAAAAGCAGAGGCATCACCCTGCCAACAAAAGTGCATCTAATCAAGGCGATGCTTTTCCCAGTTGCGATATATGGCTGTGGAAGTTGGACCATAAGAAAGGCTGAGCGCCAAAGAATGGAGGCCTTTGAACTCTGGTGCTGGAGAAGACTCCTGCGAGTCCCTTGGGCTGCAAGGCGATCCAACCGGTCAGTCCTAGAGGAGATCAACCCTGACGGCTCTTTAGAAGGCCAGATCCTGAAGAGGAAACTCAAATACTTTGGCCACCTGATGAGAAGGAAGGACTCCCTGGAGAAGAGACTCATGCTGGGAACGATGGAGGTCAAAAGAAGAAGAAGGGGACGGCAGAGAAGGAGGTGGCTGGATGGAGTCATCAAAGCAGTCGGGGTGAGCTTAAATGGACTCCAGAGGACGGGAGAGGACAGGAAGGCCTGGAGGAACGTTGTCCGTGGGGTCATGATGGGTCAGACACGACTTGGCAATCAACAACAAATAAATTCTGAATGTTGCAATTTCCTAAATGTTAAAAATCTATTTTTTGTGTCACAAAAAATGTTTTTTGTGTCGCAGAAAATGTTTGGAGGTAACATTCCACTAGATTTGCCCAGGATCACTGACTACAGGCCAGAGGTGGCCCCCATAGTGGAGATACGAACCTCTGCAGAACTTAATAGACACCTCCAATCAAGTGACAGCCTTCGACTCCATAGAGTTTTTCTCTGAAGTCCAAAGCTTTCTGATGTTTCTCCCTGCCTCCCCCCTCTAAATTTTAGTAATTACAAGTATTTTCCACAAGCTGGTTGTCACATCTACAATTTCCCCACTTTCCACTTCATGGAGAAAAAATACTTTTTATCTTAAGTGTTTTTAAGAAATCAAAGGAAAAACAGCACTTAACACACTACACCAGAGCACCAATAACATGATACTAACAGTGTGCTCCAGTTTGAGGTTTGTTTGTTTTTTTAATAGAAGTGCAATTCTAGTCCTCTCACATCTGCAGCATCACTTAGGAAAATATTGCTAAAAATCCGAAAGATAAAGTCTCGGTGAGACCACACCTAGAATGTGGCATCCAGTTTTGGTCACTATATTATAAAAAAAGATGTGGAGACTCTGGAAAGAGTGCAGAGAAGAGCAACAAAAAAGATTAAGGGACTGGAGACTAAAATATATGAAGAATGGTTACAAGAATCGTGTTTGTATAGTCTGGAGAAAAGAAGGACCAGGGGAGACATGATAGCAGTGTTCCAGTATCTAAGTGGCTGCCACAAAGAAGAGGGAGTCAAGCTATTCTCCAAAGCACCGGAAAGCAAGACAAGAAACAATGGATGGAAATTAATCAAGGAAAGAAGCAACCCAGAACTAAGGAGAAATTTCCTGACAGTGAGGACAATTAACCAATGGAACAGCTTGCCTCCAAAAGTTGTGGATGCTTCATTATTGGAGGCTTTCAGGAAGAGATTGGACAACCATTTGCCTTAAATGGTGTAGAGACTCCTGCTTGAGTAGCGGGTTGGTTTAGATGATCTCCAAGGCCCCTTCCAACTCTGTTCTGTTATCTGTTCTATTATCCATTGCTTTTTGGCTTCTTAACATGATGGCAAAATTCTGGAACTGGATCAGGGAAGTATATAAATTCAAGATACATTTTAACAAGCAATGCTACATCTGTCTCTCACATCTCCCAAACAAACGCTTTAAGGTTTTATATTTTTATTTTCGGGAGATATGATTAAATGTTATAGATCTTCTTAAAACGTGCAAGAGAAAGAAGGCAGGATATCCCACTTCTTGCTCTTTGGTCTCTTTTTGAGAAAATCATTTCTGCCGTGATAAGCAAATTACAAAAGAAGGAAATATAGATGCATAAAACCATATCTATATTTCAAAGTTATGTGCGGTTTCAAGGTTAATGATGATGGGGCTAAAAACAGGAAGAAAGAAGCTGGAGAAAATTGGCTAGAACAACTCTCACAACAACCCTTATTACATTTGCTCACACATTTTCTTCACTGTGCCTTTGTAAAGCAAAACAAATTTTCAAACCACTGATTGTTTAAAATCTGCCAAAGATTTCTCCTTCCACTTAGCGTCTCCTTCTAGCCAGTTCCTTGTTGTTGCAGAATCCATAATCCATCTGCAACATATACAACACATTTTGTATCAACTTTATTTTAACGTCTTTGGAAACACCTAGCTTAAAGTGATGCTTGTTATTTCAAGGGCCATGTAAATGAGTGGCACCAATCTCAACAATTTTATTCAACTTTACATAAATAAAGGTCTAAAAATCACACCTAATTTCTCCAAAAACTTTCAATTACTGCAAAACTAAAGAGAAGCCGGAACAAATTAACTGCATTACAAATGCAGTTTACAAATGTAACCAGAATATATAGCAGCATATAGTATCGGCATTTTAAAGGTATTTCCAATCTTTTTAGGACAAGAGATTTAAACGAATTTTGGGAGCTGCACACCCCAAAAGGAGAGGCCAAGGCAAATAAACAGGCAAGACTAGGACCGATGCTAATTTAATTTGATTTGATCACTTTGTAACATTATACACAGTGACAATTTTTGGAAGAATTGGAGAAAGCTGCTTTGTGGGGCAAAAGACTGTCCATCCCAGCTGGAAGCAGTTATTTCTTGTCGTTGTGCCCAAAATGTTTGAATCTTAATGAAGAAGCAGATCTGGGCTGCAAGAGCCAATCTCCAGATGTATTCATCAGAACTGCAACAGCCACAATTTCATTAACGATCTAAATTTGTGACTCAGAAAAGTTTGGCTCAGTGTTGTTGCCATAGTTTCTCAAAAGGAAGTCAGTCCTGGTGACCCATGCTCCAAAGGGAAGGAAAAAATGTTGAACAGAAATCCCGTTTTTTAAAAATTTGGTGGGTTATGCAAAATGTTTTGAAGAAAAAAATACAATTTACTCCACAACTGTTTTTATTGGGTATAGTTAGGGATTTTACATTGGGGGAAATAAAATTGATTTTGTATATGGTGACAGCAGCTAGACTGCTGGTAGCCCAGCATTGGAAAAAAGATGTTTTGCCTACTATAGACCAATGGACACAGAAGATGGCTGGATTTGCTGAAATGGCGAAAATTTCAGCTTTTTTAAAGGACCAGATGCTAGAGACTTATGCACAGGAATGGAAAAAGTGGATTGATTATATACAAAACAAATACCAGACTAGAAAATATTGTGTGGCTTTTAGCTGATGGAGATTAGATGAATAAGGTAGTCAGCAGGGGGTAGAATATGAAGGGAATGAATAACATATATTGTGTTTGGAATTACTAGGGTTGCATATAACGGAAGTTACAAGGTTGGGGAGGGAAGGGGAGGTTGGGGAGGGTTAGGGAGGATATGGGAGGGAACTATACTGATATTTGATTTATGTATTTCAGGTTGAAAGAGGGGGGGGAAAGGGTATAATATTTGTACCTGAGTTATGTTTTTTTATGTTGGGGGAAGGGGGGGGGGTAAAAAAGAAGGGGGGAAATTTGTTGGTGAAAAACTTTTGCAATTAAAAAAAAAATCCCGTTTTTTCAATCAGAGGTTATCAGCCCCAAGCTCAAGCCAATTCTGGAATATTCTCTCTCCCCCAACTACTACGAATATACGTGTGTTACAACTGCCTCATATGTAATACTTCCCTGGTTCGAATCCCAGTAAGGGTATGACTAGCTGATGAGAGCTAAATAGCTCGAAATAGATCTATGCTAGTCTCCATTGTTTATTTGTTTATCAGCTCAAAACCTAACATACATACATACATACACACACAAATATATATGTGTGTGTGTGTGTGTGTGTTAGTTTTATGAGCTTATCAATAAATAAATCACACATAAAACTAACACACATATCTAAAAGATTTACACAACGGAACTCTTGGCTTTCTGTCTAGATGGTCTCTGGTGAGGAGCCGAAAGGCAGAAAAGGAAACAGTATGTCTCCTCCCTTAATGGGGCCCTAACAGGATGTTGTGAAAACAATTACATACATACATACATACATAATTTTTGAGCTGATCAATAAATAAGTCAGGGAGACTAGGATAGATCTATTTCGAGCTTTTTAGCTCTCATCAGCTAGCCATACCCTTACTGGGATTTGAACCGGGGCTGTATTACATGCCAGGCGAGAGCCTTGCCATTAAGCCAGCTCGGTTCTCTTCTTGTCAGCTGAGACAGGAGGATAGTTATATATAATTGTTTCCACAACACCCTGTTAGGGCCCCAATTAAGGGAGGAAGCATACTGCTTTTCCTTTTCTGCCTTTCGGTTTTCGTAGATTTTCACGGGTGTAGATATGCTGGTATGCAAATGGATGCATGTGTGTTTGTGTATGTACATATCTGTTAGAAGGCAATGTTGCCAAAAAGAATAGAATTACAATAAATTTACATGAATTTTCTGTAAATGAAATGTCATGTTTATAAAAGGATTAGGCTTCCCCATTTCCACATGCCATCCATCCTTTCTCACACACATTCAGAAATACACAAGTATGCACAACACACACACAGGCCCTTCCTTCTCTGTACAAAAAAAAGGAAGAAAAACCACCACTGGAGATGGAAACAAGGCAAAAGGAACAGAAAAATTAAGAGAATGCAAAATGTTCCACTCAATCGGCCAACCTCTTTCTCTCTATTTTTAATTAAAAGGTTTTTTTAAATTTTTAACTATATTCTTATATATCGTTACAGGTATACATTCACATAGTTATTATTCTTATTTATCTTTATCACTTTTATGTATTTGTTTTTTCCATATAAAATGTTAAAATATACATTCTGGATTGCTTTGCTTACCATCCCGTACATCTATTTTGTATTATCACCACCCTATTTTTTTTCTTTTCAGCCTCCCTCCCTTCTCTACTTTCTTCCTTCTGCCTCTCCTTTCCTTTTCCTTCTTCCCTTACCTCTCCCCTACTCCTCTCTTCCTCTTCCTCCTCCTACCCTCTCTCCTTCTCTTTCTAGCCCTTCCCTCCTTCCTCTCCTTCCTTTTTTCTTCCTTCTCTCCCCTTTCCTCTCTTCTCCTCCTCTCTTCCTCTTCCTCCTCCTACCCTCTCTCCTCTTTCTAGCCATTCCCTCCTTCCTCTCCTTCCCTCTTTCTTCCTTCTCTCCCCTTCTCTCTCTTCTCCTCCTCTCTTCCTTTCCTTTCCTGTTGTTGTGGTTATCTCTTTTCAACTCTGGCGTATTTTCAGGATGGGCCAACCTCTTTCTCATGCCTTTGCCTTAACTGCTTCCTCTATCAGATCAGTATACAGTATAAGCAATCCAGAACCTGGATGGAGAGAAAGCCTTTTCTGATGGATAGAGACGGTGTCACATGATCCCTAGGCAGTCATGCCCAGGGCAAAAGCATTATGGGGGTGCAGACTGTGTCAACAAGAGCTGGGCTGCCAAAAACAAAGGCAAAGGTACTTTTAGTCCACTTCAAAAGATCTGTAACGCTCTCTACATGGGGCTCCCCTTGAGGTGCACCCGGAGGCTCCAGTTAGTGCAGAATGCGGCCGCGCAGGGGATTTTGGGAGTCTCAAGACACTCCCATGTAACACCTCTCCTGCGCGAGCTGCACTGGCTGCCTGTGGCCTTCCAGATGCGTTTCAAGGTCTTAGTGACCATCTTCAAAGCGCTCCATGGCATGGGACCTGGTTACTTGCAGGACCGCCTCCTACCACATACCTCCATTCGACCTGTCCGCTCCCACAGGGAGGGCCTCCTTAGGGTGCCGTCAGCCGGACAATGCCGGCTGGCGACTCCCAGGGGAAGAGCCTTCTCTGTGGCAGGCCCCGCCCTCTGGAACGACCTGCCCCCCGACCTCCGTACAATCACAGCCCTTCGCCTCTTTCGTCGGGCACTAAAAACATACTTCTTTCATGCGGCCGGCCTGGCATAGCTGTTTTACGGCTGATTTTAGTTGGGTTTTCATTATGTTTTTAGCACGGATCCAAATTTTATTTAATTCAGTTTTAACTACTTGATTGTCTATATATTTTTATATTTTTATTGTTCCTGTGCACCGCCCTGAGTCCCATCTGGGAGAGAGGGCGGTATAGAAATACAATAAAGATTAAAGATTAAAGATCTTTTCGCCCCCTTCCAAAATCATGGGATTAATTTTCCATTCATTCTGTGACTCCAGCATGAGGGCCCTAATCCAGTGGCAGGCACCACTCCAGCCATCCATTTATTAGTAAGGTAAAGGTAAAGGTTCTCTTTGCACTTATGTGCTAGTCGTTCCTGACTCTAGGGGGCGGTGCTCATCTCCATTTCAAAGCCCAAGAGCCAGCGCTGTCCAAAGACGTCTCCGTGATCACGTGGCTGGCATGACTCAACGCTGAAGGCGCATGGAACGCTGTTCCCTTCCCACCAAAGGTGGTTCCTATTTTTCTACTTGCATTTTTCTTTGACTTCGAGCTGCTCGGTTGGCAGAAGCTGGGACAAGTCACGGGAGCTCCCTCCGTTACGCAGCACTAGGGATTCAAACTGCCGAAGTGCCAACCTTTCTGATCGACGAGCTCAGCGTCTTAGCCACTGAGCCACCCCATCCCTCTCCATTTATTACACTTATGCAATTGCACCAGAGATTCAGAAGCACTAGAGGAGTACACACACGCACACACACACAAAATCACTGAAAAGTACTCAGGGAAACTGGAACGGATCCAGAGAAGGGCAAAAGAGGTGACCAGAGAACGGGAAGCAAAGTCCTCCAAGACGGGGAGTTTGCGTATCCATGAAATGAGGAGACTGAAGAGGGCACGATGGCATTCATCAGATACCCAAGTGGATGCCCTACAGAAGGTCAAGACCTGTTCCATTCCATGGCAGGACATGGAAAATGGATTTATGTGCCAGGAAGGCAGATGCCAGCCGAACATTAGTAAAAACACTCCCTCTTCCCCACAGAGCAGTTCAGCCTCCTGGGGAGGCGGAGGGCTCACCTTCATTGGGATCCTTTAGGCAGGGGCTGCACAATCATCCATCAGGGACGCTTTGAGTTCCTGCAGTGAACAGGGTTGGGACTGGATGGCCTCAAGGGTCCCCTTCAGGGGTGGGTCCCTGCCAGTTCTAGCCTCTTCTCTAGAAGAGGTTCCACAACTCTCCAGGGCTGTTTAGAACTGGTTCCACCTCCCTCCCCTGCCAGTCCACCCATCATCAAGAGAAAGAGCGAGAGGAGGGATTCTGGGAGTTGAAGTCCACAAGTCTTAAAGCTGTCAAGTTTGAACACCCTTGGGAGGTTTTTTTTTCTAAAGGGTTAGGGGTGTGAGGGTCTTGTCACTTAACAGCTTTAAGACCTGCATGCTTCAAATGCCAGAGTTTCTGAGCCAACATTTTGGTTGCTAAGCAAGAGCGTTGTTAAGTGAGTTTCACCACATTTTACAAGTTGGCCACATCTGCCCAGTCACATGACAGCCAAGCCACTCCCACCCAGTCACATGGCTGGCAAGCCACTCCCACCTGGTCACTTGGCTGGCAAGCCACTCCCACAAAGCAGGCCACATCTACAGAAGAGGTTGCAAAAAATTTTGAAACCCACCACTGGTTCCCTTCCAATGGGAGGATTCTCTGCTAGGGTCAGTGTCAGGCATGCCCACCCCCCTCAGAAAAGCAAGATTCTTGAATCCACTGAATCCAACCGAATTAACTTTTTACTGAGCGAAACTGGTTGCGGGAAAGTCAGGCGGAATCTGACGTTCCCGCGCAAAGCAAAAGCCAAAATTCTTTCGGTTTCCCCCAATGAGATGCCAAGAAGATGTTTTCAGAATGCTGAGAACATCCCAGCATTGTGCACCTGCCAGTCCCGTGCTTCCTAACCAGCTTGCGACAGGCAGAGTTAATACAGAATGCAGAAGTCAAACCGTAACTTGTGATCACGAGATTTTTCATGGAATGAGCACCATAACTCACAAAGAGGAAGCGAGGTCCTAAGCCCATCACAATGTGATGTTCTGTTTAGGGACAGAGTTGCTGGTCCTAATCGTGAGGACCATCAGACAGGAAAACTGAGAGAAAGAGCATTTTTCCTCTGCAAGGTTATCTTTCCACATCTGCAACAGCAGCAAGAGCACTTAGACTAGCACTTCTCAGTGCTTGTTCTGACCCAGGCTCCCCAAGAGCGTGAAGCAAACTCCTGGTCCCGACAAAAAACCCTTTTATTAATTGACTGTGAATTCTGCTCATTCTCATCCAGCAAAGTTTTTCAAGAGAGGATTTACGGTCACAGACCTTATCTGGCATAGAGAGCTTGTCAAAACTTGGCAAGGAGTCTCGGAGAGTCACGAACCAATGACGTGAACTAATTGTCTCCTGCAAACTCCACTCCCCTTTCGCTCCTCTTTTATTTCCTCTGGGAGGGGCCATTCATCGTCCATCTGTGGCCTTATTCCCAAGCTGCCCCCTGTTCTTTAGCTGTTCCCTTCGTCTGGCCACTCTGTACATGCCCACACTGGGAACAGGCTCCAGCTGTTCGTCTGCCTCACTGATGTCTGACTCCAAAGGCAGCTGATAACTGGCATACAGCCCTGGCCCCTTCTCTGCCTCCGACACAGAGCCCTCCTCAGAGCCTTCCCCAGACTCCAGGACTGGCCCAGGTTCCTCCCCAACCTTCCCACTGTGGGCCCCAACAGTGCTTTCCAGTTCTCTCCAAGTGGTTTACAGAGCTATTGCTCTAACTGTCAGGAAATTACATATTGCCTCCAGAAGTTGTGAATTCTCCAACACTGGACATTTTAAAGAAGATGTTGGATATCCATTTGTCTGAAGTGGTGTAGGGTTTCCTGCCTAAGCAGGGGGTTGGACTAGAACCCCCTAGGCAGGGGGTTCTAATTCTGTTATTCTATTCTATTCTATTCCCACTCCATATATGTTCTATTCTATTCTATTCTATTCTCTATTCTATTCTATTCTAAACTTCTATTCTATTCTCTATTCTCTTCTCTTCTATTCTAAACTTCTATTCTATTCTCAATTCTCTTCTCTTCTATTCTACTCTATTCCCACTCCATATATATTCTATTCTCTTCTATTCTCTTCTCTATTCTATTCTTCTTTCTATTCTATTCTAAACTTCTATTCTATTCTTTCTTCTCTTCTCTTCTTTCTATTCTATTCTATTCTCTATTCTATTCTTCTTTCTATTCTATTCTATTCTCTATTCTCTTCTATTCTCTTCTCTTTTCTTCTTTCTATTCTATTCTAAACTTCTCTTCTCTTCTCTTCTATTCTATTCTAACAACTGCCCTGCTTAGCAAGGGAAAATGTGGTCCCAATTGCAATTGTTAAGTCAAAGACTGCCTGTAGTGGGGGGGGGGGGGTTTGTTAAAGGAGGATGCACACACACACACACACACACACACACACACACACACCCCTCTGGCCTTGATTGTTTTGGCTTTGTGAAGTCTGATCTTTGGATATTTTTAGTCTTGCCTGCAGCTAGTGAAGCAGTCACACTTTGAAGATCAAATTGTTGTCCCTGCCCGATGGGGGCATTCCACAGTAACATCAAACACAAGTGGGCAGGCCAGCTGCTTAATCAGGTTAATCTGCTGCACTTTCCTCCGTGCAAGAAATTAGCCAAGCCTGATCCAACCAATTTTTATGGCAGGTGACCAAACAGCAGCCTCGTCTTTTCTTGGTATCAAAGTTTTGGCTTTTGTACAACAGAGGGGGGGGGGGGGCAGGGGAAGTGGTCAAAAGCAAAACAAACCTTCTGGTTGGGACATTTCGAGATGAAAGGGAAGAGAAAAGGGACTCTGGACTTATTGACGGGATTCCTTTTCAAATCCCAGAAGCAGATTTCTTATTTTAATAGAGAGGAGATGAAATGGAGGGCCCATCGTGCATGGCCCATCCTGCAAATTCCACTCCCCTTTCGCTCCTCTTTTATTTCCTCTGGGAGGGGCCATTCATCATCCACCTGTGGCTTTACTCCCAAGTCAACCCCTGTTCTCTAACTGTTCCCTTCGGCTGGCAACTCTGCGCATGCGCACACTGGGAACAGGCTCCAGCTGTTCGACTGCCTCACTGATGTCTAACACCAAAGGCAGCTGATAACTGTCAGACGGCTCTGCCTCACTCTCTGCCTCCGATGCAGAGCCCTGATCAGAGCCTTCCCCAGACTCCAGGACTGGCCCAGGTTCCTCTCCAACCTCCCCATTGTCTGAATCTGCTGCCAGCCCTGCTGGCCACTAGGCAGTTCACAAGGAAACAGGAGAATTATACAGTGATCAAAGGCAAGCAATAAAACAAGATTAGCCCAGACAGCAAAGGTGGCACAACCAGGCAGAAGGATGACGAAAATCACATGCCCACCACTCTCGCCTGGCCTGAGATGCACCCGGAGTAAAAACCAACAGGGTGAGAAGTTCCTTTTGACACCAATTTGCAGGAACCTGGGAGAGCGCGAGACCAGGGGCAGCCTCCAGCGGTGCCTCTGCTGGGTGAGAGGAAACAGCTGACACTGACCTGCGGATGTCTTCTTTCTGCGCCGGCCCTTTTCTCACCAAATAAAAAGGCAATTAGGAGAAGAACCATAACCAGGATTTATTCATATATATTTTTCCTGCGAAGTAGCAAGGCTGGCTCATAATACCTTCCAGTAACTGCTTTTGTGGAGGGAGGGGAAGGGAAGCAGGCAAACACAAGAGAGTAAGACAGACATTGCAACTCATCTTTTACTAGCTGGAATGCTCCCATCAAGCCAGTTGCCCTCCACCTCCAGGGCGGAGTTCTTAGGGGGCAAAATCTTCTCAAGAAAGGAGAGGGTCACACCTGCGTACCAACAGAAGACACGGGAAGGTCTCCTGAATGGAAGAGCCCAAGGCTCACTTTTGGATTCTGAAAAACAACATCTGGTCAGTTCTGTTTCTGGCTTATAAGTGGCCCCCTCCACTCCAGGTGGCTATTTCAGCGGCCGGTGGGCTAAATCGCAACAACCACACAAAGTGAGTTCAGCTCCTATAAAGCTACACCACTTAACCCGAGGGATTCAGAACTTTTCCTGACAGTTAGAACAATTAACCTCTGGAACAGAAGTTGCCTCCAGAAGTTGTGAATGCCCCAACCCTGGAAGTCTTTAAGAAGATGTTGGATAGCCATTTGTCTGAAATGGTATAAGGTTCCTGGTCACGCAGGGGGTTGGACTAGAAGACCTACAAGGTCCCTTCCAACTCTGCTATTGTATTGTACTGTACTGTATTGTATTGCCCCATTCGAAAGCAGAGGATGAATTCATGCAGCTTGGCCTCCTGTGAGTGACACAATACAGCTGGTTGTGACAGAGGGGGGTGGATAGCTTGCTCAACAACTTTCTCCCAACGTTCAAATCCCTTTGTGTGAGAAAACAGCTCTCTGAAATAGCTTCTGACAGCTTCAAAAACAACAAGTTTCGGTCACAGCCCTCATCAGAACAACTGAACGGAGCCTCCTTATCCAACAGCAGGCTAGCTTGGGTGTCCTACGCTGGGTCTAATGAGCAAGGGAGCCCTGCTGCTTTTGCTCCCTTACTTTTGGGCCTTCCTGAAACACCACCTTTGAATATGCTTTGACCCAGAATGTCAGGGCTTATGGTCTACTTAGGGAGATTTCATCCTTTGCTTTGGGTAGTAGACAAGATACAGACAGCAGAACTGGTATACTATGTCAATATTCGTCCATTTTTAGTGGGAGATTTATAATATTTGGGTGTTTAGTGGCAATACATTCCATAGGTTAACACTGCAAAATGCATTTCGTCTGGAATTGTGGCTGCACCAATCCGGAACTAAAATTAGACAGGGGATCCCCAGACAAAAAGAAGTTAAACCCTGATTTTCAAAATTTACAGAGTTGGAAGGGACTAACTTCTAATCCAAACCCACCCACCCCCTGCTCGAGCAGGAGAGCCTATATCATTCCAGACAAATGGCTGTCCAAACTCTTTTTAAAAGCCTCCAGTGATTAAAGCACCCACAACCTCTGGTGGCAAGCCGTTCCAGTGGTTAATTGTTCTCACTGGCAGGAATGATGTCCTTCATTCCAGCTTGCTTCTCTCGTTGATTAGTTTCTATTGTTGTTTCTTGCCTGGCCTTCTGGTCAACTTTGGAAAATAAGTTGACCTCCCTCAAATACTGAAACGCTATCAACGTGATGGCAAACCTATGGCACATGTGCCACAGGTGGCATGCGGAGCCATCTCTGTGGACACACAAGTCGGCGCCCAGGTCAGCTCCACTGTGCATGCGCAGGTGCCTCCTGCCAGCCAGCTGAGTTTTGGGTCTCTGCTGGGAGGCCTGCGCACATAGGCAGGGGTGGGAGGGATGCAGAGCCCCCAAACACACCCTATTTTTGGTTCCAGGAGGCTTCAGAGAGGCCTGCTAGCTCAGCATGTGCGGGGGGAGCGTGGGAGGGGCCAGCGCACATGCACTGTGGGTGGGTCCTGCAAGTGGGGGGGGGCATTGGATTATAGGTGTCGTCACGCATGCGCACTATTGGCACCCAAGGAAAAAAAGCTTTGCCATCATTGCATTATCATGTCACCCGTAGTCCTTCTTTTCACTAAACTAGATATACTACAGAGACTAGATACAGATATACAGATATAGATCTATATAAATAAAAATGTAAAATAGTTTGTGCAAAGCCACTAATCTCAGAAAGTACTGAACCAATCGGCTCCAAACTTTCACACAATGTTCCCAAGGACTTCCGATAATATCATATGTACTTATTTTGTGGCTAGCACACATGTGTCATTTGCATGGTACACAAACGTAAAATGTACCCACTTCTCAGATTTTCACCTCCCTGTAGTTCCTCCCACCCGGCATTTCCAATAGTCATTTCCTCAGCAACACTGTACGGAGGCCTAAAAGGGCCAAAACAAGGCACAGAGGATAGCAAACTCCCAGGTGGCCCATAGAGAGAGAGAGGGAGAAATACAGTAGGTAGGTAGGTAGGTAGGTAGAGGGAGAAAGGAAGAAATACAGTAGGTAGGTAGGTAGGTTGGTAGAGGGATAGATAGGGAGAAATACGGTAGGTAGGTAGGTAGGTAGGTAGGTAGGTAGGTAGGTAGGTAGGTAGGTAGGTGGGTGGAGAGAGGAAGAAATACAGTAGGTAGGTAGGTAGGTAGGTAGGTAGGTAGGTAGGTAGGTAGGTAGGTAGGTAGGTAGAGGGAGAGATGGAGTAGGTAGGTAGGCTGAGGTACATGTTTGTGTGTGCAGGTATAGATCTACACACAGATTGGTTGGCCATTTAACCAGACTGGGTCACAGCAATGTGTGGCCGGGTACAGCTAGTAGATACATATAGATAATACATATCATACATACCAAATAGATACTAGACACAGGAAGGTTTTATCGGTACACTGAGAAATCTCTCACCAGTGGGCCAGCAGGAGCCCAGAGATTCTTGTGGCAAATGCACCAGAGTTTGGTGGTTGGTTTTTGCTGCACCATAATTTCTGACACTTAACTGATCAGGAGAACCCATGAGTGTTTTTTGGCTGCTATTCCGTATGCGGGCAGCGGAATGGGGGACAAACTCTGAAATAGCTCCTCCTTAGAACCATTTCTTTGTAAATGTATTTTCAACGTCTCAAAGGCACTGGGAGCTGAGGAAATTTTAAAGAAACCCATTGATCCCACAGTGGTGGGATTCAATTTTTTTTTACTATGGTTCTGTGGGTGTGGCTTGGGGGTGTGGCATGGCTTGGTGAGCATGGTATGGCTTGGTGGGAGTGGCATGGCTTGGTGGATGTGGCATGGCTTGGTGAGCATGGTATGGCTTGGTGGGAGTGGCATGGCTTGGTGGGCATGGTGTGGCTTGGTGGGCATGGTGTGGCTTGGTGGGCGTGGCTTGGTGGGCATGGCTTGATGAGTGTGGCAGGGGAAGGATACTGCAAAATTCTCATTTCCTCCTGTTCAGCTGGGACTTGGGAGGCAGAGAATAGAGGAGGGCGGGGCCAGCCAGAGGTGGTATTTACCGGTTCTCCGAACTACTCAAAATTTCTGCCCCCAGTTCTCCAGAACTGGTCAGAACCTGCTGAATACCACCTCTGATTATTGCGGTCACGCCAGCTGGCATGTTGGATCTGGCTTAGACATCAAGGTCTAGAATAGCACTTCCCTGGAGCTGCAGGTAACATCAGGTGAGGATCCCCATCAATGGGGAGTCAGCACGCTCAGTGAATGCAGGACAACACACCTGGAAAGGGGAGAATCCATAAAACTCGATGCTCCAGCCCCCCTCCCCCCACTATCTTCTCTCTTTCTCGCACACATGTCTCAGACGCCTTGTCCAACTATCTTAGTCCCACTAGGAGACACCAAGCTACAGTTGTGAACTACAACACAATTGGAGTCATTTCCAACCTTGCTTGGTACCAGAGCTATGTCAGGAATTTGTGATTAGCTTAAAGTTGAGAAATAATACAATAAAGAAAAAAAATACTATATAAACACCGGTAGGAATCCGCCAGGAGTGACTAATAAGAAGCTGCTGATATTGTTCAAGGTTTGGTGCCAAGGGTTAGCGGCGTAACAAGAAGTTACAAGCTCCCCGTTGTTCCTCCCAGCCTCAGAAACAAAAAGAAAGCTAAAGACGTTTTATAGTCTCATTGGAAGGGAAAAACTTAGCTCCAATTTCATGCCTGTCTATCCTCAGCAATTCAATCCTAGCTACTCATCCTTTTACTAACAGCCAGAAGGGGAGGATTGACACTTAGGATAGACAAGGAAAGGATCAGAGAGAATTTAACAAATTTAAACAAATCCAAATCTCCAAGACCAGGTGGATTACCTCCCAGGGCACCAAAGGAGCAAGTGGATATGACAGTCGGACCATTCTGGGCATCTTTGAAAACTTCTGGTGGGCTGGCAATTCCCAGAAGACTACCGTTTCCCCCCCGAAAATAAAACAGAGTCTTATTTTCTTTTTGACCTTGGCCTTATTTTTGGGGAAGTCTTATTATTGTTGAGCTGCAGGAGGCGGCGAGCGTGGTCACCTCATGGCTGCTGCTGTGTTGCAACATTTTTGGGAAAGGACTTATTTTAGCGCATGCACTCAAAAGCCCGATTGGGCTTATTATTCAGGAAGGTCTTATTTTCAGGGAAACAGGGTAGAGGAGAGCACATGCTTCAAAAGGAGGAAACTAGGGCAGGTCCTAGAAGACCTCAGACCTACCAGTGTGATACCTGTACTGGCCATGTCTTCAGACAGGTGACCAAGCAGCACTTGGGTAGACGTCTTACAATTAACAGGAGCCATAGGCCTGTTGCAAACGATTTGTGCCAGATTAAATTCACAGTTTAAGCAACTGGGATAATGTTATAGACACAGTATACCTGGACTTCTCCAAAGCCTTTTTGATAGATGGCGTCATGATATCTTCCCCTAATAAAGTATGGGCTGGATGGTGCAACTCAGTGGTGAAATTCAATTTTTTTTACTACCAGTTCTGTGAGCATAGCTCGTTGGGCATGGTGTGGCTTGATGGACATGGCTTACTGCAAATTCTCCATTCCCTCCCCTCTCCAGGGGAAGGATACTGCCAAATCTACATTCCCTCCCCACTCCAGGGGAAGGATACTGCAAATTCTCCATTCCCTCCACACTCCAGGGGAAGGATACTGCAAAATCCCCATTCTCTCCCCACTCCAGGGGAAGGATACTGCAAAATCCCCATTCTCTCCCCTCTCCAGGGGAAGGATACTGCAAAATCTCCATTCCCTCCCTACTCCAGGGGAAGGATACTGCAAACTCTCCATTCCCTCCCCACTCCAGGGGAAGGATACTGCAAAATCCCCATTCTCTCCCCACTCCAGGGGAAGGATACTGCAAAATCCCCATTCTCTCCCCTCTCCAGGGGAAGGATACTGCAAAATCCCCATTCTCTCCCCTCTCCAGGGGAAGGATACTGCAAAATCTACATTCCCACCGCACTGGGTCAGCCGGAGGTGACATTTCCACTACCGATTCTCTGAACTACTCAAAATTTCTGCTAGCGGTTCTCCAGAATCTGTCAGAACCTATGAACTTATGAACATATGTGGTATAAATGTGTGAAAATTAAAAAGTTTTGGCAGCAATTAGAAAAAATGATGGGTGAAATGATGAAAAGAATAATAATATTGAGATCAGAAACCATACTGTTATTGATAATTAATGAACCTGAGTTAACAAAACAGGAGAAAGAATTGATTAGAATTATGATTATAATGGGTAGGATTGTAATAGCAAGATATTGGAAAATAGAGGTAAATATTAAAATAGAAGAATGGTTCTGTGAAATGTGGAAATTAGCCTTAAATGATAAAATGACGTGTGATATTAAATTCAGAGAGGGGGTCTATAAAAAAGACATTTTCTGGAAGACTTGGAACCCATTTGTGGACTATGCACTTGGAACTTTGGATGCCTCGACACCTGTACCCAGGGAACGCGGATTTTGGAGATCTTAAAGACAATTGAAGATATCCAAAGAACCAACTCTTCCTTTCGTTTTGTATAGCACCGGGTGGATTATTGATTATTGTTAAAAAAAAAAAAAAAAATTTTAAAAACCTGTAGGAAACCAGGAGAAAAAATAATGAGAAAAAAATAAAATTAAAAAAAAAAAAAGAATCTGTCAGAACCTGCCGGATGTCACCCCTGGTGCAACTATTATGTGGATTTAAAGCTGGATGACTGAAAATGCCCAAAGATGTTTCGTTATTGGTCCCACTTCACCTTGGAACAAAGCACCTAGGAACCATCATGAGGCTCTGCTCTGGAGCTTGCGCTATTCGTCATTTTATCAATGGTTTGGATGAAGAAGCTGAGGATACAAACAAGAGGGCGAGAAGAAAAGAGCTACTTGAAAGGTAGGCGGAAACAGAGAGGATGAACAGAAAAAAAGGGTAAAGCTCTCCTCCTAGGCTGGAATATTGGGAAGAAAAATAGAGGATGGGGTGACCAGGTTTGGCAGGAAGACATATCTGTCTGTCCCTGTTGACTACAAGTTAAACATAAACCTATAGCACGAAGCTTCTTCTAAGAATACAAATGCTATCTTGAGCTGCATTCACAGGAAGACAGAATCTAGAAACGATAACTCCGCTGTGCTCCCATCCTGAGCACCATCTTCAGAGTCAGGTACCGCAGTTGAAAAGAATGACAAATTGGAGCAAGTTCAGTTGAGAGTTACCAAGATGCTGAAGGGTCTGACAAGAGGAACAGATGAAAGATCTGGGTATGTTTAACCTACAGAAGAAGAAAAACGACTGAGACAAACAAGACAGTAGTCTTCAAATTTCTATGGATTACCACTCCACAAGGGGTCGCGTGTTTTCAACTGCCCCAGGGGACAGGACTAGAATGAATGGGTTAAATTTCTAAAGGAGGTTCAGTTGAGCCACCCAAAGGGACTTCCTGGTGTTATGAGCTGCCATGGGTTCTCATTCTCTGGAAGTCTTCAGACAGATGCTCAAAGGTCACCAGTCTGAGATGCTCCAGTGAATTCTGTCTGCCCAGAGGGATAAACCAAGTGAAACTAAGGCCCTTTCCATGGTCTCTACTATGAAACACTTGCAAAATCTTTAACTTGTTTCTGAAATATTTTGAGTCTGTGGAGTTTGTGAATTATCCCCTGCATACTACAATGCCTTTCATTCAACATATCAAATCATTTATTTGGAAACCAAGTTCAAGGTGGTTTCTACGAAGAAAGAATTGACTATTCCAGGGGTCCCCAACCTTTGCAACTTTAAGTCTGAAGGACTTCAGCTCCCATAATTCTCCAGCCAGCTTCAAGTTCCCAAGTTTGGACACCCCTAGTCTAAAGTTTTTTTGGGGGGGGGGGTTGTGGAAGAAGACACAGAGTCAGGTAGAGCAGGGGTCTCCAACCTTTGCAACTTTAAGTCTGAAGGACTTATGGGAGCTGAAGTCCTTGGGGACCCCTGGACTATTCAACAGTGGGCTCTCAGCGGCCACTGAGTTACATCTGAGATGAGATTAAGGCTTATTGGTGGTGAACTGGTGTGGGAGGGGATCTTAATTTCTAGAAAGTGCTCTAATTTTGCCACGACAATTTCAAGAGTTCTTCTACTCCAATGGCCTTGCTCATATTGCAGCAAGAACTAATAAGAAGCAATCAAATCGCTTACCGAGCTAGTAACGAATCATGCCAAAATAAACTACACACTTGACTTTGAAGTTTGATACGACACGTCTTTGAATCAATGTGGCAAGAAAACAAAAGAGAACCCAATGAAATACTCTCTATTTTCTACTGTTGATTCTGGGCAAACAGGTGGATAAGGTTGAATGGGACTGGTGGGGGACCGGGGCTTTGTAAGTGAATCACAAAACCTAGCCCGAGGATGCATCGCCTGCAAAGGAGAATCCAAGGGGGTGCCCTGCGTTCCCGTGCAGCATTTGACCAAGCAGAGCATCCATGAGGTTTCAGCAAAATAGAGGAGTGAAGAAGCAAAGATTGAATGCACGGAAGTGCTGTATATCTTGTCCTTCCTAGGGCTTCCTGTGTACCAGGCTACACCAGTGAGAAGTCCATGAAATTGAACCAAGGCCGGCCATGGGCTCTCCTGGGCATTAGCTATTGGACTAGAGAGTAAAATATACAATGAACAGTTGCAGGAACTGGGCACGGCTAGTCTAGTGAAGAGAAAGACCAGGGAAGACATGAGAGCGTTCCAATATTTCCATACATCCCTAAGACCGATCCGCTCCCACAGAGAGGGCCTTCTCAGGGTGCCGTCGGCCGGACAATGCCGACTGGCGACACCCAGGGGAAGAGCCTTCTCTGTGGCGGGCCCAGCCCTTTGGAACGACCTACCCCCTGAACTTCGCACCATCTCCGACCTCCGCCTCTTCCGCAAGTGCTTAAAGACACATTTGTTCCATCTAGCCGGCCTAGCGTAACCCCCAAAATGACTTTTAGATAGTTTTAAATTTTGGGAATTTTAATCTGGTTTTAGCGCAGGGTTTTTTAATTTTTTAATGTATTTTTGTATGTATTTTAATATTCCTGTGCACCGCCCTGGGTCCGTTTGGAGAAGGGCAGGGTATAAATTTAATAAAATAAAATAAATAAATAAATAAATAAATAAATAAATAAATAAATTTGAGGGGCTGCCACAGAGAGGAGGAAAGGGGTCACCAAGGCACCCGAAGTCCAAACAAGGAATAGTGGATGGAAACTGACCAAGGAGAGCTTCAACCTAGAAATAAGGAGGAACTTTCTGACGGTGAGAACAATCAACCCATGGAACAGAAGTTGCCTTCAGAAGTTTTGTGGGAGCTTCATCACTCGAGACTTTGCAGAAGAGATTGCATTTCAAAAAAAAATCTCATTAATATTAAGCTCATTCTACCCTAAAAAACCAACAATTTTGACAAAGTTTAAAAGCTTTTATAAAGGCTTATAAAAATTCTACTTTCTGCACCACACATTAGATGGGCAAAGTCTCACATATTTACACAACAAAGCAAACAAATTGATGTAAAAAGAAAAAGTCGTTTTTCACCTTTTATATCTAACAGTTCCATTACTTATTTTACTACCTCAGGCAGTAAACGCTGCCAAACCGTATATATTGGAAGAAAGAGCATGGAGTGCAGAATGTTTATAGAGGGCATAAATAAGGGTGACAGCTGATCCTTAATGAATAAGCCATAAATTCCTGGATGAACTGAAATTCAAAGTTGTTAAATTTCTGTCAGATATTCCATTAGACACCTGCTTCCTACACCTTTCACTCTTTTTAACATCTCTCTCTCTCTTCAGAGCAGTGGGGAGCTTCAATTTATTTTACTACTGGTTCGCTTGTGCGCATGCGCAGAAGCATCCAGGCGGGTGGGCAGAGCCTCCAACTACCGCCACTACCGGTGTGCCTGATCTGGGGCAAACTGGCAGAAACCTACCTCTGCTTCCGAGTTAGTTGGTTTCAAAGACCCAGCACTCCTATGCCCACACCAGTGGTGGGTTCTTACCAGTTCGGACTGGTTTAGCCCAAAAGGTAATGGTTTGGCAGCCTGGGTTGCTGGAACTGGCAATGACCCAGGTTGGCAACGCCCCTGAACTGCTTCTATGGGCAGCGCCATAGGTGCCGCCATCTTGTTTTTCACTTCTGCGCATGCTCAGAACAATTGCACTGTGCATCAGTGGTGGGTTGCAGGCGGGACGTCCCGATACATGCGTACTGGTGCCTGCCAAGAGCACTGGGTACCGTTCCAGTACGATATCCACCCGAGCTCCTTACCTGTATTTGAGCTCTTCGGCACTTCCACGCATGCGCATGGAGTGTACGGCGCCTGTGCAATGCTCCACCAAGCAGCTGGAGTTCTGCAGAGGTAAGGACGCATGCACACATTGTGCACGTCTGCTGCCGTACATGTGGGAGACGCCAGGTCCCGTTGCACTATACCAGTTGGAACAGGATCCGGAACCCACCACTGTTGTGTATGCATGTACAGTGCGTATCAAGCACGCACACATATGCGCTATGCGCCCTCAAGCAAATTGGCAATAGTGCTTGCTAGAACAAGGAAGAACTTATGGGAAGAGGTGGACCTCTCTCCAGCTACCAGATCCTGTGTCTCAACACTTTACCTGCCTCAACACTTTACTCTGCCCTTCGCACAGTCACTCAAGCGCTTGTGACTTCTTGGCTGGATTACTGTAACGCTCTCTACATGGGGCTCCCCTTGAGGTGCACTCGAAGGCTACAGTTAGTGCAGAATGCGGCCGTGCAGGTGATTATGGGTGCCTCAAGGCATTCCCACATAACACCTCTCCTGCGCGAGCTGCACTGGCTACCTGTGGCCTTTCAGGTGCGCTTCAAGGTGTTGGCGACCATCTTCAAATCGCTCCATGGCTCGGGGCCTAGCTATATACGAGACCGCCTTCTGCCCCATACATCCCTTCGCCCAATCCGCTCCCACAGAGAGGGTCTTCTCCAGGTACCGTCGGCCGGGCAATGCCGGTTGGCGACGCCCAGGGGAAGGGCCTTCTCTGTGGCAGGCCCTGCCTTCTGGAATGACCTATCCCCCGACCTACGCACCACCTCGGACCTCCGCCTCTTCCACCAACGTCTTAAGACGTATCTATTCCAACAAGCCGGCCTAGCATAGCCTCCTGTTCTGACTTTTATCTGTAAATTTTAATTTTCAGGGTTTTAAATGGGTTTTTAGCACGGGATTTAATTTAATATGTTTTTAATAATGTATATTGTATTTTGTTATGGTTTTTAATAATGCCTGTGCGCCGCCCTGGATCCTAACAAGGCGAAGGGCGGGGAATAAATTCGAAAAATAAACATAAAATAAAATAAATACATAATGAAAGCCCACCAGGACATCTACCAGACTTCCAAGCTGTCCGAGTACAGCTGTTCCCTCACATGAAAGTTCTCCCTGATGGACAGATAAGGTAGTTCATTTGCTACTGCCTGCTTCTAGGGAGATAAAGGCCCATACCCTCTTTTCCTTGAAATCTTATGGAGAGAGGTCCTTGGGATAGAGAAACTGGTTGCTGCTCCCCACTTTATCCAGACCCAACCAGTCTGTGAGGATGCTGGAAGGACAAACTCCTTGCTGGACTAATAACAAAGAACAGATTCAGTGGTGGGATTCAAACGTTTTTACTCCTCTTTTGGTGGGTGTGGCATTGCTTGGTGGGCGTGGCTTGGTGGCCATGGCATTGTTTGGTGGGCATGGCTTGGTAGGCATGGCAGGGGAAAGATGCTGCAAAATCCCCATTTCCTCCTAGTCAACTGGGACTCGGGAGGCAGAGAATAGATGGGGCGGGGCCAGCCAGAGATGGTATTTACCAGTTCTCCAAACTACTCAAAGTTTCCGCTATCGGTTCTCCAGAACTGGTCAGAACCTGCTGATTACCACCTCTGAACAGATTGCTAACTCTGCCAAAACTTTTTAAAATAAATAAGAGCATAGTAAGAACACAGCAGATCCCGAACTTAAGAATTTAAACTGAATTGGTATCTAAACTGGAGCAGGTTATTTAATCCATCAAACGTTTCTCTGACTATGAGCAATTGAAAACAGACCAGAGCATGTGCAGATCCCAGGTCAGGTGAGGGTTGCATGCATATGAGCCAGGGAGAAGGTCAGCAAAGCGCGAGCCAATGAGGGTCGGGGGGGGGCTGGGAAATGCAGTGATGGAGCGGATGGTGGTGCTGCACCCTTCGACACAGCCCGGGGAGGAGGGTTTTCCTTGCATGAGAGACAGACAGACAGACAGACAGACAGACAGACACATAGACAGACAGACAGACAGACAGACAGACAGACAGACAGACAGACAGACAGACAGACAGGCCATCTCCACATGTACAAGAGAGACACCATGCCTAGGAGATGCCGCTGGGCCTCCCCGCCTGCAGGGCTAAGGTTCTCATTGCCAGCATGCACCAGCCTTTCTTTTGGCTCTCCCTGCAGGATGGCTGCCTGCCATTCTGAGTAGTGCAGTTTGTATCTGGGGGGTTGTTTATAAGCCGAAGGTTCGTAACCTGGAGACTACCTGTAATATTATTTTATTATTGTTGATTAATTTTTTTATACCACCCTACTCCCGAAGGACTCAGGGCGGTGTACAGACAAAGTAAAACAGATATATAATAGTTAAAAACAATTTTAAAAACATATTAAATAATTTGGCCTCTCATAAGATTCAAAACCAACAAGCCCCAATTGAAATTAATAAACATTCCTATTTACGCCAGCCCGGCTTGTTGGAAAAGAAAAGTTTTGAGAGCACGGCGGAAGGTGCGTAGGTCAGGGATTAATTCTTAACTTGGGGGCCATTCGTTCCAGAGGACAGGGGCTCCCACAGAGAAGGCTCTCCCCCTGGGTGTTGCCAGTCGATATTGTTTAGCCAACGGCACCATGAGGAGACCCTCTCTATGGGAGCGTACTGGCTGGTGGGAGGCTCTCGGTGGCAGAAGGCGATCTCGTAAGTACCCAGGTCCTAAGCCATGGAGCGCTTTAAAGATAATAACCAACACCTTAGAACAGTGATGGCGAACCTTTTTTGGCTCACGTGCCAAAAGCGGGGGGAGCACAGGGGGTTTGTGCACAGGTGTGCCACCCCCATAATGCTATGCGCACAACCCCAGTGTGCATGCACACACAACCAGTGCTCCCCCCCCCCATTTTTGGTATGCTTTTTTTTGCCCTCTCCACACTCTGCCCCCGCCCCCCCCCAAGGCCCTCCAGAGGCTTCAGGAGCTTCCTGAAGCCTCCAGAGTGTGCAAAATCGGCACTACGGGCAAACTGGAAGTTCAAGAACAGACTTCCGGTTTGCTTGTAGGTCTGGTTTTAGCCCTCCGGAGAATTCAAGAGCCTTTAGGAGGGCGAAAAATGGCCTCAAAAGAAGGCCGAAGTCAGCTGGCCAGCACGCACATGTGTGCTGGCCAGCATCGGGCAACACCTCGTGTGCCCTGACAAATGGCTCTGCGTGCCGCCTGTGGCACGCGTGCCATAGGTTCGCCATCCCTGCCTTAGAATATCCATTTCTAAGAGGCCTACATATAAGAAACATTTGTCCGTGAAAGAGGCAAAGAAACGGAGGTCTGAAAATGTACGTAAACAGAACAAAGCAGCACTGAAAATAAATGGATATTTATGTTCATACATTCTACAGGCCTCCATTGTCTTAGACTTCTCGCATTTCCCAGGATGTTCAGTCAAGACAGACTGACTCCCCTCCCACCCCCTGCTCACTGGAAAAGCCCGGGGGCATGACTGCCCTAGAGGACAGCTGGAGGCACCTGTTAACCTGGTTACAACCCACCTGGAACGGCAAGAAAGCTGGTGCAAAGAAAAGCTGGACACAGCATCCCTGGGGACCAGTGCAGGAGCAACTTCAGTTCCCCATCACTGAAGGGACCACTCCAAGAAGTGGGGCGGCTTTCCTTCACTTTCTCTCCTTTTAGGAACAGCCCCCACCTCTCACCTTAACCCAAGCATCACCACAGTACCAAAATATCACATCCCAAAACTCTCCTAGGTGTCTTGAAGTACCTTTGTGTTAGTATTTTAGCTAAATTGAAAGAAGCCTTTGCTGCCGTGGCTATTATTATTATACAAACATACATGTGTGTAGCTAAGGATTAACTACCATATTTTTCGGAGTATAAGATGCACCTTTCCCCTGCCCCCCAAAAAAGGTGAAAATCTGGGTGCGTCTTATAGATTTAGATTTTTTTTAAAAAAAATTTAGACCGCCTACTACTCCCGAAAGACTCAGCCAAGATAAAACACAGATATATAAAAGTTAAAAACAATTTAAAAACATATTAAACAATTTGGCCCATGATAAGATTAAAAACCAACAAACCCCAATTAAAATTAATAAATAATAAAATTTGTATTTACGCCAGCCCGGCTTGTTGAAAAAGAAAAGTTTTAAGAGCACGGCGGAAGGTGTGTAGGTCAGGGATAATTCTTAACTCCAGGGGCAATTCGTTCCAAAAGACAGGTGCTCCCACAGAGAAGGCTCTCCCCTTGGGTGTTGCCAGTCGATATTGTTTAGCCAACATTGTTTAGCCAACGGCGCCATGAGGAGACCCTCTCTGTGGGAGCGTACTGGCCAGTGGGAGGTTCTCGGTGGCAGAAGGCAATCTCGTAGCTGCATTTTTGGCCTCCTGAAGCCCCGCCCCCTTCACAAAAATGGACATGCAGCTACAGATTGTAAACAGGGACTTGGAAAAAAGGCGTAGAAATTTGGTTAATTGATCTATATCTTGAATGTGTCACAAAGGTGTTTACTGGATATATGAAAGTTGATAACAAAAATTAATTAAACTTTATAAGTAGTAAGTAATAACTTGGTAATGTCAGCTTGTGGTTGTGTTTTTAACTGTGGACTATTCTAGGCAAAAGGACGTTAAAATAACTTCAGTCCAAGGAGAACTATGGTATGTTGACAGTAAGATTTATAAAGAATTTAAAACACATAATCTGATATGAACTATAAGTGATGACGGTGGAAGAGATGCACGAAAGTTATTTGCAACCAATTGACACACTTTCTACAAGATGCAATGTAAAATGATTCTTTTTCTGTGTGTTGTTTGTTTAATTAAAATTTAAAAAATTGCAACAACACCCCCCCCCCCCAAAATGGACATGCATAGGCTTTGGGAGGCCTGCAAAGTGATCCTGGGGGCTGGGGAGGGCAAAGGTTTTGTCTTGTCAATGTCCTATTTCTGGTTGTTGTTTTTTCTGTTACTAGTTTATAATAAAATACAAAAAATAAAGTAACAAAGACCATTTGTCATCATGGCTTATACATATTGCCTACCCAACATTAGAATTATACTCCTAACGCTGTGCATTTCCACCTGGAGCTTGAAGGGAAGCGAAAAGCACTTTATGCTCCATCTAGTGAGAGACAGTTAACGGTGAGCCTCAATTGACCAGCCATAATTTCCACAATGGGCCAAGGAACAGAACCCTTAGTAACACAAATTCACCACCTGGCCTGCAGTCATTCCAAGCCTGCAGAAGGAGGGGGTGTATGTGTATATGTGTATGTGTATGTGTATGAGTGAGTGAGTGTTTTATAATGCGCATTGCAGAGTCACTGCTCCAGTGGTGGGTTTCTGCAGGCTCGTACCTACTCGCGAGAGCCGGTTGGTGAAATTTAGAGAACTGGTGAGAGGGGGTTCCACCGGTGTACCTGGAAGTAAATCTGCCCCACCGCTGCCAGTGACCCAACGGGAAGGAAAGGAAAGGAAAGGAAAGGAAAGGAAAGGAAAGGAAAGGAAAGGAAAGGAAAGGAAGAAAGAAAGAAAGAAAGAAAGAAAGAAAGAAAGAAAGAAAGAAAGAAAGAAAGAAAGAAAGAAAGAAAGAAAGAAAGAAAGAAAGAAAGAAAGAAAGAAAGAAAGAAAGAAAGAAAGAAAGAAAGAAAGAAAGAATTTATCATCACAATTGAGTCCAAAATTTGGGTTGCTAAGCAAGAGCGTTGTTAAATGAGTTTCACCACATTTTAAAAGGTGGCCACTCCCACCCTGTCACATGACTGCCAAGCCACGCCCACAAAATAGGCCACACCTACAGAGTAGGTTCTAAAAAATTTGAAACCCACCACTGCACTGCTCTGATCACAAGCCGCATTTTGAACTTTCCAAAGTGCATTGTCCATCTTAGATGTTGCATCCTTAATTTATTTATTTATTCACATTTATACCCCACACCCATCTCACCACAAAGGGACTTGGGGCGGCGCACAGGGAATATAAAATATAAATAAACATATATACAAAAATAACATACATTAAAACTAAATTAAATTAACCCACCCTGCGCTAAAACCAGTTAAAAACCCCTAATTAAAAGTTTGATAACTAAAAGCAGTGCAGTGTCGAGTAAAATCATGCCAGGCCGGCTTGATGGAAGAAATGCGTTTTTAAACGCTGGCGGAGCAGGCGGAGGTCCGAGATGACACGGAGTTCGGGAGATAGGTCGTTCCAGAGGGTTGGACCCATCACAGAGAAGGCTCTTCCCCTCTTAATCACACAAGAATATGTGTTGAAATGCAAGGAAAACTGCTACCTTAAAAAAAACAAAGGTAATCAGGTAATCAGCACTCTTTTGCCAACCAAATCCTTAACCAAACTAAATTGAACCTTCTTCCTTGTCCTTCTAATGTACAATAAATATTCCCTGAAGCGCTTTTAATACCGGTTGTCTAATCTGAGAGCTTGGATAGGCCAACCAGCAATTTCACAAAAGGCAAACTGAGTGTGCAGTTTTGTCCCTCCAGACAATGGCTCCTTTCATTAAATTATTAGGAGCCAAATTCTGCTTTTTGTTATATCCCAAGATGGCAAACAATGAATGTTTCCTTCTATGTTGCCTTCGTGTTCTAAACAAAACAACTTTGTATCCTATTAGTAACTAACAAAGTCTGGTCCAGAGTTACACTTTGTACAAAATTAAATATTTGCTTATGGCTATAATGCAAACTTTCAGTCTTCTCAGCAACAACTAAATGTTGCACTGAATTTGTTCTGTGTGTCAATATTTTAAAACGGATTTCATCAACTTTTATATCAACACAATTATAATCCAGATTTCCTCAAAGTTTTGCAGCAAGGGAAATGAGTTATTTACCGGTATATATTTTATTATTAAATGTATAATGCCATATCACAGATAGGAAATTGTAAGGCATGATGTTGCAAGTTTCATGTGTAAATAACTTCAGTCTCCTGTTTGGAAAAAAAAAAAGAGTCCCAATCAAATTGCTTTACCAGAACATAATCCTATTTTATTTATTCTGGAAGTAGCATAAATTGCCCGATGAAGGCTGGACTGAAAAGGTTAACTAAACTACAGAGTATTCAATTCTCAAAAAGAAATTCGTTTCAGCAGGACGATGGGAGTTTGTGCTACATTTCTCTGGATGTTTAGTAAAAAATATATTTGTGACACCAGAGCAGAGCAAAATGGGAATATCTGAAAAGGTTTGTAGAATTGATCCCCCTCCTTCCTTTATCCTCCTGTAAAACTCTCCTATAAATCCAAGTAGTGGCTTATAAAACTGTAAAAGGAGCTACGATTGGAAGGCAAAAGATGGCCATTGGGGCAGCCGCTATTTTGATGCTCCTGCAAGGTTTCTTTCCAATGAAAAGGGACGCAGGCTTGTCCTGCAACATTCACACCTTCTGTCCTTCAAGGCGGCCCTGGTAGCATTCACCTCTCCTGAGGGCAAAGGCTGCCCCATGGAACACGAGCAGGCGGATCCGATTTACTGATTCACGGCCACCTCCATCAGCAGGTTGAACAATATCGATTGTAAGTGACAATTAGGGTAGGCCTCACAACAGTGGTGGGTTTCAAATTTTTTAGAACCTACTCTGTAGGTGTGGCCTATTTTGTGGGCGTGGCTTGGCAGTCATGTGACAGGGTGGGAGTGGCCACCTTTTAAAATGTGGTGAAACTCATTTAACAACGCTCTTGCTTAGCAACCAAAATTTTGGACTCAATTGTGATGATAAATTCTTTCTTTCTTTCTTTCTTTCTTTCTTTCTTTCTTTCTTTCTTTCTTTCTTTCTTTCTTTCTTTCCTTCCTTCCTTTCCTTTCCTTTCCTTCCCGTTGGGTTACTGGCAGCAGCGGGCCAGATTTACTTCCAGGTACGCCAGTGGAACCCCCTCTCACCGGTTCTCTAAATTTCACCAACCGGCTCTCGCGAGTAGGTGCGAGCCTGCAGAAACCCACCACTGCCTCACAAGCACCAGGGAAATCAGGAAATCCAGACAGTTCAAATGAACTACTAGTGGTCAAAGCAAATAAGGTGAAGGGTAAAGGTTCCCTTCGCACATATGTGCTAGTCGTTCCCGACTCTAGGGGGCGGTGCTCATCTCCGTTTCAAAGCCAGTGCTGTCCGAAGATGTCTCTGTGGTCATGTGGCCGGCATGACTAAACACCGAAGGTGCATGGAATGCTGTTATCTTCTCGCCAAAGATGGTTCCTGTTTTTCTATTTGCATTTTGTACGTGCTTTCAAACTGCTAGGTTGGGACAAATAACAGGAGCTCACTCCGTTATGCAGCGCTAGGGATTCGAACTACCAAACACCTGACCTTTCTGATCAACAAGCTCAGTGTCTTAGCCACTGAGCCACTGCGTCCCATCAATTGGTGATAGATTAGAGTAAAAGGAATGTAAGGGGGGGGGGGCTGAACTTAATTCTCTTGTGGGTGCTAAGGGACTCAAGACTGATAATGCATTTGACCCCTCCCTCGGACTCAACCTGGTCATCTCCTGCAAGTCCAATATTGCTGTCCTACACGTAGTCCAATTACAGCCTTTTTTCCATTCCTGACCTAGCATTAATCTTACAACAGTCTTCCTAGGTAGATCGGTATTCAACAAAGCGTAAAGCTGAAAACAGGGCCTTCTTCCAGGAATCATTAGAAGTCTCTGGCAGAGGGAAGGAAGGGAGAGGAAAGGAGAGGAAGGAGGGAAGGGCTAGAAAGAGAAGGAGAGAGGATAGGAGGGGGAAGAGGAAGAGATGAGTAGGGGGGGAGGTAAGGGAAGTAGGAAAAGGAAAGGAGAAGAGGAAGGAAGGAAGTAGAGAAGGAAGGGAGGCTGAAAAGAAAAGAAAAAAATAGGGTGGTGATAAGACAAAATAAGTGTATGGGATGCTAAGAAAAGAAACCCAGAATGTATATCTTAACTTTTTTATATGGAAAAACAAACATGTAAAAGTGATAAAGATAAATAAGAACAATAACTATGTGAATGTATACCTATAACTATATATAAGAGAATAAAAATTTATATATATATATGTGTGTGTGTGTGTGTGTGTGTGTGTGTGTGTAGGTTTTAGATATGTGTAGGTAAAAACCTACACATATCTAAAAAAATGTCACACAGCAGTAATCTAATTTGGTTCTCTGTCTGGATGACTCTGGGTTGAGTCTAAGGGCAGAGAGGGATGACGTTGAGTCTCCTCCCCTTAAAGGGACCTCTTCACAGGAGCTGTGATAATTAGTCTTCATAGATAGATAGATAGATAGATAGATAGATAGATAGATAGATAGATAGATAGATAGATAGATAGATAGATAGATAGATAGATAGATAGATAGATAGATAGATAGATAGATAGATATAGATATATATATTAAAAAAAAGAAGTCATCTCTCGCAGAGGCAACCGCTGATCCCCTGCCCTGTTTCCTTCAACAGCCAGGAGTCTGACTGCATTGGCAACTTCACAGAAAAATAGGATCCATAGTTTCTGCAGATTTTTCTCTCTTGCAGACCCCTGGGAAGAAGAGATTAGAACACAAAAGCTTCACCATCCAGCAGCCTTGAGTCTCTTTGCCTTCTACTGGGCTGCCTCTTAGACAGGGAGCCCAGCTTTTCTCATCAGAAAAAAAGAGGTAAAAGTACTCGGCAAAGATTCAGCAAAGCAACACAGAAAATATCCCAAAATAAACAGATACAGGAATCTTGGTTTCAAATCTTCCCCCCAAACTGTAGATCTTCGCATTTTTATTTTGAGGAAACCCATTGGGTAACCAAAGATTTTCAGCTACTCTATTTTGAATTTGGCTACTAAATTTTGAAAATGTTTAGAACTTTCCTAAGGTGAAATTAATGGGACGCGGTGGCGCAGTGTCTAAGACCCTGAGTTTGTCCATCAGAAAAGTCGGCAGTTTGGCAGTTCGAATCCCTAGCGCCGTGTAATGGAGTGAGCTCCCGTTACTTGTCCCAGCTTCTGCCAACCTAGCAGTTCAAAAGCACGTAAAATATGCAAGTAGAAAAATAGGAATCACCTTTGATGGGAAGGGAACAGTGTTCCATGCACCTTCAGTGTTGAGTCATGCAAGTCCACATGACCATGGAGACGTCTTCGGACAGCGCTGGCTCTTCGGCTATGAAACGGAGATGAGCACTGCCCCCTAGAGTTGGGAATGACTAGTACATATGTGTGAGGGGAACCTTTGCATTTATCTTTTAAGGTGAAATTCTGCATGATTACTATTTATTTTATGGATATTTTAATTGTAACTATAAATAGTTTTAAGAAATCCCGATTCAAACTGACTTTCAGCTACAAAAACTCTGGGTGGCCAATCAAAGTTTGTTTTTGTTCTGGGGGATTTTATTTTATTATTATTGATAATATTTATAAACTGCCCAGCCATACCAATACGTGCTGATTCAAAGCAAAGCAACAATATAAACAATACAAAATACAATATAACTAACATCAAATAATAACAAACATACTAAAAGAATCCAACGTCAAAGGCTTGTTAAATAGTTCAGTCATCAGGGCTTTGTAAAATACAAGAACGGCTGCAGCCAAATTTAATTTAATTAATTTAGGCCATGCCCAACCTCAACTGACTCTGAACAATGTACAATAAAAGTAATGGCTTTAAATCAGAAAACAGTAATCCTAAAAAAAAATAAGCAATAAGAATTGATGGTAGATTTGGTCAGTCACACTTATTTATTTTTATTTTATTTATTTTATTCGATTTATTAACCGCCCCCTCTCCCCGAAGGGACTCAGGGCGGTGCACAGGAATTTAAGAAATATGAACATATAACAATCATAAATAATTAAAACTACATTAAATATTAAATTAAATATTAAACATCCATGTAGTATCCAACCACCCTAACAAATCAGAAGGCCTGGGAGAGTAGTCAGACAGGAGGGCTTTCCAGTCACCAATCACTCAACACAGGAAATGGACCACTGACTTTATTAAATCACCTTGACCGATCCTACCATCAGTTCCCTTTTTGGAAGATTTCATCTAAGCTTGTTCTTCCCCATCCACTCCCCAACAGACCCCAAATCCCACTTCAGGACTTGCACAGCAACTTCAGCATGGTCTAGGGTGGTGACAAGTTCTTGGCGGTCTCAACTCCAAAAGATTGTGGTGTGTATAATATGGCCCATAGTCATTTCAGTCAGAGCCCCTACTTGGGTTTCATCGATGGAGATCCTAGAGTTTACACAGCTGCTTTTGTGGCAGAGAACAATAAAAGGAGCAAGCCTTCTCACAGAGGTCTTGTTCCCATTACTGATAATTTCCGACAGAACCTGTTGAAAAATTTCCAAGGAACCCCTTATCCAAGTAATAGAGAAGAAATGATAGAAGGGGAGAGTAACCACATCATATTAGACTTCATCAATGTAATGCAGACACAAGCAATAGAACAAAATAAAACTAATGCCTTAGACCCGTGATGGTGAACCTATGGCATGCATGCCACAGGTGGCACGCGGAGCCATTTGTAAGGGCACCTGAGGCATTGTCCTGTCAGCTGGCCAGCGTGCATGTGCGCACTGGCCAGCTGACTTCAGTCTTCAGCCTTCTTTTGAAGCCATTTTTCGCTCTCCCGAGGCCTCCTTGAAGCTTCCGGAGCACAAAAAAATGGCCCTACGGGCAAACCATAAGTTCAGGAAAGGCTAAAGGCTCCTGAATGCTCCGAAGGACAAAACAACGGCCCTACGGACAAACCAGAAGTCACTTCCGGTTTGCTCATAGGGTCATTTTTTCCCCTCTGGAGCCTTCAGGGAAGCCTCCTGAAGGCCCCTGAAGGCTCTATAGGGCTAAAACCGGCCCTACGAGCAAACCGGAAGTTCGTTCCTGAACTGCTGGTTTGCTCATAGAGCTGGTTTTTCGCACTTCGGGGCTCCTGAAGCCTCCGGAGGGCCTCGGGGGGTGGGAGGAGGCTGTTTTCACCTTCCCCAGGCTTCTATAAAGCCTATGGAGCCTGAGGAGGGCAAAAAAGCACGCCAAAAATGAGGGGAGCACGTATGCATGCTGGGGTCATGCGCATAGCATTATGAGTGTGACACGCCCATGCATGATCCCCCTGCGCTCCCCCCGCTTTTGGCATGCAAGCCAAAAAGGGTTCGCCATCACTGCCTTAGACTTTAAAAGAGCTGATTGAGACTAACATAGACAGCGCTTGGGAAGACTCCATGGATGAAAACCTTAAAGGAGAAAACAACTCAAGAAGCTTGGGAAACTCTGAAAAATGTGATTATAAAAGCCCAGTCCACTAAGGTACTGCTGAAAAAGAAAAACAAGAAATCCAAGAAGACATGGTTACACAAAGCACTCTCTGGTAAATGGAAAGACAAAAAGGATAAGTATTAAAAAATGGAAAGCGGGATGCATAATTAATTCAGAATACTAGCAAATAGCCTGAATCTGCAAAGACAGTCAGAAAAACCAAAGAATGAACAAAGACTTGTAACAAATGTCAAAAATAATTTTTTTTAAAAGGTTCTTTCAACATGTAAAAAACAAGAACAAACTCAAGGAAACAATCAGTTCACTAATGGGAGAAGATGGCAAGGAGGTGACAAGCAACTGTGAGAAAGAGGAACTGCTTAACTCAGTTCTCTTTGAATCTGTCTTTGCACAAAAGGAAAGAGTAGCACCATTAAAGACAGAACAGAAATGCAAGTCAAAACAGAAAAGAAAATGGTACGAAAATGCCTATCCACTCTAAATGGGTTCAAATTCTTGGAATTACACCCCAAAGTTCTGAAGGACCTGGACAACATAATCTCAGAACCACTGTACCACATCTTTCAAAGATCCTGGAGCACTGGGGAACTACCAGAGGACTGGAAAAGAGCTGATGTGATTCCAGTCTTCAAAAATGGATCCAGGAAACCACAAGACCCATCAGCTCAACATCAACACTTGGAAAAATCCTGGAAAAGATAAGCAACATAACTGTGAATACCTAGAAGCAAGCATAGATTTTACTAGAAGCCAACATGGGTTTAGTAATATCGTGCCAGACAAGCTTTATTGCATTCTTTGACAATGTGACTAAACTGGTGAACCTGGAAAATACTGTGGATGTAGTTTACTTAAACTTCAGTAAGGCATTTGACAGCGTAGATCACAGCCTACTTCTAAGTAAGATAGAAAAATGTGAGCTGGACAGCATCACGACCTGCCCCCCCCCCCGACCTTCGCACCATCACAGACCTACTCCTCTTCCGCCGGACTCTAAAAACACATCTATTCCATGTGGCTGGCCTGGCATAGTTTTTAATTGATATAGTCCCAATTATACCTATGGGCTTCAAGATTTTAACGACCATCTTTAAAGCGCTCCATGGCTCGGGGCCTAGTTATATGCGAGACCGCCTCCTGCCCCATACATCCCTCAGACCGATACGCTCCCACAGAGAGGGCCTTCTCAGGGTGCCGTCGGCTGGACAATGCCGTCTGGCGACACCCAGGGGAAGAGCCTTCCCTGCCCTTTGGAACGACCTACCCCCTGAACTCCGCACCATCTCCGACCTCCGCCTCTTCCGCAAGTGTCTGAAGACACATCTATTCCATCTAGCCGGCCTAGCGTAACCTCCATTACTGACTATTAGACAGTTTTAAACTTGGGATTTTTAATTCGGTTTTTGGCGCAGGGTTTATTTATTAGAATAAGTTTTTTAAATTTTATATATTTTATATGTTTTGTATGTATTTTAACATCCCTGTGCGCCCCTGGGTCCATTTGGAGAAGGGCGGAGTATAAATTTAATAAAATAAATAAATAAATAAAATAATAATTTTAATTACTTTTAGTATAATTTTTAGCACAGACCCACTATATTTAATCTATTTTTAACTTTTATATTGTTATTGTGTGTACTACCTTTTTTACTCTTTCTGTGCACCGTCCTGAGTCCCTTTATTTTTTTTATTTTTTTTTATTTTTTTTCAGATTTATAACCCGCACCCATCTCCCACAAAGGGACCCGGGGCGGCGCACAGGGAAATTAAAATACAAATATACAAATATACAAACATACCAAACTCTAAAACTATATTAAATCAAACCCTGCGCTAAAATCAGAATTTAAAACCCCTAATTAAAACTTTGGTTCACTAAAAGTCACAACGGTGTCGAGCAGCTTATGCCAGGCCGGCTAGGTGAAAAAAGTGCGTTTTCAAACGCTGGCGGAACAGGCGGAAGTCCGAGATGACACGGATTGTTAATTTTAAATGGGAATTTTAGTGCAGGCATAGTCAAATTTAATTTGTTTTTATTGTATTTATTGTATTCATGTATATATTTTATGCTGTTTTATTCCTCCCTGTACACCGCTCCGAGTCCCCTAGGGGAGAGGACGCGGTTATACAAATAAATATTCGATATTCGATTCGATATTCGATATTCGATATTCGAGATACGTTGTTCCAGAGGGTTGGGCCCACCACAGAGAAGGCCCTTCCCCTGGGTGTCGCCAACCGGCATTGCCCGGCCGACGGTACCCGGAGAAGACCCTCTCTGTGGGAGCGGATCGGTCGTAAGGAGATAGGGCGGTATACAAATGCTAAATAAATAAATAAATAAATAAATAAATAAATAAATAAATAAATAAATAAATAAATAAATAAATAAATAAATAAATAAATAAATAAATAAATAAATAAAATAAAATAAAATAAAATAAAATAAAATAAAATAATAAATAAAATAAAATAAAATAAAATAAAATAATAATAAATAAAATAAAATAATAAAATAAAATAAAATAAAATAAAATAATAAAATAAAATAAAATAATAATAAAATAATAATAAAATAATAAAATAATAAAATAATAAAATAAAATAAAATAAAATAAAATAATCACCACCCAACAGGTTCCTAACCGGCTGGCCAACTGCATTCAATATGTAATCCTTAATAGTACCACATCTACATGGAAGGAAGGAAGGAGAGGGATAATGCAGGGTTCTGCCTTAGGCCCAGTACTCTTCAACATCTTCATAAAAGCTTTAGGTGAGGGGATAGAAGGGAACTCATCAAACTTGCAGATGACACCAAGCTGGAGGGGGATAGTCAACACTTTAGAAGATAGATTCAAAATCCAGAAGGACCTTGACAGAGTTGAACACTGGGTCCTATCCAAGAAAATGCAATTCAATGTTGAGAAAAGTAAGGCCTTGTACTTAGGTAAAAAACAAAACCAAATGCAGAGTATAGAATAGGTGGTACCTGGCTCAACAGCAGTTAACTGTGAGAGAGATCTAGATGTCCTAGTGGACAGTCACTTAAATATGTGTTGTAAATATGTTGCAACTTCCAAAAAAGCCAATGCAGTTCTAGCCTGCATCAACACAGCGCGACAGCTCCATCCAAGGTTGGCTTGGAGCAACCCAAGGAGCCCAAGATGTCCTTTGAGTGAGTTTCCTGGGCCCTCCGATTCTTGATCGCCTCTTGCAACAGGTACATGGCATGGCTCAGCATGGCACCCTCCAGATCCGCGTCAAGAGGGGGACATTCGCCTCTGTCCCCTTTAGGCCACTCCCGTCTATGGGAACCTCTGCTTTCTCGCCTAAGGTTACTCCCAAGGGTCGTTCCTCTGGGTTTTCCTTTCAGTCCACACCCAAGGACCATCTGGGCCTGATGGGCTCCTCGTCTAGCTCTTCCAGGGAAGGTTTTTGACAAAGAGCACCCATAAACAATGTTTCCTCTCATGTGGGCCATCACCCTTGCATAGCAAAATTTCCATGCTGAAACCTAAGGCTCAAGTGTAAACCCAAGAAGTTACTTGTATGTGTTTTTGAAGACAGTGGACAAGCTTCGTGGGGCTTAAAGAACTCTGCAGGGACCACATCTGGCCCGTCTTCTAGCAAGGGCCTTGGGATGGCCTGGCCCAGAGGAGGACAAGGCCCTGCAGTGAAAGCCCCTTCACATGAAAGGTGTTGGGATCTCTATCCCAGTCCCATCGTTTTCCCTTGGAAGCTTCCATGGAATCCTGAGCAAGATCACCATGTCTACAAGTTTCAGCCTTTAGGGCTGCAATATTAGAAGGACGAACTAAGTGTTCAACTGGCAAGAGATGGAGGCCGTTTGGCAGCCCTGGAAAGAATGGAGAGGGGAGGCTATCTCCTGCCTCAGCCATGAACTCACTGAGGGAGGGATTGAGTGTTCCATGACGTCTTTTAACTCCTTCTTAGGGACTGCTTTCTTTTTATATATAGCATTAGCATGAGGCTGGATTTTGGCTGGGGAGCCAGAGAGGAGAAAGCGAGTTTCTTAACCCATTTTCCTGGGCTACTTTTCTGTGGGAAATCAACCCCTCCCCTTGAAAAGAGATAAGGAGAAATAAAATAGCAGAGGAGGTTTTTTTTTAAAGAGAAAAAAAGAAGTTGGAAGCTCAGAGCCACATCTGGAACGCAGCGATGGGCAAGAGAGACCGATCTGACAGGCAATGGTGAGCAACACACTGTAGCACATCGAAATATCAAGGATGAACGCGATCCTTTTTTCTCTGAGCCAATGTTGCATTTTTCCCCTCTGATGAAGCTCATCTGCTTTTTACATTTCACATCTGTGCAGACTTTCAAGAACATGCAATAAAAACCTTGGACTTCAACTAATTGTCGATAAAACAATCTTTCCCATGGAAAACATTGGGAAGCAAGGTAGCAAACGGTCCTTGACATTCAGTTCTCTTTTAAAAAAAAATCCTGCAAGGATTTTTTTTATTTGATTTATTTCATCAAGCATGTATTAGATAACGTATATTACAAACATGATTTTGAATGCGTGAAATGGATGCGAATAAATGGGGACATTAGGACAGGGAAGGGAGGCCCTCTGGTGAGCTTACAGACTTCTTAGGAATGGGGGGAGGTCAACAGCCGAGAGTCTAAGGCAAGGGTGTCCATGCTGAATTCTGGGAGTTGAAGTCCACAAGTCTTCAAGTTCCCAAGTTTGGACACCCCTAGTCTAAAGGTTTTGGGGGGGGGGTTGGGGAAGAAACCACAGAGTCAGGTAGAGCAGGGGTCTCCAACCTTTGCAACTTTAAGTCTGAAGGACTTCAGCTCCCAGAATTCTCCAGCCAGCTTTGCTGGCTGGAGAATTCTGGGAGCTGAAGTCCTTCAGACTTAAAGTTGCAAAGGTTGGAGACCCCTGAGGTAGAGCATTCCAGACATTGACCGCCCCGTTACTGAAGTCATATTTTCTGCAATTGAGTTTGGAGCCGTTTACTTTGACTCTGTATCTATTGTGTGTTCGTGTATTGTTGTGGTTGAAGCTGACGTTGAAGATACACACATTTCTATGGCAGTCTTTTGGAACCGCAGCAGGGAGGGGGGAAAAGGGAACCCTCAAACCCCATGGAAATAATACAGGAGAGAGACAGACCCCCAAACAAGGAGCATTTTCATCCCCTTTTAGAAATCTGAAGCAGCAATTCTGCAATGGAAAAAGGAAACTCCCAGGGACCCAAGAGCTGCAAAACCAAACACTTCGTCTTTGTTGGGGAGGAGAACTGTTTTGAGAACAGCAGGGGAGTCACCTCAGCAAGGAGCCTGGATTCTGAAAGGACCCATCAGGGGGTGCCTTCTGAAAAGCCTGTTCCCCATCAAGCCAAGCCATTCCTCTAATGCTGGATATTTGGAGCGCTTGCGCTTAAAAAGTAAGAAGTGCCTTTGGCCCACCAGTGGTGAAACTGCATTTTATTTTATATCCTGGAAGACTAATTTTTTTATTCACACCGGTTAGATGAAATGGCTCTTACTTCATGGATGGTTTTTGTTCTTGGATTGCAACTACAATGCCTTTATTATTTTTTATTATTTTTTTTTTTAAAAAAGATAATTAATGATATTCTTTGCTTCTCTGAGCAAGAATGCACAAGTGAATGAATACCCTGCTGCATTTATTCTTGACAATGGAGAATTTATCTTTCCTGCTATAGGGCCGTCCTTAATACGCAGTGTTAATGTGCCCGTGAAAACTGCAGCAAGACGAGGAGTGTTTGTTTTATGGCTGGTTTCCCAAGCTGCTTCTTCTTCTTCTTCTTCTTCTTCTTTTGCATCCCCTCCCTACAGAGCACCCAGGCCAGTCTGAACAGGAATGTCCTTCGGTTATTTGAGGAGAAGCCTGCCAAGGACTGATGATTCCCCAAGGCAAAAAAAAACCCCAAACCTTCGACCGGAGGGCAGACCCAAAATGCTTCTCCTGCAGACCTGATCGGGAACACAGATAACAAATCTGCTGGGATGGGAGAGACCCTTCTTAGGCTCAAGTGGGCCTAATTTCTGATCCCTTCCACTGAATCCTGCCCATGTCCCGTCCCCCCCGAGCAAATGGGAGATCTGCAACACATTGTCAATGGCAACACAGCACACACACCCCCCAGCACTTCACAAACAGGGGTGAAATTCAACAGGTTCTGACAGGTTCTGGAGTAACAGTAGTGGAAATTTTGAGTAGTTCGGAGAACCGGCAAATACCACCTCTGGCTGGCCCCTGAGTCGGGTGGGAATGGAGATTTTGTAGTCTCCTTCCCCCAGGAGTGGGGAGGGAATGGGGATTTTGCAGTCTCCTTCCCCCAGGAGTGGGGAGAGAATGGGGATTTTGTCATCTCCTTCCCCCAGGAGTCAGGTGGGAATGGAGATTTTGCAATCTCCTTCCCCTGCCACACCCACCAAGCCGTGCGCACAGAACCGGTAGTAAAAATAATGTGAATTATTTCACCTCTACTCACAAGACGTAATGTTGTGAGGAGAGCGCAGGGATTTACACAGATCGTCTCCTTCTCAGCTTCTTTGCAGCTGTTCTCTGCCTCAGACAACAAAATTCACGACTCCAACAGGCAGCAAATAAAAAATAGCCTCTTGAATATTTTCAATATCAAGCATCAGTGATACATTACCATACTTCCGCAGTACATAAAATCAGTTCTAGAGACTCTGGATTTTTGAGAATGTCCCAGAAATCCAGCTGGAAGGGCAGGTTTCAGAAACAGCATTCTTCCATGCGCAACTGCCTTCAAAAGAAGTCTCTACACACTACCCAACATTACGTGGAAGTAGAAAAGTCAGAGACACACCTATCAGCCAAGAGGGAACTAACTGACTTGCAGAAGCCAGAAAGCCATGCTTTGAAAAGCTCGTTTCGATTCCCATTTATTTTACACATAAATTTTCCCAGCACAGAAGCCTACATTAAATTGTGAAAAACGAGGAATCCCAACTGATTTTAGTTTACCTTATTCACAGCGGTTATACAAGAATAAAACATTCCAAAATGACCGGAAAATGTGGCTTTAATATATAAATGAGCTGCAGGGAGAACCTTGTTCCAGCTAGCAGATGTGAAAAACTGAAGCAGTATGGCCAACTCTTCCAAATAGGCCATCCTTGAATTTAACTCCTGGACTTGGTGTTCCGATCGCTCTTTTAATCTAATAATTTTTTAATTTACAGGGTAAAAAAAAGAAAGAACGCTTAAACAATATTATTATGGAATATCCAATGGCCCCATCCCAGCAAGGAACGCAGACTTCCTGAGCCCCATTAGAGTCAGTAGAACTATTACACTGCTTGTGTTCGGCTAAGGATGGGCACTTCTGTTTGATGGAGGAGCGCCATATGGCTCCAGGTTTTATGCGGCCAGGTTAAACAAGCAGTTGGTTCAAAGCAGACCACAGGCTGCTTCCTCCAATCCAATGGCCTCCAAGACCACAACTGTCCTCAGCCCTTGAACAAGATGGGCTGGTCAGATATCACGGTCCCACATCTGTGAAGGGATCCAAACTTCAGCCCACTTTCTCAGTCCTTTACCAAGGGGATAAGTTGATTTGGAGGGGGAGCGGGTGGAGGGGAGGTAGATTTAGTTCAACTTGGGCAATGACCTTACTTCACTTAGTTGCTCTTTGTTACCTATTGATCTTAATTTATTTATAAATTTGCCTCAAGGATTCAGATATCTTAAGTATTTCAATTGTACTATCCAATTCCCCACATTCCTATGTGTTGATCAAGGCACCCTGAGACAGACACGCTCTGGAAAAAAAATGAACCATTTTACTAAATAACAAAGTATAATTAGCCGCTAAATGAAAAAGAGAAGTGGGATAAAGTAAAAGAATTAGCAAATGTGTAATTATGGAGATCAGCTGTGTTGCCTGAAAAGGCGTTTACTGAGAGATCTTCTGAAGTGCACTTAATTGAGTAGGAGGCTTATTTTATTAAGAGAACATGTCTTTGAAACTGGTATGAATGAATGCCCTGGATCTATTTAATTGTTGACATTGCATACAGTTCCTTGGCGATCATTTCATTCCTGGACTTAAATCCTAATAATGGATCCAAATGCAGTTGATCGTAGTTCTGCAAAAATAATAATAATAATACAGTGGCATAAATGTGACTGGTAATACCTTCCCCCAAGCCCCCTCCCCATGTACTGTATAAGTGAATGCATTATTCTTTAAGAAAGGCCTCAGAAATTCTGAAGGCAATCCAAATAGATTTCACTTTTCCTGCATTAAGCGTCCTTCACTAAACGGGGTGAAAAGAGCAGGACTTTGGTTTTGAAAAACCAAGTTCCTCTCAAAGTTCAGGATGCAAAATTGCAAGCCAAAAACTCTGCAGATCCCCCTCACAGGACTGGCTTCTTGTCTTTTGACCGCTAACTCTTCTTGGCTTTAAAACCAACAAGACAAAAATCCAAAGTTCTGGAGTCACATTGGCCCGCGAGGCTCTTGTCCACGCGAGAGGGGCGAAGGCTTTCATTCCTGCGCCAGCCAAGGCAGCAAGGGTCCCCCCCTTCAATGCTGCAGACTGAGACTTTCCCCCCCCCCACTCTCTGCCCAGCACCTTCAGGTGGAAACAAGGGGGATAGTCGGAAGCCGGCCAGCCCAACTGTCCCTCTCGCCACCGTTATACCTGCCTTCTTCCCTTTGGATCAATTCAGGAAAGAGACCTCGGTCTGCCATGAAGTTCAGCAGACCCCTGAGCTGCTTTCAGGGCTAAGCAAGACGCAGAAAGCAACGTTTGCAAAAGTAGATTTGGGGATCCAGTTTTCATTCGGCCAATTAAAAGAAAGAATGGAACAGTGGAAACCTAAAGGGACAGGCAAACAAGCTACCATAATGCAGCTCTGTTTTCAGAAATGAGAAGCAGTTTTCTTCTCAGAAAACTGGGAAGAGAAGGAAAGGAACGGAAGCTGGTGTTACCTGGGCCAGTAGCACTCTCCAAATTGTGCAGGGCTGGACTGAAATATTTGCAATTCATCGGCATTAGGACTACCCATTTATCATTGCTCGGAACCAACATGAATGTAACATAGGGAAAAGAGGAGCAAGAATATCCTAGCGTAACTCTCAACCCCAGCCGTACGTCACAGAATGCCTGGGATGGAGGGGAGAACTGCGGCTGCCACCAAGTCTCACATCTGGTCAGCAACACAGAGGAAAGGATGGAATCAGTGCCTGAATCTCAGCTGATGGGCTCATCTGGGGGAAGCAAAGTTGACGACCTTCAAAAAGAAAAATCAAAGGAATTCCCAGAACAGGAGGCCAAGTAACTTCACTGACAAGGAAGCCCACACCAGGATTATGAATCTACAGGGAACACCAGCAATTTCTCCCGCTGTTGAATGGGCAAAGCAAGCAATATATTTGGCTAATTATTTTTTATGGAACAGTGTTTCAGCGACAGAAAATAATGCTGTTGAACCTTGTCATTTGACTGAGAATCTGGGGAGAAAGGAGAGGAGAACGAGCCCAAAGATCTACAGTCTCGTTATGATGTTAGATGAGAGGCCGCTGCATGTACAGTACGAATAAATCCCAGCGCCCATAATTTATTGTGCACTATTTCTTCCTATAAGGAGTAAATTGAAAGCTGCTCGCAGCCAAATGAATTTGAGTAGTGGCAACAAGCAAAGAGCCTCACATAACCTGCAGGAATTAAATAGTAGGGAGAGTACATTGCGGAGAGGGGGATGATCTAAAAATGAATCTACCCTTATAAGCATTTGCTCTCAAATTTATACATTACAAGATCAAAGCTCCTTTAACACCCCAGTTTCATGTCCGTAACCTCATAATGTCTACCGCATATGTTCTCATTACCTTTGGAGTGGAAGTCCAAAGGAGGGAAAATATAGGCGGGAATACCAGTAAGAGCTAGAAGCTTGACTCATAGGATGCTGTAAAACGGTCACCTCAGTGTTACTCTGTGTTCATTCACTTGCCAGTCACGGCGCTTAAGGCTGTAGCCTAAATGAATTTAGCCGACAGACATCGTGGGCAAAAGGGCGGCCAGAGAGACCTCCAGCTTTAAATATGGACAAATTACCCCACGGAGTCACCTAAGATGAACCTCATCAATCTCAGATGGTAGTTATGAAAAGAAGTTAAATAAATAAATAAGCAAACTCCCGCCGGTATAATGAACAAATTAAGCCTTCCCTTGAACTCGTCAGCTTTTGGTTGTACAATACAGTGTTAACTATCACATCACCAGCGCTGCCAGAATCGGTCACTTTTAAGGTGCGGGATTTAACGCAAAATGTTTAACCCTTCCCAATGAAACGAAGGGGTGCAGAAGCACCCATTTGTGTTGGAGCACGACGACTTAAGCCCCTAGTTTGCACAACAAGGAAGGAAAAGCTTGCATGGAGATTCCGTTTTTATCGTCAAGCAAGGAATAACCATGTGCCCAATTTTCTGTCTTATGGCAAAATACACGTGGCACATATGAGGATGCCAAACGGTTCACTTTCTTTCAGATTGATTTCCTTAAACCTAAAGCAGGGGTCCCCAACCTTTACAACTTTAGAGTCTGAAGGACTTCGGCTCCCAGAATTCTCCAGCCAGCAAAGCTGGCTGGAGAAGTCCTTCAGACTTAAAGTTGCAAAGGTTGGAGACCCCTGACCTAAAGTCTATCTGCATTTTTATGCAGATATTTCACACCACAACCATAGGCTGCCAACCTGTTGTCAGAGAACTCCTCCTGGACACATCATGACTAGAATTTCTGTTCTAGTTACGATGCCATCTGCTAACAAACAGCTGTAGCCCAATTGCAGTGAAAACAAAAGAAAAAGTTTTGCTATAAATCAGAGTTATGGATACGCTGCACCAAATGCAACTGAACACACCAGCAGTATCTGCTGTTCCATTCCAACAAAAGGGCCTCTTGCTCGAACCGCATCATAAATAACTTTGGATCACCATACTATAACATTTCAACAGGACCTACAGTCATAAACGTAAAGAGTCAATCCAGGTCCATTGACGTCAATGGGGAACTTTCCATTAGATTCCATAGAGAACTGGATTAGGCCCAAGAAAAATGCTAAGAAGGGAAAGGCTACTCAAAGCACTCACAACATACCTTTTTTATTATTGTCACAAATGGCCAGCCTGAAATCTTTTTTCGGTACTAGCCTATCAAATTTCTAAATGTCTGGTCCCTAGTGCTATAAGATTATTTTATATATCGGCATTGGGAATCTGAACGGGAAATATTTGAGCATTATATCATGCGGGCAATTTTAGTGCTTTAGGTATTCAAAACTTCTTCTTCCACGAAAAGATGCACCGATAGCTGTTTTATTTTAGCTCAGACCCCACAATTTTCATGTTAGGGAAATGAAGCTTTCCTACAAAGTATTGGCAGGACTGGCTTCTGCAATAGACACGCATGTTAGCTGACCAACAGTTGCCTTAATATACATTAAACCAAAATTTAGGCAGTGATGCAATTCTTATGGCTTAGCAAATTCTAATTTCCAGGCAAAACACATTGTTGTGGATACTTTCAGTAGAATTTTGCTCGCAGTGAACAAATACGCTTTGCAGTTCTTAGCAACACTGTAACATAACAGCAGAGTAGCCCCAAGGAGGAAAGGAAGTGTTAGATCAAGAGGACTTCGAACTAAAGCATGAACCACAAGATGGGGCCAAGGCAGCCTTTTTGTTCCTCGGGTCCGTGAAGGGGCCAGAAGAAAACAATGGGACACACTAAATGTTGAAATTGAGAAGAATCTGAGCTGACCCATGCGCACATAAATGCACACCAACAGGCTGCTCCTTTTGCCTGTACGGTAGAACATTTAACTGGCTTGCGACCCTGAAAATTGTTATCTTCAAATGTCATTTTGCGTAAATGGAACGCAAAGTTGGTCACGGGGTGGGGGGTGGGATGTCCACTCTCTGCACCAGCTTAGCTAGAATTGTCCCCCAGGATTTCGTTGAAATCGCTGAATGAATATTATACATTGTCACAACTATATCATTATGCAATTTTTTTCTTCAGGACTGGGATCCATTTGGACTTTAATTTATTTTTCTTCTTTTTCCCTTTTGTCTTTTCTTGAGGTGGGGTGTGTGTGTGTGTGTGTGTGTGTGTGGTCTGCTTACTCTCAGCTTCTGAATCCGAGAGATGATTAAATTGAAGAATGATACTTCTACGCCGTAGCTAACACCACACCACTTTTAAGTAGCTTTAAATCACAATCCCAAGGGTTCACATTTACCAGGAATAAATGAAACCGATGGGATTTCTTCTGATATAATCCTTTTTGGGATGATTCTGCCCCTGGTATGGTGCTAGCTCTGTCCCTGGAACCTCACGGCCTAATGGAATATATGAGTCCCACCAAGTTTATTCAAAACAAAGTAAACGAAATCAATATATTATATACGGCTGGATCACTGAAAGCAAAATTGAGATCTCTAAAACACGTTGCGCAAATGGACCAATCCAATGTTAGGTAAGAATGTTTCTTTTTTTAAATTGTCAGTAGTAATTAATAGTATAAAATTAAGCCCTTGTGAAAAGCTGCATTGCCTGAACAATGTGGGAGAGCGATCCACCTCATGCCAGATCCTAGGAAGGGATCTTATTCTGGCTTCCATATGTTAAATATGGCCTTGCCAAGGAGAATCTTATTGCAGGTGCCAGGAAGGCTGGCTGGCTAAACCTTTTGCCCATGCTAACCAAAATCACGTTGTGAGTTAAAAGCAGGAGCCAGTATTTTAAAAGGTACCCGTGGAAAATACAACCCATTGCCAACAGAAAGAGTAATTTGTGATTAAAATAAATGACAAAAAATATTGAGAGAAGACTAACATTAATGTCTATAAATTTCCTAAGATTAAGATACTCCAGCAAGTAAACTGTAGGTTAAGTCCATGGGTCTGAGCTATCACATTGGAGTTCCTTGGGTCCTCCACATATACATGGCTCGTTTTTTAAATAATATAAACTTATGTAATGTATCTATGTGAAGTAAATTCTACTTAATCCAGTAGATTTAATCCTTTTAAAGGAGAAAACATACCAATTAATTAATTTTGTCAGGGAAAAAAGTGGTTTGCACTGGTTTTCCCCAACATGCTTTTTAAAAAATGTGTACAATTTATGCTTCCTCACTTCAAGTTATAAAATGGATATTATGCGCACAGATTTATATCATTTAACATCCGTTGTGGGCTATTGCAAAAACTTCCACGAACACACACAAAAATTTTTAAAAAGGGAGGGGGGGTTCCCGAAGCTCTCCAGAGTCTAGATCATCACCAGGGGCCTGGAATCTGCTCCTCCATATATTTATATAAAAAGGGACCGATCCACCAGACGGAATGAAGCCGCAGCTTCGTTTCACAAAAGGGGCCGCCTGGCTTCCTTTCTCTGGAAATGCAGTTCCTAACTTTCCTCAATCGGGTAGGAGAAGCCCCCCTCCCCCTGCCCCCGCACAGGTAGCCAGACCCTTCGAGGAAATCCGGTCCAGGCAAGCAGAGGTGCAGGTGGATTCCAGCCCCACCAGCCCCCAACATCCCCCCTCTCCTTTCCTCTAATCGCCCAGTTCTGAGTTGACTTTGAAGAAAAGCCCAGACGGGACGGGGCGCTTCCACAGACGGGGCGGCCTGTTTCTTCCCCTAGGGCAAGGGTCTGCAAAGTTGGCTCTTTTAAGACTGGTGGACTTCAATTCCCAGAATTCTCCAGCGAGCTATGCTGGCTGGGGAATTCTGGGAGTTGAAGTCCACCAGTCTTAAAAGAGCCAACTTTGCAGACCCTTGCCCTAGGGGAAATGACACTCCAACCGCTGGAGCGCTGGGGCTCCGGGGCCGCGCTGAGAGGCTTCTCGGGGGCTCCCGGCCAGGTCACTCTCCCTCCCACCCGACCCCGCGGATCTCCTTACCTGACGTCTCCGTAGGCGCCCGCGTAGCCCTCCATCCAAGGCCCGAGCTCCGTCTTGATGCAGCCGGTGGCCGGAGGGAAGGGCATCCTGCCCATCACGCCTCCGGGGTACCACATCTCGGAGGGCAGCTCGGCTCCTTCTTGGCCGCTCGGGCCTTGGCCCCTGCCGTAGCCGAAGGGGGCGGCGGCGGCGGCGGCAGCGGCAGCAGCAGCCTCGGCCGAGGCGCAGGGGCCGTAGACTTGGGCGTCGTCGGCGAAGAAGGGGTGCCAGGCCGGGCCCGGCGGGGCGGCGTAGTGGGGCGCCAAGGCGGGCATCTCCCCGGCGCGCCGGTACTGCGCGCCCCAGAGCCCGCCCGCCGCGTACTCCAGCGGGCTCTCCAGCTTGATGCGGCCGTGCGAGGCGAGCGCCAGCTGGAAGTTGTAGTAGTCGCGGCTCTGGAAGGCGCCCGCCGGCGGTTCGTCCAGCTCCGGCGAGCTCTTGAAGAGGCTGAGGTGGCCCGGCACGTCCATGGCCAGCGCGCCCTCTTCTTCGCCGCCGCCGCCGCCGCCGCCTTCCTGCTCGGCTTCGACGATCTTGCAGCCCCCCACGGCCACGGGGCGAGCTTGCGCACCCGGCAGCGCGAACATGCAGTCGCCGCGGCTCGTGGCCGCTTCTCCGCCGCCGGACCCTTCGAGCACTTCCACCGCCAGGCCCATGGAGGCCGAGACGGCTTTGCACAGCTCCTTGGCGCTCTCGCCCAAGTAGTCTTCCTTGGCCGCGCTGGCTTCGCCGCCGCCGCTCGCCGCCCCGCCGCGCGGCTCCCCTTCGGCCGTCGCCAGGAGGCTGCTCCCGGCCAAGATGTCCTTCAGGTCCCCGGAGCAGCTCTGGAACGGAGGGGCCAGCAAGACCAGCGACGAGGAGGCCGCCGAGGAGGAGGCGGAGGCGGCGGCGGCGGCGCTCGCCGGATGGGGCTCGCGGTCGCCCGGCTGAAGCCCTTTGCTGCTCGGCGCGGGCTCATCCAGCGGCAGGTAAGAAGGGGAGGCGGGCGGCTGGTGGTGGTGGTGGTGCTGCTGCTGCCGCGGGCTGGGCTCCTGCAGGCGGGCGGGCGTCGGACACGGGCCGGCCGACGGAGAGCCCGCGCTTTGACAGCCGGGCCCGAGTTCCTCTCGCGCTCCGCCGGGCCCGGGACTCTGGAAAGCCTCGCGGACGCTCTGGAAAAGGCTCTGGAAAGCGCCGCGGAAAGTTTTGCCCGGCGGCCGGGCGTAGACCCTGCCCAGCCCGACGTGGACTTCCATGGCCCGTCGGCGGCGAGGACGCGGGATGAAGCGGCGCGGTTTCCTCGCTGGCGAGGGCGGCTTCTTCTTCTTCTTCTTCGCCCCTCGGAGGGAGGGAAGAGTCCTCGGAGGAGCGGGGACGGGGCGAGCACGGGCGCCTGGCTCAACAGCAGCAGCGGCGGCCGGTCATCCCTCGCAGGGCGAAGAGCCGTCGGAGCGGCCGGGGCCGGGCAGGTGCCGCGCCAAAGACAGCCGGCTCGCCGCTTTTCGGGACCCCGATACGGAAGTCGGGGCCGGCCTGCTTGGAGCGCCCGGGCGCGCGGCCTAGGAGAGCGGCGGCTGCCAAGGGGGAAGAGGCGGCGGCGGCCGAGAAGCGGCGGCTGCCACGCTGCCTCCGCAGGGCCTGAACGCGACGAGCAACTTTCTCGGCCGGTGGGGCAAAAAGCGCGCAGGTTAGCCGGCTTGGCGGAGGCTCCGGTGGGGCCGAGCGGCGCTTCTTCTCTTGCGAGCCCCAAAGTTGAGCGCCAGCGGCGGGCAAAGCCAGGCGGGCGAAGGAGGCGGAGCGGCTGGCCGTCCTCTCCGCTTCCCTTCCCCCGGACGAAAGCCAAGCCCAGCGGCTCCGGCGCGCGAACCGGCAGCTTTGGGGGCGGCGGTCCCCGGACCGCCCCTTTTGCCCCCGCCTGGCGCCGGGAGCCAGAGGTCGCGCTCCGGCCGGCCGGGGCGGAGCGGAGCCGAGCGGGGCGCTCGGGCAGCCCAATCAGCGGAGACGAGCAACAAGTGGGCGAAGCGCGGCGGGCAGGCCCGGGGAGGGCACGCCGGCGCCTCCTTCGCCCTGGCCGAAGCCGCAGGAGTCCCGCGCCAAGGCCGTTTTTTGGCCCCCTTCGGAGGGAGCCGAGCGGGGCGGCGAGGGAAGGCTTCGCGGGGCCTTTGCCTGGGAGGCTGGCGGCGCCGGGCGGGCTCGGGCTTTATGTAGCCGCTCTCCGGCGGCCCAGCGCCGCTACTCTGCATACGCACGCCCAGCTCCACGTGCCCAAGGCAGAGCCCGCTGAAGCGTGCCCACGAGGCGGCAGCGCCGCCGTTGCAAAGAGCGGGGCCGGCCGCCACGCTGCCCCGACGGGGGGGATCCAGGGGGAAGCGACGCCCGGCCTCCAAGAGCCCGCCGAGCCCGCGCAAGGAGGAGGCTTCGCCATCCCGCTGCGGACGCTCTGCCTCAGCCGGTCGCGGGAACCGCGGCTCCCCGCACCCGCTCCCCCACCCGTGCTTCTCAGGCAGCTCTTCTTTGGAGACCGGGGCCCCCTGGGAGCTTCTGTGGAAAAGCGGGAGGCGGACGCGGCAGCTGCCTCAAGGCCCCGGGTGCCGCAGGCGGCTTTCCTCGTCGGGCTGAGCCCCCTGCCTGGAGCAGTTGCCCACGGGCTGCGTGGAGTTTCTGCCCAAGAGAAGCCGTCGAGGCTCTTGGCCAGGCCGGTGGAGGGGAGGAAGGCCCCGTTTACCTGGGCAGAAATGGGTGCCGTGCGGTTCAGGGTCCGGAAAGGGCCACGGGGCCCAGTTGAGGCCATATACAGTCTCCAAAGCTGAGCCTAAAATGGGCCCGGGGCTGGTTTGGCTTTCAGTGCTGCCCCTTCAGAAATGGGGCAGATTGTCTAACCCAGAGAAAGGGGCAACTACACATAGGGCTTGAAATGTCCTACAGTCAGGATGAGAAGCAGTTGGTGCCATGCTAGTTTGAGAGGTTTTTGAGTTCCTACCTGCCACGTTCCCCCCCCCTCCCCAAGTGCCCATTCATGATAATAATTGTATTGCAATTGACGGAGGCGGAGGTTATGGGAAAGAAGTCTTGAGAGGTTATTTGAAACAAAGTTTCAGAAATATGCCAGAAGAATATTTTGAATGGGACTGATTTATTCTGAGCTTATTTCACACTATACAAATAATAAATAATAATAATAATAATAAATTTTATTTATAGACCGCCTCCTCTCCCCGAAGGGATTCGGAGCAGTGCACAGGGAAGTTAAAAATGCAAATATAAAATACATAAATAGGTAAAATAAGAATTAAACAAAATTATCCCTGCGCTAAAACCCACTATACTAAAATTAACCCCCCCCCCCTAAAAACCCAATTAAAAAACGGAAGACTAACCTAGGCCGGCCAAGCAGAAAAAGTATGTTTTCAATTTTTGACGGAAGGAGCGGAGGTCCGTAGTTGTTCGAATTTCGGGGGGAAGGTCGTTCCAGAGGGTTGGGCCCACCACAGAGAAGGCCCTTCCCCTGGGCGTCGCCCGCTGGCATAGCCTAGTGGACGGCACCCGGAGAAGCCCCTCTCTGTGGGAGCGGATCGGCCGCAGGGATGTATGGGGCAGAATCCGATCCCGCAAATAGCTAGGTCCCGTGCCATGGAGCGTTTTAAAGATGATAACTAACACCTTGTTGAGTCTCAATAGTTGTTGAGACTCTAGAAAAGGGGCAGAGGAGAGCAACCATTATGATGAGGGGACTGGAGACTAAAACATACGATGAACGGTTGCAGGAACTGGGCATGGCTGGTCTAGTGAAGAGAAGGACCAAGGGAGACAGGATAGCAGTCTTCCAATATTTGAGGGGCTGCCACAGAGAGGAGGAAAGGGGTCAAGCTATTTTCCAAAGCACCTGAAGGCCACACAAGGAATAATGGATGGAAATAAAACAAGGAGAGATTCAATCTAGAAACAAGGGGGAACTTTCTGACAGTGAGAACAATCAACCGACGGAACAGAAGTTGCCCTCGGAAGTTGTGAGAACTTCATCATTGAGACTTTCAAGAAGAGACTGGACTGCCGTCTGTCAGAAAGGGTGTAGGGCCTCCTGCTTGAGCAAGGGGGGCGGGGGGGTTGGACTAGATGACCTACAAGGTCCCTGCCAACTCTGTTAATCTGTTAAATGTACTTCTGTATCGTGCAAAATCTTTCTCTCCCTCTCTCTCACACTTATCCACAGTATCAGCTGAGGCAGTTGGGCTAATTGTGTTCCCCAGAGAAACAATCAGGAAACTCCTTTACTTCATTTTTCTGGGAAAGGTAAGGCCTTCCTGTCTAAAGAGGCACGGCTGCCTAGATTTCCCACCTCCTGATGAAGCCTCTCTTCTCGTCTACCTGTTCCCATTTGTGGTGCTTCCTTTTGTGCTCCACATCCGTCTCAAACAAATTCAGGTCTGCAATTGGTTTGAATCGTTGAACTAATGTAATGATGAATAGTTGAAATGTAGAATTCTATTTTAATCAGGGAAGCTAAGTTTATATGAAATTGGTTTTTGATCACGCATTGGTTTCAGCGTGCAAAATGAAAAATAGCTGGTTTTCTTTCTATCAAAAAGTAGGCCTCCGTGTTTACTAGACTGTGCATTCTTCCTTAACTCTAATAACAGGATTTAAATTGATGTTCTGAATAGCTTTTGGCATTTTTCTCTCTAAATGTTTATGTTGAAAACATGTGTTAACAAACAATGCAAGCTCAGTTACAAAATCACTCTTCACGATCAAAGTGAAGAGAAACATTTTTTTTCCCTTCTTGTATAAATGTAGTCTGTGAATATTTGTATTCAAGGAACCTGCCCGACCTATAACATTCTAGAAGTTCTAATCCCAATTTATTCAGAGCAGAAGGTTTTTGGAGGCTGGATGGTCTCACTGTACCCACAAGTCAGGTAAAAAGTCCCAAGTTCTCCTTTGCCCAAATGGGTGTGGAAAAGGCAAGACATTTTACAGATGGTGAATGATGGTGTAGAAAAATGCTGATGTAAGAAAGGGAAGAGATTCAGGCCTGGCCCAAATTGCTGTTCTTTAGTTCTGGACTTGAAAGTCTGACTCCTAAAGAACCTGTGCAAGGAAGCTGTAAATTTCCCAAAAAATGTATTGCATAAATCTTCTTGCATAAAGATTCACTCACAGCGTGTTGTACAAAAGGAGAAGCGTTGATACGTTTGCAAGTAAAGAATGAATACGATAAAATAAAAAACTGCTGGTGGTGACAGACTGAGAGATGCTAACTAGCACTGCAGCCTCTTCTAATAGACAGTAAAAATGAAAATGACCCTAAAATGAAAACTGATCTAAATCCAAATGCAGTTTTTAAAAAGGTGGGTGGAAACTCCTTACTCCTTAAATAAGGGTCTCGGGCACACAGACTGAAAAGACCGTGAGTAGATCCACACAGCTGTTTGCTCTACTCCACATGCTGTCTTAAATGTTGCTCTCCCCCCCCCCAGGGAAGCTGGAATGTGCAGGGGGTAAAATGATGGAATTGCCCTAACCCTAACTCTGCCCTGCTCTACATATATCACACACACATAACAGTCTAAGCCAGGGGACTCCAACCTTTGCAACTTTAAGTCTGAAGGATTTCAGCTCCCAGACTTCTCCAGCCAGCAAAGCTGAAGTCCTTCAGACTTAAAGTTGCAAAGGTTGGAGACCCCTGGTCTAAGGGACTGAAATTGGCTGAAACTCAAGCTCTATCCATCATACTCCACTGTGTGAGATCTCATCCAGTTGGTCTGCACAGCAATTGGCCTGATCATTGTTTTACTGTCATGCTAAACTTTTTAAAAAAAATAAATCCTCAAGCTGTACTCATTGATTTGACTGTTTGACTTAACAATCAGTAGAGCAAAGAGTTTTTGTATCTGTTGGCTGCCATCTACTGATTATCCCCATTTGTACAGCTACTGCTTGAGTGCTGGGGAAGAGCTGAAGTTTCAAAAAAAGGGGTTAGCTACAGGCATCGTTGTGGGAAACTGTATGCTATGAACATCATATGAAGGAAAGCAATGAGAAATCAGGGCTTCTGAGAGATGTGGCCAACAGGAAAGGAATTTGCTTCCAGACACCTTACAGAAGTAGAGAAGACATTCCTACAATTACACTTCAGTTACAGGCCTTTTGAGCCAGGAATACTGTATGCTAGTCAGGTAAAGATTCCCCTTGCACATCCGCACTAGTCATTCCTGACTCTAGGGGACAGTGCTCATCTCCTTTTCTAAGCCAAAGAATCTGTGCTGTCCAAAGACATCTCCATGGTCTTGTGGCCGGCATGACTAAATGCTGAAGGCACACGGAGTGCTGTTCCCTTCCCATCAAAAATGGTTCCTATTATTCTACTTGCATTTTCACATGCTTTCAAACTGCTAGGTTGGCAGAAGCTGGGACAAGTCACAGGAGCTCACTCCGTTATGTGGCGCTAGGGATTTGAGCTGCTGAACTGCTGACCTTCTGATCGACAAGCTCAGCATCTTAGCCACTGAGCCACCTCATCAGTCATCCCATTAAAAAAAGGTGGGGGAGGGAGCAGGCAAAGTGGCTATGAAAGCAGGTTCTGATCTCCCTCAGAGCCAAAAATGATTGAGCCATGGAGAAGATATCTGGGTAGGAAGGGGCATCCACAGGAAACAGGCAGAAACAGACTTCTAGAGATGCCTGTGGAGATTCTCAGTCATCCAGGTCATAGTTGTACCAAAAGTGCTTTTTCAAGAGGCAACTGGACTTTCTGGTTGTTTTTCTTCGAAGACGTTTTGCTTCAGAGCTGAAGAAGCTTCTGGGATCAGAAGCGAAACCCCTTCAAAGAAAAACCAGGAAGTCCAGTTGCCTCTTGGAAAAGCGCCCTTGGGACAGACTTCTGGAGCAGACTGATCTGAAGATATCTCTTGTGAGGAGCAAGGCTGGCCACTGCAGCAGAATGTAGAGCCAATGAGTAGACCAGCTCTTTGTAACTCCTCTTGGGATAAGCAGAGGGCTTGAGGTCTTGAGGTCACTCACAAGTGCTCCAGACAGTTGCTCCTCGTGAGCTCCAGGAGACAAGGAAATAGCCATTCTGGTGAAATTGTGGGCTGGTAGTGTTCATGTACCTCCTTTTCTAAATCACTTTCAGGAATTGCTTTTTCACTGCCTTAAGCCATCTTTGAATTGACAGATTTTAAACACTGAATTTCCTTTAAGGTGTCCATGCACAGACATTATGACTGTGCATGGACATTATGACTGATATTATGACTGACGTTATGACACAGCAGGGATAAACAACATTCCCATTCCTTTCCATGGGAAAAGAGTTTTGTTTTGAAACATGATAAGATTTTACAAACTTGACATTAGAACAGTGTTTCTCAACCTTGGCAACTTGAAGATGTCCGGACTTCAACTCCCAGAATTCCCCAGCCAAGCGAATGGTAAATGGAGTGTTTTTTTCCTTTAATTGTATTTCTTTGTATTGTATTTATTGTATATTGTATTTATGTATTGTATTTCTTTGTATTGTATTCCTTTAATTGTATTTCTTAGTTTCCTCTAATGCAGTGTTTCTCAACCTTGGCAACTTGAATATGTCCGGACTTCAACTCCCAGAATTCGCTGGCTGGGGAATTCTGGGAGTTGAAGTCTGGACATCTCCAAGTTGCCAAGGTTGAGAAACACTGCATTAGAGGAAACTTAGAAATACAATGAAAGGAAAAGAACACTCGGTTTACCATGGCAAGATGAAGCAAAATATTTTAACATTTGGATACGGTAAAGGATCTTGTTGAACAATGAAATCAGAAGTTACATTTTAAAAATGTTTGCCTTTATAGATAGTTTGTGTCTAAACTCTTCTTTATGGAAGCAAAGCAAACTCTACCTAGAAGAGTAAGATTGAGTTAAACAAGGATTTGTACAAGAATGACTCAGAAAAAGATGCTACACTGGCTGATGTTTTAATAATTAAATGAGATATACAAAAGTGAACCCAAGACAGCAACCTGGATGATTTTCCTATATTAGATTTACAAAAGCGTCTTGCTAAAGTTTTGAAGAATTGTGAAGGAACAAAGAACAAATGAAAAGAAATCAAGTTCTATGACATTATTTGAAGGTACAAAAGATCAAAATTGCAAGAGGAAAAAGGAAGAAATATAAAGTTGTTTTCTCAAATGAAGGTTAAGATAGATACATTATATCTGGTAATCTTTAAATTTGCTGACATCAGGACTGGAATGATGACACCTTGTGGATATGTTTTAAATAAGAGATGCCATAGGCAAAGTTGAGATCATTTTTACTTTAAGAGAAGGTGATAAGTTCTTAAAATTGTTTATATTTGTTGCGAGGATTATAGGAAGTCATTTTATTTCTTTCTCTACAATATTTTTATTTTTTTCTTTACTATTCCTTTTTAGTTTTCCTTTCTTTTTTTCTGCATAGTCTATTCATTTTATAAAATTACTACCATATAAAGTTTTAATAAAATTACTGCATATTCTGTTCATTTTATTCTACTTTTCAGTTGATATTACTTTTTATTGGTGCAATTTTTATCTTTAATAAAATTACTACCATATAAAGTTTTAATAAAATTACTACTATACACGCACACACATGTGTGTCGGTGTGTTATGCTTGTGCTGATGAATAAATAAAGGGAGACTAGTATAGATCTATTTCAAGCTATTTAGCTCTCATCAGCTAGCCATACCCTTACTGGGATTTGAACCTGGGAAGGATTACATGTGAGGCAATTGTAATTGCCACTAGGCTACAGGTTCTCCTGCTTGATCAGATGAGCCAGGGAAATAATTATATATTGTGTCACAACACCCTGGAATGCCCCAAATATGGGAGGGAGCAGAATTGAACTCTAGGAGCCATCTAGGCACAAAGCTATTTTTTCACTGCCTTTGTTATATTTGTGTTACGGTTGTGCTACATATTTATATTCCAATTTTTTTACTACTGGTTCTGTGGCTTGGTGGGCATGGCAGAAGGATACTGTAAAATCTCCATTCCCTCCCCACTCCAGGGGAAGGATACTGCAAAATCCCCATTCCCTTCTGATCAGCTGAGACTCGGGAGGCAGAGAATAGATGGGGGCAGGGCAAGTCAGAGGTAGTATTTGCTAGTTCTCCAAACAACTCAACATTTCCACTACTGGTTCTCCAGAACTGGTCAGAACCGGCTGAATCCCACCTCTGATATACAATATATAGCATTCTGGATGCCTTGGAATCCCTGCAGCCTCTCAAGGTTGTCACAAATGAAGAATCTAGAATTTGCCAGGAGATGGATAACTGGCCATTTGTTTCTGCCTAGAAGGGAATGGTCACTGACTTATGCAAAAGAGTGTTAACCATCAAATGAGAACAAGATCTAATGAAGGTCCAAAACTTGTACATGTATGTTGGAGATCTTCATACCAAAGAGAGATCCAATGAAATTAAATCAATCCAAATAGAGCTGGAAGAGGCCTTGGAGGTCTTCTAGTCCAGTCCCCTGCTCAAGCAGAAGACCCTATGCCATTGCAGACAAGTAGCTGTCCAGTCTCTTATTAAAAACTTCCAGTGATGAAGCACCCACAAGCTGGTTCTCACCATGAGGGAGTTTCTTCTTAATTTCAGGTTGCTTCTCTCCTTGATTAGTCAACAAATGAATGGTTGTGATTTGAGGACTACCTATATTGCAGCATACAGTAGAACATGCAGTAGACCCACAGCTCTCTGCTGCTTGCAGGGCCATCCCCACCAATGGCTCTCAAGAGCATTTGAGGCCGCTGGATGACCTACAAAGGTGAGACAAAGATACCCACAGTCTCTAGACCCACAACGCTCAAGGAAGATCTTTCTGCTACAAATATTCCTCCATCTACAAAGACTTTTCAGTTATAAATCAGGCCAGAATTCAACTTGAAACAGAACGAAGTAATCTTTCAGCCATGCTGCTTGGAGTTGGCCAGAAAATATCCACTATAGTCCCAAGTGGAGAATATCAGCCCAACGGAAGGAAACTACAAGAGCGTTTTCCTTCTAGATGCATGTTCTTTCACATTCTATTTATAGTTAAAAGGAAATATTTGGGAAATTCATTTAGCTTATGTAACCCTCATGATGTTTACAGTTGCTCCTCGGGGCAGTTTACAGTTGTAATGGCCTCCTCCCACAGGTGTTTCAGTAAGCATGCGGATTGCAAAAGCTACATATTAATAGTTAAGGGCACATTTTCGTTTGCGTGCTTATGCTACCAGTTTATACTAAATTTTAGCTTATATTTTAGTCCAGTCCCATATTGTTATATTCTCCTTCATTTCCCAGTAAACTAAGAAGCCTATATACTACGTATAGTATAAGACAGTGATGGCTAACATTTTTTGGCTCATGTGCCGAAAGTGGGGGGAGCGCAGGGGGGTCGTGCGTGGGTGTGCCATACCCATAATACTATGCACGTGACACCCTGCTTTTGGCACACTTTTTTCACCCTCCTCATGCTCCAGAGGCTTTCTAGGAGCCTGGGGAGGGTGAAAACAGCCTCCCCACTACCTCCAGAGGCTTCAGGAAAGCTCCAGAGGGTGAAAAACGGCCTAAAAAAAAGGTCTAAATCAGCTGGCCAGCGCACACATGCGCGCTGGAGCTGACAGGGCAATGCCTCGTGTGCCCTAAGAAATGGTTCCACGTGCCACCTCTGGCACCCGTGTCATAGGTTCGCCATCACAGGTATAAGAGAAGATGCTTAGAAGCCACAGTTCTATATAACCTCAGAATGATTCAGAAGGTGGGCAAATCATTAAATAACAAATGCTGGAAGAACCACAGTAAAGAAGGAATATTCTACAATGCGTAAAGGTAAAGGTTCCCCATGCACATACATGTCCTAGTACTCCGAACTCTAGGTGCTCAGCTCCGTTTCAAAGCCGAAGACCCAGCGCTGCCCGAAGACATCTCTGTGGTCATGTGGCTGGCATGACTAAATGCCGAAGGCGCATGGAACACTGTTACCTTCCCACCAAAGATAGTTCCTATTTTTCCACTTGCATTTTTAATGTGCTTTCGAACTTCTAGGTTGGCAGAAGCTGGGACAAGTAACCAGAGCTCACTCCGTTGCACGGTGCTAGGGATTCGAACTGCTGAACTGCTGATCTTTCTGAACAACAAGCTCAGCGTCTTAGCCACTGAGCCACCGCGTCCCTTTCCACAATGCATAAACAATCCTAAAACGATTGGAAAGGCATAAAAGTAAACATTCTGAACATTTCAAAAATAAAACCGAGACAGCATAAATGAAAAATATCCCGAAAGCCTCTAAGATAAAGAAATAATTTGATCCAACGTTGGAAAAGTGAGTCCCTTCTAACAAGGCAAGAACAGGGGACCAGAAGGTTTACGACAAAGGCATAACAAGCACGGCTGTATAGATAGATACAGGCATAGATACAAAACTCTAGAGATGATACAGCAAAAGATATAGATATTCATCTAGCACGTGTAACTCCTGCCCCCAAATGGATATGCAATCTAACAAGCACTGTCTATTAAAGAAATGTCCACATAGCAATCTGACTGCTCATGTTTAATCCCTACCAATTCAGCACTCTAGCATGTGAACATTCAAATGAGCCAAATGTGAAGGCGAAGGCATTTCAAAGGCTTCTGGACAGTCAGGTAAGGACAGTGTTGGTGAACCTTCTTGGCACCAAGTGCCAAAACAGGAGTTCACACCCACATAAGGGAGCACCAGAAGCTGGAAGAGCACTTCCCTGGCATGCATATGCATGCCAGGACACGGGCCTTCCAGTTTCTGGTACACATGCACAAGTGAACAACAGCTGGCCAGCGTGCATGCGTGTGCTGGAAACCATAAGCTCAGCTTCCCAGTGCACCAGGGACCTGCTCTTCGAGTTTCTGGTGCTCCCACAAAGATCAGCTGGCCAGAACCCGGAACAGCAACAGGCGACAGCTGGCGTGCCCAGAGAGATGGCTTTGTGCGCCACTTCCAGCATGCGTGCCATAGATTCGCCAACACAGGGTTAGGGTATTGTTCTATAGAAAAGTTACAGTTATACATTGATTGTATTCCACATGGGGTCAATTATTTCCATACCAGCTGTTTCCTTGTATAATAGGAGTTACTCCTCTTGAACGTCAGACCACACCTAGAGTACAGCATTCAGTTTTGGTGACCACACTATAAAAAAAGATGTTGAGACTCTAGAAAAAGTGCAGAGAAGAGTAACCAGGATGATTAGGGAACTGGAGACTAAAACATACGATGAAGGGTTGCAGGAACTGGGCATGGCTCCTCTAGTGAAGAGAAGGACCAGGGGAGACATGATAGCGTTCCAATATTTGAGGAGCTGCCACAGAGAGGAATGGGGGGTCAAGCTATTTTACAAAGCACCCGAAGGCCAAACAAGGAATAATGGATGGAAACTGACTAAGGAATACACATAGAAGGTATATACACACACATATGTGTTTGTACATATACCATATTTTTCGGAGTATAAGATGCACCTTTTTCCCTCAAAAAAGAGATTGAAAATCTGGGTGCGACTTATACACTGAATACAGCATTTTTTTGTCTCCCAAAACCCCGCCCTCTTCACCAAAATGACCGTGCAGCGTCTTTAGGAGACATTCAGAGAGCTCCTGGGGGCAGGAGAGAGCAGAAATGAGCAAAAAACAGGCCTTTTTTGCTCAGTTTTGCCCACTTCCCAGGCCCCTGGAGCACTCTATAAGCCTCCTAAAGTCTATGCATGCCGTCTTTTTGGGGGGGGGAAATGGGCTCGTTTTCACAAAAAAACGGGCCATTTTTGGGAGGTCTGCAGAGTGCAAAAACTTTGTTTTTAAATTTGCCTCTTCAAAATCTTGATGTGCCTTATACTCCGATATGCCTTGTACACCCAAAAATACGATATATGCACAGAATAAAAATTACAAAAAGGAATTGCAGACGCATCTGTAATTGCTTCCAAAACTCATTAGTGTGACATAAATAGAAGTATTTGTATAACCCAGTAATTGTGATTTAGATCCACCTTATTTTTTAATATTGGGGTGGGGGGGGTAGAAAACATTTCTGCATCGGCTCCTGCATTTGAGGCTCATTTAAGATGGCTCAAAATCCTTGTGTGAATACTAGCAATCATGGAAGTTATTCAGGATACAAATTTGTATCAGATGAAATCCTTAAAGTATTGCTTTGAGTCAGAAAAAGCATAGAATATTTTTTAGAAAAGGTTTTCATAGAAAAGGGGAAAAAACATCAAATCATTAAAGTCTTTGATATTGTATAATGCCAAACTACTCTGCATTTTTTTTTTTTAAAAAAACTCACAGCATCTTCCTCCAAAGCACAAAACAGCAAATTCTTTATAGTATGCTGAAATATCTTATTATGGAAGTACAGTCCAGAAATTAAAATATTTCACCTATGTTCCACTAAATTTCTTTGAGTTTTCTTTGCTTGTTGAATTTATTTGCCACCCATCTCTTAACTAAATTATGCTGGGCAGCTTGCAGCATTAAAACAAAACAAATAAATATATTTAAAACAATAAAAAATAAATCCCAATCAAGATAAAATTATGGTCAGAAGATAAGGAGGGAGGGAGGGAATTGAATGCACAGGGGTGGATGCGGGAGAACCGGCAAACACCACCTATGACTGGGCCCGCCCCATCTATTTTCTGCCTCCTGAGCCCCAGCTGATCGGGAGGGAATGGGGATTTTGCAGTATCCTTCCCCTGGAGTGGGGAGGGAATGGAGATTTTGCATTATCCTTCCCCTGGAGTGGGGAGGGAATGGGGATTTTGCAGTATCCTTCCCCTGGAGTGGGGAGGGAGTGGAGATTTTGCATTATCCTTTCCCTGGAGTGGGGAGGGAATGGGGATTTTGCAGTATCCTTCCCCTGGAGTGGGGAGGGAATGGAGATTTTGCATTATCCTTTCCCTGGAGTGGGGAGGGAATGGGGATTTTGCAGTATCCTTCCCCTGGGGTGGGGAGGGAATGCGGATTTATTGTTGCCTGTACACCGCCCTGAGTCCCAGAAGGGAGAAGGGCAGTATAGAAATTTTAATGATAATGATAATAATAATTTTGCAGTATCCTTCCCCTGGATTGGGGAGGGAATGGGGATTTTGCAGTATCCTTCCCCTGCTATGTCCACCAAGCCACACCCACCAAGCCTCACTCACAGAACCATTAGTAAAAAAAATTGAATCCCACCAATGGCACAAGCACTCTCCATTCCTGAGCTTCCAATGCTCAGATCGCACTACAGCCTCCCACTAAACTTACACACAGCCTGAATGGCATCTCCCAGGACCTGCCCCCCCCCCAATCAGCCCCATCTGAGATTTCCCCCCCCCCCCACCCACTTCCTGCTTAATAACCAGCGCATTCAGGGATTACAGTGACAACCAAGACTGCCTGGGTTGATGTGATGCTTTTTACGACTGCATTACTTAGCAACGGCAGTCCTGGTCCCAATTGTTGTTGTAATTCAAGGACTCCTGTAAATACATAAAATCAGTTTTACTAGAGAAGCCAAGTGCAAACATATTACCGCAGAATGTCTCATTTGCATTGCAATACGCTTAGCACCGTGTTGCCTCTATTTCACGCAGTCAGGAAAACCATCGGTTGAAAGCATCCACTTCAGATTTTTAAAAAAATAAATCTTGGCCCAATTTGGAGTAATCATAGTACATGAAATGATAGACACTTTACCTAAAATTATTTGCCTTTTTGTTACAGATTCCTCCTAATGGGGATGGCAGGGCATTGAGTAAAAGGAAAAAGCGTAGAATATCACAAGGGAAAATGACTGTATCACAGCAGCCTATTTCTTTAACCACTGCTGGACGTGCCAGTCACAAATTCCGAACAGTTACTAGGAATGAACGGTCTTTAAACCCTTTAAATTCTCCACCGTCTGCAGGTTGGGGAATCCTTGAGTCAGCTTCTCAAATGACCACCTTGGAAATAAATTTTGGCTAAATTAGAAGAGCTAACCAAAAACTGGGAACTCTTTTAGTTATACGGATGTGAATTATGGTCATTAACACTCCACAAGGCTTCAGAAACAGCCAGTGAAGATTCTGACAGATGTCTGCTCGAGTTGCCACATTCAGGGGAATGTTGATAAACACCCACCTTATCTTCCTTGGAATGCTGCCAAAGACCTAATTGCCAAATGCAGATCAAGGCCAAGCTTAGCACAGAGTCAAACAGAACTTCTCAAAGCTTGAACCAACCAGATGAACTAATTGCTTCCTGCAAAGGCTCACCTCCCGTTCGCTCCTCTTGTATGCCTTATGGGATGGGCCAATCATCTCCAAGCCTTATTCCCAAGATGACCCTGCTTTCTTAGTTGTTCTTGCCTTCTGGCAGCTCTGCGCAAGCGCACACTGGCAACAGGTTCCTGTTGTTCTTCTGCCTCACTGATGCCAGATTCTGGAGGCTCAGGAGGCAGCAAATAACTACCAGAAGGCCCTGGACCCCTCTCTGCCTCCGATGCAGAGCCCTCGTCCGAGCCTTCCCCAGACTCCAGGACTGGTCCATGTTCCTCCCCAACCTCCTCATTGTCTGACTCTGCTGCCAGCTCTACTGGCCGCCGGCGGGCCACAACAATTCCAGCTCCTCCCCGAAAGCAAGTAGAGATGGCGCTTTAGCACAAGAACCAGAAGGCTGGAACTGATGGTGTGGCAGAAAGGGAGAAGGGGAAGAGAAGAGCTAAAGGAAGTTGCCCTGAGAAGCTTTCCAGATTTAATGTGCTAATGTTTCACTTTTTTCTTCTGGCACGCGAGAGAAACATTCCCTCTCTCTTTACCCCACACAGGGATCCCCAGGGTGCTGGTCTCCCTGGAGTCTTCTCCACGACTGGCTGCGGGCGTTTTTCACGTCCACCTGCTGTTTCTGGCTCGGAAAGGAACAGCATGGAACCATGCAGGGGGGTTATGCTGTTTTTAATTAAAAGTTGTTGCTTGACTGTTCAGTTTGACCCCGTGAAAACAGACTTAAAATACGAGTAAGATATTCAAAGTTAAAACTGTGAGTTGGACCCTAACTTGGTGGCATTTAGTTCCTAGTGAAGCTGATGGGACCTAGGACATGACTAACTTTTCTCTCTGGTGTCATTGAGACCTAAGCTGAGATTCCACCCGGTAGAAGAATCAAATCCAAAGGGGGTGATGAGTAAATTTAACAGCATATGGGTGGATTCAAGCAGCATGGAGCTGAGCCACCATTTGCTTAGTTAACCCAGTTGTCTGATTCGCACAACGAACTCTATGACTAGCTATACGGGGTTACCCAAACTAAAAGGTCAGCCTGTGGTTACCAAACCTCCCTTTCTAATAGTTCTGACATCCTTTTCCAAATCTCACCATGAATTGCCAATCGTTTACCAATTTACCTGGACCTGGATTTAACTCTCTGCTTTCTCCATTACAGCAACCAAACACACAACACAGGAAGTTAAAAGCGGCCCAGATGCAAACAAAATGGCAAGACAATCTAAAATGCTACACTAATTGCACAGGACAGAGGAATAAACAGAGAAGAACGCAAATGCATGTTTCCCCCTTCTACGCTGAGAGTCCTCTTAGCAAGGGAATGGAAGGTCAAGGAAGATCAACTAATTGCAGTTGTTTGGCAGGAAGAGGGAAAGGAGTCAAGTTTTCCCGCAGTTTTCGTAACTCAGATTTAGTATCGAAAGCAAACTATTTGGAGCACTGAGCACTGGGGGAGGATGGGCAGGAAAAGGAGACCATTCTGGGAAACAACTACTGAAGAGTGTAAGGTCTATGAAGTACCGTATTTTTCTTAGTATAAGACGCAACCCCCCCCCCAAACGAGTATGGAAATATTGGTGCATCTTATACACCGAATATAGCCATTTTTGGCCTTCCAAAGCCCTGGCCCTGCATCCCATTTTTGCGAAAAAAACAAGCAAAAATCGAGCCATTTTTGGCAAAAACGGAGTTAGTTTTGCCTTCCCCCAGCCCCTAGAAGCAATCTGCAGGTTTCAAGAGGGAGGCTGAAGGCAAAAGCACCTCCATTTTAAATGGGGAGGACAAAACCTTTTTTTTCTTACTTACCTCTTCGAAATCTTGGTGCGTCTTGTACACTGGTGCGTCTTATAGTCTGAAAAATATGGTAGCTTTATCTGCCAATAAAGGAGAAAATGTGTAGCTCAGGATTGAAACGAGGGCTCCCTGCTGCTCTCTGAAGCTTGATTGTTTTCTTGCAGAAATTACCCAGACTTGTGCTAGACTTGATGATGTTACCTAGTTTCGGTAACGAAACGTCTGCAAGAGAAGAACCAAGCTCAGAGAGCAGCAGGGACCCCTCAGTGGCTTCACCTTTTGCACTGAGTGATGGATGTGGCTGGGGTCAAGGATTAAATTCTCAAAGAAGCTCTACTAAGGCTTTGGTCTTTGGGAGATGCCATACCTTCTCTTCAGGAGAAATCACAAATAAGCTCTGTTTCTTAATTTTTTTTGTGCTAACCAGAGGTGGTATTCAGCCAGTTTTGACAGGTTCTGGAGAACCGGGAGCAGAAATTTTGAATAGTTCAGAGAACTGGCAAACAGGCTGGCCCCGCCCCTGCTGCCTCCCAGCCTCCCAGCTGATCTTTTGTTGCCCTGAGTAGGAGAACGGAGCTGGAAAGTGGGTTAGTGGGGTGGGGAGGGAATGGGGATTTCACAGTATCCTTCCCCTGCTACACCTACAAAGCCACGCCCACAGAACTGATAGTAAAAATGTTTACTACCGGTAAAATTTTTACTACTAAGCTATTACTAAAGGTGCTAACAGTGCCTTTATTCAGTGGTAAAGAGTGACGTCTAGTTTCTTCCTGCTCCTGGGGCTGGCCATTGATGGCTGTATCTGCTCTTCTCAGCTGTTACGTGAGCTGTAAGCCTGTAGTACAATATGAAAATAGCAATGTAGAAATCCTTTTCCAGGAAATGTAATTTGTAAGTATTTGTTCACTTAGAATAACAAAAAGGACTTGAGGGGGAGCAATATTCTTTGTGGGCTGTCAAACAGTTTTTCTAGCCAGCGCAACACAAAATTGCTCTCTAGGCCACGTATAAAGATCATGCATTTGGCAAATTAAACTAGCTGATGGTAATTGCAGGATCTCTGGAGAAGTACAAAGGAAGCGGCTTTCTTCCTTTTTGTACAACTTGGACTATGCTTGAAACGACCTACCCCCTGAACTACGTACTATCTCTGACCTCCGCCTCTTCCGCCAGTGTCTAAAGACACACCTTTTCCATCAAAGCCGGCCTAGCGTAACCTTCCGTTGTGAATTCTCTTAGACAGTTTTAATTTGGGGTTTTTAAATTGATTTAAGCACAGGGTGGGTATTTAATATCTTTCTAAATTTTATATTTTGTTATATGTGTATGTTTTTAATTCCTGTGCGCCCTGGGTCCTTTCTGGAGAAGGGCGGGGTATAAATTTAATAAATAAATAAAATAAAGTATGAAAAGAGCAAGAAAACAAGCAAGGGACACTTCTAGCCATAATTATCTGACAAAGATTGGAGACCCAAAGAGTTGGGGGAATACTAGAGAGGCTGGTACGAAATGCAGCTGCACAGGCAGTTATGTGTTCCCCCAGAATGGCACATGTTACAGCTCTGCGCCATGAGGTCCATGGGTTGTAAGTTTGCTTCCGGTTCAATTTGAGGTGCTGATTTTGACCTTGAATGCTTTTATGGCAGGGGCCAGGTTACCCAAGGGACTGCCTCTCCTGATTACAGGTGCCCATTCCATCAGGTGGAAGAGGTGCCGTATGGATCCCATCTGCAAAAGATTCACCTGCCAGGAGGCAGGCCTGGACCCCTTTTCTCTGGGTAAAGGTTCCCCCACACATGCGTCCTACCATTCCCAACTCTAGGGGGGCGGTGCTCATCTATATTTCAAAGCCGAAGAGCCAGTGCTATTCGAAGACATCTCTGTGGTCACGTGGCTGGCATGATTAAATGCTAAAGGCACGCAGAACATTTGTTACCTTCCCACCAAAGGTGGTCCCTATTTTTCTACTCGCAGTTGTATGTGTTTTCAAACTGCTAGGAAGCTGGGAAAAGTAACGGGAGCTCACTCCATTATCTGGCATTAGGGTTAGAGATTTGAACCATTGAACTGCCAACCTTCTGATTGGTAAGCTCAGCATCTCAGCCACTGAGCCACTGCGTCCCCTCTTCTCTGGGGCAGCTCTTCAAATATTGGAAGTCTTTCTCTTTGTTAGATTACACACCCGGTTCCTGCAAGCTTTCATCATGTGTTTGAGCCTCCAGGCCCCTAATCATCTTTGTTTCTCTCCTCTGCACTCTTTCCAGAATCTCAACATCTCTTTTGTATTGTGATGACCAAAACTGGGGCCCATATTCCAAATGTGACCATACCAAGGCAGTATAAAAAGATACCAACATTTCACGTGATCTTGGTACTATCCCTCTATCGATGCAGCGAGGACTGCATTGCTTTCTTTTGGCAGTTGCAGATTAGCTATTGGCTATTCCCCCCAGCTTGGTGTTTGTCTGCAAATTTGTTGAGTTGCCCTTGTATCTCTTCATCTAAATTGTTGATGGACATTGAAGAGTATTGGGTTTTAGACAGAGCCTTGGGATAGCCCACTGCTTGCTTTCCTCCATGTAGATGCAGTTCAGTGGTGGGATTCAAATGTTTTTACTACCGGTTCTGTGGGTGTGGCTATGTGGGTATGGCTTGGTGTGCATGACAGGGGAAGGATACTGTAAAATCTCTATTCCCTCCCACTCCAGGGGAAGGTTATTGCAAAATCCCCATTCCCTCTGGGACTGGGGATTCCCTCTGAGTCCCTCTGGATCAGCTGGGACTCTGGAGGCAGAGAATAGTTGAGAGCGGGGCCGCCAGAGGTGGTATTTGCCGGTTCTCCGAACTACTCAAAATGTTTGCTACAGGTTCTCCAGAACTGGTCAGAACCTGCTGAACACCACCTCTGAATACCACCTCTTGTTGGTCCAGTTGACCACCTCCAGTTGGTCAGCCAGTTACAAATCCATCTGATGGTGATGCTGTCTAGTCCTCTTTTTCTATCTCACTTCTATCTTCTGTTTGTAGTCTACTTTGTCAGTTGATTCATCATTTACTTACTTATTATGAAATTTGTATGCCCCCAGTCTCTCTATAACTCTGAAAGACTCACAAGTAATGCAACTGGGGGGAAAAAGAGAACAAGATGACAGAAATGAGACTGCATAGAAGAAAGGTGAGAAATCAGGAGGCTCTGCTCCCCTTTTCAAAGGCCTGGGCCAAGAGCCACATCTTCAGGGTCTTTCAAAACCCCAACACTGCGAGGGAGACCACGCAGCACATTACAAGAGTGCCCTGCTGCTTCCTCTTGGACCTTTCCTCTGCCCTGCTGACCTCTCCCCTTGGCTACCTTACAAGTTTTTCTATCGCTTGGGGTAAAAGTAAGAAACTGCCATAACTCTGGAACATCTCAAATGAGGAAGGGCTGCCAAGCCAGAGCACCCGGAAGTGTCCCTTGAAGGATGCAGGATGCTTTTGCTCTCTTTCAAAGGAATAAATCTATGGAAACCAACCAGCAATACATCTCTTTCCCAGGTCAGGTCAACAGGCAGCTCTTATTGACAGGCGGGGGATTTAGCTTATGGAAAACCATTGAGCCCCAAAGAAACCCTCCTTCTATTCTAAGTCTGGACTGACCCCCTGATATTCTTCACTCACTCTCTGCAATGTTACAGGTTGCAATTCCAAGAGACTTGTAGCTGTGGGACTTGTAGCTGTGGGACCAGGGGTGTGTTCCAGCAGTGACTACTGCCGGTTCACTCAGGGATGCGCCACGCACTTGATGTGTGCTGCGCTCGCACGTGCAGTACAACTAAAATTGCTCTGAGCATGCACAGAAGCAAAAAACAAGATAGCGGCGCCTATGGTGCCACTGGGGGAATGGCAAACCATTCCCCCAGTTTGGGGGCATGGCAAGCCTGGGTCTCTGCAGGTTCCAACGACCCAGGCCGCCAAGTTACTACTGGTTCAGCTGAACCAGTCCGAACTGGTAGGAACCCACCACTGAGTAGAACTTTTCAAATTATATTGCTAAACATGAAAGATAGCTTGCTCTGCCTGCCTGAAGTCCAATGTTTGGGGGTAACAGCTCATGTTGGACTCTCAGTCTTTTTATCTTTGGAATATTGGTTGCGGTATGTGAAAGGTTGCGGTATGTGAAATCTCTTCTCTTGAGTAATAGGCAGTGGCAGCATTACTTAAATTCAGCGGCATGACCTTGACGCTAATTAATGATTAGATAGTTATGCCTGTGCCTAGGTAAATAACACCCATCAAATGTTAGCAAATTATATGTTGTTTCAACCTCCAAATACTCATCATAATATTATCAGAAGAATTGGTGCAAACAGTTATGTGCACTGCACAAAATTTAATTTTACCCATTTGATAAGGAAGAATTTCTCCCTTTTTAAGCTATCTGTGAGAAAATACAACTTGTAACTTCCAGATATTGCCTCTGATGCAAACTTTGACTTAATTTTTTTGGGGGGGGGGCTTAAATGACTGAGGATTACCAGGAGGTACAAAGTGGGCTGTGGAGAAACTCTCAAATTGCTGTTTGTGGAAACTGAATTCCATATTTGGTTATATTTTTAACATTTAGATCAAAAGTCTTCAAACATGGCAACTTTAGGACTTGTGGACTTCAACTCTCAGAATTCTCCAGCTCCACAAGTATTGTTTGAAGACCTCATGTTCTAAGTTGTTGAAGCCCACAATTTCAAGCCTGGTGGCATATGGTATTCGGTTGTGAACAGAGGAGTGGAGGTCCACTTCTCGCAACAATCTTGGTCCAGAGCAAGTTCACAAACTGAAAGTCCATCCACCACGACTCTCCCCACCCCTCCCCATGCAGGAGAAATGGGGCTGTTGGGAGCTGAAGCTTCATGCCAAGGGGAATATACCTGGCTGGAGAATTCTGGGAGTTGAAGTCCACAAGCCTTAAAGTTGCCAAGTTTGGGGACCCCTGGTTTAGATAGTGATTGCAGTTAAAGTCATTTGATAATATTTATTTATTTACAACATTCATAAAGCTACTTCTCTTATAACCAACTCCGGGCAGCTCCCAAGAATAAACTGGCCTTAGATCCCAGTTTGCGTTCTTCTCCATTAATCTGTCATATTCTGGGCAAGTGGAGGCTGTTCTTATGGACTTTTTCTGAGCAAGAATCTGTGTGCCCTGATCGATTCTGTGCCCGAAGTTAATTCAGTTCTGGTTGGCATCCAATGACTTATGTTTAGATGGTTTCCTTACTGAGAAGTTTAAAGCTGGCCAGCCTCTGGCGAAGACCTTCCTTGACTGTGGAAACCTAGAATAATTTGGATAAGTGGACTGCCAAATGAAAGGGGCCCAGGTGAGCTTGCTCACTAGACCAGCATTTTGAACATGTTGTTATATTGGCCTTAGTTTGTGTTCCTTTTATATCATATTGTGGTGGTTTTATATATTTTATCTTATTTTACTTTTAATCCTATGTTCCACAACCCGTCATATTTTGTGAGCAAAGCAGCCATACAAATAGTATGTATGTATAAATCTACTACCTATATCTACATATAAGGGATATGGTGGCTCAGTGGCTAAGACACTGAGCTTATCGATCAGAAAGGTTGGCAGTTCGGTGGTTCGAATCCCTAGCGCTGCGTAACAGAGTGAGCTCCCATTACTTGTCCCAGCTTCTGCCAATCTAGCAGTTTGAAAGCACATAAAAAATGCAAGTGAAAAAATAGGAACTATCTTTGGTGGGAAGGGAACAGCGTTCCGTGCGCCTTCGGCATTTAGTCATGCCAGCCACATGACCACGGAGATGTCTTCGGACAGTGCTGGCTCTTCGGCTTTGAAATGGAGATGAGCACTGCCCCCTAGAGTCGGGAACAATTAGCACGTGTGTGCTTTACCTGCCTGATATTCAGGAATGCCAGATCTGTCCTCTCTAATTATGAGGGCACCAAGCTATTTCCCAGGCCATTTCATCTGCAATAACAATGCTCAGAGCAAAGTAATCTATTTTCTTTAAAGGTTTTTAAATCTTATTATGCTGCATGCAGAACCTGAAGGAGCAGATTGATAAGCATTATGTTCGTCTGTTAGCTGACTGGGCTTTCCCCCCCACCCCCTTTTTCCTTATCCCTGTTGGATTAATTTTATGATTTTCTAAATTCATGGCTTTTTTTATATGTGTCCTTTTGATTGTTTATTACCTTAGCTTTTAAGATTTTATTTTTACGTAATTGCATTTACATATTTCTCACGCAGTCTTGTTTTACTAATAATCAAAAACCTTGCAACGTAGTCCAGTCAAGAATCCCCGGCAGATCAGCATCAACATGGAGTGAAGGAAGCAGTGGGGTTTTCTCCAGGGGGGGGGCTTCAAAATTTTTAAAAAGGGGTTCTCTGCCTGGTTGCTAGGTGGGCGGAGCCATGGTGGGTGTGCAGAGGTGGGTTCCTACTGGTTCGGACAGGTTCAGCTTAGTAGGTAGTAACACGGCAGGCCATGCCCCCGAACTGGGTCTATTGTTGGTGGCGCCATCTTTATTTTTGGGTCTTTGGCTAAATTTGGGGACCCCTGGATTAGAAGTTCTCCAAGGTCCCATCCAACTCAGTTATTCTGTTATTAATTCTAGTTATTGTCAGATTACTTTAACAGGACCTGGCAGATCTGAAAGTACATCTCTCCCCTTTGCAAGACACGAAGAGGGATCCCACCTGAGCTGCTTGCCTCCCCCCCACCCATTCCTGCTGCAGGCTGAGCTGTCTTTTATTTGCCTGTTCCTTGACTGCATCTGTTCCCCCATCTCTCAAAGCCATTCCCAGACACCATTACCAAATGTTATGCTTTGTTTACCTTTTTTAACAGCTAAGGTTGTCCTTATTGGATTGGTGGTTAATTTTGTTTTATATTGTTTTTCTCTTCTCTATGACCATAATAAAACTCTCTCTCCTTCTTTCTCTGTTCCATTAAATCCAGGTTTCATAACAGGCATGCTCGTCTCCCAGAAAACCAACCTTCCAATATATATAATAATAATAAATAATAAATTTAATTTGTAGACCGCTCCCTCTCCCCGAAGGGACTCGGGGCGGTGCACAGGGGAGTTAAAAACGTACAAACATAGATACATCATAAATATATAAAATCAAATTAAACAATTTATCCCTGCGCTAAAAAGCTAAAATCCTAAAAACTAACCCCTTAAAAAACCTAATTAAAACAATTTAGATGATCAGACTAAAAAGGCTGGAAGGTAGGTTAGGCCAGGCCGGCATGTTGGAAAAGATAAGTCTTGAGCTTTTGTCGGAAGGCGCGGAGGTCCATGGTTGTTCTGAGGTCGGGAGGTAGATCCTTCCATAGAGCCGGGCCCGCCACAGAGAAGGGCCTTCCCCTGGGCGTCGCCCACTGGCATTGCCTAGTGGTCGGCACCCGGAGAAGTCCCTCTCTGTGGGAGCGGATCGGTTGGAGGGATGTATAGGGTAGGATGCGATCTCGCAGATAGCTAGGTCCCGTGCCATGGAGCGCTTTAAAGATGGTTGTAAGCACCTTGAAGCGCACCCAAAAGACCACAGGCAGCCAGTGCAGCTCGTGCAGGAGCGGTGTTACGTGGAAATGCCTAGGGGCATCCAGAATTGCCCGCGCAGCCGCATTCTGGACTAGCTGCAGTCTCCGGGTACACCTCAAGGGAAGCCCCATGTAGAGAGCATTACAGTAGTCTAGACACGATGTCACAAGGGACCGTGCGAAGGGCATCCCGGTCCAATAGGGAACGCAACTGGCGTACCAGGCGAACCTGGTAAAACGCCCCCCTGGCCACGGCTGTCACTTGATCTTCCATAGACAGCCGGGTATCCAGGAGGACGCCCAGATTGCGTGCCCCATCCACAGGGGCTAGATGTTCGCCCCCTATGGCCAGTGATGGAGTCAACTGGTTGTACCGGGACGCCGGAAGCCACAGCCACTCGGTCTTGGACGGGTTGAGTCTGAGTCTGTTCCTTCCCATCCAGATCCGCACGGCTTCCAGGCACCGGGACATCACTTCAATGGCATCGTTGGGGTGGTTCGGGGTAGTTATATACAGCTGTGTATTGTCAGCGTAGAGATGGTACTCTACCCCAAAACCACGGATGATCTCGCCCAGCGGCTTCATGTATGTGTTGAACAGGAGCGGCGAGAGGACCGACCCCTGAGGCATCCCACATGTGAGGGGTCTCGAGACCGACCTCTGCCCTCCTGCCAACACAAATTGCGATTGACCAGAGAGGTAGGAGGAGAACCACTGTAAAACGGTGCCCCTCACCCCCAACCCCTCCAGTCGATGCAATAGGATACCATGGTCGATGGTATCAAAAGCCGCCGAGAGGTCTAATAGGACCAGGATGGAGGAGCAACCCCCATCTCTGGCCCTCCAGAGATCATCCACCAACGCGACCAATGCCGTCTATAAGGAGCCCATGTAATACCTGGTGCACACTTTGTGTGTGTGTGTGTTTGTTTGTTTGTTTGTTTGTGCACGTGTGTGCATGTGTCTGCACAAGTGCTTTCAAGTCATTGTTGATGTCTGAGGACTGCAAGATTTCACAAGCGGGTTGTCACTGCTTCCTTCTAAACTCTGGGAAGAGGTGACAACATCACACCACTAGATCAATCTAGCTGTGATCAATACTTGACTAGTGCATTGCAAAGTGTGCACCAGGAATTAGACAGGCAGTTACGCTCTAGAAATCTGATATCAGCTCAAACCCAATTGGTCAGCGTCCAGTCGGTAGAGAGGAGTAGCTTCATCTCAATCCATCAGAGCTTACTGGTCTGCATTATCACCCAAAATGTGATGGAGGCATCCTAGATCTTTATTATACCAGGACTTGTGCTGGGAGAAGATAGAAAACACAACTTTAAAATTGAAGCAACTAAAGGTGAAATTAGGCCCCCTCCACAAATGGTGTGAGGGTGAGACGGAGGCTGTTTCATTCCCTTAAAACAGGCCAGGGATGCTATGGAGCTGTAAATATTGGATGTACTTTCAAGACCTCAGCCAGCTTGGAGAAGAAGGAAGAGAACGTAAGTGTTAAGCACTATCCAGGAATAAAAGTTAAAGTGACAATAAAGAGAGCAGAATCTAAGTTAATGAGCTGTGGTGGCACAATGGTTAGAGTGCGGTACTGCAGGCTGCTTCTGCTGACTGCCGGCTGCCAGCAATTTTGCAGTTTGAATCTTACCAGGCTCAAGGTTGACTCAGCCTTCCATCCTTCCAAGGTGGGTCAAATGAGGAGCCAGATTGTTGGGGGGCAAGAGGTTGACTCTGTAAACTGCTTAGAGAGGGCTATAAAAGCACTATGAAGCGGTAGATAAGTCTTAAGTGCTATTGTGTTCCGATATCTCAGAGGGGGCCACAAAGAAGAGGGAGTCAAACTATTCTCCAAGGCACCTGGGGGCAGGACAAGAAGCAATGGGTGGAAACTAATCAAGGAGAGAAGCAACTTAGAACTAAGGAGAAATTTCCTGACAATTAGAACAATTAACCTCTGGAACAGCTTGCCTCCAGAAGTTGTGAATGCCCCAACCCTGGAAGTCTTTAAAAAGATGTTAGATAGCCATTTGTCTGAAATGGTATAAGGTTCCTGCCCACGCAGGGGGTTGGACCAGAAGACCTACAAGGTCCCTTCCAACTCTGCTATTGTATTGTATTGTATTGTATTGTATTGTATTGTATTGTATTGTATTGTATTGTATTGTATTGTATTGTATTGTATTGTATTGTATTGTATTGCTACTGCTACATCATTCTGGGCAAGGAACGTATCCGCCATTTTTCTAGAGATATTTGTTCACTTTGCTCAAAGGGATTTTGCCTTTAAAACATCTTCCAAAGGAAAAGCGAATTTTGGTAGAATTCTCACTGCTGAGGTGGGAGGTTTCTGCACTTATTTAGTGACAAGGTATCTCTTGAGAATTTCACCCAAATTGTGTTTTCTGAAAGAAATTTGAAGGATCTTTTATTACTGAATGAAAACTACTCAAAGAAAAATGGGGGTGGCAGGGAGCATGGTTAAGACCAGCGTTTCTCAACCTCTCCAACTTCAGGATCTGTGAATTTCAACTCCCCAAATTTTCAGGTGTCAGTTCTGGGAGTTGAAATCCACACACCGAAGTCAGAGAAATGCTGCTGTAGCTCAAGAGCCGACTAATCCCCTGAATGGAGTGAGGCAGGCCAGGAAACACACTGGCCGCTAGAATGTTGTAAGAGGCTCCTCGGGTGATCTGGGGTCAGTTGCTTTCTCTTTCTTGGTTGCATGTGGGCTGCTTGAGCTTTCAGAAAAGAAGGCAAACAAATCCAAAAATAAATGGCATTAATTTCAGAATCAAGATCAGGATGTATGGAGCAGAGGCTGCCATGGTCCTTAGGAACCTTCCAGTGGTGGGATTTAATTTTTTTTACTGCCAGTTCTGTGGGAGTGGCTTGGTGGGTGTGGCATGGCTTGGTGGGTGTGGCATGGCTTGGCGGGCATAATAATAATAATAATAATAATAATAATAATAATAATAATAATAATAATAATAATAATAATAATAATTTAATTTTATATCCCGCTCTCTCTCCCCAAGGGGACTCGAGGCGGGGCACAGGCAATTAAAAATACAAATAAGACCACCGACAAATACAAAATACAAAATACACAATTAAAAGTGAATTAAATTGTTCCTGCGCTAAAACCCATAAACTAAACTAAAAATTACCCCTAAAACCCCTAACCTAAAAAGAGACTACCCAAGGCCGGCCAGGCGAAAAAAGTGTGTCTTTAATTTTAAGCGGAAGGAGCGGAGGTCCGTGGTTGTCCTGATATCGGGGGGAAGGTCGTTCCAGAGGGCTGGGCCCGCCACAGAGAAGGCCCTTCCCCTGGGCGTCGCCCGCTGACAAAGTCTAGTGGACGGCACCCGGAGAAGTCCCTCTCTGTGGGAGCGAATCGGCCGTGAGGATGTATGGGGCAGGATCCGATCCCGCAGGTAGCTAGGTCCCGAGCCATGGAGCGCTTTGAAGATGATAATTAACACCTTGAAGCGCACCCGGAAGACGACAGGTAGCCAGTGCAGCTCGCGCAAGAGCGGTGTTACGTGGGCAAACCTAGAGGTGCCCATAATTGCTCGCGCGGCTGCGTTCTGGACCAACTGAAGCCTCCGGGTGCACCTCAAGGGAAGCCCCATGTAGAGAGAGTTGCAATAATCCAGTCGGGATGTCACGAGAGCATGAGTGACTGTGCGAAGGGCGTCCCGATCCAATAGGGGGCGCAACTGGCGTACCAGGCGAACCTGGTAAAACGCCCTCCTGGCCACGGCTGTCACTTGATCTTCCATGGACAGCCGGGTATCCAGGAGGACACCCAAGTTGCGCGACCCATCCACAGGGGCAAGATGTTCGCCCCCTATGGCCAGAGATGGAATCAACTGGTTGAATCGGGCAGCCGGAAACCACAGCCACTCGGTCTTGGTCGGGTTGAGCCTGAGTCCGTTACTTCCCATCCAGATCCGCACGGCTTCCAGGCACTGGCACATCACCGCTACGGCATCGTTGGGGTGGTTTGGGGTAGATATATACAGCTGAGTATCATCAGCGTAGAGATGATACTCTACCCCAAAACCACGGATGATCTCGCCCAGCGGCTTCATATATGTGTTGAACAGGAGGGGCGAGAGGACCGACCCCTGAGGCACCCCACATGTGAGGGGTCTCGAGGTCGACCTCTGCCCTCCTGCCAACACAAATTGCGATCGGCCAGAGAGGTAGGAGGAGAACCACCGTAACACGGTGCCTCCCACCCCCAACCCCCCCAGCCGATGCAATAGGATACCATGGTCGATGGTATCGAAAGCCGCCGAGAGGTCTAATAGGACCAGGATGGAGGAACAACCCCCATCTCTGGCCCTCCAGAGATCATCGACCAACGCGACCAATGCCGTCTCGGTGCTATGCCCGGGCCGAAAGCCGGACTGGCGCGGGTCTAGATAATCAACTTCCTCCAGGTGACGGAGAAACTGTTGTGCCACCACACTCTCAACAACCTTCGCCAGAAAGGGAAGGTTGGAGACTGGACGGTAGTTGTTTAAAAGAGCTGGATCCAAAGAGGGCTTCTTAAGGAGGGGCCTCACCATGGCCTCTTTTAGGGAAGCAGGCAAGGAACCCTCACTTAAGGATGCGTTGATAACCTCTTGGAGCCAGCCTCGTGTCACCTCCCAGGATGCCAGTACAAGCCAGGAGGGACACGGGTCCAATAAACATGTGGTGGCTCGCAGTCGCCCACGTAACCTGTCCATATCATCGGAAGCAACGGAGTCAAACTCCTCCCAAACAAGATCCGCCTCGTGGCATTCCACTGGACCAGCAATGGGGGCTAACTCATTCTGTATCTGAGCGGTTTTCTCCTGCAGATAAGACACAAATTCCTCTGCTCTACCCTGTAACGGGGCTTCCCGCACCCTCTGTTGAAGGAGGGAGCGGGTCACCCTAAACAGGGCAGCAGGGCGGTTATCTGCGGATGCTATGAGAGTGGCACAATGATGGCGTTTGGCCACTCTCAGCGCCACAATGTAAGTCCGTAAATGGGCTCTTACCTGTGTCCGGTCAGATTCAGAGTGGGTAGTCCTCCATCTTCTCTCTAGGCATCTCTTGTGGCGTTTCATCACCCTTAGCTCCTCGGTAAACCAAGGAGCCAGGGTGGCTCGGCGCCACACGAGAGGCCGCAAGGGCGCGACCCGATCCAAGGCTCCCGTGGTCGCAATATTCCATGCGGCCACGAGGTCCTCCATCGGGGCGCGGGTCAGGGGTACAGGAAGTGGCCCAAGCGCCGCCTGGAACCCATCTGGGTCCATCAGGCGCCTCGGGCGGAACCAGATTGGTGACTCAGGTTCCGCCTCCCCGCGGAGGGGAGCAGCGGTCGGAAAGTCGAGCTGGAGAAGTGAGTGGTCTGACCATGACAAGGGCGTGATGACTATATCCCCTATACCCAGATCACTCGTCCATTGGCCAGAGACAAAGATGAGATCCAGTGTGTGTCCACCCTCGTGGGTGGGGCCTTGAATTACTTGGGTCAGGTCCATGGCCGTCATGGAAGCCATGAACTCCCGAGCTACCTCGGATGATACGCCAACCGTTGGCAAGTTGAAGTCCCCCATGACTAAAAGTCTGGGGGTCTCAATTGCCACCGTAGCGATCACCTCTAGGAGCTCGGGCAGGGCTGCTGCTGCATAGCGAGGAGCCAGGTATACAACCAGCAAGCCCAACTGCCTCCCTAGGCCCCACTTCACGCAGAGGGACTCACAACCGGTGGTCTGTGGCACAATGGTTTCTCTCGGCTCAAGACCTTCTTTCACAATGACCGCTACCCCACCGCCCCTACCCAGGGCCCGGGGCTGATGAAAAGCGCGGTAACCTGATGGGCAGATTTCAATGAGGGGAAGTCCTCCCTCGTGGCCCAACCAGGTCTCCGCAATCCCAACCAGGTCCGGCTCCCCCTCTGACACAAGGTCATTAATGAGGGGGGCTTTGTTGACAACGGACCTGGCGTTGCAAAACATCAGCCGTAGGCCCTGGCTCTGTACTCCCTGACCACCTAGCCTGCGGGGGTTGTGGCACTTGACCGTTTGAAGCCAACGGCTACGTGCCGCCAACCGGGAGGATGGAACTTGTCTCCCCTCGGACCTGCCTCTCCCCACGACCCTCTGGATCGGTTGGCCCTCCGTCGGAACGACTCGTGTTTCCCCCCTCCTGTCGGATCCTTCCGCCTCCCTCCGCCGCCTGCTGGTCCGGCCCTTACTTTCATTAATACCCCCTGTCTCTGCCTGTCTAAACCCACCCCCCTCCCTGGTACCCCCTAAAAGAACCAATAATTTAGCTACTAAAAACCCCCTAAGGCCGCGCTTCGCCCATCTCTCCGGATTAATGAATCCCTCATCAAGATGGGCCCTCGATAGAGCAGAGGGCCAAGCCTGTGAGAGCGGGGACTCTCGTAAAAACAAAAGATTTGCTCTGGAGTACATTGCGTTATAATAAATAATTAAAACTAATCATCAATATAAAACAATGTAAGAATAATTTCATTAGTGTGTCATGGGTTAAAATAGGATCTTAAAAACATCATTAGCCATAATTTAAAATTCATCAAAGATCTAATAAAGTGAATAAGTGCTATAGTAAGGAAGTTCACAATGTCAATTGGGTGTCCATTTGATGTTCCAGTCCAAAAGATCTTTAGGACATTCACAAGGTCTTTAAAGAGGTCTTAATACGGCACAGTTCTATTGGTCTTAACAAATCATCATCACAGGGGGAAGGGTTTCTTCTCATGTTGCTGAGGAATGTAGGTTTGGCGCCAGCTAAGCTGGAAAGGAGTCTGTTCTCCCTGATGGAAAATTGCTCCCAGCTGGGGATTTAACCAGGCCCAGGCCGGCTATCCAACCTCCTAGCCCGACCCGGCCTAACAGGCCAGAAAACTCCAGTCTCCAACCTCCAATTTCCCCGGCCTGGGGCCTGTTGTGCGGGCCTCTCCCCTCGACCGATCACCAGGGTCGGGGGATTACTGTCCTCCCCAGCCCAGGGCTCAGTCAGCTTCTTCTGGCTGCCACCAGTCAGCCCCGCAGCCGACAGTCCGGTCCGAGCCCCCGCCACTAAAAAACTTGGGGACACCGGCCTTCCGTCCGGGGCTCTCACCCCCGTCTCACCGCTGTCGTTGCAAGGCTGGCTTCAGCTTCACTTGGTGGGCCCTTCGAGTCTTCCATGGTCAGTCAGTCGGCAGGGCAGGGTTCAGCGTGACCATCTCGGCGCTCCCACCGCCGCCATCTCCAAAAATACCGCCTCAGCCAGGCCTCCCGGCGCTCCCACCGCCCGGCCTGGCTTCCAGCGGCCGTCACAACACATCCTCCCGGTGCTCTCACCACCGGCGTCTTTCTCTCCATATCTGGTCTGTCGCCTCCGCCACCGCCACTGCCGCTGGCTTCCCGGCGCTCTCACCGCCTCTCCTCCGTCTATCCCCCTGGCCCGTTGCTGCCGCCGCCACGGGGACTCACAAGCGTGGTCGGTCACCACCGCCCTCATTCGGACGCCAGGGACGCCGTCCTCCGCTCCGGCGCTCTCGCCTTCACCCACGCCGTTTTCGTTCCCGCTAAACCCATTTCCATCGGGAACCTCACCCCGAGACGCCAGGGTGGATTCCTTATCAGTCCCATACCCTCCGACTAATGCAGGAGGGCTGGGAGCACGGATAGAGGCTAACAATCTCCATGGCACACACGGAGCTCCAGAGTTAGCCCGCCATCTTCGCGCAAGCGCAGTCTGCCCGGCATGACTTGGTGGGCGTGGCAGGGGAAGGATACTGCCAAATTCCCATTTCCTCCCAATCAGCTGGAGCAGTGGCGTAGCGTGGGTTGTCAGCACCCGGGGCAAGGCAAGTAATTTGCGCCCCCTAACCCGTGGATTTAATTTGCACCCCCCTAACCCGTGGACAGTGCAGCGGCGCTGGGCGGCCGCTGCACTGTCCCTCCCCCAGATAGTCCCTCGCTCTCTCTTCGCACCCACTGCACCGCACGCCTGGCAATCCCCCCCCTCCACAGTGGGCGGCGACGCGGCTCGGATCGGATTCGCACAGCCAGCACTGCAGAGAGAGTGAGTGAGCCAGGCAGGGGCAGAGAGCTGCGAGTGCGAGCGCGCCCCCCCAGATGTTGCGCCCGGTGCGGCCGGGGGCCCCTGCACCCCCCATGCTACGCCACTGCTCAGGAGGCAGAAAATAGATGGGGCAGGGGCAGCCAGAGGTGGTATTTGCCAGTTCTCTGAACTACTCAAAATTTCCTCTACCGGTTCTCCAGAACTGGTCAGAACCTGCTGAATATCACCTCTGGAACCTTCCCTAGATTGCTGCAGGGCAATTTGTCCTTGGGGGGATCAAGTCTATTAGATCTTCTAATATTGGAACTAGTTATGTCCCCAATGTATTTCTGAAAATACATTTAACTAAAAAACGTTAATTTTAATTTAAATTCAAAACCACTTAAATTCAAAACCATTTAAATTCAAAGCCATTTAATTTCAAATTTTTACCAGGCTTGAAATTTTGGGCTTGGACAACCTAGAACTAGGCCGCCTTCGGTCTGACCTGAACGTAGTACACAAAATTATCCTCTACAACATCCTACCTGTCAATGACTGCTTCAGCTTCAACCCCAACAACACAGGAGCACACAATAGATACAAACTCAAAGTAAACCGCTCCAAACTCAATTGCAGAAAATACGACTTCAGCAACAGAGTGGTCAATGACTGGAATGCTCTACCTGACTCTGTGGTTTCTTCCCCCAAACCCCCAAAACTTTAACTTTAGACTGTCTACTGTTGACCTCACCCCATTCCTAAGAGGTCAGTACGAGTGTGCATAAGTGCACCAGGGTCCCTAACATCCCTATCCTACTGTCCCCATTTATTTGTACCCATTTCCTGTGTTCTTATTCATGTTTATTCTTAGTCCTGTTATCCTGTACACGAGTGACAAACGAAATAAATAAAATAAAATAAAAACTGTGACGCATTCTCTGAAAGCTCATCCTGGCTTGGAAACTGGTGACCTGAAAACCTGTTGACTCCCATGTTCCCCTGCTAGCCTCGAGATCCACTGGAAGTTTTTTTTTTCTAGATAGCCTTTCATTTGCTAATGTTTATTTATTCCAGCTCTCCTCCAGGAAGGCTTTCTTCCTGTTGTAGTTTTTCCTCCATGAACAGCTGATAGATGGCAGCTGCATTTTTCTTTCTCTTGTGGTCAGTTTCTATATTAATATTGTCAACTGTGCAACTAATGAATCCAAAACAAGGAAACGCTCTCAGGAGACTTGAATTCTCAAAAGTAAATCTTAACTGGATACACCGTATTGGTACTGAAGAAACAAAACCATCTCTCCCTTTTTTCCCCCGTTCAAAGGCTTGCCTAGTTAAACAATAGCTTCCCCTTCTCCCCACTGCTGGATGATCACATTGTCCAATTATGAGATGTCCTTTTGTTATGGGAACAGTCCATCCTATTCTCAAGCATCTGCAGTGGTGACCTTGATGGATTCTATGCTCTCATGATCTCCACATTCCATTTCCTGCTTCTCTCCCCTCCTCTCCCCTCCCCAGTCCATTGGTAAGTTGAAAAGCATTTAGTTTTGAACGAAGCAAAGTGGTTGAATCTTGACAAATGCACAGTTTAATGACCAGTTAAGGGTTTTTTTTTTATGATCCCACTTTGCTTTTATCTATTGCTGTTTTAAGACACACACACACACTTATATCATTTATATCATATAAAGGAAACAAGAAATAAAGTTATACAGCACAGAGTGAAGATGATCCTCAAACTATTCTTCTGAATGTGGCTTATATAAATTGAGAACAAAACAAACCACTTTCTGTGTTTGTCAGGAGCTGAATGAAATGGTGGTCATCCAACATACATCTGAATGAAATGCATCAAGTATCCTTGGACTAATGGACTAATCATTAATTGGACTAATAATTAATAGAGAAAGGAATTAAGAATGAAAAGTCTATGGAGATTCCAGGTCATGGTTATTCCAAAGGTGCTTTTTCAAGAGACAACTGGACTTCCTTGTTTTTCTTTGAAGACGTTTTGCTTCTCATTGAAGAAGTTTCTTTAGTTCTGGCTGGATGGTGAGGAATGGAAGGATTCAGAATAATCAGAGCATGATAATAAATCCAGAGGAATAAATAAGCGCATGCACACCAAGACAACTAGACACAATAACAGTTTCCCCCACAAATACTATCACTTTGCTAAACAAATAATTCCCTCACCCCTGTCAAACTATTCACTAAGGCTGCATTACTATTACTCTTAGTCTTCTCATCGCTTCTATCCCCCATCTCCTCCCACTTATGACTGTAGGACTGTAACTTTATTGCTTGTATCCTTACAATTTATATGGATATTGATTGTTTCCTGATTGCTTATTTGTACCCTATGACTATCATTAAATATTGTGCCTCATGATTCTTGACAAATGTATCTTGTCTTTTTATGTCCGCTGAGAGCATCTGCACCAAAGACAAATTCACTTGGCCAATAAAGAATTCTATTCTATTCTATTCTATTCTATTCTATTCTATTCTATTCTATTCTATTCTATTCTATTCTATTCTATTCTAGCCTAGCCTAGCCTAGCCTAGTCAACTCTACTCTACTCTACTCTACTCTACTCTACTCTACTCTACTCTACTCTACTCTACTCTATGATGACCTGTTCATCTAAGATTATGCTACTGCTTTCTCCATAGTGTTAGAAATAAAATTATACGGGCGCATTGTGTTTGTGATTAAAATATGCACATGAGTAGCATTCCCCCAATCTTGCTCGCTTGCACTTTAATCTCTAAATGCAACCACTTTGGGGTTATAGTTTGCAGATTCTTACCCTCAGAGTGAGCTTCTTTTTCCAATTCTTCCATTTTTCCATTTTATTTTATCACTTCTACACAAACTATAATTCATTGATATAAAACTCTCAGCCATTTGATGCAGCAACAAATTCTTGAACCAGAGCTAGGACATCTATACGGTCATCTCAGGCACATAAAAAATTGAAATGCAACAAAAGCACGCGCACACACCCACCCACCCACACACACACACACACACACGGTTATACAGTGTCTCAAAATAAAGACATTTCTTCTCCCTCAAGGAGAGGTATAGAAAATACTCTGTGTAAAACCTTGTGTGGGGGAATGACACAATCAGAGCACGTATCTGGATCAGTGATGGGATTCAATTTTTTTTACTATCGGTTCTGTGGGCATGGCAGGAGAAGGTTACTGCAAAATCTCCATACTCTCCCCACTCCAGGGAAAGATTACTGCAATATTCCCACTCCCTCCTGATCAGCTGGGACTCAGGAGGCAGAGAATAGATGGGGGCATGGCCAGCCAGTGGTGGTATTTACCGGTTCTCCAAACTACAAAATTTCCAATACCAGTTCTCCAGAACTGGTCAGAACCTGCTGAATCTCACCTCTGACCTGGCTCTTTCTGCTCTGAGAGCATGGAAGAGGGTGGCCAGTAAAGATGCTTCAGAGGGCTGCGAGTGAGGCAAAGGAGCCTGGCTGCCCCTGCCTCATTCTATGGACCACACCTCAGTGGTTCAATATAGAGAAAGAAAGGAACATTTCTGTTGTGAGGAGGCTGTCTCCTCTGTGACCATTATTTATTTATACCTTCACTAGCCCTTTCCAGCCAGGCGTTGCTATGGCCCAGTCTGGTTAAATGGCCAACCAATCTGTGTGTAGATCTACACCTGAACACACAAACATATACACACAATCACCGTATAATCCCCAACCTACCTACATACTGTATTTCTCCCTTTCTCCCTCTATCCCTCTACCTACCTACCTACTTACTGTATTTCTCCCTCTCCCTCTCTATCCCTCTACCTACCTACCTACCATATTTCCCCCTCTCTCTATCCTTCTAACTATCTACCTACCTACCTATCTACTGGCACGGGACCTAGCTATCTGCGGGATCGCATTCTGCCCCATACCTCCCTGCGGCCGATTCGCTCCCACAGAGAGGGACTTCTCCGGGTGCCGTCCACTAGGCTGTGCCAGCGGGCGATGCCCAGGGGAAGGGCCTTCTCTGTGGTGGGCCTGACCCTCTGGAACAACCTTCCCCCCGAAAAATTAAAAACATATTTCTTCCGCTTGGCTGGCCTAGGGTAATTTTAAATTTTAGGGGTTTTAGGGATAGCCTAGTTTATAGGAGTTTTTAGCACAGGGCAAGTTTAATTTGTTTTTAATTTTGTATTTTGTCTGTTTTAACTGTTTTTAAATTCCCTGTGCCCCGCCTCGAGTCCCTTCGGGGAGAGAGAGCGGGTTATAAATAAAATTATTATTATTATTATTATTACTGTATTTCTCCCTCTCTATCCACCTACCCACCTACCTACCTACTGCATTTCTCCCTCTCTCTATCCCTCTACCTACCTATCTACCTACCTACTGTATTTCTCCCTCTCTATCCACCTACCTACCTACCTACTGCATTTCTCCCTCTCTCTATCCACCTACCTACCTATCTACCTACCTACTGTATTTCTCCCTCTCTATCCACCTACCTACCTACCTACTGTATTTCTCCCTCTCTATCCACCTACCTACCTACCGTATTTCTACCTCAGAGTATTTTATATCATAAAGGATGACATAATACCTGTGGCCCACTGCTCTCTCTGTATCCATCTACCTACCTTTTTAACAATTTTTTACATTTCCATTACGTGTACCTGGCACAGGTATGACATCTACACAATCTATATATGTATATCATTGGTGCCGTACTTGAAAGGAACGTTGTGTGAAAATTTGGAAACGATCGGTGCAGTACTTTCAGAGATTAGCGGTCTTGAACAAACTCTTGCTACATTTTTATTTATATAGATTGCATGAATAAGCCACCTTTCATACAAACGTTTCAAACCTGCCTATAATTTAAAACAAAAGGGGAAACATGACAGGCCCAAGTGCCCAGCCTGTACATTGGGGAAAGAAACTGTCTTCATTTCCTTCCACTCCAATGTCTCATGGGAAAACATACTGTGAGAACAAGAAGCCAGTCAGGATGGCTTCTTTGCTCTCATCATCCCCATTTGAACAGAATCGCATGCAAAGCACAGAAGGAACCTTTCCATTTTTTTCTAAATGACCTGAACAGATGCACACCCAGCCGTGCATTTAACCCATTTTAAGTTGTATCTTCTGCTGAGCAATTCTTGTTTTTTTTCATGAAGCTGGACATAGAGGAAAGCAGGGATTAGCTAAAAAGGAACGATAGGCTGGCAAGCAAGGATCAAATGTAAAACTCAAGGTGCCTCCTGGGGAAAAAAGAAAGGAGGAGGACGAGGAGGGGGGGTAATAATAATAATAATAATAATAATAAATTTGAATTTATTAACCGCTCCCTCTCCCCACAGGGACCCGGGGCGGTGCACAGGAGGAACTAAAAACAATATAAACAATAAATACAAAAATATATACTTTAAAACACAATTAAACAATATTATCCCGTGCTAAAAATAATTAAAAACCCATTAAAATACATTTACAATCTATAGACAGAGAGACTATCCAAGGCCGGCCAGTCGAAAGAAATGGGTCTTTAATTTCGTACGGAAGGAGCGGAGGTCAGTGGTCGTTCTGATATCGGGGGGAAGGTCGTTCCAGAGGGCCGGGCCCGCCACAGAGAGAGCCCTTCCCCTGGGCGTCGCCCGCTGACAAAGTCTAGTGGACGGCACCCGGAGAAGTCCCTCTCTGTGGGAGCGAATCGGCCGTGAGGATGTATGGAGCAGGATCCGATCCCGCAGGTAGCTAGGTCCCGAGCCATGGAGCGCCTTGAAGATGATAATTAGCACCTTGAAGCGCACCCGGAAGACGACAGGCAGCCAGTGCAGCTCGCGCAAGAGCGGTGTAACGTGGGTGAACCTAGTGGTCCCCATAATTGCTCGCGCGGCTGCATTCTGAACTAACTGAAGCCTCCGGGTGCACCTCAAGGGAAGCCCCATGTAGAGAGAGTTACAATAGTCCAGTCGGGATGTCACGAGGGCATGAGTGACTGTGCGAAGGGCGTCCCGATCCAATAGGGGGCGCAATTGGCGAACCAGGCGAACCTGGTAAAACGCCCTCCTGGCCACGGCTGTCACTTGCTCTTCCATAGACAGCCGGGTATCCAGGAGGACACCCAAATTGCACGCCCCATCCACAGGGGCAAGATGTTCGCCCCCTATGGCCAGCGTTGGAGAGAGCTGGTTGAATCGGGCAGCCGGAAACCACAGCCACTCGGTCTTGGTCGGGTTGAGCCTGAGTCCGTTACTTCCCATCCAGATCCGCACGGCTTCCAGGCACTGGCACATCACCGCTACGGCATCGTTGGGGTGGTTTGGGGTAGATATGTACAGCTGGGTGTCATCAGCGTACAGGTGGTACTCTACCCCAAAACCACGGATGATCTCACCCAGCGGCTTCATATATGCATTAAACAGGAGAGGCGAGAGGACCGACCCCTGAGGCACCCCGCATGTGAGGGGTCTCGGGGTCGACCTCTGCTCTCCTGCCCGCACAAATTGCGATCGGCCAGAGAGGTAGGAGGAGAACCACCGTAAAACGGTGCCTCCCACCCCCAACCTCCCCAGCCGATGCAATAGGATACCATGGTCGATGGTATCGAAAGCCGCCGAGAGATCTAATAGGACCAGGATGGAGGAACATCCCCCATCTCTGGCCCTCCAGAGATCATCTACCAACGCGACCAATGCCGTCTCGGTGCTATGCCCGGGCCGAAAGCCGGACTGGCGCGGATCTAGATACTCAATTTCCTCCAGGTGACGGGGAAACTGTTGTGCCACCACACTCTCGACAACCTTCGCCAAAAAGGGAAGGTTGGAGACTGGACGATAGTTGTTTAAAAGAGCTGGGTCCAAAGAGGGCTTCTTGAGGAGGGGCCTCACCATGGCCTCTTTTAGGGAAGCAGGCAAGGAACCCTCACTCAAGGATGCGTTGACAACCTCTTGGAGCCAGCCTCGTGTCACCTCCCAGGATGCCAGTACAAGCCAGGAGGGGCACGGGTCCAATAAACATGTGGTGGCTCGCAGTCGCCCACGTAGCCTGTCCATATCTTCGGAAGTAACGGAGTCAAACTCCTCCCAAACAAGATCTCTCTCGTGGCATCCCACTGGGCCATGAATGGGGGCTAGCTCACTCTGTATCTGAGCGGTTTTCTCCTGCAGAAAAGTCACAAATTCCTCTGCTCTACCCTGTAGCGGGGCTTCCCGCTCCCTCTGTTGGAGGAGGGAGCGGGTCACCCTAAACAGGGCGGCAGGGCGGTTTTCTGCGGATGCTATGAGAGTGGCACAATGGTGACGTTTGGCCACTCTCAGCGCCACAATGTAAGTCCGTAAATGGGCTCTTACCTGTGTCCGGTCAGATTCAGAAGGGCTAGACCTCCATCTTCCCTCTAGGCATCTCTTGCGGCGTTTCATCACCCGCAGCTCCTCAGTAAACCAAGGGGCCAGGGTGGTTCGCCGCCGCAAGAGAGGCCGCAAGGGTGCGACCCGATCCAAGGCTCCCACGGCCGCAATGTTCCATGCGGCCGTGAGGTTCTCCATCGGGGCGCGGGTCAGGGATACAGGAAATGGCCCAAGCGCTGTCTGGAACCCATCCGGGTCCATCAGGCGCCTGGGGCGGTACCAGATTGGTGACTCTGGTTCCGCCTCCCCGCGGAGGGGAGCAGCGGTCGGAAAGTCGAGCCGGAGAAGTGAGTGGTCTGACCATGACAAGGGTGTGATGACTATGTCCCCTATACCCAGATCACTCTTCCATTGGCCTGAGACAAAGATGAGATCTGGCGTATGTCCACCCTCGTGGGTGGGGCCCTGAATTACTTGGGTCAGGTCCATGGCCGTCATGGAAGCCATGAACTCCCGAGCTGCCACGGATGATTCGCCCAACGATGGCAGATTAAAGTCCCCCATGACTAAAAGTCTGGGGGTCTCAACTGCCACCGTAGCGATCACCTCCAGGAGCTCGGGCAGGGCTGCTGCTACATAGCGGGGAGCCAGGTATACAACCAGCAAGCCCAACTGCCTCCCTAGGCCCCACTTCACGGAGAGGGACTCACAGCCGGTAGTCTGAGGCACAATGGTCTCTCTCGGCTCAAGGCCTTCCTTGATAATGACCGCTACCCCACCTCCCCTGCCTAGGGCCCGCGGCTGATGAAATGCGCGGTAGCCTGGTGGGCACATTTCAACGAGGGGAAGTCCTCCCTCGTGGCCCAACCAGGTTTCCGCAATTCCTACCAGGTCCGGCTCCCCCTCTGACACAAGGTTGCTAATGAGGGGGGCTTTGTTGACAACGGACCTGGCGTTGCAAAACATCAGCCGCAGACCCTGGCTCTGTATTCCCTGGCCACCTAGCCTGCGGGGGTTGTGGCACCCGACCGTTTGCAACCAACGGCTACGTGCCACCAACCGGGAGGATGAAGATTGTCTCCCCTCGGTCCTGCCCCTCCCCACGACCCTCTGAATTGGTATGCCCTCCTGTGGAACGACTCGGGAATCCCCCCTCCTTTCGGCACCTTCCGCTTCCCTCCGTCGACTGCTATCCTGGCCCTTGCTATTAATTGTTGCTTCCGTCTCCATCTGTCTATATCCGCCCCCCTCCCTCGAACCCCCTAAAAAAGATAATTTAAACAATTTCCTAACTAAAAAACCCCTGAGGCCGCGCTTCGCCCACCTCTCCGGATTAATAAATCCCTCCTCGAGGCGGGCCCTCGTTAACGAGGAGGGCCAAACCTGCGAGAGCGGGGACTCTCGCAGAAGCATAAGGTCTGCCATAGAGTACATAATCATAATTATAGTATATAAATATAAATATATAAATACATAGACACATATAAATACATAAATATATAAATATATAGATATAAAAATATAATACAACTATAAATACGAGATATAAAATGGGTCAAAGTTAATTATGGGGAGCATGTTGACAATTTGAATGGTAAAAATAGATGTTAAGAGTAATAATTAAATAATTCACATGCACAGTGAGATATAGTCCGGCTTGATCTCAAAAATTCATCGCAGATGTTAAAAATAGTCAATCAGTCTATCAGTCCGGGTGGGTGTCTTTATAGTCTCCTTTTCAGGGACAATTTTCCACCAAAGCTCTTCATCTTTATTTTCAAGAGAAGGCACATCTCCTTGGCATTGACCATTGTTTTTCCATTTGTGGCCGAGCAAAGTGCCAAAGAAGGCCTCTGAATTCCAGAGAAAGATATTCTTAAGAAATGAAAAAAGCATCTCCATTTGCGACAGAAAAAAAAGTTAACCCAGGACTAGAGCAAAAGGGGTATCTTGGAGATGTTGACATCTTCTGATCAGTAGATATATATTTTTTGGACTGGTGGGAGCCCATCATCCCCACAATTTTGTAAGAATAGAAGTACATGTTTAAAATGATAGCAATTTGTTGTTGTTAGTTAGTCCCATGGACAGCATTCCTCCAGGCCTTCCTGTCCTCTACCATCCTCTGGAGTCCATTTAAGCTCACGCCTTCTGCTTCGGTGACTCCATCCAGCCATTTCCATTCTCTGTCTTCTTTTGCCTTCCATTTTCCCCAGCATGAGGCTCTTCTCCAGTGAGTCCTTCCTTCTCATTAGGTGGCCAAAGTATTTGAGTTTCCTCTTCTAAAGAGCAGTCAGGGTTGATCTCCTCTAGGACTGACTGGTTGGATCACCTTGCAGACCAAGGGACTTGCAGGAGTCTTCTCCAGCACCAGAGTTCAAAGGCCTCCATTCTTTGGTGCTCAGCTTTTCTTATGGTCTGACTTTCACAGCCATACATTACAACTTGGAAAATCATAGCCTAGCCTATACATATTTTTGTCGGCGGGGTGATATCTCCGCTTTTTAGTATGCTGTCTAAATTTGCCATAGCTTTCCTCCCCAGGAGCAAGCGTCTTTTAACTTCTTGGCTGCATGACGGTTATATAATACATAACACATATAATGCATAATTTCTATGATAGCAATAAGGGCCCCTAAAACAATATTTAAGAGATCAAGACCAGTGATTAATATGCTACAGAAGCAGCAAACATTCAAAATCAACTTAAGTAAAGTCAAGTAACCACAAATAAGTGCAAGATTAAAACAAGAAGAAGGTAACCATTACTAATAAGCCACATTTGCTGTTTTTTTAGCAGTGCCATCTGAATAGTTTATTTCTTTATTTCTGTTCCAAATCTTGATGTTTCTCATTGGCTATAGAACAGGAATACAAGTAGCCTTTGCTTATCAAAGCTAATAGATCAGGAACTTCATTGCTAAATGACGCGGTCATAAGCTGCAGAGAAGACTAAGATGCCTCCTAAGGGACAATTATTTATTTTTTGGCAGTCTCAGATGCATCTTTAGGCGAATCCCATGAGGCTGCAACATCCCACAGTTATTTACTCATCATGGTAATCACCTACCAAGTGTAGTCAGAAGCCATGGGTGAAGATCACAAATGGCAATCAGGTGACCATGAGACACTGTAATGCCATGATTGCAATTCAGTTGCTAAGCAGCCAAATCATGATCTTGTGACTTTGTAGAGGTTTCTGCAAAGCGCACAACTATGAAGAGCCCTCGTAACTCTTTCTTGTCCAGCTCTGCCATAACTCTGATCAGAAATTCAGTGCACATCAGGACAATTGCTCCCGTCATGATCAAGATCTATGACTTCATTTGAAGCAATTCAGTTTTTCCCAGACTTCCCAGATGAAGATGGTGATGCACTATTAAGAAGGAGCTAGGAAATGGTGGTAGCTTTCATATCTAAATGGTGCATTTTTTTGTAGCTCGCCCAACATAAAGAGCTCTGAATGGTGGGGCAGTTGTAAGAGCGTAGAACCAAAGAGCTGGAAGGGACCTGGGAGGTCTTCTAGGCCAAAGATTGGATCCCCAACCCCAGTCCGTGATCCACTGTCGGACCACAATTGGAACCAGGCCTTGCAAGTGCACATGTGTGCACAAAGCTGCATTTGTGAAAGCTGTGTGTGTGGGTGTGCAAAACCATCCCCCTACCACTGCGTCCACCGCCTCTGCTGGTGTTGTCCCGCCAGCTACCAGCAGAGCTGGTGACAGACTTGGATGAGGAGGAGGTTGTGGAGGAAACTGGGGCAGTGCTGGAGTTTGGGGAAAGCTCTGATGGATGCTCTGCATCAGATGCAGAGATAGAGCCAGGGCCATACGATATTTCCCAGCCACTGGAGAGGCAGCTGCCTTTGGAGGCTGATATGACTGAGGAGGAAGAACGGCTGGGGCCTGTTCCAGATGCACGTATGCACAGAGCAGTTAGAAGAAGTGAGCAACGGAGGACAAGAAGTTGATTCGGGAAGCAAAGCACACATGGATGCTGAATGGCCCCTCCCTGGCTGGGGAATAAATAGAAGGAAAGGGGAGTGGTGGTTGTAGGAGACAACAGTTCGTATTTCTGAAGATTTTACTCATGGTGTTTTATGCCACAGAGTCTGCTTGTCAGAACTTAATTTCCAGCCTTATCGCAAGGAACTGATAAGGTCTGTACTGCAGTTAACTCCTTGAAGGACTATTTCCTGGACTTTTCAGTGGGTGAATGCAATTAATTCACAGGAGGTAAATAAAGAGGAGGTTTTCAGGACGAGGAGTCTGTTTCTTGCTTCTTCTAAGGCTGGGTCACAACAGCTGGTCCACCGAGCTAGAAAGGTTGGAGACTCTGTTCTAGGTCAACCCTCTGCTCAAGGCAGGAGCCTTATACTTTCCCAGTTAAATGGTCTATTTTGGAAAACTTCCAATTACGGAGCACCCACAACTCTGGGAGGTAAACTATTCTATGGATTAACTGTTTTCACTGGCAGAAAATTTCTCTTTACTTCTAGGTTGAATATCTCTTTAACAAGCTTCCACTTCTTGTCCTGCCCTCTGGTGCCTTAGAGAATAAGTCAGTTCTCTTTTCTTATAGACTTATGTGCCACTTCACAGAGCTTTCCAACTCTCTCTAAGCGGTTTACAGAGTCAGCCTCTTGCCTCCAACAATCTGGGTCCTCATTTGACCCACCTTGGAAGGATGGAAGGCTGAGTCCACCTTGAGCCTGGTGAGGCTCAAACTACCAAACTACAGTCAGCTAGCAGTCAGCAGGGGTAGCCTGCCATACTGCACTCTAACCACTGCACCAGTGGTGGGTTTCAACTTTTTTAGAACCTACTCTGTAGGGGTGGCCTATTTTGTGGGCGTGGCTTGGCAGTCATGTGACAGGGTGGGAGTGGCCACCTTTTAAAATGTGGTGAAATTCATTTAACAACGCTCTTGCTTAGCAACCAAAATTTTGGACTCAATTGTGATGATAAATTCTTTCTTTTTTCCTTCCTTCCTTCCTTCCTTCCTTCCTTCCTTCCTTTCTTCCTTCCTTCCTTCCTTCCTTCCTTCCTTTCCTTTCCTTTCCTTTCCTTTTCTTTTCTTTCCTTCCCGTTGGGTCAATGGCAGCGGCGGGCCAGATTTACTTCCAGGTACGCCGGTGGAACCCCTCTCACCGGTTCTCTAAATTTCACCAACCGGCTCTCGCGAGTAGGTGTGAGCCTGCAGAAACCCACCACTGCACTGCACCACCACCAAAAGCCCAGTCTAGCACAATATCGTTGAGAGAGAAAATAAGGTATTCCAGAGGAAATCATCAGGGTTACATGCAGAGCTCCCTGATAACCTGAGAGACACAAAGGATAAGCATAAAAAATGGAAAGAGAAAGACACATAGCAAAAACACAATACCAGTACATTGGCTCTGCAAACACTGAGCAGTGAACTTAGACATGCAAGAAATGTCCAGAATAATTAAAACTTTTCTTTCAATATGTAAAGGAGAAGAAAAAAAATCAAGGAAATAATCGGTCCAGTAGTGGGAGAAGATTGCAAGGTAATAGGGAGAAAGAGGAACTGCGTAATTTATTCTTTTCATGTGTCTTTACACCAGGAAGCAACAGGGCAATGGGGAGTTCCAGATCCCGGTGCAGCCATTATGGTGCAACGGGGCCGGACGTCAACTACATGAACGTGTGCAGCATGTGTGCATGTGTACTTACCATCCACGACACTCCAGCTGCTCAGTGGAGTGTTGCGCAGGTGCCATACGCTCTATGCGTGGGCACGGAAGCCCTGAACACCTCAAATACCAGTAAGGAGTGTGGGTGGGCAGGCCCTCCAGAGCACCATACCGGAACTGTACCTGGTGCTCCTGGCAGGCACCAGTACACCTGTACTGCTCATAACCCACACCTGCAACAGGGGGTCCTCCAGACCCCTCTTCTTCACTCTGCAGCTGCTCTTCCCTCGTCTTTGCCTAATAGGGTGTTAGGGGATTTTAGCTAATTATAATTGGGGATTTTAGCGCAGGGATAATCTTAGTTTAATTTGTTTTTTACTTATCTTATTTATTCTATTTATGTATTTTTATAGTATTTTAATCTTTCCCTGTGCACCGCTCCGAGTCCCCTTGGGGAGAGGATGCGGTATACAAATAAAATTATTATTATTATTATTATTCTTACTTGCAAGCCAGGGAACACAAGAAACTGGAAACTTAAAGGCAGAAACATTTTTGCACTAACTAATTCAAAACATTCCCCACATCCTCCAGTCATTGCAGTGAGACAAGCCAAAGCTTATCATGTCTGTGACTTACTGCATCTTGAGAAATATCCCAAAGCAAAGGACCATTACCACTCTATATTGAAAGGATGACTCTTTAGGCTCATTTAGATGACAAGCTAAATACTGTATTATTAAACGTGTAATTAATTCTGAAATTAATTGAACACCAGTACTTCTTGGGATGACCCAACAGAGCTGTTTTCTCTTAAAAGTGGAGCTTTGAGAAATTCTTTTCATTTTCAGTATAAGGCCCATGAAAAATTGTAAAGCTTTATTAAGAACAAAGCCATTTATTTTGTTCATGTGTCTGAAAATTCTGCTTCTTATTAATGGGCATTAATGAGTATTGTAAAACCACCTAAATGCCTTTCCCCTGTCCTTATCATATAGTTCTAACATAGGAAAAGAGTGTGCCTGAAAAATATAGCATTAAAAGGATGTGAAGAAGAAAGGCACTTAATTGGCACTTAATTTTGTTTCTTTAAAAATGGACTATAGGATGTGTTGCATTCTAGACATTTCTGTGACCTGTGTGGATAAATACACTCAAACTACTTTACGTTCATATTCTGGGCATTGGATCAGGGCACCCATGGGTATGTTGATAGCATCAAAATAATGGGCATAACCACACAATTAAAGCCACATCTCTTCTTGACATGGATTGTATACATCACATGTATGGGTCTTCAACCATAAATCTGTACTTGTCATTTTATTGTTGTTGGCCTCCATATGACACCCATTCTTATGAGGGTCATTGTTTTTTAATTACTGATAGCTTCTAATATATCTTCTGCATGAAGACAGCTCCTCAACTATTCTAAGACTGCTGTCATCTTTGTTATACTAGACACACCCTGAGCTTGCAACTGTTCAGTGCATGGTTTAGCCTTTAGTCCCCTAATCCAGGGATGAAATCCAACAGGTTCTGACAGGTTCTGGAGAACCGGAGTGGAAATGTTGAGTAGTTCAGAGAACTGGCAAATGACACCTCTGGCTGGCTGGGGTGGGAATGGAGATTTTACAGTATCTTTCCCGTGGATTGGGGAGGGAGTGGAGATTTTGCAGTATCCTTCCCCTAGAGTGGGAAGGGAATGGAGATTTTACAGTATCCTTCCCCTGGAGTGGGGAGGGAGTGGAGATTTTACAGTATCCTTCCCCTGGATTGGGGAGGGAATGGGGATTTTGCAGTATCCTTCCCCTGGAGTGGGAAGGGAATGGAGATTTTACAGTATCCTTCCCCTGGATTGGGGAGGGAGTGGAGATTTTGCAGTATCCTTCCCCTGGAGTAGGAAGGGAATGGAGATTTTGCAGTATCCTTCCCCTGGAGTAGGAAGGGAATGGAGATTTTGCAGTATCCTTCCCCTGGAGTGGGAAGGGAATGGGGATTTTACAGTATCCTTCCCCTGGAGTGGGGAGGGAGTGGAGATTTTGCAGTATCCTTCCCCTGGATTGGGGAGGGAATGGGGATTTTGCACTATCCTTCCCCTGCCATGCCCGCCAAGCCACACCCACAGAAATGGTAGTAAAAAAAATTGAATTTCACCATTGCCCTAATTATTTTTGTTGCTTGTCTCTGCACTCCTTCTGAAGTCTCAAATTCTTTTTTTGCATTGTGGGGAATCAAAACCGGATGCAGTATTCCAAGTGTGGTACTACCCAGGCATTGTAAAGTGGTACTATCTTTTCACGTGATCTTGATACTATCCCCCTATTGATGCAGCCTAGGACTGCATTAGCTTTTTTGCCAGTTGCAGCACACATAAGTGGTTGTCCACTAGGATTCCTAGATCCCTCTCACAGCTGCTCCAGTTGAGCCAGGTACTCCCTATTCTATACCTCTGCATTTGGTTTTTCTTGCCTAAGTGCCTAACCTTATTTTTCCCACCACAGAACTGTATTTTGTTGCATAGGGCCCAGTGTTCAAGTCTGTCAAGATCCTTCTGATTCTTTTTTTTTTTAAATTATCCACTTTTTAACATTTTTATTGAGTTATAAAATATTGTAAAATACAAAAGTAAATAGAAAAGCAGGGCGGGGAGGCAGAAAGAGGGAAGAGAAGTGAGGAAAGATAAGAAAAAGAAAGAAAAAGAAGCATTGACTACCGACTCTCTCTGTTGCAGTAAAATAAGGCCTTAACATCAAATCACAACTTTTTGCTTTTTTCATAATAATATGAACAAGATCCGGAGATACTTCTGAAACTTGACCCTATCTCCTAAAGCAGGGATAGTCAACCTTTTTATACCTACCACCCACTTTTGTATCTCTGTTAGTAGTAACATTTTCTAACCGCCCACCGGTTCTACAGTCATGGTGATTTATAAACTAGGGAAGTCAATTACATTTTAAAAAAGGAAAGTGCTTCAGTATCAGACAAAACCCCTACCGCCCACCATGAAAGCTGGAACACCCACTAGTGGGCGGTAGGGACCAGGTTGACTACCACTGTTCTAAAGTATTGGGTATTCCGGCCATTTTGGTGTCATCTGCAAATTTGCTGAGTTCCTCTTCTATCCCCACATCTAGATCATTCATGAAGATATTAGAGTAGTGGACCTAAGGTAGATCCTTGAAGTACCCAACTGCATGTTTCCTTCCATGTAAATGTCGCTCCATTAATGACTACTCGCTGAGTGCATTTGGTCATCTCATAGCTGTGGCCTACTTTGTTAAATACCTCTCTGATGTCCAATTATAATAATAATAATAATTTATTACATTTATAAACCGCCCCCTCTCCCCAAAGGGACTCGGGGCGGTGTACAGGAAAATTAAAAAACCATATAAAAACATACAATACACACACAGTTAAAAGCGAATTAAACTACCCTGTACTAAAAATTTAAGAACATTAAAATTACTACCCATTAAAACCTAATAGACAGTTTGAGAAAACAGACTGGGGCGAGAAGCGTAAATTAGGCCAAGCCGGCCTGATGGAACAAATAGGTTTTTACTTTTTGGCGGAAGGCGCGGAGGTCCGTGGTCGTTCTAATATCCGGGGGTAGGTCGTTCCAGAGGGTCGGCCCCATCACAGAGAAGGCCCTTCCCCTGGGCATCGCCCGCTGGCATTTCCTGGTGGACGGCACCCGGAGAAGTCCCTCTCTGTGTGAGCAATTATACTATTTTACAATTATACTATGTCCATTGCATTTTGCTGGTCCACTAAGTTAGTCACTTTGCCAAAGAATGCAATAATGTTTGTCTGGCATGATCTGTTTTTGACAAACCTATTTTGGCTTGTAGTAAATAGCTTTGCTTGTTTCTAATTGTTTTGCTTCAATCAGTCAATTAATCAATCAGAACAGCGCTAGAAGGGACCTTGGAGATCTTCTAGTCCAGGGTCTGCAAAGTCGGCTCTTTTAAGACTGGTGGACTTCAACTCCCAGAGTTCCCCAGCCAGCATAGCTGGCTGGGGAATTCTAGGAGTTGAAGTCCACCAGTCTTAAAAGAGCCGACTTTGCAGACCCCTGTTCTAGTTCAATCCCCTGCAAGCAAAAGACTCTATCCCCGTGATGGCGAACCTATGGCACATGTGCCAAACATCAGCTCCAGAGCAGATGTGCGTTCCAGCCAGTGGATTTTTGGCCTTTCAGAGGGCCAGGGGAGACCGTTTTTGCCCTCCCCAGGCTTCAGGAAAGACTCCGGAGCCTGGGGAGGGCAAAAATACCTACTGGAAGTTCATTTCTGGAGGCTTTCCTGGAGCCTGAGGAGAGTGAAAATGGCGTCCCCCAGCCCCCTGGAGGAAATACCAAGCTCAGCTTGGAGGCAAGCAGTGTAGCACGCATGGGGGCGGGGTGGGTGTTTGTGCACACATGTGCATGGGGGGAGGGGGCTCTTTGCATTATGAGTGCTGGCATGCACGTGCGCTGTTATGCATGCGACCTCAAATTTTTGGCACCCAACAACAAAAAGGTTCACCATCACTGCCCTATACCATGCTTGATTGTCTTTTCCAAGATCTTCCCAGGTGTTGATTTCAGACTCACTGGTCTATAGTTTCTTGGATCCATTTCCCTCCTTTTTGAAGATTTGGAACCACATCAGCTCTTTTCCAATCTTCTGGTAGTCGCCTGGTGGTCCAGGATCTTTGAAAGATGCATTTCAGTGGTTATGAGAGCACATCTGTCAAGATGTAAACCATCTGGTCCTGATGATTTGACTTTGTCTAAACTGGATAGGGGTTGTCTTGTCATTTTTTTGCTTATTCAGCAGCCCAAATCCTATTAAAGTCAGTTCTCTGAACTGAAGCTGTACAGTTGGCTTACCCTGCCTCACTTTGGGTCTAACCAGGGGTGGGTTTCTGCAGGTTCGCACCTACTCGCGAGAACCAGTTGGTGAAATTTAGAGAACCGGTGAGAGGAGGTTCCACCGGCATACCTGGAAGTAAATCTGGCCCACCGCTGCCAGTGACCCAACGGGAAGGAAAGGAAAGGAAGGAAAAAAGGAAGGAAGAAAGGAAAGAAGAAAGAAAGAAAGAATTTATCATCACAATTGAGTCCAAAAATTTGGTTGCTAAGCAAGAGCGTTGTTAAATGAGTTTCACCACATTTTAAAAGGTGGCCACTCCCACCCTGTCACATGACTGCCAAGCCACGCCCACAAAATAGGCCCCACCTACAGAGTAGGTTCTAAAAAATTTGAAACCCACCCCTGGGTCTAACCAACCTCATACTGTTATCTCCAACGGGCAGTAGATTTACAGGCCCCCAGGCAGAAGTCCCTGTAGTCTTTTTTGAATTTAAATCCAAAATCTTTGTGGTCTCGTGGTTGGAGCTGGATCTCAAGCATGAAAAAATCCCACTTCTGATAAGACTTCTTTCTGTCAACATTACTTTTGTTTCGGCAAAGACCAGCATGCTACAAAAATAAACCAAAACCTTTACTTTCCAATCAAAAGAGTTTGGGGAAGTCTTCAGTTGACTTTTAGCTCATGGCTAAGGAATAAAAACAATTGCTTGCTACAAAATCTGGTGGGTCTGGAGTTCTGGGGCCAAGCCTGGACTTCGAGTGAATTATTAATCAATTGTGAGGGATCTACAACATATCCAATGCACCAGTTACCGGTGAAATTGCCCTGGTAGAATTTGGCCCAAGGGCTGATTGTGCGACAGCCTAAAATTGGCCTGGTTCAGCCAGATGATTCTCCTCACCTCATTCACTTTTAGCAGATAAGAGAATATAAGACTGCCAATTGAGCAAGGAGGCTTGTGGAGCAGGAATAATTTCCTTTCCTTTTTGTGAATGTCAAAATTTATCTCCCAAAGCATTGGCTGAACTAAGGATACGGGGCCACGTTTTATGTAAAATGAGATTTTGACCTTCTTCCCATTTCATGCAGGTTCCAGGAAGCATTTTCATGATCATCTGATAAGGTTTGTACACCAGAACTGATGACGTTTGGAAGAAGGCCAGAAACAACAGACCTTCACATCTTTTCTCATGTCAGCAAAGAGGAGAGGAACCCAGGGATAATAAGCATGTCTGTTTTTTTCAAATAAAATAAAATAAAATGGTAGGTTTTCTAAAAAGAAGAATATGATTACAGTCATTTACCCTCTTCCATAATACTAGCAGGCTATTTAAGATATCGTTAATTAAGGAATAATCAAACTAAACATCTAAAGTCATAAAATTGAAAAAAAGTCGTAAGAAGGAAGCTATTAATTAATGTTTCTAGAGTATTTGCTGAATAGTGCAATAACATGATTCTTAGACAGGGCAATTAACGAAACAGAAGGAAATAGCCCTGAAGAATAAATACATGGATTTGTAACATTTTTTTTTAAAGAATTAATAGCAAAGAACATGCAAGACCAATAACAAACATGACAGAACACAAGCTAGAGACTCTATTAAAGCCCACTTGGTGAGGATCACATCAGTGACACCTCAACATTTCTGCACTCTTAGTATACTCTTGGAGTATAAGACGCGCCTTTTTCCCTCAAAAAAGAGGGTGAAAATATGGGTGCGTCTTATACACTGAATACAGCATTTTTGGCCTCCCGAAACTCTGCCCCCTTTGCAAAAATGGCAGTTGGGCCATTTTTGCTCATTTTTGCCCCCCACCCACCCAGCCCCCAGGAGAACTCTATAATAATAATAATAATAATAATAATAATAATAATAATAATAATAATAATAATAATAATAATAATAATAATAATAATAATAATAATAATAATAATAATAATAAAAAATTTAATTTGTTGACCGCTCCCTCTCCCCGAAGGGACTCGGAGCGGTGCACAGGGCAAATAAAACAATAAATATACACACATAATAAAACGAATTAAATAATATCCCTGCGCTAAAAATTCCCAGTTAAAAATCTAAAATTATTAACAACCCCATAGAAGGGAGACTACCCTAGGCCGGCCAAGCAGAACAAATATGTTTTTAGTTTTAGACGGAAGGAGCGGAGGTCCGTGGTTGTTCTAATGTCGGGGGGAAGGTCGTTCTAGAGGGCTGGGCCCGCCACAGAGGGAGCCCTTCCCCTGGGCGTCGCCCGCTGACAAAGTCTAGTGGACGGCACCGAGAGAAGTCCCTCTCTGTGCGAGCGAATAGGCCGTGTGGATGTATGAGGCAGGATCCGATCCCGCAAATAGCTAGGTCCCGAGCCATGGAGCGCTTTAAAGATGATAACTAGAACCTTGAAGCGCACCCGGAAGACGACAGGCAGCCAGTGCAGCTCGCGCAAGAGCGGTGTTACATGGGTAAACCTTAAGGTTGCCATAATTGCTCACGCGGCTGCATTCTGGACTAGCTGAAGTCTCCGGGTGCACCTCAAGGGGAGCCCCATGTAGAGAGAGTTACAATAAGCCTCCTAAAGGCTATGCATGCCCCTTTTTTTGACAAAAAAGGGGGTCATTTTTGTGAGGTCTGCAGAATGCAAAACCCTTTTTTTAAAAAAAAATTGCCTCTTCAAACTCTTGGTGCGTCTTATACCCTGAAAAATATGGTACATCCACAGAAGTCCAAACCACTGGCCTTTCTTAGGGTCACTCAGACTCTCCTTGGGAAGGGGATCCCCAGAGGCTCATTTGCAGGGGCAGGTAGAGGAATTTTCCATGCATCTGGAGGATAAAATTGACCAGATGGGTTTCCACTTGGATGCCAAGCATGGCACAAATCCTGTCGAGGTGCCCAGGCAGTGGACTTACCCAGTTATCCAGGAACAGTTTGATTCTGTTGAACCCGAGGGAATGGATATGATTGTCGTACATGTAAGCTCCACCATCTGTGCATTAGTTCCAAGCTTGTCCTAGCTGGTTAAAGTCGTGAGGGAACTGTGGTGAATTGATGGTTGTTGGGGGGGTTGTTCCCGGCTCCTTTTGAAGAAGCCCTGAAGAAGCCCCTTCCTGAAGAAGCCATTGCTGGGCCCTATTACGTACTATTATTTTATTTATTACATATTTTTAAACCACTTGCCTCTATCACAGAGGAACTCTGGGCAGTATAAATAAAATAAAATATTAAACCATGAAAACAGTATATAAAATTGAAAAAGGAAAAAAGGCAAGAAAGGAAAAATAACTGTTAAAAGTTCATTAAAAAGGCAGGGGAGGGTTTTCTGGGCATTCACCAGCCCCACAATCACACTCTCCTCTGTGCTCTTCACACAAGGTTGTGGATCCATTTTTCCACACCTTTCTGCGGCCCAGGAGAGTGGGGATCAGCCTCTTCTCTGGGGGACAGTGGTCCTCAGCAGGGGGAGCACCAGAGAGGGCTCTCTTCATGGACCCCACCAGTCAGAATTCTTTAGCTAACAGGTTCTGGAACATGCCTTCGCTGCCTGGTGAGGTAGGACAGACTGATGTAAATGGGCAGAGATTCTAAAGGCAACCGGGCCATGTAGAGCTTTAAAGGCCATCTGATGCCTGTCAGAGCTCATCTGTGAGTGCACCAATGCATATCTGGGTCTGAAACTTGACTGAAAAGGGTCCAGATAATCTGTTTCCTCTGAAATTGCAACCTTTCCACCTTCTCAAAAAGGGGAGACTGGGCAAAAAATGTACAGAATACCATGTTTCCCTTGTCCTTATTTTCGGGGAGGTCTTATTTTTGAGGTGCAGGAGGTGGCGAGCATGGTCCCCTCTGGGCTGTTGCTGTGCTGCAATATTTTTTGGTGAGGGCTTATTTTAGTGCATGCGCTCAAAAGCCCAATTGGGCTTATTATCTGGGGAGGTCTTATTTTCAGGGAAACAGGGTAGCTACCGCACCCCTTCTCTTAGTGGCGGCCACAAAAAGAGCAGCAGGCCCAGCGATGCTAGGGCTGGTAAGTGTGTGCCACAGACAGAACTTCTGTCTCTCCCTGGAGCAGCTGATCCATCGACCATGGGCCAAGGTTAAGGGGCCTCCTGCACCTCAAAAATAACAAGACCTCCCCGAAAATTAGGCCAAGCATTTATTTCTGGGGGTCAAAAGAAAATAAGACCCAGTCTTATTTTCGGGGAAATATGGGATCTGAAAACCTGAAAGACAGCATTGTCTCTAAAACATTAGGCCAGGTTGAAGGTAGTGAGATGTTTTATATATTGATACTGTATAACCTCTCTAAATATATTAGGTAAAAATTTTTTTAAGAACTCTGCTGTTGGTGGGTGAGAGAGCAAAGAAGAAATCTTTTATTGTTTTAAAAGAAACGAAATGCTTCATTATAATAGCACTTTATCTCATTGGAAACAAGGCCAAGCAGACAAAATCAAGAACTCCCAGAAACAGCCTGAACATAAATCAAGTCCTTCAAAAGGCTCTCAAGTGGGAGGGCTGGAACATCTCGGCATCTTTACATCATCTGCGGTTGTGGCAGCTGATGCTCAGGGCCGATGCTCAGGCCCTCCGGGGGCTTTTCCTCACGAGTCTAAAGGTGGGTGGGCTGATGAAAAGAAATGCCCAGAGAACGTTGTGTGGGATCTTCTTCCCTGTCCTCATCACTTCAGAACAGCAAAGTCACCAGGGTCGGTCAGGGTGGATGGGAGTTTTAAGAGCTTTGGTTAAATGACATTTATGGGATAGTGCAATGGGATGTCATGGGGCCTGCCAAATACCTTTTGACTTTTATTTATTTATTATTTGCCAACAAGTACAAGGAAACAAGTAGGAAAAACACATGGAAAAATGGCACAAATAAATGGATATAAATAAGCAAAGCATAGCCATAAACCCATAGAAAGAGTGCATATACATGGGGACAGTAGCGCAGGGACGGTAAGCACGCTGGTGCGCTTATGCACTCCCCCCTTAGGGGCCTCCCTCTAGGAATGGAAGAATTTACTGTGTGCAGATTGTACATCTGTAGTGCAGTTTGCAAATCAAATGGTATGGATCTTTACAAAAAAATCAATTAGGGCATAAAGATTGCGAAAAATGCAGACTTCTTGAAATTCAGACAGAAATTTCAGTACATCTGTAACTTTCCCTGAAAGTTTCCCTGAAAATAAGACCTCCCCAGATAATAAGCCCGGTTGGGCTTTTGAGCATATGCTAGGAACTCACTCACCGTAGTTACACAACAGGGAATTGCATCGGAAATAAGGAACTATTTCTTTCCTGTTTTCAAAATGTCAACAACACTGATATTTTGTAGTGTAGTACCAGATTTCCTACTGAGTTCTGTTTTCCTGATGTGATTTACCCCAAAGGGATCACACAGCTAACGGCGACTTCCAGAATTCCTCACTACTGAACAGATTACCCTGTTTCCCCAAAAATAAGACCTTTCTAGATAATAAGCTGAATTGGGCTTTTGAGCGCATGCGCAAAAGTAAGCCCTCCCCTGAAAATAAGCCCTCCCTGAAAATATTGCAAGACAGCAGAAGCCATGAGGTGACCACACTCGCCACCTCCTGCACCTCAAAAATAATAAGACCTCCCCGAAAATAAGGCCAAGCACTTATTTCAGGGGGTGAAAAGAAAATAAGACCCTGTCTTATTTTCTGGGAAACAGTATGTGAAAAATGGCAAATCATTTCTAAACAACTAATGGCTGTATGTATGTAAAGATGTATTTTTGAAGGTATGGGAACACAAACAAAACACTTGTTTCCATCAGTGAACAGATTGTGCCCATCTGAATTTGAGTCATCTGATCAACATCTTCAAGTCCTTCTTTGCTGTCAACTCTCTAAATATAGCAAAGTTTTGTTGGACTGGTTGCAAATTGGTTGTTTGCTTGTGGACATTTCGTTACCCAAGTAGGTGAGCTCACCAGGGTTAGTGAATGTTTATATTCAGTAGCTTGACTTGCCCTGCCAGTCTTGCTCATGGCAATACATCGATTGCAGGGATTTTTCTCTCTACTTAATTGTTTCCCTGTTTATGTGTAAGTTTCCTGGGGGTGAGTTACATCTGATAAATGTAAAGGGTTTTATTGGAAGAATTTAAGTACTGTCCTAATTTGTGTTACTTGAAGCCAGGGAAGTGGCACATAGCGCCATGAGCAAAACATGGCCTGAAGCCTGCAGTTGAGTATTTCAAACTCCTAGTACTTGCCAATATCATAAGTTACGGTAAACCCGCCATCCGGCGCCCAACGTTTGGGAAGCCAAGCTCTGCCTGTCACAAGCCAGGACAAAAGGTGAGTGATGGAGGAGTAACACCTCTTTAAAAAACTTGGTCCAGCTGGCCTGGCTGGTAACACCTCGTAAGGGCCCCTTTCCAGGGTTACAGGAGAAGACGGTCAATTGTTGGAAGGTGGAAGAGGGCTCTATGCCCCAATGGCAGATAAAACAGCAGAACCATCTTCTAGGACAGGGATCTGCAAAGTTGGCTCTTTTAAGACTGGTGGACTTCAACTCCCAGAATTCCCCAGCCAGCCATGCTGACTGGGGAATTCTGGGAGTTGAAGTCCACCAGTCTTAAAAGAGCCAACTTTGCAGACCCCTGTTCTAGGAGAAGGGAAACTCTGATTCCAAACCTCCACTCCACTGTGGCTCTATCCCAGGGGTGGGTTTCTGCAGGTTCGCACCTACTCGCGAGAGCCGGTTGGTGAAATTTAGAGAACCGGTGAGAGGGGGTTCCACCGGCGTACCTGGAAGTAAATCTGGCCCACCGCTGCCAGTGACCCAACGGGAAGGAAAGGAAAGGAAGGAAAAAGGAAGGAAGGAAGGAAGGAAGGAAGGAAAGAAGAAAGAAAGAAAGAAAGAAAGAAAGAAAGAAAGAAAGAAAGAAAGAAAGAAAGAAAGAAAGAAAGAAAGAAAGAATTTATCATCACAATTGAGTCCAAAATTTTGGTTGCTAAGCAAGAGCGTTGTTAAATGAGTTTCACCACATTTTAAAAGGTGGCCATTCCCACCCTGTCACATGACTGCCAAGCCACGCCCACAAAATAGGCCACACCTACAGAGTAGGTTCTAAAAAATTTGAAACCCACCCCTGCTCTATCCACTCCTGGAAAAGGCTTCGGGAGTCAACCTCCAGGCAAAATCCAGAGTCGGAGTCCCGGAAGCAGTTCGTGACTGTGTGCAGCCACATTCTGGTAACTCCTGCAACACAGCTGGAACCCAGCATATTTGCCATTCCATTGGACTATTTCAGTGACGTGGAGAGGGGGGGATCTGCTGCTTTGGTAACAGTCTATCCGCCATATTAATCTATCCAGGCCTCATGCTCTGGAGAGGACAGTCCAGCTTTGACCTCTTCCCAGAGCATGATACCATCATCTTTTGAGACTGAAGGATGTCAATGAAGTTACTGTATAGAGTTTCTGGACTTTCTCTAATTTGCTATTTTCTATGTATTTTTGTCTCTAAGATAAGCAAAAATAACACCTTTGTTGTGCCGCAAGATATCTATAAACTAGTAAAAGTCTTGTGAAATGGTTCATCATAAGGGAACAATTATTGAGCCAATGTACCTCAAACGGGCTTACTTAAGAATGCCTGGCCCAATTACTCCTGTGGGACTGAAATTTGGGGAAGTTGTGGTTGCTGCAGTGGCTGCTTTAGCTGTGATTAATTTCCAAGGCTCCTTGACAGCTTCTCAGAAGTCAATGAAGAAGCCAGCAGGGAAGATTGCAAATTGCTTCGATAAATCTCCCTCCCCCATGCAACCTTCCCAACCCATAGGTGCTATTCACCCAGTTCTGTCCAGTTCTGGAGAACCATTAGCAGAAATTTTGAGTAGTTCAGAGAACTGGCAAATCCCACCTCTGGCTGGCCCCGCCCCCATCTGTTCTCTGCCTCCCAAGTCTCAGCTGATCAGAAGGAAATGGGGATTTTGCAGTACCCTTCCCCTACCATGCCCACCAAGCGACACTCACCAAGCCACACCAAGCCTACCAAGCCACACCCACCGAACTGGTAGTAAAAAAAAATTGAATCCCAGCATTGGCCCAGCCCCTCTGTGCTCCCACCATCTGGGCCATTCATCACATCACATCACATAGCTTTCTGGACATGTCCTTCACTTATGTGCACCTTCCCTGACCCAAACAGCACCTCTTGTGCTCTCCCTGGTACTCTTCGTGATCTGTATGACTTACCTGCCTGCTGGCTTTGTACTTGTAACTGCCTGCCAGCTTCCCCTCTGTTCGTGGGAAACTTGCAGGGAGAAAGTCAAAGTTGAAAGTCAGCAGGGAACATCACAAGTTGTTTACTCTGTCCCACCCACCTTTCCTGTCCTAGGCTTATGTCACTCTGACCAGTTGCACACCCCTCCTTGACTCAACGTGCATCGCATCCCTCTACATCCTCCCTGAGCCTCATCCCCATGCACCCAACCTGTCCTGTGCTGCACCTCTAAATACCCCTGAAAGAATTGAGGAGTCCATGGTGCTCTCTGAGCTTGGTTGTTCTTATTTTATTTATTTATTTTATTTGTAGACCGCCCCCTCTCCCCGAAGGGATTCGGGGCGGTGCACAGGACTTTAACAACGCATTTAAAAAGTACAAACAATACAATATTTAAAATAGAATTAAAGCGCTCCATGGCGCGGGGCCTAGCTATATACGCGACCGCCTCCTGCCCCATACATCCCTTCGACCGATCCGCTCCCACAGAGAGGGCCTTCTCCGGGTACCGTCGGCCGGGCAATGCCGATTGGCGACGCCCAGGGGAAGAGCCTTCTCTGTGGCGGGCCCAGCCCTCTGGAACGACCTACCCCCGATCTACGCATCATTGGGGACCTCCGCCTTTTCCGCCAACATCTTAAAACTTATTTATTCCAACAAGCCGGCCTAGCATAACCCCCGTTTCTGTCTTTTATAGGGAAAATTTTAAATTGTAGAGTTTTATTAGTTTTAGCACAGGGATAGTTTAATAGTTTTTAATAATTATGTATTTTTGTATGGTTTTAATAATGCCTGTGCGCCGCCCTGGGTCCTTTTTTAGGAGAAGGGCAGGGTATAAATTTAAATAAATAAATAAATAAAATAAATAATTTACCTGCACTAGAAAGTAAAATCTAAAAACCTTAAAACCCCTTAACCCTAATTCCCGGCAAACCCTATTAAAATATTTTAGGTTAATATTACAGCTTGGGATGGATAGATTAGGCCAGGCCGGCCAGATGAAAAAAGTACGTTTTTAGCTTTTGGCGGAAGGAGCAGAGGTCCGTAGTTGTTCTAAGATCAGGGGGGTAGGTCGTTCCAGAGGGTCGGGCCCACCACAGAGAAGGCCCTTCCCCTGGGCGTCGCAAATTCTCTTGCATACATTTCATTACCAGGGGAGACATGATAGCAGTGTTCCGATATCTCAGAGGGTGCCACAGAGAAGAGGGAGCCAAACTATTCTCCAAGGCACCTGGGGGCAGGACAAGAAGCAATGGGTGGAAACTAATCAAGGAGAGAATCAACCTAGAACTAAGGAGAAATTTCCTGACAGTTAGAACAATTAATCAGTGGAACAGCTTGCCTCCAGCAGTTGTGAATGCCCCAACCCTGGAAGTCTTTAAAAAGATGTTAGATAGCCATTTGTCTGAAATGGTATAAGGTTCCTGCCCACGCAGGGGGTTGGACTAAAAGACCTACAAGGTTCCTTCCAACTCTGCTATTGTATTGTATTACCCACACTAGGTAACCTCAACAGACTGACAATGATGTCACTTAATTTGGGTAATGAGACATCTACAAGAAAAAAACCGAGCTAAGAGAGTACCAAGGAACATTTCAACTCATTTCAACCCCGAGCTACAAATAACCTTCTTTATCTGAAAGCATATGGGTTGTGCATTGTATAGTAGTTTGTGCTTATATTTTTTCCAAACTAAGAAAGAGCAACAAAGATGATATGGGGTATGATGAAGATTGAGAGAACTAGATATGTGTCCCCTACCAAAGAGAAGGATTAGGGGAGACATGATAACTTTCTTCCAGTACTTGTGGGGGTCTCACAGAGAAGAGGGAACTGACTTATTCTTCAAAACACTTGAGGGAAGGATAAGAAGTAATGAGAGGAAGTTTATTAAAGAGAGATCCAATTTGGAAGTAAGGAGAAATTTGTAGTGAGAACAATTAATCAATGGAATATCTTACCTCCTGGAGTTGTGGGTGCTCCTTCACTAGAAGGTTAAGTTGTCAACTAAACTTTACATTCCTGAAGGGAAAGCTTTTTTAAAGAAATGTAACAGAATAACAGAAAAGAGAAAAACAGAGTTGAAAAGGACCTTGGAGTTCTTCTAGTCCAACCCCTGCACAGGACCTTATACCATTCTGAACAAACAGCTGTCCAATCTTTTCTTTTAAACATCCAGTGATGGAGCATCCACAACTTCTGAAGGCAACCTGTTCCACTTGTTGATTGTTCTTACTGTTAGAAATGTCTCCTCAATTCTACGTTGCTTCTCTCCTTGATTATCTCCATCCATTGCTTCTTTGTCCTGTCTTATGGTGCGTTGAGAAATAGGTTGATCCCCTCTTCTTTATGGTAGCCCTTCAAATATTGGAACAGTGCTATCATGTCACCCCTAGTCCTTCTCTTTACTAGACCAGACATAACCAGTTCCTGCAACTGTTCTTCATGTTCTTCATATTTGCGGGACCGTATCCTGCCCCATACATCCCTTTGTCCAATTCGCTCCCACAGAGAGGGACTTCTCCGGGTGCCATCTACCAGGCAGTGCCAGTTTGCGACGCCCAGGGGAAGGGCCTTCTCTGTGGCGGGCCCAACCCTCTGGAACGACCTACCCCCCGAACTTAGATCTACCACGGACCTCCGCTCCTTCCGCCAACATCTGAAGACGTACTTCTTCCATCTTGCCGGCTTGGCCTAATCCCCACTATCAAGTTTATAGACTGAACCCTAAATTGTTTTAATTGGATTTTAATGGGTAAGAGTTTTAAGGATTTTAGCACAGGGTATTGTATTTAATTGGTTTTTTAGTATTTATTATTGTCGTTTTATATTTCTATTTTAATTTCCTGTGCACCGCCCTGAGTCCCTTTGGAAAGAGAGGCGCGGTTATACAAATTTAATAAAATAAATAAATAAAATGTATTTTAGCCTCCAGGCCCCTAACCATCTTTGTTGTTCTTCTCTGCAGAGTCTTCTCTTACCTGAGTCTCAACATCTTTTTTTATATTGTGGTGATCAAAATTGGATGCAATATTCCAAGTGTGGTCTTACCAAAGCTTCATAAAGCAATGGTAACACTTCATGTGATCTTGATTCCATCCTCTGTTAATGCAGCCTAGGTTTGCTTTGGGTTTTTTGGTGGTGGCTCATATTTAAGGGATTGTCCACTGGGACGCCAAGATCCCTCTCACAGCTACTGCTCTTAAGCCAAGCTTCACCTAATCTGTACCTATGCATTCAACTTTTCTTGCCTAAGTATAAAATCTTGCTTTTCTCTACATTGAATTTCATGTTGTTAGAATTTCATTGTATTGTTGGTGAATTCAACTACAGGATAATAGAAACTTCTTATAGGGGACAGGCGGTTAATCTAGCTGAATTGAGTAGGGTTTAGTTCTCAGTTGACATGAACAAGGCTAGGGAGTAAATCTGAAAAAAAGTTCCTATCCTATGATAGGCATTTTTTTAAAGAAATGTGTAATAAATAAGTGTGGCACTAATATATCGATGTCACCTCTGATCCACGTTGACTGAGATTTTTTTTTTTTAAATTATTCTATATTTAAATTCATAAAATAAAATACTTATTAATGGGTTCAAAAGTTGACTTCATAAAAGTCAAGTCATGTTAAACCAGTGGTTCTCAACCTGTGGGTCGGGACCCCTTTGGGGGTCGAACAACCCTTTCACAGGGGTCGCCGAAGACCATTGGAAAACACATATTTTCAAAAAAAAAATACTGAAAACATAAAATAATTTTATGGTTGGGGGTCACCACAACATGAGGAACTGTATTAAAGGGTCGCGGCATTAGGAGGGTTGAGACCCACTGTGTTAAAACATTTTAAACTTTCTTCAGCCAACCAAGCAGCAGAGGTTAATTAAACGAAGAGCGGTAAATCCTGCTTTGATATAAATTTAATGAAACGGGAACAGGATATGGAATGCTGTTCCATAGTGTGCAGCAGCTGCCAAAAAAGCCAACACAGTTCTAGGCTGCATAAACAGAGGGATAGAATCAAGATCACGTGAAGTGTTAATAATACCACTTTATAAGGCCTTGGGAAGGCCACACTTGGAATAGTGAATTCAGTTTTGGTCACCACGATGTAGAAAAGATGTGGAGACTCTAGAAAGAGTGCAGAGAAGAGCAACAAAGAGGATTAGGGGACTGGAGACTAAAACATATGAAGAACGGTTGCAGGAACTGGGTATATCTAGTTTAATAAAAAGAAGGACCAGGGGAGACATGATAGCAGTCTTCCAATATCTCAGAATACGTACTCATTTTGTGCCTAGCACACGTGTGTCATGTGCAAGGTACACAAATGTAAAATGTACCCACTGATCAGGTTTTCACCTCCCTGTAACTCCTCCCACCAACAGTCATTTCCTCAGACACATACGGAGGCCTCTTAGGGCCAAAAAGGAACTGGGATAGCAAACTCCCAGGTGGCCATAGAGAGAGAGAGATGGAGAAATACAGTTTAATAAAAGAGGGACTAGTAGAGACAGGATAGCAGCCTTCCAATATCTCAAGGGTTGCCCCAAAGAAGAGGGAGTCAAACTATTCTCCAAGGCACCTGAGGGTAGAATAAGAAGCAATGGGTGGAAACTAATCAAGGAGAGAAGCAACTTGGAACTGAGGAGGAATTTCCTGACAGTTAGAACAATTCATCAGTGGAACAGAAGTTGCCTCCAGAAATTGTGAATGCCCCAACACTGCAAGTCTTTAAGAAGATGTTGGATAGCCATTTGTCTGGAAAGATATAGGGCTTCCTGCCTAGGCAGGGGGTTGGACTAGATGACCTCCAAGGTCCCTTCCAACTCTGCTATTGTATTGTATTGAGTTGAGAGCCCCCAGACTAGCCCAGATTAGCCCTTCGACGGCTGTTCCTTGCCATGGCAGTAAGGATCACATCAGAAAGGACAAAACAAAACAATGCCAGCGGGCGACGCCCAGGGTAAGGGCCTTCTCTGTGGTGGGCCCAACCCTCTGGAATGACCTACCCCCCGATCTTAGAACAACTACGGACCTCCGCTCCTTCCGTCAGAAATTAAAGACCTATTTTTTCCATTAGGTCGGTCTGGACTAATCTATTTCACTTAGCCTATAGTCTGAAGCTCAAATTGTTTTAATTGGGTTTTAAACGGGGTAACAGTTTTAATGATTTTAAAATTTTAGCACAGGGGATTAATTATTTAATTCGGTTTTAATTATTTATAATTGTTATGTTTATATGTTTTTTAACTTCCTGTGCACCGCCCCGAGTCCCTTTGGGGAAAGGGAGCGGTTTATAAATCCAAATAATAAATAAATAAATAAATAAATAAATAAATAAATAAAGGCTAAAACATATGAAGAACGGTTGCAGGAACTGGGTATGTGTAGTTTGATGAAGAGAAGGACCAGGGGAGACATGATAGCAGTGTTCCGATATCTCAGAGGGTGCCACAAAGAAGAGGGAGTCAAACTATTCTCCAAGGCACCTGGGGGCAGGACAAGAAGCAATGGGTGGAAACTAATCAAGGAGAGAAGCAACTTAGAACTAAGGAGAAATTTCCTGGCAGTTAGAACAATTAACCTCTGGAACAGCTTGCCTCCAGAAGTTGTAAATGCCCCAACCCTGGAAGTCTTTAAGAAGATGTTAGATAGCCATTTGTCTGAAATGGTATAAGGTTCCTGCCCACGCAGGGGGTTGGACTAGAAGACCTACAAAGTCCCTTCCAACTCTGCTATTGTATTGTATTGTATTGTATTGTATTGTATTGTATTGTATTGTATTGTATTGTATTGTATTGTATTGTATTGTATTGTAAAACAAAACAAAACAAAACAAAACAAAACGTCCATATGTTTGGCACCTGAAGCCTGATTCTCTGCCCTGGAAGACAAAGCTGTATGTCACTTCTTGCATCAGGCATGAGATTTTCTGAGCTGCCAACAATTCTAAAATGTTCTAAGGGTGAAGCACCTCCTTTCCACAGAATGCACCTCTTCCTGTCTAGTTGCTTCACACCAGTGGTGGGTTTGGGTGGTATGGCCCAGTACGGGTATTCTGGCAGCAGATGGGAGCAGTGGCCCAGAGCAGCGGCCCGGAATGGTGGCTCATTGCGCCCACTTGCCCGCCCGCGTTCCTTACCACTTTTTGAGAGAAACAGGCCACTTGCACATGCATGCACAGCGTACGGCACCTGCGTGACCTCTGCCGAGCAGCTGGTGCATCACAGGGCAGTGGCGTGTGCGCAAATGTCCAGGGTGCATGTCCAGCACGCATGCCCAACGCGCATGCCTGAAGTACCAGTTGTGACAGGATCCGGAACCCACCACTGCTTCACACCTCACTGCTGGAACATAAAAGATCAATTAAATAAGGAATAAGCATCTAATCAGATAATTTTCATAAGTAATCATACTTTGCATAATTAATTTCATAATTAATCATAATTTTGTTCATGGCTTCCTGCTTTAAGGTGGGAGAAGAGAAGACCCTCTGGCCTAGAACTGAACCAGAATGAAATTAGTCACATTTAATTGGCATTTTTTGCAGTAAACTCCCCCCCCCTTATTATCAACATATCCATTATGAAAATTGTCACTTATAAATTGTACTCAATTGCCTTCCTTTACGTTTGTCCCTATGACATTATAAGGAGATAATTCATAATCCAGAGATTGTGCTTATTACCTTATTGCTCCTGTGGAATCATACCTATGAGCAATCCTGTAGAAAGTGCTCTCTCCAATTGAGACAAGGAAAGTCTTGTTTTTTGTACCTAAGTTACCTTTTGTCTGCATAGATTTAATATATTTAAGGGACACGATGGCGAAGACACTGAGCTTGTCAATCAGAAAGGTTGGCAGTTTGGCCGTTCGAATCCCTAGGGCCCTAGTGCTGTGTAATCTCTTCTTGTTCAGTTTCCATCCATTACTCCTTGTCTGGCCTTCGGGTGCTTTGGAGAATAGCTTGAACCCCCTCCTCTCTGTGGCAGCCCCTCAAATATTGGCGCACTGCTATCACGGCTTCCCTGGTCCTTCACTAGACTAGCCATGGCCAGTTGCTATAACCGTTCTTCATATGTTTTAGTCTCCAGTCCCTAATCATCCTGGTTGCTCTCCTCTGCACTTTTTCTACAATCTCCACATCTTTTTTATAGTGTGATGACCAAAACTGGGTGCAATACTCTAGGTGTGGTCTTACTAAGGTTTTATAGAGTGGTAGTAGTACCTCCCTTGATCTTGATTGTATCCCTCTGCTAATGCAATTTAGGGTTGCATCGGCTTTTTTTGGCTACCGCTGCACACTGCTGGCTCCTGTTTAGCTGGTTGTCCACTAAGACTCCAAGATCCCTCTCACAGACACTGCTATGAAGCCTGGTCTCACACAGTTTATATGTGCAATTTTGGTAATCAGATCTGTAGCTGCTTAATACAGCAATGCAAGTAATCGATGGCAGTATCTTTCTTTTCCAGCTGCTCAGCACAGCCAATGAAAAGGAAACGTCTCTGGACCACTGATGCTACTTTCAGGCTACTTACTCTTTCTTGTCTGGTCCTTCCTTTTCTAATATCCCATTTTCCTCCCGTTTACACCTATTACTCTGAATCCTGCACTCCGGAATGAGAGATGGCAGATCTTAACCTTCTCCTCTATAGAACATCTTCTCTTTTATGACAACTCTTGTCAAGAATTTGAAGAGGCCGGCTCCTCTTCAGCCCTTTTCCCCCAAAGCCAACCTAACTCCTTTCATCTCTCTTAGTTTCCAGTTTCCTGATAAAGGGCTTCATTCTTGCTCCAGTTTCTCTGCATTTTTCTTAAATTGTGGTACCCAAAACTGCGAACAGCCCTGAGTTGTGTTGACATCCAACACACCCGTTCAGAAGCAAGAAGAGTGGAATTATTACTTGCCATAAAAGACGTTTGCCTGGGTGGCAGATGGGACAGCTGCATCATGCTGCTTTCTCACATTCAGCTTACAAGCAACTAATATTCCAAGGGGTTTTTTCCCCCCCCACAAGTAGGAAAGTATCCACCACTAACTCCTGCATATTTATCTATCTGCCTCCTAAGTGGAACATTTTTCATTTATCCCTGCTAAATTTCATTTCCCCCCATTTTCCTCCACTCTTCAGTTTGATGATCACTCTTGAAAGAGTCCTTGTCATGAGACTTTTTGGGTAGATGAGAAATGACTTAACACAGAACACACAAGGTTTCCTTCTTTATTGGCTAAATAAGATAAAAAGTGTTCCTTCCAGAAATTCATGGTTTGCTTTTTTTTTTTTAATCAAATGGCTTTTAAAGCTAAAACATATCACAGTGGTCTCTGTTGGATTCTCTCCCACTTTCCCTTGTCTTTCTGACATAACCAGTAAAACAGTAAAAAAAAAAAGAGAGTCAGAAATGTGATTTATTCACCATTACCATCTTCATTTAGATTTATTACAGTTGGCCCACTCCAAAAGGCTCTAGGGCAGGGGTGAAATCCAGCAAGTTGTGACAGGTTCTGGAGAACCAGTAGCAGGAATTTTGAGTACTGTATTTTTCAGAATATAAGATGCACTGGAGTATAAGTTGCACCAAGGTTTTGAAGAGGCAAAAATTTTTTTAAAAAGGGTTTTGCACTCTGCAAACCTCCCCAAAACGGCCCATTTTTCACAAACAACGGGCCCATTTTATGTCCAAAAAAAGGGCAGGGATAGCCTTTAGGCTTTAGGCTTATAGAGTGTTCCTGTGGGGTTGGGGGAGACAAAATTGAGCAAAAAATAGCCCATTTTATGCTCATTTTGCCCTCCCCAGCCCCCAGGAGCACTTTGAAAGCCTCCTAAAAGCTATGCATGGCCATTTTGGTGAAGGGAGTGGGGCTTGGGGAGGCAAAAAATGCTGTATTCAGTGTGTAAGACGCACCCAGATTTTCGGCCTCTTTTTTGAGGGAAAAAGGTGTGTCTTATATTCCACAAATATGGTAGTTTGGAGAATCGGTAGTGGAAATTTTGAGTAGTTTGGAGAACCAGCAAATCCCATCTCTGGCTGGCCCCAGAGTAGGGTGGGAATGGAGATTTTGCAGTATCCTTCCCCTGCCAAGCCCATCAAGCCAGGCCCACAGAACCGGTAGTAAAAAAAAAAATGAATTTCACCACTGCTCTAGGGCAGTGATGGCTAACCTTTTTTGGCTCGCGTGCCAAAAGCGGGGGGAGCCCATGGGGATCGTGCATGGGCGTGCCACACCCATAATACTATGTGCACAACCCCCTGCTTTTGGCACGCTTTTTTCGCCTTCCCCAGGCTCCAGAGGCTGTGTAGGAGCCTGGGGAGGGTGAAAACAGCCTCCCTTCCCCACCTCCAGAGGCTTCAGGAGCTTCCCTGAAGCCTCCACAGGGCGTAATACTGCCTCAAAAGAAGGCCTAAACCAGCTGGCCAGCGCACACATGCGCGCTGGAGCTGGCACGGCAATGCCTCGCGTGCCTTAAGAAATGGTTCCACGTGCCACCTGTGGCACCCGGGCCATAGGTTCGCCATCATGGCTCTAGAGCAGGGGTCCCCAATCTTTTTTGCACCAGGGACCGGTTTCATTTTAAAGAAAATTGTGTGGACTGGCTGGCCTAGATGAGGAGGAGGGGAGGGGGAACAGGCGGCGCAAGCACACACGGGGGGGGGGGAGTCGGCTCACTTGGCCCTCTAGGGCAGTGGTGGGCAAACGTATTAGTCAATAGAGCCAAATATCAACAGTACCACTACTGAAATTTCTTTTGAGAGCCTAAAGGTGTGGCCTGTTTTATGGGAGTGGCTCAGTTGCCATGTGACCCAGTGGGCGTGGCCAACTTGGAAAATGTGGTGAAACTCACTTAATGCTTAGCAACCAAAATGTTGGGCTCAATTGTGGTCATAAGTTCTTTCTTTCTTTCTTCCTTCCTTCCTTCCTCCCTTCCTTCCTTCCTTCCTTCCATTTCTGGCTGGTCTTTGGTCTTCTGAAGATGGTAAAAATGGATTTATGGGCACTCGTTATATATAAAGGCAGCCCATGACTCTTTGGGATGCTGGTTTGAATCCAGGAAATGACTCAGAGGATATGATTCCTTTGAAATGACCACTGGGAGAAAAATAGATCTTTAACCTGGTTAACCAAAAAGGTAGCTTGAGGTGGAAGGAAATAGGAAAATAGATTATTTCCTTTCCTTTCCTTCCTTCTTTTCTTCCCTCCCTCCTACCCTCCATCCCTCTTTCTTTCTTTCTTTTTTTCTTTCTCTTCCTTCCTTCCTTCCTTCACCCCTCCCTTCCTCCTCCCTCCCCATCCTTCCTTCACTCCCTCCCTCCCACCCTCCATTCATCTTTTTCTATTTTTCTTTCTTTCTCTTTCTCTGTTTCTCTCTCTCTCTCTCTCTGTATCTGTCGCTCTCCTCCCTCCACCCACCTCTGTCACTCTGTGTGTGTGTGATTACCTCTCTCCCTCTCTCTCTATTTCTGTCTCTCTAAGTCTGTCGCTCTGTGTGTCTGTCATTCTCTCCCTCCCTCCCCCCTCCCGGGAAGCAGCAGAGGGGAGGTTATCCCGCAACGAGCGAGCGAGTGGGTGGAGGACCCGAGCTATTGCTACCTTAAGCGTCGCCGAGGCCGTCGCAGCTGGAAGGGAGGTGGGCGTGCGCGCCCGGATGGTCCTTAAGGTAGCCGCAGCTCGGGTCCTCCGCCCGCCCGCCCGCTCTGGATGAGGCAGCCGTAACCTCCTCACTGACATGCTGGCCCCTCCTGGTAGCCCCGGAAAGTGCGCTGCTGTGGCCGTCAGAAGGAGCTGGTGGAGGCGTGCTCGGCCATCCTCTGCCCATGGGGGCTGCTCCCTCCTCCTCCTCTCCGGCCCTGCGGCCCGGTTCTTATGAAGCCGCAGACCGGCACCGGTCCACAGACCGGGGGTTGGGGACCCCTGTTCTAGAGTATTTCAAAATAAAATTAAAAATTAAAAATGTAACAACAAAGTATATCAAAGGATTGCAGCTCAGAGGGAAATAAATGATAGCAATAAAAGCATGACATAGGCTTCGCAAACACACTGTTCCAGGCCTGGGAACAGAGCCGGTCTGAAAAAGAGAGTGGGTGCCATACATGTCATTAAATGGGGTGACAATTATTTTTTGCACTTTTTTTCAGGTTCTACAAATATGTGTTTTAACACCAGGAATTCAAATCTTCTGTTATTTTTGCAATTGTGCAATGTTTAGCTTGGTAGATTCGTATCTGATCATGTACTCCACGAAAGCCTCTTATAACCCAAATACTATTAACTTTATCTTCTCAAAATTACACCTTGTGCTACAAATATCGTGGTTTTTTTCTGCATGAATGTTATTTAACTAAGTAAAAAAACAAACAAACCATGCAATCACAAGCTAACATCAGAAAGAAACTATCTGAGCCACAAAACTGTTTAAGTGAGTTTCGCCAAGCCTTGTTTTGATTCGTTCTTCGACGTCAGCCGCTGACTTGCTTCCTGGCCTCTGATATAACCCTCACATTTCTCCTGCATCTACACCAGTGGTGGGTTTCAATTTATTTTACTACAGGTTTGCTTGCGTGTGCTCGCGTGCTCACACAACCCTTTTGCACATGCACAGAAGTGTCTGAGCAGGTGGGCGGAGCCTCCTGAAGCCACCACGGCCAGCTTGCCCCATCCAGGGTGCACCAGCAGAAATTCTTACACTCTGATTGCTGCTTCTGTGTTCTTTATCACACATCTCTCTATTTATTTATTGGGAATGACGGGGCCACTGTGGTACTTGCACAATGAGAATGTGTGGTTTTTTTAATGGAAAAAATGATAAACAATTAGAAAGAGAGAATTGGTTAAGGTGACCATCCGTCCCACTTCTGGCGGGACAGTCCCGGTTCACCAGCAGATGCCCCGCGCCCTGCCCCCTCTTCAGAATGTCCCGCTTTTGACTTCCTGTTCCGGCTTCTGGCGGCGACGGACGAGTTCTGGGACTCATCCGCCGTTTTGTTCTTTTTTCTGCCCCAAACGGAGCGGGGTGCCCCCTTTTTTGGGGGACCCTCCGTAGGACTGGTTTGCCTGGACTGGTTCAGCCTGGTGGCAGCTGGGGAATGGTCCTTGTCTTCAGTCTAGGTGGAAGAAGACATGCTGCGGGGGGCTTGGTTCCCTTCGCCAACGGAGGACGGTAACGTATAATGGATTTGGAGAGAGCGGAGCGCTCGGGTCGGATGGCTTTGCCGGGGCTTTGGTGGCGAGGTGGAGAGTGAGTGACTTTAAATTTATTTTTCTGGCGGCTTGGACTGAGAAAAACGTGGAGGGGGTGTTTGTTAAACCCCCCCCTCGGATTTATAACAGCAGCGTTTAGAAATGGCTCCTCGATGCGAGGAAGCGGATATTTCGCATCCGGACTTTTGTGGAACAAGTGAAAGTGCTTTGCGGCTTGTTTCTATACAATGTATCTAAGTCCGGCTTTATTGAAACAATTTTCTCTGTTACTTTCTCCTGCTGGCTGCCAGACCGGGCGGTGGAAGATGGCTGCCCTTTGTTCCTAAATGACTATTTTTTAATGGAAAATTACCAACATCTCTTTGTGATTTGGACTGCCTCTCTCAACCAATGGAAATTTTTTTTGGATTAATTGATTCCTTCCCTGGAGTGCCTTCTTTGTCTTAATAATTGACTGTGAAAATTGCTTCTCTTCTGGGCTCTACAACTTGTTACAACTTTGATTTGAACTTTCTTCTCCTGATCTGCTCCAATAAAACTTTTTCAATATAAAAAAAAAAAAGAATGTTCCACTTTTTGCGGGCAGGCGGCAGGCGCTCTGTACACACTCAGAGGCGCGCACCTCTGAGCGCCGGCTCGGGCGGCTTGAGCATCGGGGCCGGGGGGCGCGTGCGCTCCGGCGCATCACGCGCCTGCGCAGAGGGCCCAAGGCGGCCGCTTTCAGCTTGGGCCATCAGTGATCACACCGGCATAATGGGTTGACAGCGGCCGGCTTGGGCCGCCTTTCCCCTTCCCACCCAAGCCAGTGGCTCTCAGCGCCGCCGCCTTTAAAGAGGGCCCCGTGGGGGCGGTTGGGAGCATGCCCTCTGTGCAGGCGCGTGCCACGCCGTAGCATGCGCCCCCCCCCCCCCCCGCGGGGCCCTCTTTAAAGGCGGCAGTGGGCATCGGGCTGGTGGCACAGAGGAAGGCGGCCCGAGCCGGCTGCTGTCAGCCCATCATGCCGGCGTGATGGCCTGAGCTGAAAGCAGCCGGCTCGGGCCGCCTTCTCGCCCAAGCCAGCAGTTCTCAGCGGCGCCGGGTCACCGAGCCACCTCTGCGCAGGTGCATGCCCTTGTCCCGCTTTGGAAGTTTTGAAATCTGGTCACCTTAGAATTGGTACTATTGAAGTTGGAAGACAAGGATTATGCACACTCATTTGTACTGTTACTGTTAGCATTGTTTAAAAAAGATTTGACCCAGTCAATACACTCTCGACAGAATACCGTATTTTTCAGAGTATAAGATGCACCGGAGTATAAGATGCACCAAGGTTTTGAAGAGGCAAATTGAAAAAAAAGTTTTTGCACTCTTCAAACCTCCCCAAAATGGCCAGTTTTTCATGAAAACTGGCCTATTTTTGTCATACAAAAAAGATATGGATAGCCTTTAGGAGGCTTATAGAGTGCTCCTAAGGGCTGGAGGGGGGGGGACAAAATTGAGCAAAAAATGGCACGGTTTTTTTTGCACATTTCTGCCTTCCCCAGCCCCCAGGAGCATCCTGAAAGCCTCCTACAAGCTATGCACAGCCATTTTGGTGAGGAGGGCGGGGTTTGGGGAGGCAAAAAATGCTGTATTTGTGTATAAGATGCACCCAGATTTTCAACCTCTTTTTTGAGGGAAAAACGTGCATCTTATACTCCGGAAAATACAGTATGTGTGTATAATATTAAAAAAATAAACATATATATTTAAATAAAGGAGGGGAGAAGCACCTTTGGGACAACCATGACCTGGATGGCTGAGAATCTCCATAGACACTTTGCATCTTTCATTCTCATCCAGAGGCTCTTTAGGTTCTGTACAGGAAAAAATAAAAAAACATCTAAAAACATAACAATACATACATAGTTAAAATCTAATTAAATAACCCTGTACAAAATTTAAAAATATTAAAAACTATATCCCAAATAAAACAATTTAAATTGCAGACTGGGGCGAGAAGCATAAATTAGGCCAAGCCAGCTTGATGGAACAGATAGGTTTTGACTTTTTGGCGGAAGGAGCGGAGGTCCGTGGTAGTTCTAATATCGGGGGGAAGGTCGTTCCAAAGGGTCGGGCCCATCATAGAGAAGGCCCTTCCCCTGGGCGTCGCCCACTTGCATTGCCTAGTGGACGGCACCCAGAGCAGTCCCTCTCTGTGGGAGCGAATCGGCCGAAGGGATGTATGGGGCAGGATACGATCCCGCAGATAACTAGGTCCTGTGCCATGGAGCGCTTTGAAGATGGTGACCAACACCTTGAAACGCACCCGAAAAGCCACAGGCAGCCAGTGCAGCTTGCGCAGGAGCGGTGTTATGTGGGAGTATCTGGTAACTCCCAAAACTGCCCGTGCGGCCGCGTTCTGGACCAGCTGTAGCCTTCGGGTGCACCTCAAGGGGAGCCCCATGTAGAGAGCATTACAGTAGTCTACACAGGACGTCACAAGCACATGAGTGACTGTGCGAAGGGCGTCCCGGTCCAATAGAGGATGCAACTGGCGCACCAGGCGAACCTGGTAAAACCCCCATCTCTGGCCCTCCAGAGATCATCCACCAACGCGACCAATGCCGTCTCCGTGTTGTGGGGTTAATGGGGGGGGGGAATGGGGTTTTTGCAGTATCCTTCTCCTGCCATGCCCAGAAAGCCACGCCCAGAAAGCCACAGCACACACAGAAAGCCACACGGACAGAACTGGTAGTAAAAAAAATTGAATCCCACCACTGCACTTCTGCTAGCTTTGTTGTTGGTGATGCTTCTTAAGGCCCACTTTGCACTCCAGGCTTTCTGGCTGAAAGTCAGCAATCACACCATCGTGATTATCAGGAACATTAAGATCTTTCTTGTATAGTTCTTCTAGGTATTCATGTCACCTCTTCTTAAATCTCTTCTGCTTCTGTTATGTTAGAACTCCTGACAGTGTCAACAGCTAATCAGTGGAACGGCTTGACTTCAGAGGTGTGAGTGTCCCATCACTGGAGGTTTGGACAGCCATTTGTCCAAAATAACATAGGTCCCTTCAAGTCTGCTACTCTATTATTCTAGAAGACTAACATTTAAGGAAATCAGTCTTCTGGAATAGACTAAAACTTATAAAGAATGCTTGCAGGATTGGGTTTGGCTAGTCTAAAGAAAAGAAGGACTAGGGGGGACATGATAGCAGGGTTCCAGTATTTGAGAGACTGCCAGAAAAAGGAGGGGTTCAATTTATTTTCCAAAGCACCAGAGGGCAGGACAAGAAGCAACAGGTGGAAACTAATCAAGGAGATAAACAACATGGAATCGAGGAGAAACGTCCTTCCTGGTCTTTCGGGTGCGCTTCAAGGTTCTGACGACCATCTTCAAAGCGCTCCATGGCTCGGGGCCTAGTTATATGCGAGACCGCCTCCTGCCCCATACATCCCTCAGACCAATACGCTTCCACAGAGAGGGCCTCCTCAGGGTGCCGTCGGCTGGACAGTGCCGACTGGCGACACCCAGGGGAAGAGCCTTCTCTGTGGCGGGCCCAGCCCTTTGGAACGACCTACCCCCTGAACTTCGCACCATCTCCGACCTCCGCCTCTTCCGCAAGTGTCTAAAGACACATCTGTTCCATCTAGCTGGCCTAGCGCAACCTCCATTACTGACTTTTAGATAGTTTTAAATTTGGGGATTTTAATTTGGTTTTTAGCACAGGATTTTATTAGAATAAGTTTTTTTTAATTTTATATGTTTTGTATGTATTTTTAGTATTCCTGTGCGCCGCCCTGAGTCCGTTTGGAGAAGGGCGGGGTATAAATTTAATAAAATAAAAAATAAAATAAAATAACAGTGAGGACAATTAACCAGCGGAACAGAAGTTGCCTCCAGACGTTGTGGGTGCTCCATCACTGGAGGTTTTTAAGAAGAGACTGCACAGTCATTTATCTGAAATGGCAGAGGGTCTCCTGCTTGAGCAGGTGGATGGACTAGAACAGGGGTCTCCAACCTTTGCAACTTTGCTGGCTGGAGAATTCTGGGAGCTGAAGTCCTTCAGACTTAAAGTTGCAAAGGTTGGAGACCCCTGGTCTAGATGACCTACAACTGTGATGAGCTTTGCTGGCTGGAGAATTCTGGGAGCTGAAGTCCTTCAGACTTAAAGTTGCAAAGGTTGGAGACCCCTGGACTAGATGACCTACAACTGTGATGAGCTTTGCTGGCTGGAGAATTCTGGGAGCTGAAGTCCTTCAGACTTAAAGTTGCAAAGGTTGGAGACCCCTGGACTAGATGACCTACAACTGTGATGAGCTTTGCTGGCTGGAGAATTCTGGGAGCTGAAGTCCTTCAGACTTAAAGTTGCAAAGGTTGGAGACCCCTGGACTAGATGACCTACAACTGTGATGAGCTTTGCTGGCTGGAGAATTCTGGGAGCTGAAGTCCTTCAGACTTAAAGTTGCAAAGGTTGGAGACCACTGGACTAGATGACCTACAACTGTGATGAGCTTTGCTGGCTGGAGAATTCTGGGAGCTGAAGTCCTTCAGACTTAAAGTTGCAAAGGTTGGAGACCCCTGGACTAGATGACCTACAACTGTGATGAGCTTTGCTGGCTGGAGAATTCTGGGAGCTGAAGTCCTTCAGACTTAAAGTTGCAAAGGTTGGAGACCCCTGGACTAGATGACTTCCAACATCCCTTCCAGCTCTATTCTGATTCTGAATAGAAATTTCAGTTTAATTTTCAAAAATCTTCCAAATTTTTTTAAAAACAATTTTTGGGGAGGGGAAACCCTTTAACAAGGTGGCCCAGTGTTCCAACTGAGAGATGGCACAGTTGAGAGGTGACCCAGCTGTGAGGCAGAGAGGTGGCCCAGCGACCCAGCCTGGCAGCTGAGTGGAGGCGGTGAGGTGCCAAGAGTGGAGCCTGAGCAGCGGCTGTGCAGAGGGAAGTAGCCGAGGAGTGGCGTGCACAGAACAGTGGCTGAGATCAGTCACTGAGCAGCAGCTAAGCACCCGGATCACTGTAACGCTGGTGGACAGAGAGGAAAGGGATAAATGTTCAAGATAGGGTGTAGAAGGTTAAGAGATAAGCATCTTCTACAGCAGGGGTCCCCAACCTTGGCAACTTTAAGTCTGAAGGACTTCAGCTCCCAGAATTCTCCAGCCAGCAAAGCTCCCCTGGGGGAAAAAATGTGCAGACACTTATAAAAAAGCAGCCATCAATAGTTTCTAGAAAGGAGATACAGCCCAGCATTCTTGGGACAGGCAGAAAAGTATCCCAGACTTCCCTAGGAAAAATATTGGTGATAGGAGAATCGATTCTTTGGGGAATAGAAACTATAGTCTTCAGACCGAACAGTCAATCTAGAAAGAAGGAGAAGAAGAAGAAGAAGAAGAAGAAGAAGAAGAAGAAGAAGAAGAAGAAGAAGAAGAAGAAGAAGAAGAAGAAGAAGAAGAAGAAGAAGAAGAAGAAGAAGAAGAAGAGGAGGAGGAGGAGGAGGAGGAGGAGGAGGAGGAGGAGGAGGAGGAGGAGGAGGAGGAGGAGGAGGAGGAGGAGGAGGAGGAGGAGGAGGAGGAGGCAAAACACAATGAAATAGAAAGTGATGGGAAGGATGGAAATCCCAGTTACAAACTAGGAGATATAAGAAACACACTCAAGACCCCTAAAGGATGCAAATGCCTATACACAAACGCTCAAAGTTTAGGGCGCAAACAATGTAAACTTGAAGTATTACATAAAGGCAGGTAGAATATAGTTGCCATTACTGAAACTTGGCAGGATGAAAGTCATGAGTGGAATGTACTGATACAAATTATTCAAAAGAAACAGACCGAATAAAAGAGGAAGTGGAGTTGCATTATATATAAAAAATCGTTTCTACAGAAATCCATAAAACCAAGGATGAAAATCTCGTAGAATCCATATGGGTCAATATAAAAGGAAAAAAGAATGGCATTGCTATAGGTGTATATACCAACGAAGCAGAAGAAATGGACAATTTTTTTGCTAAACAATTAACAGATGTATGTAGGAAATATACAACAGTAGTAATGGGACACTTTAACTACCCTGATATCAACTTGGAGACAAACTTTGCAGCAAGTGGAAGATCAAACAGATTCCTAACCAACTTAGCTGACAACTTTGTAATCCAAAAGGTAGAGGAGGGAACAAGAGGAAAAGATATACTATAGACCTAATTCTTACTAATAGATAAGAAGTGGTAGAGGGAGTTGAAGTTGCCAGAACATTGGGTGAGAGTGATGTTATACTGGAATGCAATATAAGGCAAACACAAGTAATAAAACTTATTGGAATGCTGCTATCATAGTCCTTATTTCATTAGACTAGACCAGTTATGGCACACGTAACCATTTCTTAGGGCACGCGAGGCATTGCCCTGTCAGTTCCAGCATGCATGTGTGCGCTGGCCAGCTAATTTAGGCCTTCTTTTGAGGCCGTTTTTTGCCCTCTGGAGGCTTCAGGGAAGCTCCTGAAGCCTCTGGAGGTGGGGAGGGGAGGCTGTTTTCACCCTCCCCAGGCTCCTAGAAAGCCTCTGGAGCCTGGGGAGGGCGAAAAAAGCAAGCCAAGAGCAAGGGGTGATACTCATAGCATTATACGTGTGGCATGCTCACGCATGACCCCCCCCCCCCTGCGCTCCTCCTGCTTTTGGCACGTGAGCCAAAAAAGGTTAGCCATCACTGGACTAGACATTCCCAAATCCTGCACCTATTCTTCATATGTTTTAGCCTCCAGGCCCCTAATCCTCTTTGTTGCTCTTCTCTGCACTCTTTCCACAGACTACATCTTTTTTATATTGTGGTGACCAAAACTGGATGTAGTATTCTAATTGGGGTCTTACTAAAACTTTATAAAGTGGTACTAATACTTCATGTGATCTTGATTCTATCCCTCTCTTAATGCAGCCTAGGATTGCATTGACTTTTTTGGTAGCTGGCATACACTGCTGGCTCATATTTAAGTGATTTTCCACTAAGACTCCAAGATCCCTCTCGCAGTTACTATTATTGAGCCAAGTTTCATTTAATCTGTACCTATACATTTGGGTTTTTTTCTCTACATTGAATTTCTTTTTTTTTAATAGGGCCCAGGGTTCAAGTCTGTCAAGATCCATCTGGATCTTGAGCCTATCATCTGGGGTGTTGGCTATTCCTGCCAGTTTAGTGTCATCTTCAAATTTGATGATTTCCCCTTCTATTCCCACATCTAAATCATTTATGAAGATATTGAAGAAAGAGAACCTTGATGTACCTCATTGCTTACTTCCCTCCATGTAGAGTGCAGTTTGTCAGCTAGTTAGGAATCCATCTGGTGAATGCTGATAGATGCTGTCTATCCCATATTTTTCTAGCTTACCAAAAAGTACATTGTAGTCTACTTTGTCAAATGCCTTACTGAAATTCAAGTATTCTACGTCCACAGCATTCTGCTAGTCCACTAATTTAGTCACTTTGTCAAAGAATGAAATAATATTTGTTTGGCATTACCTGTTTTTGACAAACCCATGTTGACTTCTGGTTATAGTTTTGCTTACTTCTAGGCATTTGCAGATCTGTTGTTTGATTATCTTTTCCAGGACTTTTCCAGGTATTGTTGCCAGGCTGATAGGTCTAAAGTTTCCTGGCTCTATATTTGTCCAGTTTTTGAAGATTGAATCAACATCATCTCTTTTCCATTCTGCTGATAGTTCCCAATTGCTACAGGATCTTTGAAAGATGTGGTTCACTGGTTTCCACATCACAACAGACAGCTCTGAACTCTGGGATGTAATCCATCTGATCCTGGTGATTTGAATTCATCCAGAGTGGATCGGTTTGTCTTAATAATTTCTTGACTATTTTGACTTCTATTCCTAATCCAATCTCTTAATGTAGTGCTTTTGATAGGTTGCACTGTTCCCCCCCCCCGTTTTTCATGCAAAGAATGAATTAAGCAATTCCAGTTGCTGTTTTTTACATGTAGATGCTAAACAAGTGTGGAGAGACTATTAATTCCTGTGAACCCTACAAAGCAGTAACCGAGCACAAGACCTCTTGATCCCGATCAACATCAACTGGAAGCAACTCCATTGGAAGGAGGAGAACCAGCATAAGAGGTGCCACCAACCACACAATTCCTGGAGCTGGTCCAGAAAGATAGCCTTGGTTCATTGTAGTGATGATTGTCCTAAAATCCCTACTCTCAAGAAAGAATTAACCACCATTGGAACACAGTCACATGTCACCTCCTGGGAGGCTTTCATCAACCAAGAATGAACATAGATTCAATAGATGGATGGCTGATATGATTAAAAAATAGTGTGGCCAAAATATACCATTGTTTAACTCTTTTGCTTGTTTGGATTAAAATTGATCTTAGCTGTAGTGCATCTCAGTCTCAAACTATTATTTCTGCAAAGTACATCTAATAGGATATGTACTGTATATGCTTTGATATATCTTACAGGAGATGGGATCAAAGAGATTTACAAACAAGGCCAAACATGTTGACTTAGATGAATGAGGATATTTTTCAACCAGATTAATTGATGCAACACAGAGAAAACTGTTAGGTTTTCTTCTTCCAGCTTCAGCCAAAAGTATTCAGCATAGATCTTACTAATGAGGCCAAGGAGACTCACTGGGTGAGAATTGGCTGGATTGACCTTTTTCCCTTCCAGCCTTTTTTGAAACAAAGTTTTGTGTTTGTATGTGTTACATATTTTAACTTCTTTTATAAACAAAGTGTTGTATGGGTTTTCCCCCTTTACATCTTCTCCTTTGGATAGTTCATTTTACATTATATTTCCATTTGAAATTTCAGCTATTTATTTTGTTTCCAAATGTTCCATCTTAACTTTAATTTCTTCTTAATATATAAACAGTAGCATTACTTACCCCTCCACGTTAATCAAATTTAACATTTTATTTCCATCTATTATTTTGTTTTACTATGGATAATATATATCCTCAAATTTAATTTTGTATAATCAACATTTCACTTGGTTAATTTTCCACAATTAATAGTATTACCAGATTTGGCATAAGGCGCAGCTTTTTCCAACAAAAAAGAGGTTGAAAATCTGGGTGGGTCTTATACACTAAATACAGCATTTTTTGCCTCCCAAAACCACACCCCCTTCACCAAAATGGCCATGCAGAGCCTTTAAGAGCATTTGCAGAGTGCTCCTGGGGCTGGGGAGGGCAGAAATGAGTAAAAAAGGGGGTGTTTTTTCTCATTTTGCACCCCCCCCCCCCCAGCAAGGCTCCTAAAGGCTATTCATGTCCTTTTTAAAAAAAATAAACAGACTTGTTTTCGGGAAAAACTGGCCATTTTTGGGAGGTCTGCAGAGTGCAGAAACTTTTTTTTTAATTTGCCTCTTCAAAACCTTGGTGCGTCTTATACTTTGAAAAATACGGTAGTTAACTTTCCACAATTTATAGTATTAATCTATTTCCCTCATGTTAGCTATATACCTATTTGCAGGATCGGATCCTGCCGCACACATCCACACGGCCGATTCGCTCCCACAGAGAGGGACTTCTCCGGGTGCCGTCCACTAGACTTTGTCAGCGGGCGACGCCCAGGGGAAGGGCTCTCTCTGTGGCGGGTCCAGCCCTCTGGAACGACCTTCCCCCCCGACATTAGAACTACCACGGACCTCCACTCCTTCCGTCTAAAACTAAAAACATATCTGTTCTGCTTGGCCGGCCTAGGATAGTCTCTCTTCGATGGGGCTGCTAGAAATTTTAGATGGGGATTTTAGTTTTTAATTGGATTTTTAGCGCAGGGAAATATTTAATTTGTTTTTTAACTATATGTATGTATTTATTGTTTTATTAGCCCTGTGCACCGCTCCGAGTCCCTTCGGGGAGAGGGAGCGGTCAACAAGTTTAATAAATTATTATTATTATTATTATACCATAGGTTTTCTTTTTCCAGCTTCAGCCAAAAGTATTCGGCATAGATCTTACTAATCAGGCCAAGGAGACTCACTGGGTGAGAATTGGCTGGATTGTCCTTTTTCCCTTCCAGCCTTTTATGGCGCTACTCCAGTGTGCAGGGATTGAAGCTGTATTATGGATGACAGTGAAAAGAGAAGCCAACGCTGCAGCCCAACATTCGGGAGCAGTTCAGGAAGGGATTAAATCCAATGCCCCAATTAGTTGACGGTCTGCTCTCCAGCAGCTGAACTTGAAGGCTACCTCGGCAGAGGCTCAATCTCAGCATCTTGCAAATTCTTTCTTCCATGTAGACCTTGTAAATAAACATCCCAGATTGTTGCTGGGATGTGACACTCCAGGGGAGAGGAATGGGTTTTCACTCTTCCTGCAAATAAATGCCAGCACTTAGTGGAATCTTTCACACAGCTTGCTATCAGCTGTCTCCAGATTTCATACACTCATACACTCTTTAGTAACAGCTAATCTTTTATCGTGCTTTTTCTGAGCCACTAGTTCTTTTCTGTTGTTGTCGTTTTGCTTTCTGGTTAGTGCTTTCACTCTACTGATCAGTTTGCTTTTTTTTTTTTTTAGATTGATCAGTTGACCTGCTTGCAGGACTGGATGAAGAACTTGTACTATTGAAGTGTAGTTTCATCTGGTGGATTGGGCACTATTTTAAGATGTGTCTGGTTTAAATGGGGGGGAATGCAAAAGCATTCTAAGGCCACGCTCACATAGATTGGCGATCATTCATACGCAGTCCAAAGTAGGTGAAAGCATGAAGCAAGAGAAGCCTGCCAACGCCACTTTGCCATCTAAATCAAGGCAGAGAATGCCACCAGGGGTAGGTTAGGGGTAGTCAACCTTTTTATACCTACCGCCCACTTTGTATCTCTGTTAGTAGTAAAATTTTGTAACCGCCTACCGGTTCCACAGTAATGTTGATTTTATGAAAACCTAATGAAAATGTTTTTAAACAATGCTATGATTTTTTTTTTAAAAAAGTCAATTAAATTTTATTTATTTTATTTATTTATTTATTTTAATTGGACTTCTAGACCGCCCCCTCTCCCCAAAGGGACTCGGGGCGGTGTACAGGTACAAATTAAAACCATACAATCAACATACATATAACTAAAATCGAATTAAATAAACCCCTGTACAAATTTATAAAAATTAAAAACTTAACCTTAAAACCTTTAAAAAAAAGGAAAGGGCTTCAGTATTGGACAAAACCCCTACCGCCCACCATGAAAGCTGGAATGCCCACTAGTGGGTGGTAGGGACCAGGTTGACTACCACTGCTGTAGGTTGATGCTGGTCTAACATGGTGGTGAGTTACTCTTTGAGGGATTGAATGATACTTTAAATAAAGGTTAGGATCAGTGGTGGGATTCAAAATGTGTTACTACTGGTTCTATGGGTGTGGCTTGGTGGGCAGGGCAGGGGAAGGATGCTGCAAAATCCCCATTCCCTCCCAATCAGCTGGGACTCAGGAGGCAGAGAATAGATAGGGGTGAAGCCAGCCAGAGGTGGTATTTGCCAGTTCTCTGAACTACTCAAAATTTCCGCTACTGGTTCTCCAGAACTGGTCAGAACCTGCTGAATACCACCTCTGGTTAAGATCATCAAGACCTAATCTCAAATTAAAATCTCATCCTAAAATGGCCAACGCATCTGCATAGTTTGCTCTCAAATCAGACATAATCATCTAAACATTCCCATGCTTCATTACATTGAGACTGTCTCTTTGTAGGAGACCATGTTTGTTAAGAAAAAGGAATCATGCTTCAGCCTAACTAAGACTAGCCCTTTTATGTTCCTAATTGCATCCATCTTAACCCATTTGGATTAAGCAGCTATGCCCAAGGAGTTGTATAATATCGGAATTAGAATTCGAATATTTTTTATTGGCCAAGTGTGATTGGTCACACAAGGAATTTATCTCCAGTGTATCAGCTCACAGTGTACATACAAACCACAAAGTAATAATCATAACATGCCAACAATAGAAGGTAATAGGAAAGATGAGAAGGATGTGGGAAGGAAAGAGAGGCAGCTAACCGTGGGAAAGCAAAGATGTTTACAGAAGTTGAGGGCTACAAGGTGGAAAATCCTAGGGATCTCATTGGCTGGTCAATCTGGAGACTCTAGGAAGGTCCTTGTCAGTATACCTGGAGTCTATTCTCTTGTTGGCCAAAATGGGCAGCAGAACTGAGGAAGTCCATTGATAAAGGAGACAAAATATTGGGTTCCTCTAGGTCAGGGGTCAGCAATCTTAAACACTCAAAGAGACACAAAGGTCCTAAATGGAAGCCCTCTGTTCAATTCTGGAGGCAACCAAAAGTCTGGTTTCCCTCACCATAGAGTCTCCTCCTAGCACGGCATCCTTTTTCCTCTACCTGTCCTAACCAAAATCCCTATCAATTGTGGAGCTGACTGGTGACAGGGAGCCACAGCAGAGGGATGAAAGAGCCACACGTGGCTCCAGAGCTGCAATTTGCTTGCCCTTGCTCTAGGTTGTGATTTATTTGTAAGGACTGCTCTTGGGCCAGGCTTCAAGGCATTGGTCTACAGGGGATGCCTGGGGGCAGGGGGGTTAATTTGGGTGTGACAAAATTAGACAAAGGGTTGAAGTGGGTCATATCCAAAGGGGGAAGGGCACACTCTCAATTTTGGTTTATTTTCTCCACTAACTTTTCTTCCCCCCCCCCACTCTTTTTAAATAACAATATATTAAAAGTGGGATATTAAAAAAGTATTTTAATATTTCAGTAATATATCAAGGTGTTCAAATACTATAAACACATCAATTAATAGATAAACATCCAATTAGTAAATCAGCTTCTTGGGAGGTTCAGGTTAGGCTAGGGTAGGGTAGGGTAGGGTAGGGCAGGACAGGACAGGACAGGGCAGAATGGAATGGAATGGAATGGAATGGAATGGAATAGAATAGAATAGAATAGAATAGAATAGAATAGGGGTGGGGTGGGGTGGGGTAGGGTAGGGCAGGGCAGGGCAGGACAGGGCAGAATGGAATGGAATGGAATAGAATAGAATAGAATAGAATAGAATAGAATAGGGGTGGGGTGGGGTGGGGTAGGGTAGGGCAGGGCAGGGCAGGACAGGGCAGAATGGAATGGAATGGAATGGAATAGAATAGAATAGAATAGAATAGAATAGAATAGAATAGAATAGAATGCCGTGTGATTAGACACAAAAGGGAATGTCTCTAGTGCAGAATGAACATGCAAAGCAACAGATTAATAATAATCATAATAATGATACCAATAAGAGGGGGTAGTAGAGAAGATAAGAAGGATAATAATAAGGCTACAGCCATACTACTTGGGTAAATATTCTTAGAGGTAAGCCAGTACTGTGATACTTAGATGTTCAGCAGATGACACAAGATACAAAAATGTGTTTGTGCCTAGCTGTTTTAGCCTGCGATTCCCTATAGCAGCATCCTGAGGGGAAAAACATGAACGAGATTATGTCAGGGATGTGAAGAGTCTGCAGATATTTTCTCAGCCCTCCTTCTGACCTGCAGGTCTTCTACGGAAGTTGGCTGGTTGCAATGGTTTTTTCCCCCCTGCAGGTCTAATTATCCGCTGGAGTCTTAATTAAGGCTATTAATTCATTGGTCCACTGAGAAAGGTATTGAGCCTCAGAAGCCATGGAGAAAAAGAGCACCCTGGGCCCATTGAGGGATACATAAAATAAACTCCACGCTATTTTTGTTTGCTTCTTCACACAAATACATCCATCCATAAATGCCCACAAAAAATAATGACAATAAATATCTTCTCTTCTCATCTCTTCTCTTCTCTTCTCATTTTATCTTCTCATCTTATCTTATCTTATCTTATTTTATCTTATCCAAATTCTTTGTGCTTTGTCTTCTGAATATATTTCTGAGAGAACAGAGGCCTGTGTTGAGAAACAGACAGAACTTTGCTAAATTCAAAGGAAGAAATTGATTGCAGTGAGCAAACCAGCAGTGTCCTTCCCAGAAAATTAAATTGGAGAGAGATGGGAGTGGTATGCATTTTATTTATTCACTTATTAAATTTTATATGCTACCCATGTTGTATCAAATTTCTCTGGGCAGCTTATAACATGATGAAAATGGCAATGTGAATGCCCCAACACTGGAAGTCTTTAAGAAGATTTTGGATAGCCATTTGTCTGAAATGGTATAAGGTTTCCTACCTGGGCAGGCGGTTGGACTAGAGGACCTCCAAGGTCCCTTCCAACTCCGCTCTTGTATTGTATTATAAAATGATAAAATAACTATTAAAATTAACAAAGTCTGCTAAGATAGGTAGAGGTAGTGTCTTTGTTTTAATTAACTAGCCCCTTCCAGGGTGGAACACCTTATCTGGACCCCAGGCCAATTGGTAGCAGAAGTTTTTTTTTAATTCGTTAACATTTTATTGAGTTATAAGCTAAAACAAGATACAAAATACAAAAGAAAATAGGAAAAAGATGGGGAGGAAGAGGAGGAAGAGAGTGAGGAAGGATTAGGAAAAGGAAAAAGAAGCATTGACTTCCGACATTCTCTCTTGCAGCAAAATAAGGCCTTAACATCAAATCACAACTTTTTGTGTTTTCATAATAATATAAAGTAGCCATTTCTATAAGGATCTATCGGTCTAATCGGTAAAACCCCAAATCAAAGTTTCATTCTTTTCCACTTCAGGCACGAAGTTCAGAAGGGGTCTCCACATGGAAACAGAAGTATTTATGTTCTCTTCTTTAATCAAAAGTGGTCAATTTTCCCATTTCAGCCAACTCCACTGACTTCTGAAACCATCTGTCCATGGTAGGAATCAATTTTTGTGCAAACAATACTCTTGCTGAAGTCAACATATAGAGCAAAAAAGTTCCAATTTTTTTCTCCAGGTCTTTTTCCATTAAGCACAAAAGGAAAATTTCTCTTTTTATCTTTACCCTCAAAATTTTCTGTATTAAAATATGAATCATACTCCTTTTTTTTTTTTTTTGCTTTATCACATTATACCATAGATGATAAAAAGTCCCTTCTTTCCTTTTACACTTCCAACATTCATTTGACATAGCTTTATACATCTTAGATAACTTAGGTAAAGGTAAAGGTTCCCCTCGCACATATGTGCTAGTTTTTCCCGACTCTATGGGGTGGTGCTCATCTCCATTTCAAAGCCAAAGAGCCAGCGCTGTCTGAAGATGTCTCTGTGGTCATGTGGCCAGCATGACTAAACACTGAAGGTGCATGGAACACTGTTACCTTTCACCAAAGTGGTCCCTATTTTTCTACTTGCATTTTTACATGTTTTCGAACTGCTAGGTTGGCAGAAGCTGGGATAAAAATAGGAGCTCTCACCGTTATGCGGTGCTAAGGATTCGAACTGCCAAACTGATCGACAAGCTCAGTGTCTTAGCCACTGAGCCCTTAGATAGAAAACTTATCTGGATGTTAAATAGCAGTGATGCATCATCTTATAAAACTTCCTTTTAGATTATAATTTAATGTCAAATTTTAAACCCTTCGTCCACATATTTTCCCATTGTTCAAGTATCGCATTATATCCAAAATTCCTTGCCCACTGAATCATGCAATGTTTTACATGTTCATTTTCCAAATTCAATTTCAACAACATTTTATAGATCTTAGTGCCAATATGTTCATGGTTTCCACATAGTAAAGTTTCCAACTCATTTTTAAATCCCTGGCACTTTTTATCCAGTGGAAATCTTTCTTTCATTTGTTGATAAGTAAACCAATGGCAAACATAACCTTCTGATTCCAATTCTCCCCTTGGCTTTAATATTGGGTCACCAGAGTTGAAAGATAACATTTTATCCTGTCAACCAGTCTGGCTTCGTCACCATTTTCCCTTTTCTTTAAAAAAGCTTCCTGGGGTGACACTCAAAGAGGCAACTCGTAGAGCCTAACAGAATGATTACTGGCACAGCTATTTAAGGCAGCAGCCTGTTTTAAGGCATTTTTGGAATGTCAGAAAGATGAGTATGGATCTCAGCTCCGGGGGCACAGTATTCCGGGTGGGTGGGAACCCCAGAAGAAAAGGCCCTTCTCCTGGACACTGCCAAGCAGACTTCCTTGGTCAATGGGGTCCACAGCGGGCCTCTTCTGCTGGCGTGAGTGCAGCAGGCCAATTCCTTCAGTGCGAGACAGTTTCTCGTGTAACCTGGACTGTGCTATAAAGCACATTAAAGTTGGTAACTCAACCTTTGACTTTGACCTGGAAGCAAACCATCAATCAGTGCAGCTTGCGCAAAAGGGGTATTTCATGGACTATCACAGGGGTCTCTAACAGAGATGGTATTCAGCAGGTTCTCACAGGTTCTGGAGAACTGGTAGCAGAAATTTTGAGTAGTTCGGAGAACCAGCAAATATCACCTCTGGCTGGCCCCACCCCCATCTATTCTCTGCCCCCTGAGTTCCAGCTGATTGGGAGGGAATGGGGATTTTGCAGTATCCTTCCCCTGGAGTAGGGAGGGAATGGAGATTTTACAGTATCCTTCCTCTGGAGTAGGGAGGGAATGGAGATTTTACAGTATCCTTCCCCTGCCATGCACACCACACCATAGCCACCAGGCCACCCCCCACAGAACCGGTAGCAAAAAAATTGAATTCCACCACTGGTCTCTAGGACTGTCCATGCAGCTGCATTCAAGGATAGCTCCATCTAGAGCTGCAGTAGTCCAAACCTTTACTTGCTCTTTGATGGTTTCCTTACTAGATTCCCATCATGTTAGGAACTCACTGAATACAGTTACACAACAGGGAGTTGCATCGGAAATAAGGAACTATTTCTTTCCCATTTCCAAAATGTCAACAACACTGATATTTTGTAGTGTAATACCAGATTTCCTACTGAGTTCTGTTTCCTGATGTGATTTACTCCAAAGGGGTCACACAGCTAACAGCAACTTCCAGAATCCCTTACTACTGAAGAGATTACCCTGTTTCCCCAAAAATAAGATGTCCCTGGATAATAAGCCCAATTGGCGCTGCTGGGAAGAGGCATCTGCAGAGCATGTGTATGTCAAAATAAGCCAACATGGTACCTGTGATTATACAATTGAAATCCCATCCTTTTAAAAATGCGATACAATTGCCAAAAGACTTAGATCTCACAAGTGACTTTTTTCTGTATAGTACAACTCTTATTTGGATGTTTATAAATGATTGACTGCATAGATTTTAAAATGAAATATTTGTATCTCTTTCCACTTTGTAGAAAAAATGAAAAATGTATTGTATTATCTATTTATTTATTTTTGTATGAAGCCTCGGAGGGGGCTGACACCTCCGACATAGAGGTTCTCAAAATGTCTTTGTAATTCCTTATATTCCCTTATCCTATTTTTATAAAAGTTGTAAAACCCAATAAAACTTTTTCAAAAAAAAAATGCATTGAATCATAGAGCTTCAGAGGATCCTGGATGAAACAGATTATCTTGACCACATCCAGTTATAAAAATATGAAATTAAATTAAATTAAATTAAAAGTTGGGATTCAGGCCCAGTTATGGGATAGGAACAGCATTGGTCATGCTTGTTGATGATCTCTGGTGAGAGTAGGATGGAGATGGTGCAATCTTCCTTATCTTCTCTAGCCTTCGATACCATCAACCTCGGCATCCTTTTGGGCTGACTGTGGGGTTGGGGTTACACAGCACAGCCTTGAACTGGTTCGGCTCCTTTCTCCAAGGCTGATCCCAAGCAGTGTTGATAGGAAATGAGAGGTCCTGCCCAGAGTCACTCCTTTGTGGTGCACCACAGTGCTCACTACTCTCTCCACTCCTTTTGAACTACTGGGCAAGATCATTCATTACCATGGAATGAAGTATCATCAGGATGTGGATGATACTCAACTCTGTACTTCCACCTGTGGTGACCAAAGTGATGCTGTTGCTGCCTCTCACAATGCCTGGAGACTATGGGAGTCTGGATGCACAACAACATGCAAGAAAAAAAGGTGCATGGAACTTTCAGATACAGGAGTTTAACATCTCTAATTATGGATGGGGTTGCACAAAACCCAGACAGACCAGATGTGCAACCCTGGAAATCTTCTCCTGGATTCACAATTCCTATTCAAAGAGCAGAGGGTGGTCACAGCTAGGAAAACCTTGGCACACTTCTGTTTTGTGCATCAATTGCGTTCAATGGGATTGGTCCACCCCACCTCTGTTAGCAGAGGGGGAATGTTACAGATCTCATCAGTTAACGAATTTCACCTGACAAATTTCACCTACCCTTTGAGACATCATACCACCAATGTGAGATCTACACTCACCAGTGATGGGATTCAAAAAAGTTTACTACTGTTTCTTGGCCATGGCTTGGTAGGCATGGCAGGGGAAGGATACTGTAAAATCCCCATTTCCTCCCCACTCCAGGGGAAGGATACTGCAAAATCTCCATTCCCTCTCCACTCCAGGGGAAGGATACTATAAATTCTCCATTCCCTTTCCACTCCAGGCGAAGGATGCTATAAATTCTCCATTCCCTCTCCACTCCAGGCGAAGGATACTGTAAATTCTCCATTCCCTCTCCACTCCAGGGGAAGGATACTGTAAATTCTCCATTCCCTCCCCACTCCAGGGGAAGGATACTGTAAATTCTCCATTCCCTCCCCACTCCAAGGGAAGGATACTGTAAATTCTCCATTCCCTCTCCACTCCAGGCGAAGGATACTGTAAATTCTCCATTCCCTCTCCACTCCAAGGGAAGGATACTGTAAATTCTCCATTCCCTCTCCACTCCAAGGGAAGGATACTGTAAATTCTCCATTCCCTCCCCACTCCAAGGGAAGGATACTGTAAATTCTCCATTCCCTCTCCACTCCAGGCGAAGGATACTGTAAATTCTCCATTCCCTCCCCACTCCAAGGGAAGGATACTGTAAATTCTCCATTCCCTCTCCACTCCAAGGGAAGGATACTGTAAATTCTCCATTCCCTCCTCACTCCATTTCCCCCCCAATCTCCATTTCCCCCCCAATCAGCTGAGACTCGGGAGGCAGACAAGAGATGGGGGCAGGGCCAGCCAGAGGTGGTATTTACCGGTTCTCCGAACTACTCAAAATTTCCACTACCGATTCTCCAGAACTGGTCAGAACCTGCTGAATCCCACCTCTGTTGCTCAAGCCCTGGTCTTCTCAGGCCTGGATTATTACAATGCACTCTACCTGGGCTCTCCTTGAAGTCTATTCAGAAGCTACAGCTAGTGCAGAATGCGGCATGTTGGGCCATATTATATTGTTTTTCCACAACCTGTTCTGGCTGCCTTTGTATCCAGTTGCAAATCAAGGTGTTCTTCTGACCCCAATGGGATTGGCTCACCCACCTGTGTTAGCAGAAGGGGAGCGCTGCAGACCTCATCAGCTAACGAATTTCACCTGATGGAGTCTGGAAGAAAATTCTTTTCTGTGTTGGGCTCCTGCTCTTTGAGACATGGTACCCCCAATGTGAGATCTACACCCACCCTTTTGACCTTCTAGAAGGCCTGGCTCTTCCAGCTGACCTGGGCCCCCAAGAGAGGTGCATCACTCTGGAGGTGGCTATTGGGTAGATCTTATCTCTCCCCATGTACTTCCTGTTCTCTTCCTCCCTATCTTTTCACAGTGTTGATTACAGTTATTATTTTGCTTTATTATATGTAGTAGTTTTAATGTTTGCAAGCCACCCAGAGTCCAGACGGACGGCACATAAAGTTACTAAATAAACAAGGCACTTATGTAAATAGAGGATTCAGTGATTGCTTGGCTTCAAGCTCAGCAAATGCCCGGAGAAGTCTGGTGGCCCCTTTGAAGTCTAACATTTTTTATTTTATTTTAAAGCTAACATATGGGAAAGGCAAAAGACAGAAGAAGTGCTTCAAATCGTTAGCAGGTAGAAGACTCATTTGCACCATCTCAGTTGCAATGGGCAATCCATGGTCCCATTCGCTTCATTCTGCTCCACGATATGGATTACTTTCCAGCCGAGCTGTACTGAGATCTCTGCAGGATTAATAAAGAAGCTAAACTAAGGCAGGAAACTTCGGAAGATTTACTACCTAGTCCTGGCTGGATAGCCTGACACCTGTGTTGAAACAGCTGCCTTGGCTGTTTTCTGGAACTAATTCAAGGTACGTTCCCTGACATATAAACCCTCTCTTGGATTAGGATCAAATCAGGACGACTTATTTGCAGACAATGCTCTCAGATTCCCCATAAAGCATCAGTCACGAGGCTCAGGGGCAGCTCCTTGGATGCTCAGGGTGGAGCTTCCTCCTTTGGGCTATGCAGTTAGTCCTCGACTTATGACAGTTAACATTCGAGGTTAAGCGACAGTGAATAAAGTAACTCATGACTCACAGGGTCACGTGATCAAAATTCAGAGTCTTGGCAAGCTGATTCTTATTTACCACGGTTGCAGTTTCCCGGGGTCATGCGATCCCCTTTTGCAAGCAAAGTTGATGGGGAAGCCAGATTCACTTAGCAGCCGTGTTACTGACTTAACAACTTCCAATTCACTTAACCGCCGTGGCAAGAAAGGTCATGAAATGCAGCAAAACTCCCTTATCAAACGTCTCACTTAGCAACAGAGATGTTGGGCTCCGTGGGGTTGTAAGTTGAGGACTACCTGTAGAAGAGAGGAGGACTTGAAACGCCACTTTTATTCACCCTTTTAGGCCAGTGTTTTGATATTGCTGGTTTTCATAGGTTAGATTTCAAATCAATTTCCAAGAGAGGTGTAGCGGGCCTATCCGTATGGAAATCCATATTGAAAGCTAGCAAGCAAATGTAGGCCCAAGAGGTGACCATGTGAGGGTTGAGCCCTGGCTCAGCTGGCCAGGCTCCCCTTTAGTTCCTGCAGATGATCTGCAGAGGAGCTTCTGGCCAGGCTGGTAGCCCAATGACTTCCACGAATGAAGATGGGCTCCAGCATGAGTCCGAAAGCTCGGAAGCAGTAAATCCCTGGTCCCGATAACTGACCCCCAATTAGATGTAGCACAAATGACTTTCTTCCTATCCTGCCAGGAGAAGCTTGGCACAGGTGGCTTTAATCCCCTTGGTACCTGGAGGCCTCTCCCCCAGTGAAGGGCACAATGCTTCTGCTCCTCCAGGCACCAGGGGTTTAGCCGGTTCGGACCGGTTCAGGCGAACCAGTTGTTATGATTTTGCGCAGTTTGGAGAAGCCATAAAATTGACCACCAGCTAGCCCTACCCACCCCGCCCCCACGCTGCTCTATATATTTCCTTCCCTTTGCCACACAGTCCAGAGTGTCCAGCTATACTCCATGCCTCACCTGCTCTGCCCACCAAAAGTAAGCATTCTGCTCACTTGCCCTTTGCCTCAGGGCCCAGGGACATGCTATTCCCCACCTCTGGCCTTGCCCCGGAGCCTCCATCCACTCCCCGTCCACCTTGGCCAGGTCGGGGAATTCACCATTCCCTGGCTCTGGCCTTGCCTGTTTGCTGCCCGCTCGGCCAGGTCAGGGAATGTGCCATTCCCCAGCCTTGCCCCGGGCCTCCGCCGGCAAGCTGCCACCCCCTCTGGCTTCAAACTACCGGACAGTTCTTACCTAAAGTGCTGCAGTTGAGATCTTGCAGCCGTCCCTTGCTGAAGCTTGGTTGCTTGCGGAGATGCTCCACGTGGTGTCAGGGTCACCAGCTGCTATTCTACACCGCTGCTCTTGCTGGGAGAGAGAGCGTCTCTTGTGCAATTGAGCCGCTGTGAGCCATCGCTTTCCTCTACGTCCCCCATCCAAAAAGCGCACAGCACAGAGAAGCAGCAGCCATGCTGAATGCTGCTTCTCTGTGCTGCGCACTTTCCGAATGGGACTTAGAGGAAAGCGGCAGCTCACAGCAGCTCAATTTCACAAGAGCCGCTCAATTTCACAAAATTTCTCTCTCCCAGCAAGAGCAGCAGCGGAGAGAAGCAGCCGCTGCCCCGGAGAGCAGAGATGGAGCAGAGCAGGCCCTGGAAGGCTGCTGAGTCGACCCTCACCACATAGCGGAAGCCACGCATGCACAAAAGCTGTGCACACCTACATGCGCAGAAGCCGTGCACGCATGGATGCGCACGCACTCACATTTTCAGTAAATCAGCTGTTAAATGGGTTGAATCCCACCACTGGGCACTATGGCAGCTCACTGCCTTCCCCCCTCCCCCAATCATGGAAGTAGGGATGGGGAAGGCAACGTCCCTCGGTGTCAAGAGATTGGCAGGAATGAAATGTCCCTGCTTAATTTTGTGTGCAGTGGAAACAGAGTGGGCCTGTCTATTTGAACTAAAAAGACATTGTAATTTAATTACTGGGCTGGTAAACAAAGAGTTTTAATGCGCTAGAGGAAATTTACTTAGCCTCAGCCATTGGCAGATTTATGGGTTTTAATGGAATGTTGGAAGGTTATTGGCACTTGGGGAATCCTGGTTTGTTATTTCATAATCACTTATTTACGGTTCCCACCGTAGATTGTTCTTGTTTTGTAGCTCATTCTTTCAGGTCTATTAAGCTGTCACTACTTTTCTTGGAGGCATTAGAAGCAAAAGTTCTTGCACTGCTTGGCTTCTTCTGTCATGTCTAAAACGGGCCTGCCTTGAAAGAGAAAGAGATCACAGGACACTGATGTCCTATTAAGAGAGCAAAAAGGAGGAACAGCTGATTTACGGCCCAATAAATTACTTAGAGCATGTAAAAATGGCTGGCTGATTTTCATCATGCACTAAGAAAAATGCAAAATTAAAAGCCTAGTAAATTAAAATGTGCCTAGTAAAATCTGGCTATTAAAGGCAAAGCAAAATGGTGCTGCCTTGCAGACGTTCTGTGAAGAAAGGCGGGGAGCCCTCCCCATCTCTCTCTCTCTCTCACACCCACACACACACACACACTCACTCTCTCACTCACTCTCTCACTCACTCTCCCCCTCTGCCTCTTTGTGTGTGTCTCTCTCTGTCTCTCACTCTCTGTTTTCTGTGTGTGTGTGTGTGTGTGTGTGTCACTCTGTCTCTCTCTGTCTCTCTTACTCACTCTGTCTCTGTCTGTCTCTCTGTGTGTCTCTCTCATTCTCTGTTTCTTTCTGTTTGTGTCTCTGTCTCTTTGTGTGTGTGTGTCTGTCTCTCTCTGTCTCTCTGTCTCTTTCTATCTCTCTCTGTCTCTCTGTCTCTTTCTATCTCTCTCTTCTCTTTGTCTCTGTCTGTCTCTCTCTCTCTCTTTCTGTCTTTCTGTCTGTGTGTGTGTGTGTGTGTGTGTGTGTGTCTGTCTCTCTCTCTGTCTCTCTCTTTGGTGTTTGTACATATGAGAAACACAGGCATCTATCCAGTGGTAGGATTCAAATAATTTAACAACCGTTTCTCTGCCCTCATGATTTCTTCCAGCAACCAGTTCACCAAACGGCTCAGAAAGTTAAGAACCGGTTCTCCTGAAGTGGTGTGAACTGGCTGAATTCCACCACTGCATCTATCTGAAATAGTACTTGGGAATAATTTCATTAAAATGGCTACATTCCATTTCAGCACTGAGAGCAGTACCATCCAGTACTATCCTGCGGGATCGGATCCTGCCCCATACATCCTCACGGCCGATTCGCTCCCACAGAGAGGGACTTCTCCGGGTGCCGTCCACTAGACTTTGTCAGCGGGCGACGCCCAGGGGAAGGGCCTTCTCTGTGGCGGGCCCAGCCCTCTGGAACGACCTTCCCCCCGATATCAGGACAACCACGGACCTCCGCTCCTTCCGCTTAAAATTAAAGACACACTTTTTTCGCCTGGCCGGCCTTGGGTAGTCTCTTTTTAGGTTAGGGGTTTTAGGGGTAATTTTTAGTTTAGTTTATGGGTTTTAGCGCAGGATCAATTTAATTCATTTTTTATTTTGTATTTTGTATTTTGTATTTTGTCGGTGGTCTTATTTGTATTTTTAATTGCCTGTGCCCCGCCTCGAGTCCCCTTGGGGAGAGAGAGCGGGATATAAAATTAAATTATTATTATTATTATTATTAAAAGGTCACAAAATAGACTAGTTTGTAAAGTTTTTCAAGATTTATGTTAGCAGGTGGTTTGCATGAAATGCTTTACTGATGAATCCGCTTTATGTAAAGTGTTGCATTGCCAGAGCAGGTTTGCCATAATATTGGAATCTTTAATTTCATTTAATGCATTAATTGGAGTGCATATTTCTCCAAACATATGCATTTGGCCTTACAGTTGGCAAGTGCATTATTTTGTAGTGCATTTGTATATGTGATTTTGTTGCTATCTCAACTGCCAACGGGATATTTTGTAGCCCCCTGTTGTGGCAGTTGCTGTGTTTTTCATCCTTGTTAGCCGTTTGTTTGAGATGGGGGGCCAAACTGAATGAACGAATGCATGCAGGCTTTCCATGCTTGCTGCTTAAGCATTTTTCTTTAGCCTTCTGCGAATATGGTTTTAAATAGGCAAACTGCCATTTTCAAATAGTAACTTAGGGCAATCGGTATTGTCGGGTTGCCCTACTGCTGGTAGAGCCTGGCAACCATATCGGAGGGCAGGAATTGGATGCCCGTGATCAGACTCTGCCCACCGCAAACCAGCTATTCCAAAGCAGCTTTCTCTCTCAACGCTCAGTTCTTGTTCTCTGGTTTGCTTCCTGTACTTTACTGTTTACCAGAGCCAGCCCTTATATGTGGAATGATTACTTCACACAGGCAAGACTTCATCCCACACAAGATTCTCTCTTCTTGACGTCTGCTGCAAATAGAATAGAACAAAGCTTAGAGATCTTCTAGTCCATCCCTCTGCTCAGGCAGGTGAACCTATGCCACCTCAGACAAGTGACTACCCAGCCTCTTCTTAAAAACCTCCAGTGCTGGAGCGCCCACGATTTCTGGAGGCAAGCCGTTCCACTGGTTAATTGTACTCACTGTTTGGAAGTTTCCCCTTAATTCAAGGTTGCTTCTCTCCTTGATGAGTTTCCATCTATGGTTTCTTGTCCTGCTGTCTAGTCAGAGGTGGGTTGCTGCTGATTCAGCCCAGTTCAGCCGAACTGGTAGTGGAATTCGACCCAGGCCTGCCACGCCCCCGAACCAGTTCCCTTGCTGCCACTGGGCCACCGCCATTTTGGATTTTAGTGGCTGCACATGCGCAGTTCACTGTAAATTGTTCTGTGCATGCACGCAGAACAATTTACATTGAACAATGCACACATGCCCAGCACACATCTGGCACACACACGGGTTGTGAACTGGTAGTAAAACTGGCAGCAACCCATCCTTGCCTCTGGTACTTTGTGGAATAATTTCTTTCTGGCAGCCTCTGAAGTACTAGAATAAGGCTATCACGTTGCCCCTAATTCTTTCATGTCACTCCTAATGCTATACGCTAGGATTTCTTTACTAACGTAATGGCTCTAGTACTTTTAGTTGTACTCTAGTACAATTTCCCAGCAGGAATATCTCTTCTTTTAAAAATGCCATTTCCCTTTTCCTGCCTTCTAATATTTTTAACCAATCAAGTTGATTGATACAATAAAAATTATAAAATAGTGCACCACTAGACTTGTTAAAAATAACAACAACAACAAATAACAGAAACTTTTATTTCATTAAGATGTATAGGATGGTTAATCATACTGAATATTTCCACCAGACTGGCATTATCTATCAATTGGTATTTCTTCCTTTCCAGAATATAGTCCTACAGGTGAAACTCGAAAAATTAGAATATCGTGCAAAAGTTCATTTATTTCAGTAATGTAACTTAAAAGGTGAAACTAATATATGAGATACGACTCATTGCATGCGAAGCAAGATAGTTCAAGCCGTGATTTGTCATAATTGTGATGATTATGGCCTACGGCTCATGAAAACCCCAAATCCACAATCTCAGAAAATTAGAATATTACATGCAATCAATAAAACAAGGATTGTACATAGAACAATATCGGACCTCTGAAAAGTATAAGCATGCGTATGTACTCAGTACTTGGTCTGAGCCCCTTTTATAATAATAATAATAATAATTTTAATATCTCCCCACAGGGACTCGGGGCGGTGCACAGGCACAGTAAAACAATAAATACATACAAACATTTCATTAAAAATAAATTAAATCTAAACCTGCGCTAAAATTCCCCAATAAAACTAAGCTATATTATAAAACCCCAATAAAACCCCAGAGACAGAGAGACTATCCCAGGCCGGCCAGACAGAAGAAATGAGTTTTTAATTTGAGATGGAAGGAGCGGAGGTCCGTGGTCGTCCTAATGTCGGGGGGAAGGTCGTTCCAGAGGGCTGGGCCCGCCACAGAGAGAGCCCTTCCCCTGGGCGTCGCCCGCTGACAAAGTCTAGTGGCCGGCACCCGGAGAAGTCCCTCTCTGTGGGAGCGAATCGGCCGTGAGGATGTATGAGGCAGGATCCGATCCCGCAGATAGCTAGGTCCCGAGCCATGGAGCGCTTTAAAGATGATAATCAACATCTTGAAGCGCACCCGGAAAACGACAGGTAGCCAGTGCAGCTCGCGCAAGAGCGGTGTTACATGAGTAAACCTAGCGGTTCCCATAATTGCTCGCGCGGCTGCATTCTGGACTAGCTGAAGTCTCCGGGTGCACCTCAAGGGGAGCCCCATGTAGAGAGAGTTGCAATAGTCCAGTCGGGATGTCACGAGCGCATGAGTGACTGTGCGAAGGGCGTCCCAATCCAATAGGGGGCGCAATTGGCGAACCAGGCGAACCTGGTAAAACGCCCTCCTGGCCACGGCTGTCACTTGATCTTCCATGGACAGCCGGGCATCCAGGAGGACACCCAAATTGCGCGCCCCATCCACAGCAATCACTGCCTCAATGCGGAGTGGCATTGAAGCTATCAGCCTGTGGCACTGCTGAGGTGTTATGGAAGACCAGGATGCTTCAATAGCGGCCTTCAGCTCTTCTGCATTGTTCGGTCTCATGGCTCTCGTCTTTCTCTATGGGGTTCAGGACAGGTGAGTTTGCTGGCTAATCAAGCACAGTAATCCCACGGTTTGCACGATATTCTAATTTTTCGAGTTTCACCTGTGTTTGAGTTCATTAGCTTCATGGCCTCAACTCTACTTTCCCATTGTTCTCCCCTCCCCCCACTGATTAAACCTCAATGTGTTTTAAATCTATTTGTTCAGAATAGTTTTGCAGACACAATGGGAAAGCCACACGCAGAGTTATCTGAGGTTTCTCAAGGAAGAACTGGTTGTAAATGCAAACAAATGAAAAACAAAACTACCTTAGCTTAATCCTATCTAATGAGACAGGTGAACACTGTGACCTACAGGCCCAAAAAGAGTTTGTTCAGCTGTTGCAGGTTCTGTCTGGGTACTGTTCCTTTCTGCTTGTTCTCTTGGGTGGATTATCTTCCCCCGGAGCTTTCTCCTGGTCCCTCAGAGGTCTCTTTCTTCATCCCTGTTGTTGCCTCCCCACATTTGGGCTTTTAATTTCTTCAGTTCATTTTTGGGCCATCGTTCTCCTGGCCTTCTCATCCATGTTGCTCCAATCCCACTGCAGAGCAGTGATGGATTTGATGACATAATGGCTCACAAGCATGCAGGCAACTCAGCTCATAGGGATCAGGTACAATGGGTTAGGGTTAGGGTAGAGGTGGGATTCACCAAGTTCTGACCAGTTCTGGAGAACCCATAGCAGAAATTTTGAGTAGTTCAGAGAACTGGCAAATACCACCTCTGACTGGCCCCGTCCCCATCTATTCTCTGCCTCCCGAGTCCCAGCTGATCAGGAGGAAATGGGGATTTTACAGTATCCTCCCCCTGCCACATCCACCAAGCCACGCCCACCAAGCCACACCCACCATGCCATGCCGACCATGCCATGCCCACAAAACTAGTAGTAAAAATTTTTGAATCCCACCACTGGGTTAAGGTTAGGGTCAGGCCAGGAAAATGGGCCAATCATGGATCTGTTCACATCCTTTAAATCAGGGGTCCCCAACCCCCGGGCCGTGGACAGTGCCAGTCCGTGGCTTGATAGGAACTGGGCCACAGGGCCAGAGAGGAGGAGGACGGAGGAGGGGGCAGCCCCCTGGGCAGAGTGCACACCAGATGCAGGACAGTGCAGGCGCGGCCGTTTGCACTGTTGGAGGCCCTAGAGGGCCGAGCGAGCCGACACACACACACACCCCGCGTGCGCATGCGGCGCCTGTTTCCCCCCCCCCCCCCCCGGCCTCCTCCTCTACGCCAGCCGGTCCGCAGAATTTTCTTTAAAATGAAACTGGTCCCTGGTACAAAAAAGGTTGGGGACCTCTGCTTTAAATGCAGTTGCTGAAAGGCACCCAGAGAGCCATCTTGTCCGCCTTTACACTTCCCTGATGTGGTGGCTCATCCAGGCCCATCAGAACCTTCTCCACCCTCACTTTAGCATGCTAGGGATAATAATAATAATAAAGATAGCCACTGCCATCATTCACCTTAATTAATAGTCCTAGTGATTTCTACATATCAACTTAAGCAGTAGTGGGATTCAGGCGGTTTGCACCTGTTCAGGCAACCCAGTTGTTAAATTACCCACCCTCACCTATCACAGTGGATCCTGCAATTGCGCTACCTGCAATGGAGAAATCGGCAATGGAGCAGCCAGCATGAGGGAAGGAGAGGCTGCTTTCCCTCTTTCTTCCCCCTGCTCCTCCTTCTTCCCTCATGCCAGCCACTCCATTGCTGGTTTCTCCATTGCAGCGCAGTGCCCAGGATCCACTTTGATAGCGGGGGTGGGTGGATAATAATTTGCCTGGCCAAACTAACCCTACAGTCTCTCCTACATTGGGCCCAGCTTGTGCTGCCAACTTAATTCCTCATCCCTCTCACTTTTGCTTGTAGATTGACCAGCACCCCCTTCCCACAGCTCCACACAGAGAGGAGGGGAATCCCACCCTCGCCTTCCCCCCCAATTCTTCACCTTCCCGTATGAGCTCTTGGAAGTATCAACGCCTTATCTCTATGGTAACCCCCTCTTCTTGTTCCTCGGAAACCTCACCTCTTAAAGGAGCCGTGTCCAGAAGGCTGAAACAGCCATGAGACCAACATGTAGACAAATAGCCTTTTGGGAAAGGGTGGAAATTTAACAACCGGTTCGCCCAGGGTTAGATCTGCCATTGTGGGATGATCGTCCAGCATGTGCAATGGAGCTGGTGGATGGAGGTGGGCCACACCTCCCACGACAGCCAACTTGACCCTGGAAGAACTGGTTGTTAAATGATTTGAATCCCACCACTGAACTTAAATGTGCCTGAGGAATTATTATTATGGTTGGCCATACAATCAGCCAGATGTTCAGACTGGATTTGGTGCCAAGTGGAGTAGACACTGGGTCAAGCACCAGACTATGAGCAAGGGGCTTTTGTTTATAGCCTGTCCTTGATCTGTCAATGCTACATCCAGAGAGAAGCCAGTATCAAGTCAATTGATCTGTTACCCCCAAATGTGAACGCTGCCATAGGCAGCTCAACTCTTGCAAGGAAATTGCATTAACGGGAAACCTTAGATTAGATTCTGGACAACCCTTAAGTAGCAGGTTAGCGGAGTGAGCCAAGGCAACCCACCATCTCCCCTCCAAGTGTTTCGCCTTTCCTCTCTTCCTGCATTCTGTGCATCTCTCTATTCTCCTTTTTCCTGTCATCTCTCTTCCTCCACTTCTCTTTTGCAAAGGGACCATCCCACCAGAGATCGAGAAGGATGAGCAATCAGCCCCCACAATCCGAAGAAGACCCAAGACCCTGCTCAGATTATTTGGGAGGGGGCGATGTCAATTGGCAATGGGACTGGAGATCCAGCATATTTTCCCCACAGTTTTGTAAACTCATCTGGTCCGTTTCAGTTGCGGTCTTAAAAATGAGAACACTGCCAGGCAGAGATAGCTACAAGGCCAAAGCTCTGACTGTGGGTCACCTATTGTCTCTACACAAGCAACCTCACGGGGTTATTGTTGGGAGGAACAATTGGAGGAAGGAACACCAGACAGGTTACCTGTAGGAAAGTAGACTATCAACAATAGAAACAAAACAGTCAATAAATAATCCACAGTCTAAGAAACAAGAAGTCAATCCCATTATGAGGCTTAATTCAGTCTAGCTGCAACTAGAGGTGGGTTGCTACCAGTTCAGCCCAGTTCAGCCGAATCAGTAGTGGTATTTTGACCTGGGTAGCAGAACTGGCAGCAACCCAGGCTGGCCACGCCCCAGAACCAGTTCCCTGGTTGCTGCTGCCATTGTTGGCATGTTGTTTTGTAGTGCATGCTCATGCGTAGTTCACTGTAAATTGTTCCGCTTATACGCAAAGAACAATTTACATTGAACTGTGCACACATGTGCAGCATGTGTCAGGTGTGTGTGAATGGAACCAGTAGTAAAACCAGGAGCAACCCACCTCTGACTGCAACCCAGCATCCTCTGCTCCAAACAGTGAAATCCTAGAGGGATATCTTGCAATCTCCCTCTGGAAATCAACATGCAAGTATTGGCAACAACCTCATGGAACCGATAGATCAAGGACAGGCTGTAAACAACAGCCCACTGCTTGCAACCTGGCGTCAGAGGCTGCTACTACGTCTGCTGTTATTACTCCCCCTGATTTGCCTCTATATTTTGAGTTACTTCTGCCAAGGCTTTAATGTCTTTGCTCTGAGTAAAGTTCTGCCAATTCTGCTTCTATGAATACTTTATTCAGTACTAGCTATACCCGGCCACGCGTTGCTGTGGCCCAGCCCGGTTAAATGGCCAACCAATCTGTGTGTAGATCTACACCTGCACACATACACACAACCATCATATAACCCCCAATCTACCTACCTACTGTATTTCTTCCTTTCTCCCTCTATCTACCTACCTACCTACTGTATTTCCCCCTCTCTATCCCTCTACCTACCTAGCTACTGTATTTCTCCCTCTCTCTCTATTCCTCTACCTACCTACCTACTGTATTTCTCGCTATCTATCTATACACCTACCTACCTACCTACCTACCTACCTACCTATGGTATTTCTCCCTCTCTGTCTATCCCTCTACTTACCCACCTACTGTATTTCTTGCTTTCTCCCTCTACCTCCCTCCCTCTACCTACCTACTGTATTTCTCCCTCTCCATCTATCCCCCTATCTACCTACCTGCCTACCTACTGTATTTCTCCCTCTCTATCTATCCCTCTACCTACCTACCTACTGTATTTCTCCCTATCTATCTATCCCCCTACCTACCTACCTACTGTATTTCTCCCTATCTATCTATCTATACCCCTATCTACCTACCTACCTACCCACCTACCTACCTACTATATTTCTTCCTTTCTCCCTCTACCGACCTACCTACCTACCTACTGTATTTCTCTACTCTCTCTCTATCTATCCCCCTATCTACCTACCTGCCTACCTACTGTATTTCTCCCTCTCTATCTATCCCTCTACCTACCTACCTACTGTATTTCTCCCTATCTATCTATCCCCCTACCTACCTACCTACTGTATTTCTCCCTATCTATCCCCCTACCTACCTACCTACTATATTTCTTCCTTTCTCCCCCTACCTACCTACCTACCTACCTACCTACCTACCTACCTACTGTATTTCTCCCTATCTATCTATCCACCTAGCTACCTACCTACCTACTTTATTTCTCCCTCTCTATCTATCCCTCTATCTACCTACCTACTGTAATACAATAATACAATAGCAGAGTTGGAAGGGACCTTGGAGGTCATCTAGTCCAACTCCCTGCCTAGGCAGGAAGCCCTATACCCATGATGGCGAACCTATGGCACGGGTGCCACAGGTGGCACACAGAACCATTTCTTAGGCCACTCGAGGCATTGCCCTGTCAGCTTCAGTGTGTATGTGTGCCCTGGCCAGCTGATTTAGGCCTTCTTTTGAGGCCGTTTTTTGCCCTCTGGAGGTGGGGGAAAGCTTTTTTCACCCTCCCCTGGCTCCTATAAAGCCTCTGGAGACTGGGGAGGACATAAAAAGCATGCCAAATGCAGGGGGTCATGCACATAGCATTATGGATGTGGCACACCTGTGCACATCACCCCTGCACTCCCCCTGCTTTTGGCACGCGAGCCAAAAAAGGTTAGCCATCACTGCCCTATACCATTTCAGACAAATGGCTATCCAACATCTTCTTGAAGACTTCCAGTGTTGGGGCATTCACAACTTCTGGAGGCAAGCTGTTCCACTGGTTAATTGTTCTAACTCTCAGGAAATTTCTCCTCAGTTCTAAGTTGCTTCTCTCCGTGATTAGTTTCCATCCATTGCTTCTTGTTCTACCCTCAGGTGCTTTGGAGAATAGCATGACTTCCTCTTCTTTGTGGCAACCCTTGAGATATTGGAAGGCTGCTATCCTGTCTCTCCTAGTCCCTCTTTTATTAAACTGTATTTCTCCTTCTCTCTCTCTCTCTCTCTATGGGCCACCTGGGAGTTTGCTATCCCAAACCATTAGTCGTTTTACCGGAGGGCGCGCCAATTCAGACGGTTGTGGGGAGGGGCAGGGCCGAGGGGAGACAAATTCCATCCTCCCGGTTGGTGGCACGTAGCCGTTGGCTACAAACGGTTGGGTGCCGCAACCCCCGCAGGCTAGGTGGTCAGGGAATACAGAGCCAGGGCCTGCGGCTGATGTTCTGCAACGCCAGGTCCGTGGTCAACAAAGCCCCCCTCGTTCATGACCTTGTGTCAGAGGGGGAGCCGGACCTGGTAGGAATTGCGGAAACCTGGCTGGGCCACGAGGGAGGACTTCCCCTCGTTGAAATGTGCCCGCCAGGTTACCGCGCATTTCATCAGCTGCGGGCCCTAGGCAGGGGTGGTGGGGTAGCGGTCATTATTAAGGAAGGCCTTGAGCCGAGAGAGACCATTGTGCCTCAGACTACCGGCTGTGAGTCCCTCTGCGTGAAGTGGGGCCTAGGGAGGCAGTTGGGCTTGCTGGCTGTATACCTGGCTCCCCGCTATGTAGCAGCAGCCCTGCCCGAGCTCCTGGAGGTGATCGCTACGGTGGCAGTGGAGACCCCCAGACTTTTAGTCATGGGGGACCTTAATCTGCCATCGTTGGGCGAATCATCCGGGGCAGCTCGGGAGTTCATGGCTTCCATGACGGCCATGGACCTGACCCAAGTAATTCAGGGCCCCACCCATGAGAGTGGACATACGCCGGACCTCATCTTTGTCTCAGGCCAATGGAAGAGTGATCTGGGTATAGGGGATATAGTCATCACACCCTTGTCATGGTCAGACCACTCACTTCTCCGGCTCGACTTTCCGACCGCTGCTCCCCTCCGCGGGGAGGCGGAACCAGAGTTACCAATCTGGTACCGCCCCAGGCGCTTGATGGACCCGAATGGGTTCCAGACAGCGCTTGGGCCATTTCCTGTATCCCTGACCCGCGCCCCGATGGAGGACCTCACGGCCGCATGGAACTCTGCTGCCGTGGGAGCCTTGGATCGGGTCGCGCCCTTGCGGCCTCTCTTGCGGCAGCGAACCACCCTAGCTCCTTGGTTCACTGAGGAGCTGCGGGTGATGAAGCGCCGCAAGAGATGCCTAGAGAGAAGATGGAGGGCTAGCCGTTCTGAATCTGACCGGACACAGGTAAGAGCCCATTTACGGACTTACATTGTGGCGCTGAGAGTGGCCAAACGTCATCATTGTGCTACTCTCATAGCATCCGCAGAAAACCGCCCTGCCGCCCTGTTTAGGGTGACCCGCTCCCTCCTTCAACAGAGGGAGCGGGAAGCCCCACTACAGGGTAGAGCAGAGGAATTTGTGACTTTTCTGCAGGAGAAAACCGTTCAGATACAGAATGAGCTAGCCCCCATTCTTGGTCCAGTGGGATGCCACGAGAGAGATCTTGTTTGGGAGGAGTTTGACTCTGTTACTTCCGAAGATATGGACAGGTTACGTGGGCGACTGCGAGCCACCACATGTTTATTGGACCCGTGTCCCTCCTGGCTTGTACTGGCATCCTGGGAGGTGACACGAGGCTGGCTCCAAGAGGTTGTCAACGCATCCTTAAGTGAGGGTTCCTTGCCTGCTTCCCTAAAAGAAGCTATGGTGAGGCCCCTCCTTAAGAAGCCCTCTTTGGACCCAGCTCTTTTAAACAACTATCGTCCAGTCTCCAACCTTCCCTTTTTGGCGAAGGTTGTCGAGAGTGTGGTGGCACAACAGTTTCCCCATCACCTGGAGGAAATTGAGTATCTAGATCCGCGCCAGTCCGGCTTTCGGCCCGGGCATAGCACCGAGACGGCATTGGTCGCGTTGGTAGATGATCTCTGGAGGGCCAGAGATGGGGGATGTTCCTCCATCCTGGTCCTATTAGACCTCTCAGCGGCTTTCGATACCATCGACCATGGTATCCTATTGCATTGGCTGGGGGGGTTGGGGGTGGGAGGCACCGTTTTACGGTGGTTCTCCTCCTACCTCTCTGGCCGATCGCAATTTGTGTTGGCAGGGGAGCAGAGGTCGACCCCGAGACCCCTCACATGTGGGGTGCCTCAGGGGTCGGTCCTCTCGCCTCTCCTGTTCAACACATACATGAAGCCGCTGGGTGAGATCATCCGTGGTTTTGGGGTGGAGTACCATCTTTACGCTGATGATACTCAGTTGTATATTTCCACCCCAAACCACCCCAACGATGCCGTAGCAGTGATGTGCCAGTGCCTGGAAGCCGTACGGATCTGGATGGGAAGGAACGGACTCAGACTCAACCCGACCAAGACCGAGTGGCTGTGGTTTCCGGCTGCCCGATTCAACCAGCTCACTCCATCGCTGGCCATAGGGGGCGAACATCTTGCCCCTGTGGATGGGGCGCGCAATTTGGGTGTCCTCCTGGATACCTGGCTGTCCATGGAAGATCAAGTGACAGCCGTGGCCAGGAGGGCGTTTTACCAGGTTCGCCTGGTTCGCCAATTGCGCCCCCTATTGGATCGGGACGCCCTTCGCACAGTCACTCATGCTCTCGTGACATCCCGACTGGACTATTGCAACTCTCTCTACATGGGGCTCCCCTTGAGGTGCACCCGGAGGCTTCAGCTAGTCCAGAATGCAGCCGCGCGAGCAATTATGGGGACCACTAGGCCGACCCATATAACACCGCTCTTGCGCGAGCTGCACTGGCTACCTGTCGTCTTCCGGGTGCGCTTCAAGGTGTTAGTCATCATCTTTAAAGCGCTCCATGGCTCGGGACCTAGCTATCTGCGGGATCGGATCCTGCCCCATACATCCTCACGGCCGATCCGCTCCCACAGAGAGGGACTTCTCCGGGTGCCGTCCACTAGACTCTGTCAGCGGGCGACTCCCAGGGGAAGGGCTCTCTCTGTGGCGGGCCCGGCCCTCTGGAACGACCTTCCCCCCGATATCAGGATGACCACTGACCTCCGCTCCTTCCGTCTCAAGCTAAAAACACACTTCTTCTGTCTGGCCGGCCTAGGATAGTCTCTCTGTCTTTGGGGTTTTTTAATGGGGTAGTATATTTTTAGCGAATTTTTAGCACAGGGTTGGTTTAATTGTTTTTTATGAAATGTATGTATTTTTTGACTGTTTTTATTCTGCCTGTGCACCGCCCCGGGTCCCTGTGGGGAGAGGGTGCGATTTAAAAATAAAATTATTATTATTATTAAATTATTAGTGCCTTTTTGGCCCTAAGAGGCCTCCGTACGTGTCTGAGGAAATTACTGTTGGTGGGAGGAGTTACAGGGAGGTGAAAACCTGATCAGTGGATACATTTTACATTTGTGTACCTTGCACATGACATACGTGTGCTAGGCACAAAATGAGTATGTATTCTATTATCGGAAGTCCTTGTGAACATTGTGTGAAAGTTTGGTGTAAATCGGCCTAGCAGTTTTTGAGATCAGTGGATTCGTACAAACTATTTTACATTTTTATTTATATAGATTATAAGGTAAAGGTTCCCCTCGCACATATGTGCTAGTTGTTCCCGACTCTAGGGGGTGGTGCTCATCTTCGTTTCACAGCCGAAGAGCCAGTGCTATCCGAAGATGTCTCCATGGTCATGTGGCTGGCATGACTAAACGACGAGCGGCACGGAATGCTGTTAACTTCCCTATTTTTCTACTTGCATTTTTACATGCTTTCAAACTGCTAGGTTGGCAGAAGCTGGGACAAGTCACGGGAGCTCACTCCATTACGTGGTGCTAGGGATTGGAACTGCCGTACTGCCAACCTTTCTGACCAACAAGCTCAGCGTCTTAGCCAATGAGCCCATATTCAATATTATGAATTGGCATTATCTGCCAGCCTTTGTTCTATTTGATTCTGGATGTTGGGTTTTTTCTCAGAACTGGTGCATTTATTTCAAATATCCTCTTCTTGTTGGACTCGATCTGTAATAACATATTTATTTGTTTGCAGTCACTGTATGTTTGCAATGTGTAAACACCTTTTCTTCCAATAGTTCTGCAGTTGTTGGCCCTGGTTGCTCAGCCCACAGCCCTGAGGCCTGTAACCAATTTCCTCCCTCCCCCCACCCCCCTCAACTTCCAGCAACTCCAACATCCAGCAACCACTGAGCGATATGGCTTTCTGTAATTTACATTACATTGAGTGGTGGCTCAGGGGCTAAGATGCTGAGCTTGTCAATCAGAAAGGTCGGCAGTTCGGCGGTTCGAATCGCTAGTGCTGCATAACGGAGTGAGCTCCCGTTACTTGTCTCAACTTCTGCCAACCTAGCAGTTCGAAAGCATGTAAAAATGCAAGTAGAAAAATAGGAACCACCTTTGGTGAGAAGGTCACAGCATTCCATTCACTTTTGGTGTTATGTCCTGCCGGCCACATGACCACAGAGACGTCTTCAGACTGCCCTGGCTCTTTGGCTTTGAAATGGAGATGAGCACCCCCACCCCCTATAGTCGGAAATGACTAGCACATATATGCAAGGAGAACCTTTACCTTTCTATCTATCTATCTATCTATCTATCTATCTATCTATCTATCTATCTATCTATCTATCTATCTATCTTTCTTTCTTTCTTTATTTATTTATTTATTTATTTATTTATTTATTTATTATTTCGATTTATATACTGCCCTATTTCCCTGGGGAGACTCAGGGCGGTGCACAGAAAGATAAAAATCCAACAACACATACAAAATATAAAAGACAATTAAATTATTAAATCTGTGCTAAAATTTGGATAATGTAAAAATTAAAACCAATAAATATCAAAATTTAAAATTATACCCTTAGTCTATGTCAGGCCAGCTAGATGAAAGAAATGTGCTTTTAACATCCGACGGAAGAGGCGTAGGTCCGTGATGGTACGGATATCGGGGGGCAGGTCGTTCCAGAGGGCCGGGCCCGCCACAGAGAAGGCCCTTCCCCTGGGAGTCGCCAGCTGGCATTGACCGGCTGACGGCACCCTGAGGAGGCCCACTCTGTGGGAGCGGACAGGTCGAAGGGAGATATGTGGCAGGAGGCGGTCTCTCAAGTAACCAGGACCCATGCCATGGAGCGCTATGGGAGAGACACTCTGTCTGATTCCTCTAATCAGACCTGTTCAGTATGGTTGAACCTCTGGCATAGCTCTCATCTTCCTTAGAGCACACAAGCCCCCCAACTACATCAAAGTTGACTTAAGATTAGGGGATGATGATGATGATGATGATGATGATGATGATGATGATGATGATGATGATGATTTCGTCCCAGGTCCCACTGCTGGTATTCTCAGGAGGTGGCTTCCCTTCTTCTATTTTCCCACAGTTCTATGGACAGTTCTATCCAGCCATGATCCCACACTCTTTCAAACAATTTGCAAACATCTCTGCTATCATAAATCTTCCCATTCTTTTTCACAAGATGCCTTTTGTTTCAGAACAGAGTTGCTCTTCAACTCTTACACAACTTCAGCCTTGTACTTTCCTCCCTCATTGTTCTTATTATTTTACTTAAACTGCCCAAGCAACTATAAACATTTAGCCTGCAGCTCTTAGCATAACTTTCCCTGGTGCTAACTTGCACAGAAGAAAAGAAGCAGTCTCCAAAACCATGGCCATGCGAGCATCAAAGCACCAGGGAACTGGATATTTTAGCTGAATAATTTATAGTCCTGAAAATATTTATTTTGTTTTCAGCAGCAGGCAGTTCATATAATAAACTGACGTTATTAAAATATAATGCAATCATGCATCTGTGGTACTAAATTCATTTTTGTGTGAGGGGAGGATTTTTCAGATGGTGATATCCCACTTTGGAACGCAGTAATTATAACTAGGTAATGGTCAGATTATCAGCTAAGCATTAGAAGAAACTTCCCTTGAGATTCTTCTACTAAAAAGCAACCAAAACACAAAAGAAAAGAAAAGAAAAAAGAGGGAGGGAGGGAGGGAGGGAGGGAGGGAAGGAAGGAAGGAAGGAAGGAAGGAAGGAAGGAAGGAAGGAAGGAAGGAAGGAAGGAAGGAAGGAAGGAATTTCAATTATTCATGTTATACTCAACATATATGAAATAGAAATATACCCTGCTGGTAATGTATTTTCCTCAGATTTATAACAAAGTTATAATTACTGAAAATATTGGAACACCGAACCACACCAGTACCAGTGGTGGGATTCAATTTTTTTTACTACCAGTTCTGTGGGTGTGGCTTGGTGGGCGTGGGCAGGGGAAGGATACTGTAAAATCTCCATTTCCTCCCCACTCCAGGGGAAGGTTACTGCAAAGTCCCCATTGCCTCCCAATCAGCTGGGGCTTGGGAGGCAGAGAATAGATGGGGGTGGGGCCAGGCAGGTAGTTTCATGATAGAGATGTTTCCAATTTGCCATCCCTGCCTCTGCTGATAAGGATATCCGGAAAGGGGTAGTGTGTTATGGCTTTTGTCTTCCCTTGTGAATTTTATTCCTTTGAAGATGCTGTTGATGGCTTTGTGTGTCTTCTCCAGATGGTCCTTTATTATTATGACAAAGGTGTCATCTAGGTAACGCAGGGATGTCAAACTCCAGGCCTGGAGACTGGATCTGGTCCATAGGGTGCTTAGATCTGGCCCGTGGGGCATCCCTGGAAACAGAACCATCCCACAGAGCTCTGTTTTGCTGGCAAAGCCCTCAGACCACCATAGGCGCCTTTCACATAAGTGATGTCGAGCTGGCCATGCCCACCCTGGATCAAACACAACCCTGATGCAGCCCTCAATGAAATTGAGATCCCCCTGATGTACCGGATCCATACTTCAGGTTGTATGCATGGGAATGTTATAGATAATAGGTATTGCATTTACAGTTGATATGAGGTTGGGCGGGGTGCATCTTAGATGCTACATGGTTTTGGGTAGGAACACACAGAGTGGACTGGGAAGGGTTCTGGGGCTTCCTCCCTTCCCTTCCCTCTTTTCTGCCTCCTTCCCTTCCTTTCCCAGCAGGCAGGCAAATGGTGACTGCTGAGTGATTTGCAAGTGTAGTTGGGATGCTGTCACAGAGCACTGCAAATGAAGATCATAGGACTGCAGCAGCTGCCTACAACATCCCCAATTTTTATTTCTTCCGGATTCCAGGCTGGAGTTTGAATGCATAACACCCCAGAAGATAGGCTCAAGATTCGGAAGGATCTTGAACACTGGGCCCTATCTAACAAAATAAAATTCAATGTAGACAAAAGTGAAGTCCTACACTTAGATAGGAAAAACCAAAAGTAAACATATAGACTGGGTGAAACCAGGCTTAATAGCTGTGACTGTGAGAGGGACTTGATGACCTACAAGGCCCCTTCCAACTCTGCTAATCTGTTAATTTGGATACATTACTCCATTTGAGGTACCTTGGTTCAAAGATTATTGCTCTATGATGCCGTTTTGTCCAGTTAAAGCAGAGGTGGCTTCCTAACTATTTGGTCCGGTTCGGCCAAATAGGTAGTAACTCCAGTGGACACGGGACCATACCAGTTCTATCCTGAGCATCGCCATCTTGATTTTCTGTTCTACACATGCGCAGAACAATCTTCATTGAAAAAAATGCCATTTTTATTTCTTTTTAAATGTTGTGCCATTGCGCAGATCATTTTAAGTGCCAATGCACAGATGCATGCAATGTTTTCAGGCACCGAACCAGTAGTAATAGCAGCCGGAACCCACCGCTGAGTTAAAGGCGATAGAAGCTAGAGGCTTAGTAGACATCAGCATGGAGCAGTCCCCTTGTGCTGTTCCCTTCCCCCGGGAAGATTCTTGATTCATTTGGACTCTTCCGAGTGCCTGAGCTTTAAAGGCTGGCATGCTCCCTTTTACAGGCTGTCCTCCACCGCCAGAAAAGAGGAGGTGAAAAGGTCAAGATGTACCTCTGGTTTGCAGCATAGGAGGAGAAAGAGCCTGCCAACAATTGCTTATTGGCATTTTGATTTCTTTGCTTTCCCCTTTGAGTTGTCAGAGTTTGGCTGAGGGGAAATTTGTGCTGCCTCTCAGGGAGAGAAAGTGATTTTTGGTTCCCTTTCCCCAACGTTTCTCAACCTGGAGAAGTAAAAGCAGTTGCAGGATATTTTCACCTACTTTTGAAGGCCTGGGAGTGGCATGGAAATGGCACAATTCTGTGATTCAGTGAGGCTATAATTTTAAGATGAAACAGCTGACCAGTTCAGAGAAATCCCTGTTTGTAAAGGGCTATTTCCTCCCAAGATTTAAACAGCCTCAGACATTCTTTCTTCTTTGCCTTCCTTTCTAAGGCAGAAAACTCATCTTTCCATTGCAAGACCCACCTCCCTCCTGGAAGAACCAAGGGTGAGATGTGAATTAATCAGTCTAATGTTGGATGTTTTTCTGCAGTCAGACCCAATAAAATGAAGACCCTGATGTTTGAAGTAATTTTATTGATTCTCAGTGCTTGAGCATTCAGCTGTACCTTCCACACTAATGCAACACTGAACACTGAGTGGCTTCCAAGATATTGTACCTCACTAAGGATATCACTTCTGTTTTCTTCCTGCCATTAACTCTGTCTCTTCTTTCTAAAGCAGGAAGCCTCCCTGCCATCGTACAACTTGCTAATTAAATATATAGTGCATTCAAACGGTATTAAGACCCTCTGAATACTCACCCGCCGAAACATTTTTCTCTCCATGACCCATAGCTTCAAGGGATATATATCTATATCTATATATGTAGAATAATTATCACAGCTCCTGTTCAGAGGTCCCTTTAAGGGGAGGAGACTTAACGTCATCCCTCTCTGCCCTTCGACTCAACCCAGAGTTCATCCAGACAGAGAACCAAATTAGATTACTGCTGTGTGACATTTTTTAGATATGTGTTAGATTTTTAAGGGCTGAAAATAAAGAGACCAGGATGGATCCATTTCAGGCTTATTAGCCTTCTTCAGCTGGCCATACTCCTTCTACTGGGATTTGAACCAGGGCTTTTCAGCCCTTAAAAATCTAACACATATCTAAAAAATGTCACACAGCAGTAATCTAATTTGGTTCTCTTTCTGGATGAACTCTGGGTTGAGTCGAAGGGCAGAGAGGGATGACGTTAAGTCTCCTCCCCTTAAAGGGACCTCTGAACAGGAGCTGTGATAATTATTCTACATATGGCTTCACTTTGTCCCTTGCCTGACTATTTCAACTAAGGAAAATTTCCAGCGTCTCTTTGAAAGCAGGACTCTCTCTGGATTTTTGAATTTTTTTTTCTTTTGATGGATTTGTGACTTCTTCTCTGGAATACCTTCGTTATTATTATTTGCTGATTTGGGAAATTGTGTCTCTTTTGGTTTCTGAATTGTTTGCAACTTCACAGCCCTGAACTGAACTGAGCTCCTGGTTTGCCCCACCAGCCCCACCCGGAAAACGCCATCTTGGTGGCAGTGACTCTAACTTTTAACCATGGCACAAGAAGCAGCACTTGTAAATTTGGAACAAAGGATGGCTTCTCTTGAAACTTCTATGCAAACTTTGATATTAGAAATAAAGGCCCAGAGGGCTGAAAATAGTACTTTTAAAAAGGAACTATTGGATACCCGGAAGCAAGTGTTGGAGAATACACAGAAGAATGAAGAATTGGAAGGAGGGCTGGAGTGGGCTAAGGGAGAGATTAAAAATGTTTCTAATGAGCTGGGGGAAATAAATGGGCATGTGTCTAGGATAGATATGGAAAGAATGACATATTTTTTGAGATTTCAGAATGTTCTTGAGGAATCTGGTGAATGCCTACCTGATCTTATGAGTACAATTTTAGCAGACTATTTACAAAAACCTAAGGATGAGATCAGGGGGGACATTGACCTAGCCTATAGAATTAATTCTGCATATGCCAGGATGAATGAAGTGCCTAGAGAGATACATGTGAAATTTGTTAGAAGGTCAACCAGAGAGGAAATCCTGAAATTGCAGAGAGAAAGTCCATTAATTTACCAACTAAAAACGGTCACTATCTTGAAGCAGATTCCTAGAAAGATTCGAGATGCAAGACGGAAATTTTCCTTCTTGTCTAAAACATTGTTTGATCACGGGATTTGGTTCAAGTGGGTGACACCCGAAGGGATGCTGGTGTTCTGGGAAGGAGGAAGAGTGAGGATTAAAACAGTTGCTGAGGCGGAAGCCTTTCTTAAAAAACATTCCTCTGCCCTGGGGGAAGATCCAGGGGGGACGGAGGGGGTCACGGCCCCGCCCGCGGGAGGCCAGGGGGGAGAGAAAGAAGATACAATAGCCAAAAGACTTAGATCAAAAAAATAACTTTGCCTTGATTTTTCTTGAACAATTTTGTATAATATTTCTATCCGGACTTTTTGTAAATGTCTGACAGCATGGAAGGGAGAATTTAGGTAAATGTACTTGCTTTCATCTTGTAGTGGTATGGAAAATGTTTTCTATGTTAACTTTTTTTTAATGTGTATTTTGAGGTCTCGGAAGGTCCGACGACTCTGACGTGAATGCTCTCAAAATTTCTTTCTAACCATTACCCTATCCTGTTAAAAAATGTAAAACCAATAAAACTTTTTCAATAAAAAAAAAAAAAAAAAAAAGAGTCCTGTAAATTGGCTGATATAGCAGGGATACCAGATAGCTCAAGGCATAGAGAGCTTGCCTCAAATGCTGGAAAGCCCTGGTTCAAATCCCAGTAGAAGGAGTATGGCCAGCTGAAGAAGGCTAATAAGCCTGAAATGGATCCATCCTGGTCTCTTTATTTTCAGCCCTTAAAAATCTAACATATATATATATATATATATATATATATATATATATATATATATATATATATATATATATATATATATATATATATATATATATATATATATATATATATATATATATATATATATATATATATATAAAGACTAATTATCACAGCTCCTGTGAAGAGGTCCCTTTAAGGGGAGGATATAGCAGGGACCTCTTCACAGCTCCTGTGAAGAGGTCCCTTTAAGGGGAGGATATATCATCCCTCTCTGCCCTTTGACTCAACCCAGAGTCATCCAGACAGAGAACCAAATTAGATTACTGCTGTGTGACATTTTTTTTTTTAGATGTGTGTTAGATTTTTAGGGGCTGAAAATAAAGAGACCAGGATGGATCCATTTCAGGCTTATTAGCCTTCTTCAGCTGGCCATACTCCTTCTACTGGGATTTGAACCAGGGCTTTCCAGCATTTGAGGCAAGCTCTCTATGCCTTGAGCTATCTGGTATCCCTGCTTCATATATATATATATGAACAAAAGTGGTATTCAGCAGGTTCTGACAGGTTCTGGAGAACTAGTAGCAGAAATTTTGAGTAGTTTGGAGAACCAACAAATGTCACCTCTGGCTGGCCCCGCCCCATCTATTCTCTGCCTCCCGAGTCCCAGCTGATAGGGAGGGAATGGGGATTTTGAGTATCCTTCCCTTGCTATGCCCACCAAGCCATGCCCACCAAGCATGCCACGCCCACCAAGCCATGCCCAAAGAACTGCCTATAATGTAAAATTCAAGCTTCATTTCTGCTGACTTCTTGGCTATAGCTGTTATTTCCTGCTTTATTATTTCTAGTGCTTCATTAATTTTCCTTGTTTCTAGGTAATATTTCTTGATCAGGTATTCTTTGGTCTACTTTTTTTAGCTTCTTTTCTTTCATCTCATCTTAGTTTGCTGATGTGATTTTCCAACCTGATCTCTCAATTTGGTGATTCTTCTTCTTCTTCTTCTTCTTCTTCTTCTTCTTCTTCTTCTTCTTCTTCTTCTTCTTCTTCTTCTTCTTCTTCTTCTTCTTCTTCTTCTTCTTCTTCTTCTTCTTCTTCATTGAACTCCAAGTATTCAGTTATAACAGCAGCCAAACTATACGTTATTTGTTGTGTTTCTTACAGTGAGATGATATATTTGATATTACACTATTGGCATCTTTTAATGCTTGCGCTGTTTCTTTGGGACAAGCTTCAATGCAGGCAATCTTATTCTGTTTTCTTCGTGATGTTCTACACACTTGGTATCTTGGTTTCAATTCTTTTTTGAGTTAGAGGACTTTGTTCTTTCTGTGGATAAGGTGGAAAAGTGGGTTCCTGTTTAGGGAAGAAAATAATTCAATAATTATGCTGATTTATTCCCCTGCTGACTCCCTCTGTTTGCCTCTACAGCCAAGCTACTTTTGACAAGGCTTAAATTTCTTACTCTGGCTAGATCCTTGCAGTTCTTCCATTCTGTTTCTATGAATACTTTATTTCATATTATAAATCAACATAGATCTGCTCGCCTATGCTCTGTTATTCCCAATTCTGGCTGTTGTTCTTTCCAGAACTGTTGCATTCTTTTCAGATATTCTCTTCTTGTTGGACAACCATTTGATTGGAGAGATATAGGATTTCCTGCTTGAGTAGAAGGTTGGACTAGAAGACCTTCTATGGAAATTCTCTGTCATCCAGGTCATGGTTGTCCCAAAGGTTCAAGAGGCAACTGGACTTTCTGGTTTTTCTTTGAAGACGTTTCGCTTCTCATCCAAGAAGCTTCTTCAGCTTTGTTGTTCTATGTTTCCCATTCTACATTCTAAGACTTCATTAGTAAAAACAGATGATCATTATTTCAATTTTTTCAATCTGTGTCTATTTATGATCAGTAAACACCTTTTCTTCCAGTAGTACTGCAGCTGCTGGCACTATCACAGTCTTTGTTGACCCAAGCAATCTGGGGTGGGTTTCTGTAATTACCGTATTTATTCGAGTATAACGCGCACACGTGTATAACGCGCACCCCTAATTTTCGATTAAAAATCGGTATAAAAAAACTTTTTTTTTCTTCGCCCTCGCGTACAGTGAGCGGCTGCAGCCCGGAAAAGGCGCAGTGCGAACTTACAATTCGCCTGCGCCCTCAATGGACCGGCCCTCATTTATAACGCGCACCCAAACTTTGATTTCTTTTTTTGGTAGAAAATTTTGCGCGTTATACTCGAATAAATACGGTACATCTCATCATTTTTGTCAGGCCTGTAGTCATATTCCTTTTAGGATCTTTGGCCTGCCACACTGTCTCTTATTTTACTATGCTGTTTCATTAGTGGGGAATTGGGAGGGGGGAATAGTAAAGAGTAGAATCTGTTGTGGTCAAAGCAAAACATTCCTTTCTAGAAGCCCAAGGTCATCCTTTGTCTTTGCACCTCTGCACCTGACCGGAAGTGGATGGGTGGAATTGCCAGCGTGGCAGTGGAAGATTGGACCATGTGATGGACTTGTGGGTGTGGAGCCAAGGTCTTGAACTTTCAACTGGGTGGAAAACCCAGAAAGCTTTCAGATTAGGGTTTTCCACAGATTGTACCAACATGTCTCTCTTATTAAATTGGAACTTTGAGGAAAGTTCTACCTTGAACTCTGATTTAATTCTGGATGATATTTGGAATGCTGACAATATTGTTTATGGGAGAGACACTCTTTGTCTGACTCCTTTGATTACACCTGTCCAGTATGCTTGTACCTCTGACACAATTCTCATCTCAGAGCACACAAGCCCGAAAACTATGTGCTTCACTGGTGGTTGGTTGCATAGTCAGCAAAGATGTTTAGATTGGATTTGACACTTTTCCTATCGAGTTTAATGAAAGAATTAAAAGTAATAAAACAAACTATGCTGCAAACTCTACTCTCAACTTTTTCTTTGCCTCTACTTTCTGCTTCTCCTGTTGCAAACTGTTTTCCCATTCCATGGTGCAAGAAAATGTATGCTTGATTTTACTCGAGTGCACATCTAACAGCAGCAATAAAGCATCTGCGCAGGCCAGACTAGATGACCTTAGAGCAGGGATGGTGAACCTTTTCGGCACCGAGTGCCAAAAAGGGTGCACGGAAATGTCATGGGCGTTCACTCATCAAGGCCATCCTCTGAAAAGCCAAACTTCTAGGTTCTAATGTGCATGTGCACCCAATGATCAACTGGCCGGCACGCATGCGCAAGCCAGTTTTTGGCACTGCTACACGCATGAAGTATTGCACTCCAGAAAAGCCAAACTTCTAGATTCTGGCACACATTCACACCTGACAATCAGCTGAATAGCATACATGCGCACACTGGTTTTTGCCACTGCCGTGTGCGCAAAGGACAGCTGATGGTCACATGTACATGCTCACCAGAAACCCGGAAGGCACTTTGTGGGCCACTTTGGGCAAGCGTGCCAGAGGTTCACCATCACGACCTTAGAGGTACTTCTGCCTCTATCTGAATGCACATTTAGCAACTCAGTACATAATTTTACTTGCAGGTCACCTTTCCAAGTTCCTCATGGCTGCCATAGGCATCTGTGTGGCCTGAAGATAATTTCCTCCCCATTCCCAAGGCTCCAAACTTTCTGAAAGCACTTTGGCCAGAGCAAAATCTTCTCATGAAACAGCTCCAGCTCACCAAAGCCTATGAGAGATGCTGATAATAATCGCTACTAGGAAAGCCCCTATTTTGTGTTGGGGGATCATGAATGATTTTCAACAAAGCTTCTGCCCTCCATATATCCCTCTAAGAAATCAGTTGCTCGGTGTATTGGTACCGTATTTTTCAGAGTATAAGATGCACCAGAGTATCAGGCACACCAAGATTTTGAAGAGGCAAATTTTTAAAAAAAGTTTTTGCACTCTGCAGGCCTCCCCAAAATGGCCCATTTTTCACAAAAATGGGCCCATTTTTTTGTCAAGAAAAGGGCATACATAGCCTTTAAGAAGCTTGTAGAATGATCCTGGGGGCTGGGAGGGCAAAAACAGCCCATTTTTCATGAAAATGGGCCCGTTTTTTTGCCACAAAAAAGGGCATGCATAGCTTTAGGAGACTTATAGAGTGCTCCTGAGGGCTGGCGGGCAAAAATGAACAAAAATGGTCCATTTTTGCTCATTTTTGCCCTCCCCAGCCCCCAGGAGAACTCTGGAAGCCTCCTAAAGGCTATGCACGGCCATTTTTGCAAAGGGGGCAGGGTTCTGGGAGGTCAAAAATGCTGTATTCCGTGTATAAGACGTACCCAGATTTTCACCCTCTTTTTTTGAGGGAAAAGGGTGCGTCTTATACTCTGAAAAATATGGTACTTCTCCTATAGTCTCTCACTTTAAACTGGTACTTCAAAATCTGTGTAGTTTAATGGTTCCGGCACGAGAGCATTCAGTCCTAGAATCGCTATTAAGAAACATTTTAAATGGACAGTCGACTGCCCAAGAGGCAATTTTAAGAGGGCCAAATTACTTTCTGCTATTCAGAACAGTTAAAGAAGATTAAATTCTTAGCTGCATTTGTATAGAAAAAGCATCCTTTATGCTATCAAGTGGATTCAAATTCAGAGAAATGTGCCTTCTATAATGGAAATTGTAATCTGCACTGATGCTGCCGCTGCTGCTTCTCGACCCTCTCCCCATTCTGAAAAAGAGACTGAAAAAATTAATTTTCTCTGTAATACTTTTGACGGGGCTGTACGAAAATGATTGGAAAGTTAATGGATAACTGAAAACTTCACAGTCTCTACAAGCAGATAAAAATAAAATACCAGTTATTCCTGTCTGCAAGTATAAGAGAAGGACTCTTAACAATTATAATGATTGAAACAGGAAACTCAGAGGGGGCACAGCTATTACAGAAAAGACTCCATTTATGTGCAAGGAGTAAATCAAACTCTAAGAAGCGAGTAAAAAATATCAGGACAATGAACCATAATCTTGGTCAGGTGTATAAAATGGTAAAAGAAACATAATGAAAAATCACAAGTTATTTGGGCCACACTCTATCACAGATAATGACAGCTTTCCCGGTGCTCAAAGCTCAAATTTACTTTGATAGCACTATCAAGTAGAAAAATATAAAGGAGATTTCTTTCTTTCGGCTCCCATTCTTGCAAAGGAGAGCCGTCTAAATTCTACCAGGGTGCCTTCTTAAAATGTTTCTCAGGTATTAATTAAGGGCCATAAAAAGGAAGAGCAGAGTATCCATTCCTCCGAAGGAAAAAAGCTTTCAGTGTGATCCATAGAACCGTTCAATTGATGGACTGATTCACAGTGCAAAATCAGCTAAAGGAATTCATTTTGCAATTTGATTTTTGAGCTTGAGGAGTCTGGCTTTCCAAGCTGCAAATTGAATTCCAACAAATCAGAATAATCAGCAATTTGTCTCCACAAATATATGTGGAGAATATATATATATTCTCATGGTTAGCTTGTCCCGTGAATTTTGTACCTCTATTGACTATGGAGAAAGAAAGAATATCTTTATTACAGTCAAAGACCAGCAATAAACATTACTTTTTACAATATATTAAAAAGTATTGACATTAAAACATATTTAAAAAGTAATGATAATGATGATGATGATGATGATGATGATGATGATGATGATGATAATAATAACAACAATCTTTATTGTCATTGTAATAAAATTGTAATAAAATTACAATGAAATTGATTTGAGCGTTGTGCTAACATTTGCATCAGGTGGAATATAGACAGCAGTGATAACTATAACAGAAATCTCTCTAGGTAAATAAAATGGCCGACAAATGACAGTTGAGAATTCCATGTCTGCAGAACAGTATGTATAAGCAACTCTACTGTTAGTACACGAGTTATTATGTGTGTAAATACACAGTCCTCCACCTTTGCTTTTACCAGAGTTGTTGTTTCTGTCAAAGCGGTGTGGTGCAGTTAGTTAGCTCCACAGACGCATCCGGTACAAGTGGATGAAACAAGGTCTCTGTGATGATCCTCACACAGCAGTCACGAATGAGCTTATTCGCTGCCATCCATAGCTCTAGTTCATCAGTTTTGTGGCCAAAGGATCTAGAGTTGGTTAGGAAATGCTTGGTAATGCTGGTCTGTGAGGCTGCTTCCATAATCGAACTAGCAAACCTGCTCTGCATCCCCGCTTCTGCTTCGGCTCTCTTCACTGCCTCCTAGGCCAAACAACGATCCATGGAGAGCCTGGCAGTCTTACTATGTCACTCGGTATATTATGAGACTGCTGGAAGTCGCTGGTAATATCGAGTCGACTAGAAGATCCAAATTCAATTATCCAAAGTGGATAATTACATGCTCTCAAACTGTTCAGGTCACTCCCTGGTTTAAGTAGGTGAAAAGCCAATAAGTATGGGAGTAAAAACAATGGTCCAGAAATTGTTAGAGATATGTCCCAATAATTGGTACAAGGTGACAGCTATAATTTCTTTTGGCTATGGTAAATCTGTATTTTGTGTCCTGCTGCATAGGCTTTGTAGTCTTATAACTATGTAAACATTTTTGTAGTTGTTCCATACTTCCTCCCAACTACCTAGCATCTTTGTATCAATTCTGTAGGGACGCTTCAACATGATGTTGTGTCTCCTGTTTGGGCGAGGGGTTGGCCTACAAGGTCCCTTCAAACTCTATTAATCTGTAGTCTGATTCAACCTCCCTCACATCCTCAGCACATCTGAGGCTAATCAATCTCCATTTTTCTTCTTTAAAAAAATGGATATGGAGGTGGAGGTTTCTATACGTACCGGGTTTCCCCAAAAATAAGACAGGGTCTTATTTTCTTTTGACCCCTGAAATAAGCACTTGGCCTTATTTTTGGGGAGGTCTTATTGTTTTTGAGGTGCAGGAGGCAGTGAGCATGGTCACCTCATGGTTGCAGCTGTGTTACAATATTTTCGGGGATGTCTTATTTTAGTGCATCCGCTCAAAAGCCCGATTGGGCTTATTATCCGGAGAGGTCTTATTTTCAGGGAAACAGGGTACAATTTGTGATGCTGCAATCAGAACACATGAGGCTGGTAACCCAACAAGGGCTGAGATCTGCCTAACTCCTATTGGTCAACTTTGACTGCATCACATACACACGCACAATTTTCGATCCTGGCAACTCAATAAGAGAGTTAGCTTTACCAAGAAAAAGGGGAGCAAATTTACTTTTTAAAATTTCTGTCCAAAGGTCTATTTGCATAAACTGAGAATAATGTTAACTTTCATGTGGTTTTTTTTTAATTTTCCTTTTTTCTTTTTTTTTTTTGGCAAGGGAGCATTTATTGCAGCTTTTTATTGCTATCCAGGCAGTGCAAGAGCAGAGAAGGTTGGTACAATGCCAGCTTCAGGGCAGGCAGGAAAAGCATGGAATCCTCATGGCTCCACAGTCGACAGTCTGTTTTTGAGAATGAGAGGCAGGAAGCTCCCATTCACACCATAGATCAGAGTCTGGCAAATGGCCAGCCATGTGGATCTAGTCAAGTGAAAGATAACAATAGCAATAGCACTTAGACTTGTATACTGCTTCATAGTGCTTTACATCCCTTTCTAAGTGGTTTACAGAGTCAGCCTCTTGCCCCCAACAATCTGGGTTCTCATTTTACCCAACTCGGAAGGATGGAAAGCTGAGTCAACCCAGTGGTGGGATTCAAAACTTTTTACTACTAGTTCTGTGGGCATGGCTTGGTGGGCATGGCATGGCTTCATGGACGTGGCAGGGGAAAGTTACTCCAAAATCCTCATTCCCTCCCCACTCCAGGGGAAGGTTACTCCAAAATTCCCATTCCCTCCTGACCAGCTGGGACTCGGGAGGCAGGGAATGGATGGGGTGGGGCCAGCCAGAGGTGGTATTTACCACTTCTCTGAACTACTCAAAATTTCCACTACCGGTTCTCCAGAACTGGTCAGAACCTGCTGAATACCACCTCTGGTCTTACTAAGGTTTTAGAAAGTAGTACTAATTCTCCGTGTGATCTTGATTCTGTTAATGCAGCCTTGGACTGCATGGCTTTTATGGTGGCCACAGCACACTGTTTTAAGGGGGTTGTCCACTAGGACTCCTGGATCCCTCTCACTGTTGTTACTGCTGTTGAACCAGCATAAAATGATAAAAACATTATTTCTAGGCTCATGTATATTTTTGTCCCCCCTCCCAAATATTTGAAGAGCATTTATTTCCCTATGCTAACGTAGTTCAAATTCATATTATCTGCAGGCTGGCATTTCCAAGCAGAAGTTGTGTTGCTTCCCTTGCCACTATCTGTATTCTCCCAAGAATGCCCTTCCTCTGCCTGTATCTTGAAAGGAGCTGAGTTTCAAATCCTGAGGCTCATTTACTTGCTGGGAGGTTATGAGAGTAAGTTGAACCGATTTCAAGAGCGCTTATGGGAGAAGTCTGATTTATACCGAGTGATGAGAAGTACTGCATAGATCAGAGTGGGCTTTAGATCATCTGAGGTGATAATACAAGGGTTGACTTCGTCCTTCAGCCCAGGAGTTGATTAAGATTTGTGCAAAAGAGAAGAAATGCCAAGGCTCCTGGAGCAGGAAAGCGAAACAAGGCATTTCAAACACTTGATGGGAAGGAACCAGAATGGGTTAATCTGTGCAATCACTCTTTAGGGCAAGGCAGAGAGGTATTTACAAGCAAGGCATGATATGAATCTTTGGACAGGGCATAATGCATTTTGTTATATGGAAAAAAAAATACGATATGTCATTAAATGCCTGTGGAATTAATAGCTATTAAAAGAATAACAGCAGTGAAAATCTGAACTTCCATACCATAATATGGCTCATTATAGTGTTATGAAGACCGCAGGTTTGCTGTAGGTCGGTGATCTGTGATGGCTGAAGTGTCTATTTCCAGTGCATAAAATGTTTCCTTCCCAGTTAAGTTGATTGCAAAGAGATCAATTCAGATCAGACTTTTCTGAAGTTCAGCATTTGGAATGCATGTTTGGAAAACATGGGCTGCACAGTAGCAGCTCTTTCATGGAGAATGGTTTGATTATCTTGGTTCACAAAAAATTGAGTTCATTGTTCTACATCGAGAACTATATGTACTGAACTAAGCTCATTAACTTTAAAGCTTTGGTTTCCTTTAAATAGCCCTAATAGCCACCAAGAAACGTGCTCCTGTTTCTTTCTATGCATAGGTTGGTCCTTTACGGCTTCTTAATAGCTTCAATCAGCAATTGTTTCCATCTCCCACCCTTCTCTGGTTTCTGGCTGGATGTTCTTCACATCACCAGTGTAAGAAATACATTTTTCAATGCTTAATTTCCCCTCTAATCCAGACTATGTGGTATCAACCTCTCAGTGGCAATGTTTCCTTTGCTGCATAGCATTGAGTTAATCGTAGTATATTTTCTCATTGTGTGTATTTGCTGCTGATTTCTTAATTTGATTTTTACATAGGTAGAAGATTAGAGATTAATTCGTTTGTATTTTAATCTGTACTCCTACATACATTTCACTCTCTTTTCATGTTGAATTACAAAGAAAATGAATAGCATGTTTGCTCTTTTACAACCCACCAACTCAGGGAAGATCAAACAATGCCCTTCTCTACCTCCTCCAGACACTATAAAGGCCAAAGCAAGACCAATTTGAAATCTCCATTTGGCTTACGATGCAGGTGTTCAGCTGAGAGACCTGATATGTTGAGTTTTTGAAAGAATGTGGAGACAAAAGCAAAACCAATTATTTCTTGCCCAACCCAATGAAATCATTAATTTATTTACGTGGAAGGTGTACACATTCATTTCAGGGTCATGAGCAAAGTTTGAAAAACTCTAGATAGTATAAATTATAGTTTATGCAGTACATCATAGGGTTTCTTTTTTCTGGTGTTGCTCCTGGTATTAATCCCTACTTATTTGGTTGCTGCTTTTTGGCAAGGAGGTGCTCTACTTTTTTTGGTTTCCTTTTAAGCTATTTATTGTCCCTTTTGAATGGTGTATAAGTGTGGTTTATCTCTTTGCACCTGTTGATGGTTAATTTTTCTGAAAGCCAACCTTCCAGGAATCCTCTAGTGTATTTGATTTTAATTTCATCTAGGATGCTCATAACTTCCCAGTTGAAGCTATAATAAAAATCTGTCCATGTGAGCAGTGTGGCCAACATCACGGTGATACAACATGTGCTTTGGGGCTCCAAAGAAACATTGTTATCTCAGCCATTTTGGGGGTCCCTCTGAGGACCAAAACCATCTTGTAAAGATGGTGAAGAGTGGAGGCACGAGCTGGTGTGAACGGGGAAGTCACAAATTCCCTGAATTGGGTCAGAGGCAATAGCCTCTGACCCAATAGCCAGGAAGACAGCCATTGTGAGCTGTCAAAAAGCTGGGGCAGTCACACAGAGAATGAGAGGAAAATGAGGTGGACCATCTGGGTGAGATCATGATTTTGTTCCTTCCTTTTTACTCCCTGGTTTGAAAACTTTAAAAGAAGAGAATGGCAAAAGGAAAAGGGAGGGAGTGGACTTTTATCTACTTCTCCACTTCCGGCAATAGCAGCAAAAGGGTGGAGATCCCAAAATAAATGAAATATTAAATGAATTTGAGAACTGATATGAAAAATAGAAATCAGATTGGACAGAGTTGTTTTTGCCAAAATTTCTATATAGATAAACCTTGAAACTCTGATATTTGCTTTTGGAAACTTTGATTTTTATTAATTAAATATGCTTGCGATTAGTGGGAGTAAACTACAGTGCCATCTAGTGGCACCAGAGGAACTATCAGTAAAGTGAGTTAAAAAACAAAGATGATTAGAATGGAATGACCTTGGACAATGTTTATAGACTTGGCAACAGAGTTTTGATAATAACTGTCTTCTAAAGAAGAAAACAAGATCAGCTGTGTAATTATTCTACTTTTATTTTAACTTTGGCTTTTTGGGGTTTTCCCATTTGGAAATTTTTGGAACTTTTGGATACTCTTAATTTTTTTTGTTTGTGCTTGGTTTATTTTTCTATTAACATGAATTAAATATCTTTATTATTATTTTTACTTTTTACTTTTACTTTTTTATTGACTTCCCTCTCTTTTTGCAGTGCTCTTGTTTTTAATGGTTTTTCTTTTCTTTTTCTTCTTCTTAAAATCTATTTGGATTAGGGTAAAAAGAAACTGAAGAATTTGAATTTGAATTTAAATTTGAAGTGAAATTGAATCATCTTGGTGTTGAAATTGTCTGGTTTGGGTTGGCTTCAGTATCTCAAATTTGGATTACAGTTATACTTGGCATTTGGATTATAAAACTAGTGATTTAAACATAAGGAACAAGATGAAGAAAATGACAGCATATTCATCATCAACATCTCCCAGCCCTATGACACAAAAGACATCAAACACTATAACACAAGAGAAAACCAATGATGAACTTAAAAGTATGTTACAGGATATACATTAAGATCTTAAGGAATTAATAAATCAAGTAGATGAGAAAATGGAAAAAAGTAGAAGATGAATTAAAGAAGTTAAAGAAATGATGGGAAAAAGTGAACAATGACTGCAGAAAGTGGAGGAAAAAGCAGAATCAACAGAGAAGAAAGTAGATGAGATGGACCACAAGAACTAGGAAAGGATAAATATATCCTGGGAAATGGATAAGACTGATTATTACTTAAGATTTCAAAATATTGAAGAAGAAAAAGTAGAGATCTTAACAGAAAAATCGCAGAGACCCTAGCGGAGAGTAAAGAAAATATATTAAATGCGATTAATGAGATATTTAGAATACATACAAGATGTGCAATGAGAAACAACTTGCCTAGAGATGTACGTGTATATATACTTAAGATTTACTAAGAAAACATTAAGAACAGAGATTTTTCAGATTGTGAGAAACACTATGATAAAATATAAGAGTAGAGAGATAGTAGTCTTAAAACAAATTCCAAGGAGGGTTAGAGATCTAAGAAAAGAATACAAATTTTTGACTAAAGGTCTGATTTAAAAAGGAGTGAGTTTTAGATCATTAGTACCAGAAGGGATACTGGTGAACTGGCAGGAACAAAGACATAGATTAGATTTGCTAGAGAAGGCAGAGTTATTTTATGAACAATATATAGGATTCCAAGAGTAAGAGAGATTGAGAGAGGGAAGAGGGGTTAGATGCCAGGAAGAGGAAGGGAAACAATTAAAAGAGACAACCAAAGAAAAGAAGAAAGAGCACTAAGAGAAGGGGCAAGAGCAAAAGAAGTGAAATGACAAGGGAGATAAGAGCAACTAGAACAACTAAACCTACAAATAAGTAAAAATGGGAGTGTCATGCGCACATGCGCAGGGGCATTATGGGTGTGGGGATGCTGACATGATTTCAGCCCACAAGGAGAAAAAGGTTAGCCATCACTAGCCTATAAGCTTCCAAAACGATGAAATCTTTTCAGGGACCATGGCTGCCAGAATTTCTAGTCCGTACCTTACTGCAGGGGTTCTCGACCTGGTCTTCACCATGGAGACCCTTTTAATACCTTTTGTGGCCGTGGACCACTGCCACGGACTGCCACGATTTAACTCATTTATTATTATTTAATTAATTAATTTAGAATTTTATTTTATTTTTATTTTTAAAAAATGATATTATTTAAATTCTTAAATTTAAAGAAACTTTGTTCAAGCCTTCATGGACCCTCTCTGATGACATTGCTCCCCCCACACACACCAAAGGGTCCACAGACCACAGATTGAGAACCGCCACCTTATTGTATCCCAACAAACATTCTGAATTATCATGAATCTGCAAGCATATAAATTTAGGAAATGAAATAATAAATACATTAGATGAAGGTTTTCTTTGTCAGAACAACTAACAGAAAATAAGCTTGCTTCAATTGATAATAATTGCTACTGGAGTTACTGATTTTTAATCTTGCATTGATCTAATTTGTAGTCTGGCTATTGGATCAGTCTTTAAAGATTAAATAGAAATTAAAAACTCTTTCCATGCCCTATCAAGTCAGGATGAGAAATTGAATAATTTGGGATCAGGGATAAAATGATCACACCTTGTCAAACTGCCTTAAACCTGGATAAGGTAATGGTAAACATTCCCCTTGCAAATATGTGCTAGTCATTCCTGACTCTAGGGAGCAGTACTCATTTCCATTTCAAAGCCGAAGAGCTAGGGCTGTCCAAAGATGTCTCGGTGGTCATGTGGCTGGCATGACTAAACACTGAAGTTGCACGGAATGCTGTTACCATCCCACTAAAGGGGGTCCCTATTTTTCTACTTGCATTTTTTAATGAGCTTTTGAAATGCTAGGTTGGAAGAAGCTGGGACAAGTAACAGGAGCTCACTCCATTACACGGCACTAGGGATTCGAACCACCGAACTGCTGATCTTTCTGGTTGACAAGTTCAGCATCTTGGCCACTGAGCCACTGAGCATCTTGGATTTTAAAATGCATGATTGTCAAGACCTATGTGGTTTCTCAGATATCTCTTTCCAGGTCTCTGGAAAACCTTTTGCCTGTAGCAAATTAACCTCTCATAACAAAAACCAACAAAAAAAACAGCCGTCTGTTGGCCAATGCAAGGAGGGCTCCCATTTTGCAAATTAACTTGTCCCTACATGATTTGTAGTTATTTGTAGCTTAGTACCAAGATCAACAAACTTAAATTACTTTACAGTAATTATGCTATAAATTTAGTTTCTTTGAGCCAAGTTATGCTTCTCTTATTTCTCTCTGTGTAATAAAAAAACAAAGGACTAAGAACCAGCTCTTTTATATAATTTGCCATCTTATAGGAATTACCACAAAGTGTGTGTGTATGTGGGGGGGAGCATTTATCATTCTGTTTCTAGATGAAAAAAATAAAGAAGGTATCCAGGATCTGTTGCAAGAAATGTCCTTCTGAGTTCAGTTCCAACTGGGGAAAAAGACACTGGAAACATGGAGATTCCTTGGATAGATGGTTTAATGGTGGACAGGATCACATGGCTTGAGCTCCTGAGCAGAAAGGGGAAGAGATGCTAAGAGTGCCCTGGTTTTATGCCCTCTCAGGGCCCCACCCCAGAGCTTCCCATTCCTGTGTAAGAAATGCATTCTGATTGGTTGTCAGAATCCCACGGGGTGTGGGGGGGGGGTCATAGCTGTCCTGAGACCCAAGCTTGTTTGCCTTGCTGGCTGATGCAATTTTCCAAGGTGCCTTGTGGTGAGTTTCTGTTTGCTAGATGGGTCTGCGTGAAGGAAGTAGATCTTTATTATGTAGAATAGATTGGCTCAGGCCTTAATGGCCCATTGAGAAAGGTGAGGGTGAATGAATTCCTGCCTCCTTTTAGGGGAAAATATTCTGCCCTTTTAATATTTCCTAAAATATTTCATTTTCTAGTAGACGGGTGGGTTTTAACTTCCTACAAATCAACCTCAACATTCCCCTGATAAAAAAAAAATCAGAACATAAAACTGGTTGCAAATAGTTTGATTGCTTGCTTGCTTTCTGAAAAATGTACGAGACTTATCTAAAATGGTATTGGTTCTCCTGCTTGAGCAGAGGGCTGGACTAGAAGATTTTTTTCACAATTGAATTTCATTTTATTAGATAGTGCCCAATGTTCAAGTTTGTCTAGATACAGAAGGATCTAGACAAACTTGAACATTGGGCACTATCTAATAAAATGAAATTCAATTGTGAAAAAAGTAAGGTCCTACATATAGGCAAGAAAAACCAAATGCACAAGTACAGTATAGATGGTACCTTGCTCATTAGTAGCAACTGTGAGAGGGATCTTGGAATCCTAGTGGACAACCATTTAAATATGAGCCAGCAGTGTGCAGCAGCTGCCAAAAAAGCCAACACAGTTCTAGGCTGCATAAACAGAGGGATAGAATCTAGATCATGTGAATTGTTAATGCCACTGTATGGTGCCTTGGTAAGGCCACACTTGGAATACTGCATACAGTTTTGGTCGCCACGATGTAGAAAAGACGTGGAGACTCTGGAAAGAGTGCAGAGAAGGGCAACCAAGATGATTAGGGGACTGGAGACTAAGACATATGAAGAACGGCTGCAGGAGCTGGGTATGTCTAGCTTGATGAAGAGAAGGACCAGGGGAGACATGATAGCAGTGTTCCGATATCTCAGAGGGTGCCACAAAGAAGAGGGAATCAAACTATTCTCCAAGGCACCTGGGGGCAGGACAAGAAGCAACGGGTGGAAACTAATCAAGGAGAGAAGCAACTTAGAACTAAGGAGAAATTTCCTGACAGTAAGAACAATTAACCTCTGGAACAGCTTGCCTCCAGAAGTTGTGAATGCCCCAACCCTGGAAGTCTTTAAAAAGATGTTAGATAGCCATTTGTCTGAAATGGTATAAGGTTCCTGCCCACGCAGGGGGTTGGACTAGAAGACCTACAAGGTCCCTTCCAACTCTGCTATTGTATTGTATTTCCCTTCCAGCTCATTCTATTCTGTTCTATTTAAAAAGTAAATTAAATATCTTTAAATAAATTTTTTTTGCTGCACTCTTTAGAGTCCAACGTGACTTCCGGTTGTCAATCTTTTCCCTTACTCCTTTATGCATTTCCTCTAGGCAATCCATGTTCAACACTTGGTCTTTGAATTGCCTTCCATGTTCACAGTGTAGCCTGAATCTGCATATGTTCTCAGCTTAAAGGTCACCTGGTTTATACCCAGTTGCAACTCATTGCCTTCAGAAAACGGACAAGATTCATCAAGAAAACCTGCCCTTGTGTTTTATCCTGGTTCTGAAATGACACATTACCTCCAGAAATTCAGCCTTGGAAATCATAGGACACAGTAGTCTTGGTCAGGGGTCAGCAACCTTAAACACTCAAAGAGCCCCAAAGGTCTTAACCAGAAGACCCCTGTTCAATTCCGGAGCCGACCAGAAGTCCAGTCCCCCCACCAATTCTGGAAAACTGGTAGCGGAAATATTGAGTAGTTCGGAGAACCAGTAAATACCACCTCTGACTGGCCCCATCTATTCTCTGCCTCCTGAGTCCCAGCTGATGGGGAGGAAATGGGGATTTTGCAGTAACCTTCCCCTGGAGTGAGGAGGGAATGGGGATATTAAAGTTTCCTTTCTCTGCCGTGCCAACCAAGCCATGTCACACCCACCAAGCCACGCCCACAGAACCAGTAGTAAAATTGTTTGAATCCCACCACTGAGTAAGTACACACTTGGAAAACTACGTCCAGTTTTGGTTGACACAGTATAAAAAAGCCGTTGAGACTCTGAAAAGAATGCTGTTGATTCTGAAGATTGCATATGTGTAGCCATATTTTATTTTAGCCTTTGTCTACTTCTCCTTAGTTTTTTAGGTTTGCAAGTAAAGGAACTTAATGATATTTCAGGCTCTCCACTCTCTAACTGTTGAAAGGGATAAAGTTGGATAAAGTTGAGCACAGTCACTCAAGCACTCGTGACATCCCGCCTAGACTACTGTAATGCTCTCTACATGGGGCTTCCCTTGAGGTGCACCCAAAGACTACAGCTAGTTCAGAATATGGCCACGCGGGGGATTTTGGGAGCCTCACGGCATTCCCACGTAACACCGTTCCTGCGCAAGCTGCACTGGCTGCCTGTGGCCTTTCAGGTGCGCTTCAAGGTGTTGATAACCATCTTTAAAACGCTCCATGGTACGGGGCCTAGTTGTCTGCAGGACCGTATCCTACCTCATGCATCCCTTCGTCCGATTCGCTCCCATAGAGAGGGACTTCTCCGGGTGCCGTCCACCGGGCAATGCCAGCTGGCGACGCCCAGGGGAAGGGCCTTCTCTGTGGCGGGTCCAACCCTCTGGAACGACCTACCCCCCCCGAACCTAGGACTATCACAGACCTCCGCTCCTTCCGCCAACATTTGAAGACTCATCTCTTCCATCTTGCCGGCCTGGCCTAATCCTCACAACCATGTTTGTAGACTGAATTTTAAATTGCTTTAATTGGATTTTAAATGGGTTAATAGTATTAGGGAATTTTTAGCACAGGGCATCTCGTATTTAATTGGATTCTAGCCTTAAATTATATTTATTATTGCTATGTTTTGTATTTCCTGTTTTTATTTCCTGTGCACCGCCCTGAGTCTCTCTGGGGAGATAGGCGCGGTTATATAAATGTAATAAAATAAATAAATAAAATAAATAAATAAAATAGATTCAGGTCTGTATTAGTTTAGACTTCTTTCTCTGCTTCTAAATGGGGTATCTGATTGTGGCTGCACCTAAATAATACCCATGGAGCCAGTAGGAATTATTTTGAATTTCTGAGGAAATTTAGAATGAAAGAATGCAGGCAAAATACCTGCTCTGTCATAGGATAATTTAAAGGGCTTCTCCAGCTATTGTTCTGACCTGCACTTAAGAGCAATTTTGGACATCCTCCATGAAGCAACTGGTCCCAGCTGGTAAGGATTCTCCCTTTCAGAGATCTCCAAATAAATCAAAACCAAAGCTTTGGAATAATTATTTTGCTTGGTTCTAAATTTATGTTTGCGTTGAGTCTAATAAGGTTGTAATGGCATCCCCCAGACATTGGGACTGAGGAAATATCCATTCTTCAAGCCTGAATTATATCTACCTGACTAATTCTGTCATTGTATGAAACTGTTCTGGCGCCTTTGTCTATTATCTCCGTAACTATGGTGCATCAAAATATACACACCCCGGCAAATTCTGCGTTAAGAAAACCTTCCTAATTTGCAATGTAAATGTGCTTATTTTCCACTAGCCGTTCCCAGCCACACGTTCCTGTGGCCCAGTCTGGTTAAATGGCCAACCAATCTACACCTACACACACAAACACATACACACAACCACCGTATAACCCCCAACCTACCTACCTACTCTATTTCTCCCTCTCTCCCTCTACCTACCTACCTACCTACCTACCTACCTACCTACCTACCTACCTACCTACCTACCTACTCTATTTCTCCCTCTCTCTCTATCCACCTACCTACCTACCTACCGTATTTCTCCCTCTCTCTATCCCTCTACCTACCTACCTACCTACTCTATTTCTCCCTCTCTCTCTATCCACCTACCTACCTATCTACCTACCTACCTACTCTATTTATCCCTCTCTCTCTATCCACCTACCTATCTACCTACCTATCTACTCTATTTCTCCCTCTCTCTTTATCCACCTACCTACCTATCTACCTACCTACTGTATTTCTCCCTCTGTCATGTCTGTCTCTAATGATAACCAAGAAAGAAACAAATCCAATCTGCTGCCTTTCCCTCTAATGCCAGGGTAACGACCCTTACCTTGCTCTCTTCATTTGGGAGGTTGGGTTCAAACTGCCTCATTTATTTATTTATTTATTTTATTAAATTTATACCCCGCCCTTCTCCTTGTTAGGACCCAGGGCGGCGCACAGGGATGTTAAAATACATACAAAATATATAAAATATATGAAATTTAAAATACTTATTCTAATAAATAAACCCTGCGCTAAAAACCGAATTAAAATCCCAAGTTTAAAAACTATCTAATAGTCAGTATGGAGGTTACGCTAGGCCGGCTAGATGAAAAAGGTGTGTCTTCAAAAAATTCCAAACTTGGACCAGGAAGAATCCCAGGCCTTTTGGGTCCGTCTCCCCCGTATTTCACCCCAAAAAGGGGACTTTTGCCATCCGGCATCTGCGGGGCGCCCCGTCCCCCCTTGGAATGGCTTTCACCTCTGCTGCTGCTGCTGCTGGCTGGGCCCCATCATCTTGATTAGCTCTGCCATCTGCCCCTAGGGCCCCCCCCCTCTCGTCCTCCGAAGGCCTCACCTCAGTTTCATGGAGTTCATCTTCTCTTTCGGATCTGCCCTCTCTGAAACGTCGTTTTTCCCACGCTTCCTGGAAAAGCCTCATGGTCTGGTTCATCAGGAGGTTTTCTTCTTTGGCTTCTTGCCAAGCAGCTGGTGGTCACCTACGTCTGCTGGTTGTAACTCCAGGAGGAATTTCTTCAGGTTCGCACTTTTGCCCAACCCCCATCGACCACCGGGGATGGACCGATCTTTTTTCCAAATTTAATTCCGCCAAACATTCCATTTCTGGGATCCATGACAATCCGGCAGCCCCCAAGTCCTCCTCCTGATCGCTGCAGTGGTTAGACATCTCATTGAAGTTTTACTTATATTGCACTCCCTTCTGAAGGTGTTAGCTCAGAGATGAGTGCAAAGTGAGACCTTGCTTAATGTCATGTCTGCCTCTAACGATAACCAAGAAAGAAACCACTTAACTCCATTTGAAAGAATTAAGAGTACTTTTACTGGTTATGAAACAATAGCAGCGAGGTAAAGCAAGGTCTGAGACCCAAGCGTGCAAAATCATACATATCAATATGCGTCCAGCCCCCTCCTTCCCCATAACCCCCACCCCATTGTCCAATGCGCAATCCCCTTCGATGTCATGTGGGTTGCATCTCCAGGAGCATCATCAGGATGGCATGCAAGACCGTTGGCCTTGAACACCACATGGCCCCAGCCAGTGGTATGTGAAGTAGATGGTGAGAACATATTTCCTTCTCCAAATCGCCTTCCTGCACCATACAGTCCCATTCCCAAATACCAAAGCCCCTCCCTCCCCGTTTCAATGGCAGCCGAAGCAAGCAGTAAAGCGGAGGCTGACACCCTCTCTCCACGAAGCCAATTTACCCCCAAAATTACAGCATTATCGGCAATGGCAGTTACAATAAAGTTGATGGTCTCAGTATGGCCTGTGCCTATAGAAACATGAATTGGTTCGGTGATAAAAGATGCTGGGGTTCCCCCAGCTACAGAACCATCCATTTGGCAAAAGGCTATGGGAGTTTTCAGGGTCTTAAGGTGGAAACCCATAGAAGACACGATGTCTTGGCTTATGAGACATTTTGAGCACCCAGAGTCAATGAGAGCCTGCACATCGCATGTACGGCCAGTAGATGGAGCTAAAAGCTTTAAATTAATATAAAGGGGCCCGGAGCGATGACTCACCAGATTGTCGTCAGAAGAGTCTGAAGACGCCTCCCAATCATCAGGGCCAGCGGTGGGCTGGTCAGCAGAGAGGTTGCTGGGCTCCACCCCACTCATAGCTGGTTTGGTGCGCGCGATTGGCGTCTTAGGATGTTTCCGGTCCGAGGAAGAAAGAGGGCGTGGAGGTGGTCTTGATCGGCATTTGTCTGCCCAGTGCCCCTCCTTTCCACAGCGATAACAGCTGCCTGAGCGAGGCTGGGTTGTTCTCCCCTCCCCCCTTTGCATGCGTACATCTTTCGCAGGGGGGTGAGATTTGGGGCTATCTTCCTGTTGTTTCTTCTCCACACGGACTGGATCTTGTAAGTGGGCTTGATCCAACTCTACATCTGAAGCTAGATCTATCCATTCATTCAAAGTTTCGGGGCGAAATCTGTTCACACATGTTTGGTAAAACTGACAGTCTCGCTAGTTCCTGCTTCGCTGTCATGGAAACGGGGAGGGTGGGGGGCGTTGGGATGAGTGTGTTCTGCTGGTGGACAATGTTGATGGTTCGTGTTATCTCTTGGTTAACGGACCTGCATTCCAGGATGGTGAAGACCTGCCCACCTGATGTTGGAGATGGAAGCATATTGGACAGTGCAAAGGGGGGGCTTGGGGATTGGGATGGGCTTAAGCTTAATACTTTCTGTTCGCGCCTAAACTATTCATTCTCAGCTTTACTTGGTCTGTACACTTTTGTTACTTAGTAAAAGGAGCCTTATTCATTTCAAAACAATGTCTAAGTGTGATCTTTCCTAAGCCAACTAAGAAGCAGGCCTGACATTAAGCTGAGAATCACAAAAAACCCTGACCTGATGTCGGAACCTTCACAAGAGGAGCCTCCGTTGGTGGAGGTCCTGCCTGAACCTATTTTGGGAGCTGAAGCATCGCATCCTCCTGTTCAATCTGAAGAGACCAGGTCAGTGATGGACTGCTTGGCTGGCCTAGATCTAAATCTGCCAGCTGAAGAATCAGTCAAACCAAAACGTTGGTCCGAAGGGGTAGGAATGAGTGGGGTAAACGTCTCCAGGCGTCGACTTTCCCCAAAGAAGGTCATTCCGGAGCTCTTAAGAGAAGAAAGGGAATTAAAAGAAATGGCTCAGGATTTACTCCGCCAGGCAGATGAGAAAAGAATGGCCCTGGAAAAAATCTGGGGGAGGGAGGTGGATCGCAAACAGCCAAAAAGTTCACTGGCAGCTCCTGCCAGGCGAAGCAGGGCTTCAACACCATCCCCCCCTCCTCAGGCTGGCAGGGAATTGCGGAGAGAGGCAGCTTCTGCCAGGCAAAGCAGGAGTTCAACGCCCTCCCCTCCCCCTCAGGCCGGAAGAGAAGCCAATCCCATTAACCCCCGCCGACTTGCAAAACTGCCTCCTTTGGGTGTAAAATACGACGGAAGTGCCGACAAACTGGCGTTTTTTCTAATTCACGTCGATAATTTCATGCAGTTTTACGCAGCTGACTTAGACGATGAAATCAAAATCAGAATTGTTTCTATGACCTTAGAAGATCAAGCTTCTAAGTGGCTGGTTTCATTGCATAATTGCCGCTCACCTGCGCTGCGCGATTTCGATCGTTTCATGAATGCTCTTAGAAGGCGTTTTGAAGACCCCCGTGTTGAGAGGAAAGCAAAGATGAAACTAAAAACCTTACAGCAGGGGGGCATGTCTGTTCAGGCTTACACGCAAATTTTCCAGGAATTATCAGTGTTTATGATTGGTTATAGTGAACAGGCCCTAATGGACATTTATGTTGAAGGGCTGAATAAAGACATTTACCAAACATGTGTGAACAGATTTCGCCCCGAAACTTTGAATGAATGGATAGATCTAGCTTCAGATGTAGAGTTGGATCAAGCCCACTTACAAGATCCAGTCCGGGTGGAGAAAAAACAACAGGAAGATAGCCCCAAATCTCACCCCCCTGCGAAAGATGTACGCATGCAAAGGGGGGAGGGGAGAACAACCCAGCCTCGCTCAGGCAGCTGTTATCGCTGTGGAAAGGAGGGGCACTGGGCAGACAAATGCCGATCAAGACCACCTCCACGCCCTCTTTCTTCCTCGGACCGGAAACATCCTAAGACGCCAATCGCGTGCACCAAACCAGCTATGAGTGGGGTGGAGCCCAGCAACCTCTCTGCTGACCAGCCCACCGCTGGCCCTGATGATTGGGAGGCGTCTTCAGACTCTTCTGACGACAATCTGGTGAGTCATCGCTCCGGGCCCCTTTATATTAATTTAAAGCTTTTAGCTCCATCTACTGGCCGTACATGCGATGTGCAGGCTCTCATTGACTCTGGGTGCTCAAAATGTCTCATAAGCCAAGACATCGTGTCTTCTATGGGTTTCCACCTTAAGACCCTGAAAACTCCCATAGCCTTTTGCCAAATGGATGGTTCTGTAGCTGGGGGAACCCCAGCATCTTTTATCACCGAACCAATTCATGTTTCTATAGGCACAGGCCATACTGAGACCATCAACTTTATTGTAACTGCCATTGCCAATAATGCTGTAATTTTGGGGGTAAATTGGCTTCGTAAATGGAATCCTCTGATAAACTGGAAGGAAGGTTGGGTGCGCATACCTTTATCTCTCCCGGAACATACCTCTCTTCCGTCAGAGAATAATCAACCCCCACAAAATCACCCACCTCCCCTTATTGAATCTGCTGCGCCTTTATTGGATTTCCCATCACCTGAAGTCATACCAGGCGAAGAGAAAATTCCCAGGGAATATTGGGACCTAAAGGATGCTTTCAGTGAAAGATCTTGTGATTCCCTCCCTCCTCATAGAGCTACTGACTGTTCAATTGATTTCCTCCCTGGGGTTCAATTGCCCAAACCTCGCATGTACTCCATGACCCCACGGGAGATGGAGGAATTACGTAAATTCATCGATAAAAATCTTCAACGGGGTTTCATTGAACCAGCTAAACCGCGTGTAGCTGCACCAGTTATGTTTAGGGGAAAAAAAAGATGGTACTCTAAGATTAATACAGGACTACTCCTATCTCAACACCATTTGTGAACACAATATCTACCCCCTTCCGCTCATGAAGGACATGCTGGCTCACCTGGCTACCGGTAAGATTTTTACGAAATTGGACTTACGTGAAGCCTATTACAGGGTCAGAATCAAGGAGGGGGACGAATGGAAAACAGCATTTAACTGTCCGCTAGGATGTTTTCAATTTAAAGTCCTCCCGTTCGGTCTTCAAGGTGCCCCTTCTGTATTCATGCAACTGATAAATGAGGTTCTCCACGAGCACCTTTACAAGGGAGTAATTGTTTACATTGATGACATAATGGTTTACTCACAAACTCACGACGAGCACGTTAAACTGGTACGCTCCGTGCTAAACAAACTGCGTTCCGCAGAACTTTATGCCAAGCTCTCTAAGTGTGAGTTTCACCAAGAACAAATTGACTATTTGGGCTACCGTATCTCTTCTGAGGGAGTTGAAATGGATCCTGCTAAAGTCAAGGCAGTAACGGAGTGGGCCCCTCCACGTACCCGTAAACAACTACAGAGTTTTTTGGGATTTGCAAATTTTTACCGCCAATTTATTCCATCATTCGCTGATATTGCCTTACCCATTACAAACCTTCTAAAAACAAAAGGAGAAGGAAAGCCTCGTCCAGGGTCCCCACTTAATTGGACAATGGAATGTCAAGCCGCTTTCGAGAAGCTTAAACGTTTGTTTGCGGCTGAACCTATTCTTAAACACCCCGATGTAAATTCCCCGTTTGTAATTCAGGCGGATGCCAGTGATGTCGCTGTGGGAGCGGTCTTATTACAACTCAATCAACATGGCCAATTGCAACCCTGTGCCTACACCTCTCGGAAACTCACTACGTCCGAACGTGGTTGGGCGATTTGGGAGAAAGAGGCTTTTGCTGTTCGGTGGGCTCTCATGACTTGGCGTCATTTCCTTGAAGGTGCACCCCATCCCTTCGAAGTTTGGACGGATCATAAAAATTTGGAAGCTCTTACCTCCTCTCGGAAATTGTCCCCAAGGCAACTTCGTTGGGCTCACTATTTCCATCGTTTCAATTTCCACCTTAAATATATTCCAGGAGGCAAAAATTTCATGGCTGATGCGCTTTCCAGGTTGCCACAGTATGATGTTTCCAAACTTACTATAGTACAACCCATCATGCCCCTCACTTTGCCCGCTTCTCCAGTATCTGCTAAGGACCATGCAACTGTCCAAACTACTCCACCCACTGACCTGATTGCTCGCATTAAGGACAAACTACTTACTGATGATTGGTATTCAGCACATTCTGGTGATTGCACTACCAGAGACGATCTTCCCTGGATTGGCTCGAAGATCTATGTTCCTGCTACATTATGTCCTTTTGTCTTGCAACGTGCACACGACTCACGTTTAGCTGGTCATTTCGGCTTCGTTAAAACTGTGCACCTTGTTAAACGACAGTTCTGGTGGCCCTCCTTGAAAAAAGATGTTGAATCGTATATTGCCAGTTGCCCCGTATGTGCGGCTTCCAAACGTGCGCCGGGTAAGCCACAAGGTCTTCTCCAGTCTGTAGCTACGCCGGAGAGACCTTGGAAGGAAATTTCGATGGACTTTATAGTTGATCTTCCGCCCAGTCAGGGCTATACCGTTATCTGGGTAGTTACCGATCTTTTTTCTAAACAAGTTCATTTTGTCCCTTGTACTAAAATTCCTTCTTCCAAAACTCTGGCTCGACTATTCGTTTCTCATATCTATCGTTTTCATGGCGTCCCGCAACGCATCATCTCCGATAGGGGGACCCAGTTTACTTCCCTTTTTTGGAAAGAGTTTTTGCAACTGATTGGCTCCGCCCAGAGCTTAAGCTCCGCCTACCACCCTCAGACGAATGGATCTTGTGAAAGGGTTAATTCCGTTCTGGAACAGTACTTGCGTTGCTTTATTAATTTTCAACAGGATGATTGGGCTGATCTTCTCATACATGCCGAAGTGGCATATAATAACTCTGTTCACTCCAGTACAAATATGACTCCCTTTAAAATCATCTACGGGCAGGACTTTGTACCCATCCCCGAACTGCCTCATGACTCGCCGACAGTTCCCTCATTAACTGAATGGACCTCAAGACTGTCTTCTGTTTGGCCAGTTCTCCGAAAAACTTTGAACGATGCCCATGATTCCCACAAATTGTACGCTGACAGGAAACGGGCGGTCCCTCCCTCCTACAAAGTCGGCGATCTAGTTTATGTCTCTACCAAAAATTTAGATAGCCCCCAGAAGTGCAAGAAGTTGGGTCCCAAATTTGTTGGTCCTTTCAAAATAACCAAGATTATCAGCTCTGTGTCGGTCCGTTTGGATCTCCCAAAGACCTACCGGCGACTATACCCTGTATTCCATGTTCACTTGCTGAAACCTGCTCGTACCTCCCATCTCCGCAAACAGTTGCCTGATACACCTGCACCTACCATGGTGGATGGTCACCAACATTATGAGGTCCGCGATATTTTGGACTCCAGAATCCGCAGAAATAAAACTCAGTTCCTGGTCATGTGGAAAGATTTTCCCCCTTCTCACAACGAATGGGTGGATAAAGAGCATCTCAAAGCTCCTAAACTGGTACGCCAGTTTTATGCCAAATATCCACACAAACCTTGATTTTTTTTTCCCCTTCTCCTTTCTGTTGTTTGTCTGTCCTTCCTTGTCTTTCAGGTGTAGCCTATCGTGTTCCGATTGCTGCCCCGGATTTCCCGCTGTTCCTGGAGGAGGTCCGGATGTCAGTCTCGCTAGTTCCTGCTTCGCTGTCATGGAAACGGGGAGGGTGGGGGGCGTTGGGATGAGTGTGTTCTGCTGGTGGACAATGTTGATGGTTCGTGTTATCTCTTGGTTAACGGACCTGCATTCCAGGATGGTGAAGACCTGCCCACCTGATGTTGGAGATGGAAGCATATTGGACAGTGCAAAGGGGGGGCTTGGGGATTGGGATGGGCTTAAGCTTAATACTTTCTGTTCGCGCCTAAACTATTCATTCTCAGCTTTACTTGGTCTGTACACTTTTGTTACTTAGTAAAAGGAGCCTTATTCATTTCAAAACAATGTCTAAGTGTGATCTTTCCTAAGCCAACTAAGAAGCAGGCCTGACATCCTACCTACCTACCTACCTACCTACCTACCTACCTACCTACCTACCTACTGTATTTCTCCCTCGCCCTCTCTATCCCTCTACCTAACTACCTACCTACTTAATGTCTCTCTCCCTCTCTCTATCCCTCTATCTACCTACCTACTGCATTTCTCCCTCCCTCTGTCTATCCCTATAGCTGCCTACCTACCCACCTACTGTATTTCTCCTTAAATCTTATGAACAGAGTATTTTATGTCATAAAGGATGACATAATACCTGTGGCCCACTGCTCTCTGTATCCATTTGCCTACCTTTTTTACAATTTTTTACATTTCCGTTGCGTGTACCTGGCACAGGTGTGACATCTACACAATCTAGATATATATCATCGGTGCCGTATTTAAAAGGAACATTGTGAAAATTTGGAAGCGATCGGTGCAGTACTTTCGTAGATTAGCGGTTTTGAACAAACTCTTGTTACATTTTTATTTATATAGATAAGTGAACTGCGCATTTAGGAATGCTTAAAAATGCATGTTATTACTGCAATGAAATCTACCCAATTCCTGCAAGATTTTCTTCCTGATGAAAGAACCAACTATTTTTCTGTTTCATTCTCCTGGTGTTTGAAGTAGCTCCATCCTGTTCCATCTTATATGACAGAGTGATATATCTAGAAATACTTTGGTCAGTGTGAACACATTTCATTGGTAGACAAATTATTTGAATTCCTTAGTGCCTTAAAAGTGAGTCGGCTATTCAAGCATATATTGATTGCCTTTCGATCTTTCAAAAAGATAAAAGAGAAGTCTATGGAGAACAAAGCTTTTGTTCATAGAGTAACTCTACATATTCCTCTTCTAACGAAATTGTGTATTTCGGCCTTTATAATAGCTGAAATACTTAAGAAAGTGACAAAGTAGTGAAATGTTAGAGGGACGCGGTGGCTCAGCAACTGAGATGCTGAGCTTGTTGATCAGAAAGGTCTTGCAGTATCCTTTCCCTGGAGTAGGGAGGGAATGGGGATTTTGCAGTATCCTTCCGGCGTCACGATATAGCCAGTTGGTACCATCTCTGGCTATTGGGGGCGAGGCATTGGCCCCTGCAAAGAGAGCTCGCAACTTGGGTGTCCTCCTGGATTCTCGGCTGTCTCTAGAAGATCACATGACGGCCGTGGCCAGGGGGGCTTTTTATCAGGTCCGCCTGATACGCCAGTTGCGCCCCTTTCTGGATCGTGACGCTTTACGCACGGTCACTCAAGCCCTCGTGATCTCCCGCCTGGGCTATTGTAATGCTCTTTACATGGGGCTTCCCTTGAGGTGCACCCGGAGGCTCCAGCTAGTTCAGAATGTGGCTGCGCGGGGGATTCTGGGAGCGTCTAGATGCTCCCACGTGACACCTCTCCTGCGCGAGCTGCACTGCCTGTCTGTGGCATTCCGGGTGCGCTTCAAGGTATTAGTAACCACCTTTAAAGTGCTCCATGGCAAAGGACCTGGCTACCTGCAAGACCGCCTCCTGCTACCAAATGCCTCCCACCGTCCAGTTCGCTCCCACAGAGAGGGCCTCCTCAGGGTGCCATTGGCCAGGCAATGTCGATTGGCGACCCCCAGGGGGAGAGCCTTCTCTGTGGCAGCTCCTGCCCTCTGGAATGACCTACCCCCTGACCTTCGTACGATCACAGACCTGCACCTTTTCCATTGGGCTTTGAAGACCCATCTGTTTCGAGCAGCCAGCCTGGCATAGTTTCTAAACTGGCATACTTTTAAATGCTTTAGTTTTATATGGTTTTAGTAGGGATTTTAACAGGTTTTAGACAGGCTATTCATTATTTAATGTATTTTTAATAGGTTTTTAATTGCTTTCTATGTTTTTATTCGTGATTTTACTGATACCTGTACACTGCCCTGAGTCCCTGAAGGGAGAAGGACGATATAGAAATTTAAATATTAAATTAAATTTATTTTAATTTAATCAATGGAATGGCTTGCCTGCTGGAGTTGTGGTGCTCCATTGCTGAAGGTTTTTTAAAACTATGATTGAACAATGTTTAGGATGGCATACGGTGGGCAGGGGGGATGGATTAGAAGACCTCTAAGGTCCCTTCCAGCCCTAGGATTCTATGATTCACCCCCTAAGGTTTCATATTCCATGTAGCAGTTTAAACAAGGAAAAGCAGCGTATATGCAAAGTTATGGAAGCCCACGATTTGCCAGCAGATAAAGTCTAATCTTTGGCATTCCAAGGTGGGCCATACTTTTATTCAATGCATGAATTGACTCAGTAAAAGGACATTGGATACAATGCCTGAAACAGCTTTGAGGAACCTGGACGCAGTCACTTGTTGAGATGAGCAGCTGTAGAAATCAAATAAAAACCATTTATATTTTCAACACAAAAGAGAAAAGTACTTCTCACATACACATAGCCATACTTAACTAGTTCATTTATAAAAATGGGCACTATATTTGCACATGTTAACTGCAGTTTTTTGTTTTTTTTTATGGTTATACTAGCCGTTCCCGGCAACCCATTGTTGTGGCCCAGTCTGGTTAAATAGACAACCAATTTTTGTGTAGATCTACACCAGCACACACAAACACGTACACACAACCACCGTATAACCCCCAACCTACCGACTGTATTTCTCCCTCTCTCCCTAGCTACCTACCTACCTACCTACCTACCTACCTACCTACCTACCTACTGCATTTCTCCCTCCCTCTCTCTATCCCTATAGCTGCCTACCTACCTACCTACTGTATTTCTCCTTGAATCTTATGGACAGAGTATTTTATGTCATAAAGGATGACATAATACCTGTGGCTCACTTCTCTCTCTGTATCCATCTACCTACCTTTTTTGCAATTTTTTACATTTCCATTGCGTGTACCTGGCACAGGTGTGACATCTACACAATCTATATATATATCATTGGTGCTGTACTCAAAAGGAACGTTGTGTGAAAATTTGGAAGCGATCGGTGCAGTGCTTTCGGAGATATTTATATAGATGAAGTCAATTAATTTAGGCGGAAGATTAATCTAGGACGGTCTTTCATATTTGGTTGCAAATTGTGGATGACCACTAGATGGTGGCAAAGAATCATTTAAAAAAATCTAAATCCTTGCTAACCATTTCAGGATTTTCATCGTAGTCCCCCTTAATTTAGTGATTCAATTAAGCATATTAAGTGAAAACAATGTGCTATAAAGCACTATGTATTATTTTATTGACCTTCTCCTACAGATGCTTTAATTTTAAGGAATAAACCCACTGAATCATGTAAGATTTTTCAAGCAGGGTTTTCAAGCATTACAAGGTTCTGTCATTTACTAACAAATAGTCTAGAGCAGATAACAGGACATAAAAATGACATTGATGATCTTGGATGAGGACAAAAACCGTGCATCAGAAATGGCTAGAGGACCCTGGACAGCATTTTGGGGAAGATAAGAAGCCAAGGCAGTTCTGGGCTGCATAAATAGAGGGATAGAATCAAGCTCATGTGAAATGTTAGTACCACTTTATAATGCCTTGGTAAGGCCACACTTGGAATTCAGCATCCAGTTTTGGTTGCCACAATGTAAAAAGGATGTGGAGACTCTAGAAAGAGTGCAGAGAAGAGCAACAAAGATGATTAGGGGACTGGAGACTAAAACATATGAAGAACGGTTGCAGGAACTGGGTAGGTCTAGTTTAATGAAAAGAAGGACCAGGGGAGACAGGATAGCAGTGTTCCAATATCTCAGGGGTTGCCACAAAGAAGAGGGAGTCAAACTATTCTCCAAGGCACCTGAGGGCAGGACAAGAAGCAATGGGTGGACACTAATCAAGGAGAGAAGCAACTTAGAACTGAGGAGAAATTTCCTGACAGTGAGAACAATCAATCAGTGGAACAGAAGTTGCCTCCAGAAGTTGTGAATGCTCCAACATTGGGAGTTTTTAAGAAGATGTTGGATATCTATATGTCTGAAATGGTGTAGGGTTTCCTACCTAAGCAGGGGGTTGGACTAGAAGACCTCCAAGGTCCCTTCCAACTCTGTTATTCTATTCTGTTATATTCATAATGAATGGAAGTATGAGCAAAGACCAATCAATATAGTTGTCCTTGAGCCAGAGTCGGCCGTAATACAAAGCAAACTAGTTCTCCCTCTAAGGGGAGAACTCGAGGCCTGGATGTGGCCCACAGGATGCTTAGATGTGGCCTGCAGCCCCCTCCCCCCCCCCCGGAAATAGCAATGGACCGGCCCACGGTGCCTCTGCTAGTGAAAATGAAGGTCCATTTTTCCTGGCAGAAGGTTGTGGGAGGCCCTCCCAGCTGAAAATGGAGCTTGGGAGCCCGTTTTTGCTGGCAGAGCACTCAACACAAGTGACATCATGCTGGCCATGCCCACCCTAGACACACACACACACACACACACACACACACACACACACGCTGAAGTCCAACACAAAACTGATGCAGCTCTCAATGAAATCAAGTTTGACACCCCTGGTCTAAGGGAGAGGTGAAATTCAATTTTGTGTACTACTGGTTCTATGGGTGTGGCTCGGTGGGCATTGCAGGGGAAGGATACTGCAAAATCTCCATTCCCTCCCCATTCTGGGGCCTTGAAGAGACGGCATTTGCCAGTTCTACTCAAACTACTCAAAATTTCCACTCCCTGTTCTCCAAACTACCCAAAATTTCCACTACCGATTCTCTGAACTACTCAAAATTTCCACTACCGATTCTCCGAACTACTCAAAATTTCCACTACCCATTCTCCGAATTACTCAAAATTTCCACTACCGGTTCTCCGAACTACTCAAAATTTCCACTACCCATTCTCTGAACTACTCAAAATTTCCACTACCGGTTCTCTGAACTACTCAAAATTTCCACTACCGGTTCTCTGAACTGCTCAAAATTTCCACTACCGGTTCTCTGAACTGCTCAAAATTTCCACTACCCATTCTCTGAACTGCTCAAAATTTCCACTACCCATTCTCTGAACTGCTCAAAATTTCCACTACCGGTTCTCCGAACTACTCAAAGTTTCCACTATCGGTTCTTTGAACTACTCAAAGTTTCCACTACCGGTTCTCTGAACTACTCAAAGTTTCCACTACCGGTTCTCCAGGACCTGTCAGAACCTGCTGGATTTCACCCCTGGTCTAAGGTGATGAGTCTTCTGTGACCGCTAGATTTTGTTAAATAGAAAGCAAATGCTGTATAATCCTAGGCGGGCGGGGGGGGATCTGAATGTAATAACTGATGGACATTTCCCCCCTAAGTTTAAATGTAAAATAACTGAGGAAATGGCAGCAATTCCTGCTAAAGTTTTGCCAAGAATTTTGCTTTCAGGGAGAATGGAAAAGCGAGCCATTTCAGTTTCCATTTTCAACAGCGGTAGTACGTTTTTGGAAGAAGTAACGGATCTGCTAAGTCTGTTCCAACCCAACTAGGTTTGGTGATGTTTGCATCCCATTACTGATCAAGACCAAGAAAGCATTTTATCCATTTATGATGATGCATGCGCTAGCCTATCATCTTTTTAATCTTTCCAGTTTATTTGTTCTGCTGTAATTTTGCTGCTTCAATAGAATATACATATCAGCAAAACTTTTGATCTGGACTTTTTAGTTATAAATTTTAATTAGAGAATTTTAAAATGTTTTAGCACGGGGTAATTTAATTTAATTGGATTTTTATAATTGATCTATTTATGTACGTTGTGTTTCAATTTGCCTGTGCGCCGCCCTGGGTCCTTTTGTAGGAGAAGGGCGGGGTATAAATTTAATAAAATAAAATAAAAATAAATAAAACATCACTCGGATGCCCACCTATGAGAGACTGACACAATTTCATAAAAGTAAATAAGCTCTAAAAATAAAAATGGGATCTATCTTCACATTTGGTACCTTCATGCCAGGGGTGGGTTTCTGCAGGCTCGCACCTACTCGCGAGAACCGGTTGGTGAAATTTAGAGAACCGGTGAGAGGGGGTTCCACCGGCGTACCTGGAAGTAAATCTGGCCCACCACTGCCAGTGACCCAACGGGAAGGAAAGGAAAGGAAGGAAAAAAGGAAGGGGGAAAAGAAAGAATAAAGAAAGAAAGGAAGAAAGGAAGAAAGAAAGAAAGAAAGAATAAAGAAAGAAAGGAAGAAAGGAAGAAAGAAAGAAAGAAAGAAAGAAAGAAAGAAAGAAAGAATTTATCATCACAATTGAGTCCAAAATTTTGGTTGCTAAGCAAGAGCGTTGTTAAATGAGTTTCACCACATTTTAAAAGGTGGCCACTCCCACCCTGTCACATGACTGCCAAGCCACGCCCACAAAATAGGCCACACCTACAGAGTAGGTTCTAAAAAATTTGAAACCCACCCCTGCTTCATGCTAAACCTCAGAGGGTGGCTAAGATGCCAAGCTTGTCGATCAGAATGGTTGGCAGCTCAGCAGTTCGAATCCCTAGCACCATGTAACAGTGATGTGCCAGTGCCTGGAAGCCGTGCGGGCCTGGATGGGAAGTAACAGACTCAGACTCAACCTGTCCAAGACCGAGTGGCTGTGGTTCCCGGCATCCCGGTACAACCAGTTGACTCCATCACTGGCCATAGGGGACGATCACCTTACCCCTGTGGATGGGGCACGCAACTTGGGCGTCCTCCTGGATACCCGGCTGTCCATGGAAGATCAAGTGACAGCCGTGGCCAGGAGGGCATTCTACCAGGTTCGCCTGGTACGCCAGTTGCGTCCCCTATTGGATCGGGATGTCCTTTGCACAGTCACTCATGCCCTCGTGACATCCCGACTGGACTACTGCAATTCTCTCTACATGGGGCTCCCCTTGAGGTGCACCCGAAGACTTCAGCTTGTCCAGAATGCAGCCGCGCGAGCAATTATGGGAACCTCGAGGTTTACCCATGTAACACCGCTCTTGCGCGAGCTGCATTGGCTGCCTGTCATCTTTCGGGTGCGCTTCAAGATGTTAGTTATCATCTTTAAAGCGCTTCATGGCACGGGACCTAGCTATCTGCGGGATCGCATTCTGCCCCATACATCCCTGCGGCCAATTCGCTCCCACAGAGAGGGACTTCTCTGGGTGCCGTCCACTAGGCTATGCCAGCGGGCGACGCCCAGGGGAAGGGCCTTCTCTGTGGTGGGCCCAGCCCTCTGGAACGACCTTCCCCCCGAAATTAGAACAACTACGGACCTCCGCTCCTTCCGTCAAAAATTGAAAACACACTTTTTCTGCTTGGCCGGCCTAGGTTAGTCTTCCTTTTTTAACTGGGTTTTTTAGGGGGTGTATTTTAGTTTTAGTATAGTGGGTTTTAGCGCAGGGACAATTCATTTAATTTTTATATTAACTATTTATGTATTTTATATTTGCTTTTTAACTTCCCTGTGCACTGCTCCGAGTCCCCTTGGGGAGAGGAGGCAGTCTACAAATAAAATTATTATTATTATTATTATTATTATTATTATTATTATTATTATTATTATTATTATTATTATTATTATTATTATTATTATTATTATTATTATTATTATTATTATTATTAACAGAGGGAGCTCCCGTTACTTGTCCCAACCTACCAGTTTGAAAGCATGTAAAAATTCAAGTAGAAAAATAGGGACCACCTTTGGAAACAGCATTCCGGGCACCTTCAGCATTTAATCCTGCTGGCCACATGACCATGGAGACGTCTTTGGACAGCGCTGGCTCTGTGGTTTTGAAATGGAGATGAGTACTGCCCCCTAGAGTCAGGAAAGACTAGCACATATGTGCATAGAGAACCTTTATTTTTATCTTTTTTTATGCTAAATCTTAGCATGAAAAAGTGATGACCCAACTTAAAACATACAACAGCAGAGAACGTGCGGGCAACATTTGGGTTCCTTCCCTGAATCCTCGAGGAAGCTTGAAAAATCAAGGATGGGAAAGATTTCTACCATCTTTAGAAGAGCTAAAACATCCAGTTCAGCCCCTGTCTCTTAAGTTCAGGGTAAAAATTAGTGTAAAATATTCCAGACTATATGGATTATGTTGTTGTTGTTATTGTTGTTGTTGTTGGTTGTGAAGTCGTGTCCGACCCATCGCGACCCCATGGACAATGTTCCTCTAGGCCTTCCTGTCCTCTCCCATCCTCTGGAGTCCATTTAAGCTCACCCCGACTGCTTCAGTGACTCCATCCAGCTACCTCCTTTTCTGTTGTCCCATTCTTCTGCCCTCCATCATTCCCAGCATGAGGCTCTTCTCCAGGGAGTCCTTCTTCCTTGTCCTTAGGTGGCCAAAGTCTTTGAGTTTCCTCTTCAGGATCTGGCCTTCTAAAGAGCGGTCAGGGTGGATCCCCTCTAGGACTGACCAGTTGGATGGCTTTGCAATCTAAGGGACTCGCAGGAGTCTTCTCCAGCACGTTCTCCATATGGAATATGTTCAACATATTTGTGCAGATTCGTTTTTCTTGTATGTTTACATGTTGAAAAACAAAGTATTTCATCAAGAAAGAAGAGGCTATGAATTTTGCCACCCTCACCAATTCTGCCAGCTTCGCCATCCATTCTTACATTATAGGTATTTGTAAATTCTTCCACTATTGACCATATGCAAGTCTTGCCACCATTATCATATATAAAATCAAAGATCCATAAGGGGTCTCCATTTGTTTGTCCACTAAGCGTGAAAGAAAAGCCTCTGCTTTTCAACTGTACCTTCACTTTTAAAGTCCTCTGTATCAAAATACATACTTGACTTCAACCTTTAACAAAGGTAGATATTTTCGAATTTTGTTAAAGGTAAAGGTTCCCCTCACACATATGTACTAGTCATTTTCGACTCTAGGGGCCGCTGCTCACTTCTATTTCAAAGCCAAAGAGCCAGCACTGTCCTAAGACGTCTCCATGGTTATGTGGCCGGCATGACTAAACGCCAAAGGTACATGGAACGCTGGTACCTTCCCACCAAAGGTGGCTCCTATTTTTCTACTTAAATGTTTACATGATTTCAATCTGCTAAGTTGGCAGAAGCTGGGACAAGTAATGGGAGCTCATTCTGGTGCTAGGGATTCGAACCGCCAAACTGCCAACCTTTCTGATCGAACAAGCTCAGCGTCTTAGCCACTGAGCCACCACATTTAGCGCAGGGATATAGTTGTTTAATTTGATTTTATATATTTATGATGTATCTATGTTTGTACGCTTTTTAATCTCCTGTGCACCGCCCCGAGTCCCTTCGGGGAGAGGGAGCGGTCTACAAATTAAATTTGATTTGATTTGATTTGATCTAACATTGCTACATGTCTTCAAAAGATGAAAAAATGTTCCCTCAGTTTGATTACATGATGTTAACAACATCAACCAATTTCATTGTAATTTTATTTTATTTTATTACAATGACAATAAAGATTATTATTATTATTATTATTATTATTATTATTTGTACAGATCTCTATATCAAATTCAGTTTTAGACTTTTTAAATTCATAATTCTTATTCAACTTAAATTTTTCCATTAGCTGAGTAAAAGGAAACCAACAGCACTTACAACTTTCCAACTCTAGGTTTTCTCTTGGTTTTAATTGTCCTTGAGAAAAATTCAGCAAGTCAGTCTATGTTAATTATTTTTGTTTAACTATAATTTTCCTTCCAAATAGGCTTCTTGGGGTGACAACTATAAAGGGATTTTAGGAGACAATTTTATCATATGCCTGTTTCATATTCTCAATATGGCATATCTAATAAAAGGATTTTTAAAATCTACATTCGTGTTAACTGTTTTACCACAAATAGCCAAGCCACTCAAATCTTTAATCACATCCTTCTAATTCCAATAACCTCCTATTTCTTAAACTCACCCACTCTTTCATCCAAACTAAATAAGCTGCAAAATACAATTTTAAACATGACAGAATGTGCATATTAAATCTGAAGTGATGAATAAATCAGAAATGTTTATTTCTGGGATCAGCTAGATCTTTTTTCATTGTGGCAACACAACATTTGGATACTGGGCAAGTAATGAATAGTTTCATGCCTTCTAGAAGACGATTCGCATAGAAGTTGTCTAGCCTTTGTAGGAATTTACATATTAAAGACAGAATTTGTAGAATTAATAACCCTGTAAATTTTACAGTATAATAATACATGAGAAATGGATCCAATCTCTTTGTCATCATATGGACAAGTACACTCAGTTAATGGAGTTTTGGAGTGAGCAGCAAGGCAAATGATAGCATATTAATGTCTAGCTTTGAGAAGTACTATTCTTAACCCGAGGAAAGATGGATTCTGTAGATGTAGATTAAAAAAGTGCTTTTGTTTATCACCCCATTTCTGTCATTTTAGGGTCACCTAACATGGTTCGGGCAGACACTATTGCCGGTTTGCTCAGGGGTGCGCCATGCTGCATGCATGCGCAGTACAACTAAAATTGCTCTGCGCATGCACGGAAAAAAAACAAGATGGCAGCATCTATGGTGCCACTGTGAGAACTAGTTTTGGGGCATGGCAGGCCTGCGTCGCTGCTGGTTCCAGCGACCCAGGATGCCAAACTACTACCAGTTTGGCCAAACCAGTCCGAACCGGTAGGAACCCACCACTGTCACCTACTAACTTTGCCCTGGAACTCCGTGTCCTTGGTCCTTTGATTGTTCATCTTTTCCAGTATTACAGACTTTCTGAAGATATTTCTATTTCATTTCCATCTGCTTCTTTTGACAGGATATATATTCCTTCAAGGGGGATTGTTGTAACTCAGAGTTGAAATGAGGGGTTCTTGATGCTCTCTGAGCTCGGTTTTTTTCTTGATGTTTTATGTTTTAATATTATCAGTGCTAGGTGTGGATGATGTTACCTAGTTTGAGTAATGAAATGTCTGCAAGGAAACAACCAAGCTCAGAGAGCACCAAGGGCCCCTCATCTGTTCCTTCAGCATGGATACTGCTGCCTTTTCTCTAAATGGTCAAGAGTTTATTCAGAGTTTACTATTATTTATGTGGAAAATGGGGGAGGAAGCCATTGGAAGCCTTCAGAAGTAGCAAACCCCAGTGCATAAACAAACATTTGGACAATCTTGAGATGAAACATGATTTTCTTCTTTGGAGGTTCAAAGCAACTGTGTTCCAAATATGATTCATTCGTTATTAGAAGCTACTCAGAAGGTTAGCCGGTGGGAATAACAGAAGACACACACTTTTTTTTTTGCATCATCTTTTCCATCACCAAAAGGCCTGCTGTCAAAGCGCATAATATAGAGAGACTCATAGAGGTCCCCATGGAATCAGCATGCACACCGCATGTGACTGTAACCTTCCACATATCAAATAAAAGCACATGAGTAACATACAATGCTGTATGTCAAATCTCTTTTTCTTTTCACTGTGGTTAGCATACTTTAATGACTTTTTAAATATATATATATATATATATATATTAATGGTTATCTATTTTACTGATCGTTTTTATAATGATTGTTTTTATATTGTGGTTTTAGGTGATTGTTGTATACTGCCCAGAGTCACTTCTAAGGAGATGGGCAGCTATATACATTGGATAGATAAATAAGGACATTCATCACTACCAGTTTGGCTGATCCAGGCCGAACCAGGAAGATTTCACCCCTGATCTGTACAGTATAATCTGAAATGTAACACCACAAACCAGTGGTGGGTTCTTGGTCCCATTGCAACCGATACAGTGCAACGGGGCTGGGCGTCCACCAAATGCATGCATGCAGCATGCACACAGCGTGTGCATGCGTACTTACCACTCACGATGCTCCAGGCACCGAACGCTTCGTGCACAAAAGGCCCGATCAGCTCAAATACTGTTAAGAGGACAGCAGGCGGGTGGGCCCTCTGGAGCACTGTACTGGAATGGTACCTGGTGCTCCCAGCAGGCACCGGTACGCCCATACCGGGACGCACCAGTCGTATCCCACCACTGCCACAAACAGTGTATATCATCTGTACTGTTTGCTGTTTGCTGCAAGGAGGCAAATTGCTGGGAGGCAGATTTTCTCCCCCTTGTTTTCCTCCCCAAAAGCTAGGTATGCCTTGTACTTCAGAGCATCTTATACTCTGAAAAATATGGTATATTGCTACAGAATTTAAAAGGAGATACAACAGTGTAATCCAAAGGGAAATGACCATGGCAATGATCAAAAAGAAATAACAGTAATGCACAAAATAGGAAGCTTGAACATAACCAGCTTGGGAAATAAAACAGAATAAATTTTAGAAATAACAGAAAGAAAAGGGATCAAAATAATGGGACTAGCTGATGTAAAACATAAAGGCCTGAGGAAGTTCACAAAGGAGACTTGTTTACTTACTCAGAAGGGGACACAGCAAAGAATGGAGTCGGCTTCTTGGTACATCCAGTCATCGCAAAAAGCATGCTAGCTATCCACTACTCTTTGGACAGAATAATTGGAAATCAAAAGAGGAGAGCAAATTGAAATGTATGCATAATTATAAGCTCTATGCAATCATAACTAGACAGAAGTACAAAAAGACAAGTTCTTTGCTGAACTATCTGAACAGATAGAGAAAGTGGAAACTAAAAGTATGCTGTACGTAATGGGAGATTACAATGGTAGTGCCAACCCTGAAGCTGGCATGACCAAAGCATCTTGGAACTTTGGAGTTGCCACACTGGAGCTGAGGCATTGAGGGTGGGGGGAATGAGAGATAGCTGGTGGTTTGTAGACAAAATAAAATACTTTCTCTTGGGAACCAAGGACCTTCTCACACCTGGCCAGAGGAAGGAGGAGTGGTGTCACCAGGCAACTAGACAGTGCCTTGATTGGGCCATGTGACTGATTGTTTGGGGTTGAGGGAAAACTCTTACTTTTAATTAGGTGAAAACTGCAGGAATCTTCAGAGTCGGTTTTCACCAGATCTGTGCCAATATAATATATCCAGTAAAGCTATTTGAGGAATCCACCTACTTCGGAATTTTGCTTTCTGTGGGTCTATGACTTGGAACCCTGAAAAGTAGCCTGTTAGTGGTTACTAACAGAAGACGGTACGAAGGTTTGTTGGGTCACGCTAAGATCAGTGAAAGGAATGAATATCAACAAAGGGAAAACAGAAGTAATGCCAATCAGTAGAAAAAAGCACATCCTAAACATAGTAATAGAAGATATACCATATTTTTCAGAGTATAAGATGCACCAAGGTTTTGAAGAGGCAAATTAAAAAAAGGTTTTTCCACTCTGCAAACCTCCCCAAAACAGCCCATTTTTCACAAAAACAGGCCCATTTTGGGTCCAAAAAAGGGTCTGGGTAGCCTTTAGGAGGCTTATAGAGTGCTCCTAAGGGCCGGGGGGGCAAAATTGAACAAAAATTTCCCATTTTTACTCATTTCTGCCCTCCCCAGCCCCCAGGAGCTCTCTGAAAGCCTCCTAAAAGCTATGCATGGCCATTTTTGTGAAGGGGGAGGGGTTTGGGGAGGCAACAAAATGCTATTATTCAGTGTATAAGATGCACCCAGATTTTCAGCCTCTTTTTTGAGGGAAAAAGGTGTGTCTTATACCCCGAAAAATACGGTAAGTATAAAACAAGTACCAGAGTTGAAATATCAAGATACAACTGAAAATGGAAAATGGAAAAATGGATGAACAGATTAGCATACAATGCAGTGAGGCTAACTAAGTATTGGGCCAGTTATCCCTGCTCCTACAACATAAGGCAGTACTGAACAGCACAAGGAAGCATCGCATACAAAGCTTATTAATCCTCACTCTGGGCTACCAGTGCCAACATGGACACACGTATTCAAGTTAGTCACCATAGAAATGAGATGTTTTGAGGAAAGCTCCTGGAGTGACCAGACGGGATAAAATAAAAATGAGAACTTCAGAGAAAGAATTGGAATAAAACCAATCATAAACTATACACCAAGACTAGAAGCGGTTTGCTCAACTAGATAGAATGTCTTGGGAAGCTACACCATACAAGGTGTACGCAAAAAGAGGAAGAAGGCCGAAAAACGCAAGGCAGGCCCAGAAGAAGACGGAGAGGCAACATCAAAGACAGACCACAACAGCATCAAAGAACAATGATTAGGGCTGCTAGAAGTGGAAGAATCAGGAATTTGTATTTCCCTCAACACCAGAAGAGGAAGAGGAGGAAGAGGAGCAGGAACAGAGGAGAAACTATTTCATCTCAAGACCCTACATTTGTTTTGATGTTGTCTAAGCTTTAATGCTGTCTGCTATCTATCTATCTATCTATCTATCTATCTATCTATCTATCTATCTATCTATCTATCTATCTATCTATCTATCTATCTATCTATCTATCATCTATCTATCTCTATCTATCTATCTATCTATCTATCTATCTATTTATCTCTCTCTCTATCTATCTATCTATCTATCTATCTATCTATCTATCTCTCTATCTCTCTAGCTAGCTAGCTAGCTAGCTAGCTAGTTACATTCTGTCTAAATTTAAAGTGATTTCAAATTTCAATGTGATATCTATCTATCTATCTATCTAGCTAGCTAGCTAGCTAGCTAGTTACATTCTGTCTAAAGTCAATGTGATTTCAAATAGGCAATGTTATGTCCATTTGTGCCTCGGAGGTTTTAATCTGATTGCATGCTTCAGTTGCTCTAGGCCCATGATGGCGAACCTAGGGTACGTGTGCCCAAAGTGGCACACAAAGCCATGTCACCTGGCACGTGTAGCCTTGCCTGTTTCCCTTCCAGGTTTCTGGCATGCATGTACGCATACTGATCAACTGTCTGCGTGCACAGCACTGCTGAAAACTGGTGTGCGCATGCATTTTGGCCAGCTGATTGTCAGGTGCACATGCGCGCCAGAATCCGCAACTTCAGCTTTTCTGGAGCACAATCCCTTCACCCATGCAGCAGTGCTGAAAACTGGTGTGTTCATGTGTGATGGTGAGCTGATTGTTGAGCGCACATGCACACTAGAACCCAGAAGTTCAGCTTTTCCAGAGTGCGGCCCTGACAAGCACGCATGATGTTTCCGTGTGACCTTTTTGGCACTCGGTGCCAAAAAGGTTCACCATCACTGCTCTCTGCAAAGTCCCAGTTTCCAGGTTTTAACTACCCTTCTGTTTTTGTACCAACAGAGTAGAGAAAGCTCCTTGTGGCCTTGCTCCTAGGTGGCGGAAAGCAGGAGTTTTCTCTCACCAGGCCTGAGGCTGAGAGAAGCAGGATCCTTACCAAGTGGGAGGACTGGGTGCGAGTTGCCTCCCTGAAATTTTTTGCAGAGATTTCATTACATCATCATCATTGGTTCTTTTTGTGGGAAGCTTCTTCCAATGAATTCTATCCATGGCAGTGTCTTCAGTATCTTCCCATTTGATGTCCACTGTCCATAAATCATCTTTAAACCAAGTTTTTGCATGGTCTGCCCTGACTCCACTTTCCCTTCGGTGGCTCCCATTATACAGAGATTTTGAGTATCGATATTCTGGCAAGAAAAGAATATGGGCAGCTAGGCACAGTCCACGTTCTATCACAATGGCCCACAACTTCCTGGATCCTCTCCGCTGGATAATTTCCTCATTGGTGACACAGTCACGCCAATGAATTGAGTCCAAACATGGATAAAGGAGGAAAGTTGGGCATAGGGCTAGCAACTCTACCCTGCAAAAGCCTGACCACTAAAAAACAGCAAGTAGAAATCAAAACCTACAATGAAACTGGCTTCATTGCGGGTGAAAGAAATTCTCCTGGGCAATTTGGTCCCTGTCAATGGAGAAAACAGCAGGAAGTAATATACTCTGCAGCAAAACAGTTAATAGCCTCTGCTGCTATGAGAAGGGACACGGTGGCTCAGTTGCTAAGGCACTGAGCTTGTTGAGCAGAAAAGTCGGCAGTTTGGCAGTTCAAATCCCTAGTGCCACGTAATGGAGTGAGCTCCCGTTACTTGTCCCAGCTTCTTGTCCCAACTTGCAGTTCGAAAGCACGTAAAAATGCAAGTAGAAAAAAATAGGGACCACCTTTGGTGGGAAGGGAACAGCGTTCTGTGCGCTTTAGGCATCTAGTCATGCCGGCCACATGACCACAGAGACGTCTTCGGACAGCGCTGGCTCTTCGGCTTTGAAACAGAGATGGGCAGAGTTAGAAATGACCACCACATATGTGCAAGGGGAACCTTTACCTTTACTATGAGAACCTGTTTCCACCAGGTTCCATGGCCATCATGCTCTGCCTGTGAACTGGCATCTGCCTAGCACCTCAGCGTTCTCAAAACATGTTCTCAACATCACATTGGCTGCCGATGGATGGTCAGGGAGTTGGGATTGGGAAACTGAAAGATTTGCTTTATGCTTTGAGCAGGACTTTCAGATTCTGCTTGGCTTTACTGCATCCAGTTTCTCTCAGTAAAAGTTCTTCTGATTCAAACCAATGCCGCCCTGAGTCCTTTGGGAGAAGGGTGCCATACAAATCCAATAAATCTAATCTAATCTAATCAATGGATTCAAGAATCTAGCTTTCCTGAGGGAACAAACTGGGGCAGGTCTCACAGAGGCTGCCACAAAGAGGAGGGGGTCAGCTTATTCTCCAAAGCACCAGAGGGCAGGACAAGAAACAATGGATGGAAACTAATCAAGGAGAGAAGCAACCTGGAACGAAGGAGAAACTTCCTGACAGTGAGGACAATTAACCGGTGGAATAGCCTGTCTTCAGCAGTGGTGGGTGCTCCATTAATGGTTTTTTTTTAAGACAGACACTTATCTGAAATGGTATAGAGTCTCTTGCTTGAGCAAGGTCCTCTTCGAACATGATGAACGAACATCAGTCATAAGCACATCTGTTTGTCTCCACAGAGAATCCGAACCCAGAACTCTGCGGCAACCAAGCCTAAAGGCCCGGCTGGGTGTCTCCGAGCCTGCTTTCCCAGCTGAAGGGTCCCTTCCCAGATCCCTCGTGGAGAACCAGGCGGCCCGTTGCCTATGCTAACACCTGACCTACTTCCTTTTCTTAACAGATGGCTGGATCCGGGCAAGGCAAGACAGATGGCAAGGATTTAGCCAAGCTCCTTTGAATTGTTTTGTCTACCATTACATCAAAATATGAAAACTCCTTCCGGTCAAGGGGAAGTTAGCCTGGCGTAAAACATCTGGCTCAGGCATTTACTGCATTTCTAATCCTTCATTGGGTTCCCAAAAGGGATCCTAAAGGTTTTCTTGGACAATAAGAAAGGGAGACGACCTTCCCCTTGTCTTCTGGCGAAGGTGCCTTTTTGACTGGCCCATTTCTCAAGGCTGCCATTTCGTAAGTGTCTCCATAACATTATCTCCAAGTTCCAATCACACCCATTGACCCCCAAGTGTGGATCTCTGCTCTTTGCAGACAATGTTGTTTTATCTGAAACCAAGTTTAATCTTAGGTAGAATTAAGATCTACCAAAGTTACGTCTTGTGGTCTTGTCTCCCTTGCTTGGCCTACAAGAAAACCCAGAATGAACACCTGGAGTCTTTGCTAACTTTGAATCTCTGCCAGGAACAAGAAATGGGCCAGTGAGTTTCAAATCAAATCAAATCAAATCAAATCAAATCAAATCAAATCTTTATTGTCAATGCACAAGATGTGTACAATGAAATTGAATGAGCCTCCCTAGGTGCATCTCCCCCCCCCAAAAAAACACAAAATACATCTCAATAACTCAATAAAGGAAAGAAATAGAATCCCTAAACTAGTGGTGAAATTCATTTTTTTTTACCACTGGTTCTATGGGAGTGTCTTGGTGGGTGTGGCAGGGGAAGGAGACTGCAAAAATCTCCATTCCCACCCCACTCTGGGGCCAGCCAGAGGTGGTATTTGCTGGTTCTCCAAACTACTCAAAATTTCCACTACCAGTTCTCCAGAACCTTTTCAGAACCTGTTGAATTTCACCCCTGCCCTAAACCCAAATCAGTAATAACTAACACACATTCCCATACAACTATCTATATAAATAAAAATGTAACAAGAGTTTGTTCAAAACCGCTAATCTCCTAAAGCAGGGGTCCCCAACCTTTTTTGCACCAGGGACCGGTTTCATTTTAAAGAAAATTCTGCGGACCGGCTGTGTGGCTCAGCAGTCATGTGACTGGGTGGGCGTGGCCAACTTTGAAAATGTGAAACTCACTTAACAATGATCTTGGTTAACAACCAAACTTTTGGCCTCAACTGTGGTCATAAGTTCTTTCTTTCTCTCTCTCTCGTTCTTTCTCTTTCTTTGTCGCTGTCTCTCTTTTTCTCTCTCGCTATTTCTTTCTTTCTCTCTTTCCCTTTCTCTCTATTTCTTTCTCTTTCTTTTTCTCTTTCCCTCTTTCTGTATCTTTTTCTGTCTCTTTCCTTTCTGTCTCTTTCTCTCTGTCTGTCTTTCTCTCTCCCACTTTTTTCTTTCTTTCTCTCTTTCTCTGTCTCTCTCCTTCATCCGCCCATTTCTGTCACTCTCTGTGTGTGTGTGTGTGCGTGTGTCTGTCTGTCTTGCATTCATTCAATCACTCCTTCTGTGTCTCTGTCTATCTTTCTCTCCCTCCCTCCCTCTCTCTGTCTCTCTATGTGTGTCTGTCGTCGTCATCGTCGTCCCCCCCCCCCGCCTCCCCATCCCGCCTGCCATGCTTGGTCGCTCGTTCGCTCGGTCAGGCTCCGTGGCTGGATAGGAGCCGGGCTGGAGAGGAGGAGGAGGAGGGAGGGGGGCAGCCCATTGGGCACAGCGCGCGGGAGAACGCAGGAGGATGGTGGGGGCTCTTCCTCCACCCTCGTCGACGGAGGGACTCCTGTGCGCCGCCGGAGCAACCCGCCAGTTCCCTCCCCAGCCCGCGGAGCCTCCGCAGTCCCTGGAAGAAAATGAGTGGCCGGCATGCCAGCAGGGGAGGGAATCGGTGGCCGGTCCGGCGGCGTCCAGGAATCCCTCCCTCGACGAGGGTGGAGGAAGAGGCACACTCCAAAGGCGCGAACAGCCCCGCCTGCGTTCTCCCGCGCGCTGTGCTCAGGGGACTGCCCCCTCCTCCCTCCTCCTCCTCTCTAGCCCTGCGGCCCGGGTCCTATCCAGCCACGGACCGGCACCGGTCCGTGGCGTGGGGGTTGGGGACCTCTGTCCTAAAGTACTGCACCGATCGCTTCCAAATTTTCACACAACGTTCCTTTCAAATATGGCACCAATGATGTGTATAGATTGTGTAGATGTCACACCTGTGCCAGGTACACGCAATGGAAATGTAAAAAAGGTAGGTAGATGGAAACAGAGACAGCAGTGGGCCACAGGTATTATGTCATCCTTTGTGACATAAAATACTCTGTCCATAAGATTCAAGGAGAAATATAGTAGGTAGGTAGGTAGGCAGCTATAGGAATAGAGAGAGGGAGGGAGAAATGCAGTAGGCAGGCAGGCAGGCAGGTAGGTAGGTAGATAGAGGGAGAAATACAGTAGGTAGGTAGGTAGGTAAGGAGGTAGAGGGATAGAGAGGGAGAGGGAGAAATACCATAGGTAGGTAGGTAGAGGGAGAGAGGGAGAAGGTAGGTAGGTTGGTTGGGGGTTATACGGTTGTTGTGTGTACGTGTTAGTGTGTGTAGGTGTAGATCTACACACAGATTGGTTGGCCATTTAACCAGACTGGGCCACAGCAACGCTTGTGACACAAGCATATATTTATCCTCCTGTCTAAGCTGATCAGGATAAGAACCAGTAGTCTAGTGGCTAAAACATCTGCCTCACATGTAATACTTCCCTTGTTCGAATCCCAGTAAGGGTAAGGCTAGCTGATGAGAGCTAAATAGCTCGAAATAGATCTATCCTAGTCTCCCTGATTCATTTATTGATCAGTATCCCATTCCCTCCCAATCAGCTGGGACTCAGGAGGCAGAGAATAGATGGGCGAGGCCAGTCAGAGGTGGTATTTACCGGTTCTCTGAACTACTCAAATTTCCGCTACTGGTTCTCCAAAACTGGTCCGAACCTGCTGAATCCTCTGCTGTAGGGTTATGTGAGTGTTTTACTTGGAGATTAATTACAAAGGAGGATTCAGGAATTCCAGTCCCTGAATCAAATCACTTTCTGAACTGGAGTGAGGATTTGGAAGAGCTGCTGAGGTTGTATAAAATCCACTCTGTCAATTTAATATGAAGTATCCAACTGTCAAGGAATTCAGATTGACAGAGCTGACCACACCAATACACTGGAACCGCTAACCAATTTGCACCTGTCTAATCTTCACGTTGGCCATCAGCTGCAGTACATTTTCAGCGGATACCTTTGACTTCTGGTTTGCCTGCCAAAAGGGGAAAAGGCAGTCCCACCAGGAAGTCAGCAGAGGGCGGTATAGTCCGCACAATAAGCCTTTTCTGTCAGCCGGCCTTTGTTCTCCAGATGTGTTGGGACAATCCTTCCAAGAATTTGGGTGCCGGCTGACTGCTCTTTCTGGGAGTCTAGATCCAAGACATCTGCAGAGTATTAGAATCATTCCTTGAATTACAATTGACATTATTTTGCATTCAAATCCTTTGATTTAAACTTAAATAGTTATGAATACAGAATAACAGAGCTGGAAGGGACCTTTGAGGTCTTCTAGTCCAAACCTCTGCTCAAGCAGGAGACTCTACACCAGAGGAGGTATTCAGAAGATTCAGACCAGTTCTGGAGAACTGATAGCAGAAATTTTGAGTAGTTTGGAGAACCGGTAAATGCCATCTCTGGCTGGCCCCGCCCCTATCTATTCTCTGCCTCTCACATCCCAGCTGTTCGGGAGGAAATGGAGATTTTGCAGTATTCTTCCCTGCCATGCCCATCAAGCCACACCCACCAAGCCACACCCACAGAACCAGTAGTAAAAACATTTGAATCCCAGCACTGCCCTATACTATGAGGGACAAATGATTGTCTAATCTTTTCTTTAAAACTTCCAGTGATGGAGCACTCACAACTGTTGAAGGCAAGCAGGTGAATTGTTCTCAGTGTCAGGAAATTCCTCTTTAGTTCCCGGTTGCTTCTCTCCTTGATTACCTTCCATCCATTGATGCTTACCTTCTGATACTTTGGAAAAGAGGTTGACCTCCTCTTTTTTGTGCCAGTCCCCTTAAATATTGCAACAGTGCTAATATGTCACTTCCAATCCTTCTTTTCACTAGACTAGATAAACCCAATTCCTGCAATTATTCTTCATGTGTTTTAGGCTCCATCCCTTAATCATCTTTGTTGCCCTTTTCTGCACTCTTTCCAGAGTCTCTACATCTTTTTTTTATAATATAATGACCAAAACTGGATGCAGTATTCTAGGTATGGTCTTACTAAGGCTTTATAAAGTAGTAGTAATGTGACATTGATTCTGTCGCTCTGTTAATGCAACCTAGGAGTGCATTGGGTTTTTTTGGTTGCTCTTATATATTGCTGGCTCATATTTAAGTGATTGTCCACTAGGACTCCAAGATCTCTTTCTTAGTTACTGCTATTGAGCCAGGTTTCACCTAATCTGTATCTGTACATTTGGTTCCTCTTGCCTAACTGTAAAACCTTACTTTTCTCTACACTGAATTTCATTTTGTTAGGGCCCAGTGTTCAAATCTGTCCAGATTCATCTGGATCTTGAGCCTATATGTTGGAGTGTTGGCTATTACTGCCAATCTAGTGTCATCTGCAAATTTCATGATTTCTCTTTCTGTTTCATCTAAATCATTTATGAAGTTATTGAAGATGTATTTCAGACATTAACTGATCACTGCACATTCCACATGAATTAAAGGAATACTTCCCTCGATGTGGTGAGATCAGCCCCATTAGTTTGCATCCAAGCAGTTTTCTTGATAGGAATATAGGTTGGCCCCTGTCTTCTTCTCAACCTAACCCTGACATTTCCTGATGATCTCCCAGCCCTATTTAAATCCAACCCTGCTTAGGTTTTTGCAAATCAGTACGTTGCTGTATCTGATAGGTAGTATTTACAGAAGAGACAAGATGGATGTCCACAGGTCAAGCCAAGGTTTCATAATAGCTTACTGAACAAGTCGCCATGGGCCATGTTGGTAGAACATGCTAAGAAGCCATAGACCATAGCTGCCATTGCATAACCCACAAAATAGCAATAGAAATTAGACTTATATGTCGCTTCACAATGCTTGACAGCCCTCTCTATGTGGTTTACAGTCAGCCTCTTGCCCCCAACAATCCAGCTCCTCAGACCTCAGAAGGATGGAAGGCTGAGTCAACCTTTGATTTGAACTGTCAAATTGCAGGCAGGCAGCAGAAGTAAACTGCAGAACTGCATTCTAACCAATGTGCCACCAAGGGCTCAAATCCACAATAGGAAGCTACCATATTACAGCTTAGGACAGTGATGGCTAACCTTTTTTGGCTCGCGTGCCAAAAGCGGGGGGAGCGCAGGGGAGGTTGTGCATGGACGTGCCACATCCATAATGCTATGTGCGCGACCCCCTGCTTTTGGCGCGTTTTTTTCACACACACCCTGGCTCCAGAGGCTTTTTAGGAGCCTGGGGAGGGTGAAAATAGCCTCCCCTCCCCACCTCCAGAGGCTTCAAGAGCTTCCATGAAGCCTCCAGAGGGCAAAAACTCAAAAGAAGGCCTAAACCAGCTGGCCAGCACACGCATGCGCACTGGAGCTGACAGGGCAATGCCTTGCGTGCCCTAAGAAATGGTTCCGTGTGCCATCTGTGGCACCCATGCCATAGGTTCGCCATCACGGGCTTAGGACAAAGCAGACCAAAGTGCTGGACAATGATGGGTCCAATTGTGTCCCTTTGGTCTCCTGAGATGGGCCCAAATGCGCTCTGCCATTCTGGTGCCAGGACCACAGTCATCGGGGTGGGGTGGAATGCAGAAACTGTGGCAATCCAAAGAAACGAGTTTGCAGGTATCCGTGCTGAAGCCTTGGAAATGGTTCCCATCTGCTTCTCATCTGATTTGCGGGGTCTCTTCCCCACCCCCATCCCTCCCCACTCCTGAAATAACATGCCAGAACGCTTCCAGCATAGCTGGGCAGAAGACGGTGAAGACAAAGCTAGGCTGAAACTTTATTTTTGCTGAACAAATCAGCAACTGCTAAATAAATCTAATCAGCAAAAGCAGAGAGGACGGCTGCACAGATATCTGAGCCATTGCTGTGGATCACCAGACCATGCAGTTATTTCATGCAAAGGCTGTTTCTGATTCCATTTGTTATCATCAGCCAAAGCTTACTTAATGCAAGCAGCTGGAGCTGGACTCCTGCGCTGGTGGGATATTGGCAGAGTTGGGAGAGAAAGGGATAATTGATGGCTCGGGGAAAGGTACAGCTGGTTATCAATCCACAGCTATGTTGTTTCAGGGAAAACAAGAGACTTTTAAGACTCTAAGAGGCCCAGAGGTGGAAGGTCACGCTTTCTTCTAGTTGCGTCTCGTTGCAATGTGTCCCTCCTGCCAGGATTCTTCCTTCAGAGGTGTCACTGGGCCCATCAATTGGGAGCGGAGAATGGGTCGTGAAATATTTCTTTCTTAATTATGTTTTTGCTACGTCAATTTTTGTTTTGCATTGAATGAAAATCCATCTTCTCAACCTCCCTTCTCGGCCTTCTTCTTTCCTCCTCTCCTTCTTCTTTTCTTCTGCCCCTTAAATTGAGGAATCTTTGAAGATTTGCAGGCCAGTTATGTTAATGTTTGGTGATGCGCTTCTTGGCCATGTTCTTCTAAGCAATTAGAAATATGTCTCCCCAGAAGTTTTGGATTTTTCCATTTGAATTTGAAACATCTGGAAAAAGAAAACCCCCTTCATTGATTTCTAATACGCCTCATCTCATATTTCTGACCATCTACATTTCTATACAAGCAGAAAGAATCTTCTGATGGAAGGGTTTCCAAACTTGGCAACTTTAAGTATAATCTTTATTGTCATTGAACTTGTTTACAACGAAATTGGTTAAGACTTGTGGCCTTCAACTCCCAGAATTTTCCAGCCAAACTTGGCAAATTTAAAACTTGTGGACTTCAATTCCCAGAATTCACCAGCCAAACTTGGTAACTTTAAGACATGGACTTCAACTCCCAGAATTCCCTAGCCAGTCAAGCTCATGCTGACTGGGGAATTCTGGGAGTTGAAGGCCACAAGTATTAAAAGTTGTCAAGCTGGAGGCACTTGTTCTAATGGATTAGGAACCAGAAAAACCTATAGACAAAGAAACTGATTTCTTTTTGAGGTGTCACGAGAGTTTTTGTTGTTTTTCCAGCATGGTGACCCACAACTTATCCTCGACTGAGGGAGAATATTCCAAGATGGCGGCGCGCTTAGGCACAGTGGCTTTGAGCTCCTGGTGTCACAGCAGACTTTTCCATCAAAAACTCGCTCTGAACCTACTGTGAATTATAGAGAAACAAACATATCAACTGATTGTGCCACATCAGTTAAAGAAAAAAAAAAGGATTACTCGGACAAGTAAGAAAAACAAGTTTCAGGCAGAGAAATCCTCAAGAAGAAGCCTAGATCTGGGTAGTGGAGAATTTTTAAAACCCATGTTGTATCGCAAGCAAAGCCTTGATGAAACAATGATCGCAGATTCTTCACGAAGTTTATGTTCTGTAACGGTGGCACCATCATTATCTCTTGGGAATATACAAGGGGCAACTGCAAGAATGGAAATGAAGAAGCGGAGAGCACCACCCCTACCAGTAATTCCATCCTTTTGTGTTGGGAAAGCTGAGAGAGAAGGGAAAAAAATGCCAACTGTGATTCTTCAAAGTTCATTGCAACAAGAAATAAAAAAGAAAAAGAGACGTGCTCCTCTTCCACCAACTCCTAAAATGTCAAACAGATTTGAAGAAATGGATAATAAAAGACAAAGTACAATTGATCCTTTTCAACTGTCATTTGTCGGCCATTTTGTTTCAACTGTCATTTGTCGGCCTTTTTGTTTGCCTGGAGAGATTCCTGTTGTGGCTGTCGCTGCTGTCTGTATCCCACCTGGTGCAGGTGTTGGCACAGCGCTCAAACCAATTTCATTGTAATTTTATTACAATATTATTACAATGACAATAAAGATGATGATGATGATGATGATGATGATGATGATGATGATGATGATGATGATGTTGTCTATTTTGTAGCATGCAGAGCTGCCAGTCAAACCGATGCTGTTCAACCATTTCCTTGCTCCCCATAGAAGGATTTCTGCTGAGGAGGCGGATTACAAATAAGAGACCAATTCTGCAGAAAAGGAAGCACAACAGCACGAAAGAAGTATCAAATAATAGAGGAACTCAATATAAAAAAAATAGTTGCTTGTTGTGAAATATCCTTTTTTTTAAAAAGAAAAGACATCAAAACAAACTATGTCATAATGTCAGTTGCCCACAATTATACAATGCATCTCCCTTGACCTGCAAAAGACCTTTTGAGAAAAGAAATGAATTAAGAGCTTTGACAGGGAATATCTTTTCAGCTGGCTCGCTTCAGCCTGGCTCGGAAAAGCTTTGGCACAGCCATGGTTTGCCATCTGCAGGCCACATAAAATAATCCATAGCTAATAAATCACGAGAGTCATTGCATGAGGCACACGCCTTATTATCAGACTCCATTGGAATAAAGAAAAATCCAATTCAGAATTGCTTCAACAATGGCAAAGATGGAGATTTTTAAAAGGATGAAATATAAATTGTTAGATTTATGCTCCACATTTTTTCCCCAAGAGGGATATCCCTTTATTTTATCTGCACAAGAACATTCCTGGGAAGTCCCAAAGAATTTCTCACTCCCAGCTCAATAACTGAACTAAAACAGTAACAGAGTTGGAAGGGACTTTGGAGGTCATCTAGTCCAACCCCCTGCTCATGCAGGAGACCTGTACTAGGGATCCCAAAGAGTCGGAGAAATGAATCAAATCTCTTTCGCTATCCACCTCTTTGGGAATCTATCATTTTCCCTCACCCAGGACTGGGAATTCAGAGGAAATTCCTCTCAGGGAGCTGCTCTTGTCACAAGGAAGAGAAAATTTCACCCTTAAAATGGTTTCCAGGAAATCAGCCATAAATATAGATATTGTTTTTGTTCTCATACAACATAGAAAATAGAAGAATAGAGGTGGAAAGAACCTCAGGGGTCTTCTGGTCCAATCCAGCAGACCCTGTACCATTTCCCCAAATGGTTGTCCATCCTTTTTTTTTTAAGATTCCAGTGATGAAGTAACCAAAATTACTGGAGGCAAGCTCTCACTGTTAGGAAATTTCTCCTAAGTTCTAGGTTGCATTTCTCATTGGTTAGTTTCAGACATTACTTCTTGTCTTGCCTTTTGGTGCTTTGGAAAATAGTTTGACCTCCTGGTCTTTGTAGGAGCCCCTCAGATATTGGAGCACTACTATCACGTCTCCCCTAGTCCTTCTTTTCATTAGACTAGACCAGCGTTTTTCAACCACTGTGCTGTGGCACACTAGTGTGCCGTGAGATATTGTCTGGTGTGCCGTGGGAAAAATTCCAATTCCAATATCAGCTTTGTGTTCAGCCAAAAAGGCCCAGGTTTCGCACTGAGTAAGTAAACAGAAATATGAACAATTATAAAATACTTTATTATTTCATAATAAAGTAATTATAAAATAATTTCTTTGTGTTTATTTGATTCCTATTCAAGAGAATTACTTTATATATAGTCAATATAGGCACAGAGTTAAACAATTTTAACATTTTCTAATGGTGGTGGTGTGCCTCGTGATTTTTTTCATGAAAAAAGTGTGCCTTTGCACAAAAAAGGTTGAAAAACACTGGACTAGACATAGACAATTCCCGTAACTGTTCTTTGTATCTTTTAGCCTCCAACCTCCTAGTCAGAAGTGGTATTCAGCAGGTTCTGACCAGTTCTGGAGAACAGGTAGCGGAAATTTTGAGTAGTTCGGAGACTCAGCAAATACCACCTCTGACTGGCCCCGCCCTCAACTATTCTCTCCTTCCAAAGTCCCAGATGATTGAGAGGGAATGGGGATTTGGCAGTAACCTTCCCCTGGAGTGGGGAGGAAATGGAGATTTTAGAGTGTCCTTCCTCTGCCACGCCCACCAAGCCACACCACGTCCACCAAGCCACACCCACAGAACCAGTAATAAAAAAATTTGAATCCCACCACTGCTCCTAATCATGGAACAGCTTGCCTCCAGAAGTTGTGAATGCCCCAACCCTGGAAGTCTTTAAAAAGATGTTAGATAGCCATTTGTCTGAAATGGTATAAGGTTTCTGCCCACGCAGGGGGTTGGACTAGAAGACCTACAAGGTCCCTTCCAACTCTGCTATTGTATTGTATTGTATTGTATTGTATTGTATTGTATTGTATTGTATTGTATTGTATTGTATTGTATTGTATTGTATTGTATTGTATTGTATTGTATTGTATTGTATGTTGCTCTTCTCTAACCTCTTTCCAGTCTCAACATCTTTTTTATAGTGTGGTGACCAGAACTGGATGCAGTATTCCAAGTGTGGTCTTACTAAGGCTTTATAAAGTGGTACTGGAACTTCATGTGATCTTGATTCTATCCCTCTGTTTATGCAGCCTAGAACTGTTTTGGCTCATATTTAAGTGATTGTCCACTGGAACATCTAAGATCCCTCTCACAATTACTGGCATAAGACAAGTTTCACCTAGTGTATACTTATACAGTTGCTTCCTCTTGCCTAAGTGTAAAACCTTACTTTATCTATTTTGTTGGACTTGACAGTGTTCAAGTCTGTCAAGATCCATCTGGATCTTGAGCCTATATGTTGGAGTGTTGTCTATTCCTACCAATCTAGTGTCATCTGCAAACTTGATTTTTTTCTCCTTCTATTCCCTCATCTAAATCATTTATGAAGTTATTGAAGATGTATTTCAGACATTAATTGGTCACTCTGCACATTCCACATGAATTAAAGGAACACTTCCCTCGATGTGGTGAGATCAGCCCCATTAGTTTGCATCCAAGCAGTTTTCTTGACAGAAATACAGGTTGGCCCCTGTCTTCTTCTCAACCACCTGACATTTCCTGGCGGTCTCCCAACCCTATTTAAATCCCATCCTGTTTAAGTGTTTTGCAAATCAGTCTACTGCTGTAGGTAGTATTTACAGAAGAGACAGGATGGATTTCCACAGGTCAAGCCAAGGTTTCATAATGGCTTACTGAACAAGTCACCATGGGCCATGTTGGTACAACATGCTAAGAAGCCATAGATCATAGCTGCCTTTGCATAACACACAAAATAGCAATAGAAATTAGACTTATATGTCACTTCACAGTGCATTACAACAACCTCTAAGTGGTTTACAGTCAGCCTCAGCCTACAGTTGCCCACAACAATCTGGGTCCTTATTTTACTGACCTCAGAAGGATGGAAGGCTTAGTCAACCTTGAGCCTCGTGAGATTTGAACTGTCAAATTGCAGACAGGCAGCAGAAGATATTTCTCCATCTTGAGTTTATCTTCTGGTGTGTTGGCTATTCCTGCCAGTTCAGTGTCATCTTCAAATTTGATGAGTCTCTCAACTCGGCTGTTAGGCCACTTCTCAGCTGGACCGTTGCTTGCGTGGGCAGCCAGCCTCCTCTCGGCTTCTTAGTGCACAGTGTTAAAAGGATTTTTTTCAAAACTTTTTTCAAAAATCTTTTTAGAAAATTATAGAAGTTCATCTAGATATACAATAATTTGTAATAAATATTTTCAAAATCCCCAAAATGTAGATTTTTTTTTAAAAAAAGGAAATTTAAACTGAGATTTCTATTCTTAAATGTTAGTCTTTTAGAATAACTGAATAACAGAGTTGAAGGATCCTGTACTGCTCTGGATTAACTCTTCTTAAAAACCTCCAGTGGCAACTAAAACTACAGTGACCACCTACAACTTCTGAAGTTAAACCACTCCACTGATCCATTTGTCTAGAAAATTCTGTCAGGAAACCTCACCTTAGTTCTAAGAGTTATTTCCTATTTCTCCTTTTGGTCCCTCCTGTGGTTAATGTTGAGGTTGCCCTCTTGATATAGTTCAAAATCCACAAACTATAAAAAATGTCAGATGTAAACAAGTTGTAAACAAGTACAATGACAATAAAGATTATTATTATTATTATGTATAACAGTTGTAAAGAAAAACAAAATGTCAGATTAAAAAGAAAAAATAGTATCTCAGCTAAGAGTAAAATGAAATATCAGCTTGTAGTTAGTGTAAAAGATTGTACAAAAATAGAAATCTGCAATGATACTGAAGAGTTCTTAACTTTAAAAATATTGTAGTCAATTTGTAACCCACTAAAGACAGTAGAGTGATAATTGTAGTTGAATAGAATTTGAAGTGTCATATAGCAGCTCTATATGCATAGTTTTATAATCATCATAAAACTTTATCATCCTCATAAATTTCAGTCCCCGGTGATCAGTGTAAACAGCTTTGTATAAATGATCACTCAGATTTTCCAGGATCATTCAATATATATAAAAAATCATACTCCGATCATTTGTGATTTCTTATTTAATAAAGGCTGTGGTCCTGATAAATCCTCATAAATATGCAAAGGGAAAAGAACACATCATTGCAAATGGATCTGCATCTAACTCATTTTGCAATTATGCCTCCATAAATATGCGCAGTTAATGATAAAAATAATTATACAGTTAATATTAAAGAAAAACAATTCGGTCTTATATTGAGAAAACCAGAGATAATAAATGCTGAATATCTCTCTCTCTCTCTCTCTCTCTCTCTCTCTCTCTCTCTCTCTCTCTCTCTCTGTGTGTGTGTGTGTGTGTGTATGTGTGTGTGTGTGTGTGTGTCCTGTAACAAAGGATACTGCCCTCAGCCCATTATTAAGCAAAACTCACCAGAATAAATTTGCGTCCAAATAAATGTTTGTATTCCAAATTTTTCTCTTCACTTCTCTTAAATTTAATTGTTAAATGTTGCACACTTTTCCTAGCTCCTTCCTAAGATTTTGTTAACTCATCCAGCAAAATAAGATAGCCTTCTTCCAAATAAATTTTCTCAGAAGTAAATCCTACTTTGTTCAACAGGGCCAGTGTCTAAATGTCTATGCCTAGTCAAATCTCTAATCAAAGAGGTTAATTTAAGCATCTCTGGGAGTTTCATTGTCCTTACCAACTATTTCTCTGTTGTGAATATGGTCAAACCTTTCCACTTTTGAGTGTATAATAAACTTACTGGATTTGTCATATATTAAACTCTTGGTGGGTTGCTGCTGGGGTGCCCCGGACTCCACCCACCCAAGCACACAAACACGCACGAGCAAATCAGTAGTAAAATGAATTGCAACCCACCACTGCTCTCATCCCATTTTTTCTCCTCATCCACAATATTTTCATTTCAACATTCCTTTTATAGCCTTCCTCTTACTGTGTATTAGCATTAACTCCACACACTTCTTTGGGACTTGGCAACATAATTCTTATCCTTCTGTTTGAGACATCTTCCTCGTCCTCTTTATTTCCACTAGCCCTTACGTTTGTGGAGCGATAAAGCTACTTTCCATATTGTTTCATAAAGACGTCGTTTCTTATTCTAATTTCCTTCTACATCCATTTCCCCTCCTCCCCCCAGGATCTTCTGTTGACATTACCAAAAAATAGTCCACTCCACAATAAGAACCTCTCAGCAACTTTATATCCTTCACTAATACTTCCCATTTTTCATCATAAATAATCAAATTAATCATAGTTTCTCACTGATTGTTACAGGACGATCTCATGTGTGGGATCTGAGGTCCACGTTGCTTAATTTGAGGATATTGGCAAGTCAGGAGTTACAGAAGAGAAAATAAAACTTCTAATACAAAATTATAGGAAAACCTTCCGAGACAATAAACCAGGGATGTCAAACTCAAGGCCCAGGGGCCAGATGTGGCCCACAGGGTGCTTGGATCTGACCTGCATGGCTACCCTTGAAAGAATGAAGGACTGGCCGGTGGTGCCTCTGCCAGCGAAAATTGAGTTCTGAAGGGTAGCAGGCAGTCCCCCAGAACTCCATTTTCATTGGCAGAGGGTGGCAGGAGGCTGTCCAGGCCGAAAACGGAGCTTGGGAGGCTATTTTTGCTGGCAGAGCGCTCAAGCCACCATAGGCACCCCTGACATGAGTGACATTGAGCTGGCCACACACCCTGGCCACACACACCCTCCCCCTCCCAAGGTCAAACACAACCCTGATGCGGCCCTCAATGAAATTGAGTTTGACACTGTTATGTTTGCGGAGATAGAGAGAGTCCAGACCCGGTCAAATCCAACGGCTTTATTGGAACAAGCGACAGAACAGCACAAGGCGGCAACGAACAGTAAGTAGAACCAAAAAGCACGCGTTCCCTCTCTGACAGCTCTTTTATTCAGAGCTGTCAGATGGGGAGCCAATCGGCGCGTCTCCCGCTCTCGGCTGCAGCCAGTCGCGTCTTGGCCAATCAGACGCGACTGGCTGTTGCCGGGGAATTTGAGTAGCTGTCAGTACATAACACTCACCCCTGCAATAGACAGTCGAAATATCAGAATCCATGCCAGTGGACTTGAAAATAAAGGAATCTGGTCACAAATCCTTCCTACATCTTTTACCCCAGGAGGACAGATGTCTTTTCTCCAGCGAGCTAGTCCTGATGAGTTCCAGATTCCTCTAGCCTGCAACTTTCAATCAGTTTCAAGAACGTTTTCACTGAACTCCTCTTGATTCCCTAAAGATTACTGGATCATGAGTTGATATCTTATCTCACATATACCCCACCCAGATATATTTATGTCAGCTCCTACCACAGGACCCAAGGGATCCAAATCTTCACCTGGAATCCCTTCCCCTTCCCAGCTGAACAGGCTGGTTCTCTTTTCCCTGAAGATCTTTTGGCTTCAGTTTAATATCCTTCCTCACCTCCAGTCCCATGGAATCCAGTTTCACTCCTAACATAATTTCCTCTTAATGGAACGTGAGCATTGCTTTTCTCTGCGCTTGTAAATGAGCTCCCCACAATTATCTGACTGTCCCCCAGTGTCTGCCTTGCTTATGTCTTTCAGCAATTTCTCTTTCTCCTCTGCTCCCTGCAGGTGATCTTCCTTTCACAGCCACCAGCCACCTTCTCTCTTTCTTAGGACTAAAGCTCTCCTTGCCAACATCTGGATGGGGAGTAACAGGCTCCTGCCAAGATTGAGTGAGTGTCAATTTGGGGTCTCCTGGATGGGGTAATTTTTATTCTTTAGTCTTGGATGAGGTTACATTCATCAATCAAGGCAAGAAGCACGATTGGGGGGGGGGTGTTGTCATCTTGGAGCTGCAGATCCTGCCCAAAGAGCAGGTGGTAGGTGTGGACAAGAGGACTTTAGCACAACTTCATCTGATGTGCTGACTGCGCCCCTTCCTGGATTGGGAGGAGGGAGACCACAAGTTTGAAGACCACTCACGAACTACAGCTGGTTCAGAAGGCAGCAGGCTGGCTGTATTCAGGATGCCTCAAAACATGTTGGGACACCACTGCTTCTTGAGCTGTACTGGTCAATGGTGGGCTCCTGGGGGCAATTCAAGGTTCTGGTATCACCTATAAAGCCCTTCATGGCATAGGGCTGGGTAACCTAAGGGCCTCCTCTTTGTTTTCTGTCCATCAGTCAGATTAAGTAGAGTTGGTTAGCGGTGAGATTCAAAATTGTTTACTACTGGGTTTGCGGGCATGTCATGGCTTGGTGGGCATGGCAGGAGTAGGATACTGCAAAATCCCCATTTCCTCCTGATCCGCTGGGACTTGGGAGGCAGAAAATAGATGGGGGCAGGGCCAGCCAGAGGAGGTATTTACCGGTTCTCCGAACCTCTCAAAATTTCCACTACCGGTTCTCCAGAACTGGTCAGAACCTGCAGAATACCACCTCTGGAGTTAGCGCACTTCACAGTTTGTGCCCTTTAATTAAACACTGTCACATTTTGGAACATGTAGAAAATGCACCTTTTCTGTCATGGTTCCTGCCCTCTGGAATGACATTTCCCCTGGAATTACAAGCGGCTCCCACCCTACAATGTCCTGGAGCTTTTGGGAGCTGTTATTGTTCTCCCAAGTCGTCAAGTAGAGTACCGATAGAGCCCTATCAGTGGTTTATTATATGGAGCATTGCTGCTAGACATTTTGGATCATTTTATTGTTTGTTTGTTTTTTAAATTGCAAGGGGCCAATAGTCATTTTGGAGCCAGGAGGTCTCTGACGCAAATAAACCAGAGGAAGTGGACCTACGGCTCTCCTTAGATTTCAGGTAAACATACTCTATTTTTCGGAGTATAAGACATCCAGAATATAAGGTGCATCTTATTTTTGGGGGAGGAAAATAAGAAGAAAAAAATTCTGCCTCTATCTACCAACATCCATGGTCTTCAGCAGGCTAACTTCCTGACTTGGAGCACATGTTAACAAGGTCAGCCAATGAATAGGCCTAGCAACTAAGTCAGCCAATGAGAGCTGTTTGGACTCTGAAATTTGCCATGTGAGCAACAGAGACAGGAAGAAACCTGGCTTAGCCAAGAACTGAAAGTGAATCTGCTTCTGTTTGCATTTACTACTACCTTGGGAAACCTGCTTTTGGTTATGTATTGTATATTATTATTATTTTGAATCCTGCTGAATCAGTTACCGTGCTTTCTAAATATGATTACTGCTGCAAACTTTGACCAGCCAGGGTCAGCTTCAGCACTTAATGCAGCTTGATTGGTGGGTGGATCGACTGCGGGAATACCCCTAATCAGCTGTTCCAGGCTGCAGGTTGCCACAGACCATCAATGCCTCTCTGCTTCACATTTTTGGGTTCTGGTAAGGGTGGTTGTAGCTACATTTGGTGTATAAGATGCATCCAAATTTTTACCCTCTTTTTTTGGTGTGTCATATGCCGAAAAATATGGTAGCTAGCACATCTGGGCCAGCACAGAAAGCTTTAGAATCAAGTGATGGGCTGGCTGCTAAAGCAAGGTCATGGCACACACTTGAAAGTAAATCAGGAAAACTATAATTGTGGGGGTGCCTGTCTGGCAAGAACAAAGAATGCGTATCAATAGGAAATATGCATGTGAAAAGCTTGTAGCCATTATGGGTAGCTAGAAAGCTGATAAAAAGTAACAAGGATTGGTCAACTTGCAGACCTCAGCTAAAAGTTAGCAATGGAGATGGCCTGCAGCAAATGAAATGTGTATTAGATAACTCCTGGGGCATTCATTAGCTAAGAGCTAGGAATGGGACAGCTATAGACCAATAGAACAAATTGTAGAATTATTGCTAAAATGTTTATTAGATGATATTTCTTATTATTTCACCTTGTCCCGCCTTCTCCTTTAGTGAAAATGTCTAAAGCTTACTTAATCCTTGGTTCTTGGTTCTGGGCCTTTTGACCAGGAACCCTTTTCCTTAGAGTCCTCCAATAAAAAGCAATCAGAAAACCTGCACCTCGTGTCTGGCGTCCATCATTGGCTTCGGCACCAGGCTCATACCCGAATTGGGACAACACAAGCCATGGAAGGAATACAGCTGCCCCCTGGGGAAGATGGAGCCAAGGGTAGCACACGTGCCAGTGGCTTAAATCTCCAGTGTAGGCAGTGGGGACCCTGTGACCTACAGTAGCTCCTTGGGTTCCTGGGGGAGCTTTCCATGGTCCTGATTTCAGCTTCCTAGGTCTTTCCCCGGAGGTTCTCTCCAGTACCTATCAAATTATGAAATGCAAAACAAATTAGCTGACTCTCTGATGTTATGGAGTGCAAGAGCTCTTCTCGGAAAGGGGTTACCACCATGTCTCACGTGGCAGTGTTGGATTTGATCACAAAACTGAAATTCGGTGACCAGGGTTGCAAAATGTGCTGGGTTAGGTTAAACAGGCCTTGGGATTCTTGGCACAGCACTCAACATGTGGTATCGCTTATATTTGTGCCTTGTTTAGAGGGCCATCAGATTAAACTATAAATATGTTTAAGGGACATAATTTAATGGAAACCTAGCAGACTTATTTGGTTAACAAGTTTTAGGGTTTACATCGCACAATCCCTGATATACTCTAGTGAGAAAGAAAATATCCATTATATAATAAATAGGGCAGGGGTCCTCGTACTTTCTAAACAGGGGGCCAATTCTCAGTCCCTCAGACTCTTGGGGGGGGGGCGTACTGGCTGAATGGGCATGGCTAGATGGCCATGTGACTGGGTAATTGACATAGCCAATTTAGCAGTCCATTAAAAATACACACAAATTAAACTTTAATGTGTTATGCTCCTGTAGATGGAAAGCAGGTTAGTGAAGGGATGTGACTGCCTTGGGCTATGTGTGAGGGACTTCTGTTTGTGTGTGTATGAGAGTCTCTCTCTCTCTCTCTCTCTCTCTCTCTCTCTCTCTCTCTCTCTCTCTCTCTCTCTCTCTCTCTCTCTCTCTCAGCAAAAACAGGTCTGTTTCTGCCCTCCTGAGGCCTCTGTGTGTCCTCAGCCTCCAGAAGGCAGGTGGGGGCCAGTGGATAGGTGGGGTGATGTGAGTGGGGAAGCCTTGTGTTCCCGCATGGCCAGAGGCTGCAATTTGTTGATGTATCTTATAAAATTATTTGACATAGTGCTAAGTGCCCCAATGACAATGGGTATCACTGTTACATTGTTGTTGTCGTTGTTGTTGTTGTTATTGTTGTTGTCTCTTTTATTCATTAAACATGAAACTCAATCAACTGTAATTGGAGCCCTTGGAGCAATACCTAAAGGGCTACCTTGCTATTTAGAAATTCTACATTTACCAGACTTGAACATTCTGACTCTACAAAAAACCACCCTACTTGGAACAGCTTATATCCCCCAACATTACCTTGACAGTTCCTAGGTCCTTGGTTAGGACTCGAGCTGTTGAGCTACTAACCAGCTCCAAAGGCTGTGAATCTCACCAAAGATTAACCTAATAATAATAATAATAATAATAATAATAATAATAATAATAATAATAATAATAATAATAATAATAATAATAATAATAATAATAATAATAATGTAGCTCTTTAGGTACTGCTCCAAGGGCTCCGATTATAATCGGGACAACACGTGATTTCTTTTTCCATAGTCGCTCAACTTCAATTTGCAAATCCCAGTACTTTGTGATTTTTTCTTGCTGCTTTTCTTCAATTCGTGCATCACCAGGTATTGCAATGTCAATGAACCATACTTTTTTCTTTTCAACTATTGTTATATCAGGTGTGTTGTAGGCCAAGTGCCTGTCAGTCTGAATTCTGAAGTCCCACAAGATCTCGACTTTCTCATTCTCTAAAACTTTCTCAACCTGATGTTCCCAGGGGTTTTTGCTTTACTCAAATCCAAACTTCTAGCACAATTTCCAGTGGATGGTCTTAGCAACACGGTCATGGCATTGTAGGTAGTCAGTTTGTGAAATGTTGCTTCACCCACTGATCAGGTGGTCGACTGTCTCATCTTTCTCATTACAGAGGCGACATTTGCTGTTGGTAGTATAACATGTTGAATTTTTGCCTTCATGCAGTTTGTGGCTAAGGCTTGTTCTTGAGCTACCAAAATAAAGCCTTCTGTTTCTTTTTTCAGTACTCCTGATCTTAACCAGTTCCAAGTTAGTTTTTGGTCAGCTTTGCCTTCAATGCTTTTCAAGTATTGGCCATGCATAGCTTTGCTTTTCCAATCTTCAGCTCTCTTCTCAATTACTTCTTTCTTCTATTCAGCTTTTGACTTAGCTGTCTTTAAAATGCCACCTTTATTTACTTCCTTAATCATTGGTTCTTCACTTTTCTGGATATAATCATTCAAGCTGTGTCTTTCTTCTTCCACAGTCTGCTTTACTTGCAGGAGTCTCGACCACCCTCTGCTCTTGGTAGATATAATCAGTCAACATCACTTTTAGGGTGCAAAACATGATTCATTGTCATAAGCTTCCTTGTTTTTCTGTCCAAATTGTCCAACTCCATTTGGGTCCAGTCAATTATTCCTGCAGAGTATCGAATAATAATAATAATTATTATTATTATTATTATTTCTTTTATTCGTTAAGCACAAAACTCAGTCAAGTGAACATTTAAAATTTTGTCACAAATACCATTGACTGGTGCTAATGGTTGATGTGGCTTGCTGCTAGCATCCTAGATATCAAACAAGTATCTTCTTAAAATAAATGGAGGAAGAGGAGGAGGAGGAGGATGGAACTTGTCTGATGACCTGGGATGGTGGTGAACATTACCTTTTGGCTCCAAACTACAGAAACTGGTAGAGTTTCTGTTGCTGAGGCGGAAGCCTTTCTTAAAAAACATTCCTCTATCCTGGGGGAAAATTCAGGAGGGGCAGAGGGGGCCACGGCCCCGCCCACTGGGGGCCAGGGAGGAGAACAAGAAGACACAATTGCCAAGAGACTTAGATCTAAAAAATGACTTTGCTTTTTATTAACATAGTATAATTCTTCGTCTGGATGTTTGTACATGATTGCCAGCATATAATTTAGAATGTATGATTTACGCATTCATCTTCACCTTGTTGTATTAATGAACAATGTTTTACCAATGTCTTACCACGCAGCCCGGAGGGGCCAACGACTTCGACGTGAAAGTTCTCAAAAAATTTTTTGTATCACCTTACCCTACCCTATCCCAAAAATTTGTAAAACCAATAAAACTTTTGCAATATAAAAATAAAAAAATAAAAAATAAAAAAAAGAAACTGGTAGATGATGGGTCCTGTTTTCCTAAAATCACCCTGGAGCCTGCCTATAACTTTGGACTACTCCAATCTCCCAGTCAGGATCGTTGAGGGCACAGTGATGAGTCCTGAAGTTGGCTTTCTCAGCTTCCCAAAGAAACAATCTGATGAAGGGCAGGAGGTCTTCCTGCTGGTCTCAGGGAGGAAGGGAAGGACATGAGACGGGACTCTTCCAACACCATCATCAACCACAGCTGCTGCTGTACATGCAATGGGGAGTCTTGTTGCCCCCCCAAATCAGAGGGATCCCCGAGATAAAATATTGTTGCCCTACCCCCAAAAAACCCACCTCTTGCCTCTCACTCAGCAGTCAAACTGGGCCTGAGCTGCAGCTGCTGAAGAGAAACGGCAAACAAATTCCCCCTGACAGCTCCAGCTTAATCCATCCCAGTTGTAGTGTAGAAATACAAGCTGCCCATCCAAAACCCTCCAGATCCCGTGGATGCTACCATCTGTGTATCCTTGTTCAAGCTACATTTTCCATTACATTTTCTTCCAGAGGGACAGGACAGGTCCATTTACAACCTTGTGGCCATGCTGACAAGCCCACATTACAAAGTATTCATCAAGCGATCACACAACCCCGTGATTTGCGTCACTCCCTGACACCTCCTAATGGTCCCTTTCCAAACAATGTCAGAAAAAGTTATGCCAAATTCAATCTTTATTCCAAATATTGTAAAGCAAATAGGCCAGGCCGATGGACAGGTATAGCATGACTTCATCTGGGGCAGGAAAGAATTGGCTAGAAGCCTGGGGATCTCTAACGATTCGGGAGCCCTTGGGGGTTAACAGACATTAAATTCAGTGAGGCCCTGAAATGAAATGGTCTGACACTTGTTGTTCTTTGTTTTCACCTGGGGAGGGGCCACTCAGCTGGAAAACCTTGATTAATTGACCTGTCACTTTGAACTCCTTTAAACAGTTTAAAAAGGAAATGGCAAATACACACATATTTTCAAAGTGCAAGATGGAAGGGGGAGCCTGTGGAAGGTTTCAGGGAATGGAGTTTGGGGGAAGCCAGTTTAAAAGGTCTTTCTTGGGCGATTATGGGAGCAGGTACCATATTTTTCAGAGTATAAGATACACCTTTTTCCCTCAAAAAAGAGGCTGAAAATCTGGGTGCGTCTTATACACTGAATACAACATTTGTTTGCCTCCTGAAACCTCATCCCTTCACCAAAATGGCCATGCATAGCCCTTAGGAGGCTCTCAGAGTGCTCCTGAGGGCTGAAGAGGGCAGAAACGAGCAAAAAATGGACCGCTTTTTGCACTTTTTTGCCCCCCCCCCCCCCCCCCCCGCCAGCAGCACTCTACAAGCCTCCTAAAAGCTATTCATGCCCTTTTTTGGAGAGAAAAAACAACAACGGGCCATTTTGGGGAACTTTTTTTTTAATTTGCTTCTCCAAAACCTTGGTGCGGCTTATACTCCAGTGCATCTTATACTCTGAAAAAACACTATAAGTTAAAACTGCAGCAAGAAGGCCTGGTCCTCTTTCATTCACACAGGGGTGTGTTCTAGGACAGGGGTCCCCAACCTTTTTTGCACCGGGGACCGGTTTCATTTTAAAGAAAATTCTGCGGACCGGCTGAGTGGCTCAGCAGTCATGTGACTGGGTGGGCGTGGCCAACTTGGAAAATGTGAAACTCACTTAACAATGATCTTGGTTAGCAACCAAACTTTTGGCCTCAACTGTGGTCATAAGTTCGTTCTTTTTTTCTTTCTTTCTTTCTTTCTTTCTTTCTTTCTTTCTTTCTTTCTTTCTTTCTTTCTCTCGCTTTCTCTTTCTTTGTCTCTGTCTCTTTCTTTCCCTCTTTCTCTCTCTCTCTATTTCTTTCTTTCTCTCTTTCTCTCTCTTTCTCTCTCTTTCCTTTTCTCTTTATTTCTTTCTCTTTCTTTCTTTTTCTCTTTCCCTCTTTCTCTTTCTTTCTCTCTCTTTCTCTCTTTCTGTATCTTTTTCTGTCTTTCTTTCCTTTCTGTCTCTTTCTCTCTGTCTGTCTTTCTCTCTCTCCCACTTTCTTTTTCTTTCTTTCTCTTTTTCTTTCTCTCTCTCTGTCTCTCTCCTTCATCCGCCCATCTCTGTCACTCTGTGTGTGTGTGCGTGTGTCTGTCTGTCTTGCATTCACTCAATCACTCATTCTGTGTCTCTGTCTATCTTTCTCTCTCTCCCTCCCTCCCTCTCTCTGTCTCTCTATGTGTGTCTGTCATCGTCGTCGTCCCCCCCCCCCAGCCTCCTCAGCCCGCCTGCCGCACTTGGTCGCTCGTTCACTCGGTCAGGATCCGTGGCTGGGTAGGAGCCGGGCTGGAGAGGAGGAGAAGGGAGGAGGGGGCAGCCCATTGGGCAGAGAGTGCGGGGGAATGCAGGAGGATGGTGGGGGCTCTTCCTCCACCCTCGTCGACGGAGGGACTCCTGCGCGCCGCCGGAGGCCGCCAGTTCCCTCCCCCGCCCGCGGAGCCTCCACAGCCCCTGGAAGAAAACGAGTGGCCAGCATGCCAGCAGGGGAGGGAATCAGTGGCAGGTCCGGAGTCCCTCCGTCGACGAGGGAGGAGGAAGAGCCACACTCTAACAGTGCGAACAGCCATGCCTGCGTTCTCCCGCACGCTCTGCTCAGGGGGCTGCCCCCTCCTCCCTCCTCCTCCTCTCCAGCCCTATGGACCGGCTCCCACCCAGCCACGGACCGGCACCGGTCCGCGGCCCGGGGGTTGGGGACCCCTGTTCTAGGAGACACTACTGCTGGTTCGCTGTGGGCGCACTGCGCGTGGATGCGCAGTACAATAAAAATTGTTCTGCGCATGCGCAGAAGTGAAAAACAAGATGCCTATGGTGCCAGCCAGAGAACTGGTTCAGGGGCATGGCAGGCCTGGATCGCTGCCGGTTCCAGTGACCCAAGCCACCAAACCACTACCGGTTCGGCCAAAACCTACCACTGGGGTTTCAACCTGGTGAAGATGAAAGCTTTTCTCTCAAAGCAGAAGCCAAACATTGGGACCTTCTTCTCCAAAGTGCCTCAATGGCCTCTGGGCAGCCAGATCTGAGCTACGAAGCTCTAGACTACCATGGGATGGAAGGAAGGAGACTCACACCACCCTTTGCAGCCCTTGGGCCTGGGAGCCTGGCAACTGAAATTGGAAAGGCTGTATCTAATTTTGGAAAACCAACTCAGTCGCTTTATTGACCGATTCAATTCAGGGAGGACATATTGGCAGATGAAATGAGCTCAGGGAGAGAACGCTAGTTGTGTATTTACATCATTTATACTCTTCTCCTAATCACAGGCTAGTAGGGCAGAATCCATCCCAGAGATGATAAAGAGGATCAAAAGATGTCACAGTGGGAACAATTCTTCTTCCTAAGGATTTGGCCAAGACTTCCCAGCTTGCTTCTCAGGAAGGTCTGAAGGTTCAGAGGAAGCTACCCAGCCTCTCCATTTTCCAGAGGGCTGCAAGACCATCCGATGGTGTCACTGCAAGGGGCCAATCCACAATTTTTGATACCTTTCTAGAAGCACGATTTCACAAGGGATTGGTCTTCTTTCAGAGTTTTTTTTAAAAACTTTAACTACCATATTTTTTGGAGTATAAGACGCATCAAGGTTTTGAAGAGGCAAATTTTTTAAAAAAGTTTTTGCACTCTGCAAACCTCCCAAAAATGGCCCATTTTTCACAAAAATGGGCCCATTTTCTTTCAACAAAAGGGCATGAATAGCCTTTAGGAGGCGTGTAGAGTGCTCCTGGGGGATGGGGGGAAGAAACTCGCAAAACTATGGCCCATTTTTCACAAAAACTTTGTCAAAAGAAGGGCATGGATAGCCTTTAGGAGGCTTATAGAGGGCTTCTGGGGGCTGGAAAAGGCAAAATTGAGCAAAAAACGGCCTGTTTTTTGCTCTTTTCTGCCCTCCCCAACCCCCAGGAGCTCTCTGGAAGCCTCCTAAAGGCTATGCATGGCCATTTTGGTGAAGGGGGCGGGGTTGCAGGAGGCAAAAAAATGCTGTATTCAGTGTATAAGACACACCCAGATTTTCAGCCTCTTTTTTAAGGGAACAAGGTGCATCTTATACTCCAAAATATACAGTAGCATATAGACTGCCTGGGAAAAGAGAGCAGGGCATGGTTCACATCACCATAGGAGCATCCTGACTTTATTGGCCAACCTTGCAAGCCCTCTCATCCAAGGCCTCCCAAGGTCATTTTGGGGCTTGCCATCTAAGTAAAATGTTCATAACACATTCCTTGTGAACATTAAAACTCCAATGCATCATTAAACTGGGCAAAACATCCATAAAATTCAAGAGTCACACATAACCTCTGAAACCTAGGCATAAACAGCATATTTTAAAGCAGGCACAGATCATTTTCTTCAGAAAAACTACACACTTCTCACAGTTTCAACTTCTCAATCATTTCCAAAGGCTTGTTCTGTTTTTCTGAAGATAAAGTGGGGGCAGTTAATGGACATATTTTTTTTCCTCTCGGACCAAGGAGTTTGAAAACCACGGGCGTCTGAAAATATTTTTCATCCCTAATTGATTCATACACACTGTTTGTTTTTGTACTGAATTTCAGATTGGTCTTCAGCTTTCAAGAATGTTTGTTTCCAAGGATAGGAGCATTTTTTAAGGATGATTTCATCGTTTGAAAGACAACAAAGACGTTTAGTTTAGTTTAGTTTTAGTTTTATTTGATTTATATACCGCTCCTTCTCCATCAAGATGGACTCAGGGCGGTGCACAGGGAATTAAAATCAATACAATAAACAATAAATAAATAAACAAAGAAACAATAAATACAATAGTAATATCTAAAATGCAATTAAACTTAGAACCTGTGCTAAAATATTCCCATTAAAATTCTAAAATCCATTTATTTATTGGCTAAGATTGTGTGGTGTCTGAGCTCTAGCTCTAAGCTAGACCGGCTTGCTGGAAAAGATACGTCTTAAGTGAGCGGCGAAAGAGGGGAAGGTCTGTGATAGTACGGAGTTCGGGGGGATAGGTCGTTCCAGAGGGATGGCCCTGCCACAGAGAAGGCCCTTCCCCTGGGCACCGCTAGCCGGCATTGACCGGCGGTTGGCACCCTGAGGAGGCCCTCCCTATGGGAGCAGATCGGTCGCTGGGAGGTGTGTGGCAAGAGACGGTCCCGCAAATAACTAGGCCCCGTGCCATGGAGCGATTTAAAGAATAATGTTTAAAAGTTTAAAAAATAAAGTTTCTTTACATTACACACAATAGCACATACACACACATTAACAGTATTATATCAGGCTACTGAATTTTTTCCAACATGCTGATGGGTACTGATTTTATCATTTAGAGAACAAGTAAGATTTTGCCAATACTGATAAAATAATAGTTTCTCTCTTTGTTTTGAAGCAGGTGAATTTAACTGAGACCTTCTCAAACAAGGGAATCAACCCAATCTCATCAAATGATTTCTCAAGGGGAAGACTATCTGGGTATTTTTATTGGTGGGTAGTTAAGTTCAAAGCCAGCAAAGTCCTTGCCTTTTGTTTTTTAATTCCCTCATTGAATATATGTGATAAGCCTAAAGTGTCAAGGCTGAATTGCTTTTGAAATGTTGAGGTCTTATCACTGTTCAACTTGCTAAAGAACTGGGGGGAGGGAATGGTAGAAAGAATGCAGATGCACCAGAGACAGACTGTAAGAGCCAATATCCCACCAAGGCCACTAATGCAGGTGTCCAACAGAAAAGTGAAACGGTTCTCAAAACAAAAAGACAATTCATAATTGGACAATGTGACCAACCAAGGGTGGGGAGAAAGAGAAGCTATTGTTTAACTGTACAAGCATTGCGCGGGGGGGGGGGGGGGGAACAGAGTTGGTTTTGATTCTTCAGTGCCAAAATAGTGTCTCCAATAAAGTTTTGCTTTTGGGATTTGAAAATTCTTCATTGTTTACTTGTCTTGGGAGTTGGTTGACATTAAGTTGATGAGAAGGCCATTTTTTGCTTGGCTATTATTAGCATTTCCTTAAAGTCTTTCATTTCCCAATTTTGAGATTTTACTGCATTTCCACAAATGACAGAAAGTCTTCTTACTTACAGTCCCCCCAAAGCAATGTTTCTCAACCTCAACAACTTTTAAGTAAAGCTGGCTGAGGAGTTCTGGGAGTTGAAGTCCACACAGCTTAAAGTTGTTGAGAAACACTGCTTTAAGGAGTAATAAACCATCAAGTATTTTTCGCTTAGTGCAATGGAAAAGCCACTTCTTATACTGTAGGCTAACCCCATACCACTCTTGGCAGAGATCATCCAAAAGCATGGCCGATGCTGTTTCTCTCCCATTTCCAGGCCTGAATCCTGACTAGTAGGGTTCTAGATAATCCGTTTCATCCAGAAACTCCTGGACCTGCCGCTCAACCACCTTCTCAACCACCTTCCCCTGAAAGAGAAGATTGGAGACAGGTCGGAAATTACCCACCAGGGTGGAATCCAGCGATGGCTTCTTGAGAAGAGGGCAGACCACAGCCTACTGAAAGTGCTGGCACACTACCTGCTCCTGTAGGGAAGCATTGATCGCTGCCAGAGTCCACCTACCTGTCACCTCCCAGGAAGCTTTCACAAGCCAGGAGGGACATGGGTCTGAAACACAGGTGTTTGTGTGCGTACTCCCTAGGATCCTGTCCACTTCCTAAGGAGTGACAGGATCAAACTGTTCTCAGATAACAGGGAAAGAGCCTGCCTCAGGGGCCTCCACTGGACCAGCAGCCATGGCAGCATCTAACTGGGAACAAAGTTGAGTGATTTTGTCTCCCAGAAAACCCACAAATTCCTTCAGGTGGACCTCATTCTCCTCCTTCCCCAGGAGGAGGTGGCTCGCCTTAAAGAGAGTCACTGGTCGGTTATCTGAAGAAGCAATTAGTGCAGAGAAGTATTTACACTTCACCACATGAATCGCCACGAGGTAGGCCATAATAGCAGCTCTTACCTGGTCAAGTTCATCCCTTGTCTTCCGCCAGTGGCGCTCCGCACATCTCTTCGTCTGCTTCATCCCTCTCACTTCCTCCGTAGGCCATGGAGGATAGAGAGGTCTACGGGTGAGGAGAGGTCACATGGGCGCAATCCTATGCCAAGCCTCAGTCACCTTCCTATTCCAAACAGTGACTAAGAGCTCAGCTGGACTAGGATTTCAAAGATCCAACGAAAATGACTGTTATGCATCCATGCAAAACACATTTTCTTTTGGCCCGAGATCTTTTCAGTAACCTTTCCGAAGCCAATGGTCTGTAGATACGCCAGACTTCAACCCCCATAATTTCCCAGTCATCGGAGAGAAGGCGGCTGGGAGATATTCCAGGACAAGGCTGTGTATGTCTGATTTAGAAACCTCCAGGAAGGAAGAAAACCATCTTATTCTCTGCAGTTAAGAGGTGCAGGCAAATTAAAATCCTCGTGTAACATGATGGCTATACCATGATGGAATATGAGGAGGGGACTCCAACTTGTAGGGGAAACTCTTGACCCCCCTAATCCTGAAATGCTTTTTTTTTTCACATGCGTGTTACAATATATTTGCATGACGATTGGCTGCGTTGGTGGAAGCAAAGGGACCAATGGTGGGATTCAACAATTTTTACTACCAGTTCTGTGGGCGTGGCTTGGTGGGCATGGCAGGGGAAGGATACTACAAAATCTCCGCTGCCCCCCCACTCCAGGGGAAGGAGACTGCAAAATCCCCATTCCTTCCTCACTCCAGGGGAAGGATACTGCAAAATACCCATTCCCTCCCCACTCCAGGGGAAGGATACTGCAAAATCCCCGTTGCCTCCCAACTCCAGGGGAAGGATACTGCAAGATCTTCATTCCCTCCCCACTCCAGGGGAAGGATACTGTAAAATCTCCATTCCCTCCCCACTCCAGGAGAAGGATACTGCAAAATCTGCATTCCCTCCCCACTCCAGGGAAAGGTTACTGCAAAATCCCCATTTCCTTCAGATCAGGTGGGACTTGGGAGACAGAGAATAGATGGGGGCGGGGCCAGTCAGAGGTGGCATTTACCAGTTCTCGGAACTACTCAAACTTTCCGCTACCAGTTCTCCAGAAGTGGTCAGAACCTGCTGAATACCACTTGAATGGGACGTTTACCAGCACTCCAACTGCTGGAGGAGTGGACCTTGAGCCAAGAAAACACCCAGGCAAAGGGGAAGGAAATATGATTTATCCAAATATTTTCTTGGCTCAAGTCCCTCTTATCTGACTGGTAGCAGCTCTTCCTAAAGCAGCCTTTCAAGGCCACTACCTCTTCCCCCTACAGTAATGAATTCAGTCACTTTACACTGAATTATCAACCACCCAACTTTGATTGCAGGTTTGCTATAAAAAGTTGAATTCGGACATTGTTCTTCAGACTTACAGAAGGTGCAGGTATTAAAAATGTTAGAATCTATTGCATATTAAAGTAATATGCAATGACATATGTGCTAGTCATTCCCAACTCTAGGGGGTGGTGCTCATCTCTGTTTCAAAGCTGAAGAGCCAGCGCTGTCCGAAGACGTCTCCGTGGTCATGTGGCCGGCATGACTAAACGCCGAAGGTGCATGGAACGCTGTTACCTTCCCACCAAAGGTGGTTCCTATTTTTCTACTTGCATTTTTTACCCACTTTCGAACTGCTAGGTGGGTAGAAGCTGGGACAGGTCACGGGAGCTCACTCCGTTATGCGGCACTAGGGATTCGAACCGCCGAACTGCCGACTTTTCTGATCAACAAGCTCAGCGTCTTAGCCACTGAGCCACCCCTTCAATTGCATATTACTACGTGTAATGTGGAGAAGTGATTAAGACAGCTTATTTAAACCCAGTGTCCACTAGAAACTGTGTTGGCTGGGAATTATGGAGCTTCTAGTTCAACACCTGCTAGCTGCAAGGCTGTTCTCTTAATCAATACCTGAAAGCTAAATCTCATTATTCAAAAGTATGTAAACAAATTTATTCCTTCACCCAGCAGGACAATTCGTTTTCCATCTGATATGTTTTGTTTTTACTTTCACTTGCCCTTTCAGACCAATTAGAGCCTTTCAGTTTCTGGATTTTGATCATTCCCCCCCTCCCTCTTCTTCTTCTTCTTTCTGCCCCAAAGTAAAATCATGTGCTGCCGGTCCCTTGATGGTTCAACTATTTTCCACATGTATCACTAGTTTTCCAGCTAAAGGGCCAACATTATGAAAAGTGGAATGAACAGTAAGCAAGCAGCTTTTTTCTTTCTCAGCTTTGTTTTTTTTTGTTTTTTTAAAAGGACATTCTTGGCACTTATAAAATGCTGTATACAAGAACCTCTTGTAGGACACCGACTCTAAACTGCGGCATGCAAGATGTATGGCTACAGTCAAACTGCTGGTGCGCTTATTTGCGGTTGCAAAATTGTTCTGAGCTCCTTGAAATCCTTTGCCAGCCGTCTAGGGAGGCAGTGGCGACTTCTTAAAATCGCCTGCAATGTTTTGGTCTGTTTTGCATTTTTTTTTTAAAAAATTATTTTGGAAATGCAAGGATTTCTGTCTTGTGAAGAAGTAAGACTGGCTATTTGCGGGATTGCATCCTGCCCCATACATCCCTTCGGCCGATTCGCTCCCACAGAGAGGGACTTCTCCGGGTGCCGTCCACAAGGCAATGCCAGTGGGCGACGCCCAGGGGAAGGGCCTTCTCTGTGGCGGGCCCGACCCTCTGGTACGACCTTCCCCCCGAAATTAGAACAACAACGGACCTCCGCTCCTTCCGTCAAAAACTCAAAACACACTTCTTCTGCCTGGCCGGCTTGGGTTAATTGACCCATTTACCTCTAGCTGAATATTTCAAACTGTTTTATTAGGGATTTTTAGGGGTATTAGTTTTAGTTAGTTTGGAATTTTAGCGCAGGGTCTAGGTTTAATTCATTTTAAATTGTATTATAATGTTTGTTGTTTGTATATGTATTTTTTAATTCCCTGTGCACCGCCTCGAGTCCCTTCGGGGAGAGAGAGCGGTTTACAAATTAAATTATTTATTTATTTATTTTATTTTACATCCAGAGATGTGAAGCCGAATCCCCTCGGGTGGCGTGAGTGCTTGGGTGAAGTTGGGTGTGCCCCCCCCCCAGCTTTAATAATCTCCGTCCAATTGTAATACTGAATATAATAGAAGTGGGAAATTAATACACTAACGCAGGGGTCCTCAAACTATGGCCCATTGGCTGGATACTAACAAGGTGTTAGTTATCATCTTTAAAGCGCTCCATGGCACGGGACCTAGCTATCTGCGGGATCGGATCCTGCCCCATACATCCCTGCGGCCGATTCGCTCCCACAGAGAGGGACTTCTCCGGGTGCAGTCCACTAGGCAATGCCAGCGGGCGACGCCCAGGGGAAGGGCCTTCTCTGTGGCGGGCCCAGCCCTCTGGAACGACCTTCCCCCCGATATCAGAACAACAACGGACCTCCGCTCCTTCTGTCAAAAACTTAAAACACACTTTTTCTGCTTGGCCGGCCTAGGTTAGTCTTCCGTCTTTTAATAGGGTTTAAGGGGATTTTAGTTAATTTTATAATTGGTGATTTTAGCGCAGGGATAATCTTTGTTTAATTTGTCTTTTATCTAATCTATTTATGTATATTTATTGGTATTTTTAATTTCCCTGTGCACCGCTCCGAGTCCCTTTGGGGAGAGGAAGCGGTCTACAAATAAAATTATTATTGTTGTTGTTGTTGTTGTTGTTGTTGTTGTTGTTGTTGTTATTATTATTATTATTATTATTATTATTATTATTATTATTATTATTATTATTATTATTATTATACGGCCCACCGAAGCCCTTAATCCACCCACATCACCCCACCTACTCGCTGGCTCCCATCCGCCTTCTGGAGGCTGAGGAGGCCAAAAATGGGATGCCATTTGGAGGCCAAGACCAGGCACATTTTTTACCTCCCCAACCTCCAGAGAGAGAGGGTGTGACTGAGTGAGTGACTGAGAGAGAGAAACACAAGCCCCTCATACACACCCCAAGGCAGCTACATCCCTTCATTAACCTGCTTTCTTCCCCCTAGGAGCATAATAAATTGGGGCCTGGCTACTTGCAGGACCGCATCCTGCTACCGAATACCTCCCACCGACCAGTCCGCTCCCACAGAGAGGGCCTCCTCAGGGTACCGTCGGCCAAACAATGTCGGCTGGCGACCCCCAGGGGGAGAGCCTTCTCTGTGGCAGCCCCTGCCCTCTGGAACGATCTGTCCCCCGACCTTCGTACGATCACCGACCTGCGCCTCTTCCGTCGGGCCCTGAAAACGCACCTATTTCATGCAGCCGGCCTGGTATAGTTTTCTTTTAATCGATTGTAATTTTTTAATTGATTTTAGTTGATTTTATTAACTGTTTTTATATGGTTATCTGGTTTTTAGAACGGGCCCTTAAATTTAATTAGTTTTAATGTATTTTAATGTATTTTTGTATCGGATGTTTTACTGTTTTATTATGCCTGTTCACCGCCCTGAGTCCCACAAGGGAGAAGGGCGGTATACAAATTTAATAAAAGTAAAAGTAAAGTAAGTAAATTAAAGTTTAATTTATGTGTATTGTTTGGACTGCTAAATTGGCCATGCCCAACCAGTCACATGACCACTTAGCAATGTCCACCCAGCTTGTCTGCCTCCTCCCCCCACCCAATAGTCTGAGGGACCGTGAATTGGGCCCCTGTTTAAAAGACCCCTACACTCAGTGGTGGGTTTCTGCAGGCTCGCACCTACTAGCGACAGCCGGTTGGTGAAATTTAGAGAACCGGTGAGAGGGGGTTCCAGAAAGAAAGAAAGAAAGAAAGAAAGAAAGAAAGAAAGAAAGAAAGAAAGAAAGAAAGAAAGAAAGAAAGAAAGAAAGAAAGAAAGAAAGAAAGAAAGAAAGAAAGAAAGAAAGAAAGAAAGAAAGAAAGAAAGAAAGAAAGAAAGAAAGAAAGAAAGAAAGAAAGAATTTATCATCACAATTGAGTCCAAAATTTTGGTTGCTAAGCAAGAGCGTTGTTAAATGAGTTTCACCACATTTTAAAAGGTGGTCACTCCCACCCTGTCACATGTCTGCCAAGCCACACCCACAAAATAGGCCACACCTACAGAGTAGGTTCTAAAAAATTTGAAACCCATCACTGCCTACACTAATGGTTGGGGGATAATCCTACTAGCTTTCCCACCATGTCTGGAACAGAAGCTAAGCAGAGACAGACAAGGAAATCCCAGGGAAGGGGCAACACAGGCAAGTTTTCAAAAATCTAGAGAAGGCTGGGGATGTCCTTGAAATCAACAGGTATCCATTTCTTCCGACTAAATCCTTGTGAAAACTCCTGCTCCAAAAATTGGGTTGGACTGTTGTATCTTGGTGGGTGGAAGGGTGGATTCAGAGGAGCCTCAATACAGGCTAGCAAACTGGATAAATTAGCTTCTTCGATTAGAGAAAAGATAGCATCTACAATGATCAATATTATTTATCTGGTCAACGAACAGTATTTATGGCTCACCAGAAACCTCAAATGGATTTTTTGTGTGTGTGAAAATGGGGGAAAATGAGCTTGTGAGATGGTTTTGATGATTAGACCGGATAGAATATAGGAAGAGGAATAATTTGATGTAACTTTAGAGAAAGATGTCAAAATATATTTGGACGTATAATTGCTGTGAAAGGATATCGGAAACTACTTCTCTACATTTTTTCTTCCTTTTCTATTATTCTTTAACTTATTCCCTTTTCTTGCATTTCTTGTTTTTTCTTTAATTTCATTTCTTCTTTTTTTCCTTACTGGTTATTAGTGTGTTAGTTATTATTTAGCAGTTTTAATAAACAATATATTTGCGGGGAAAGAACCAGGGCTGGCAAACTGTGTGTGGACCACGAGCTGTTGATTTCCCAGTCCTGATTTAGGATTTCTAAAGCCATTACCAATCTTCTTAGACTTGGCACAACCATCTGTCTCAAGCTTGATTGAACTCCTTTGCATTATAGCTCAAAGAAATACTTGGAAAGGTGCCAAGGTGTGCTCTGAAATGTTGTTTTTTTAACCAAACAAGAGTCAATTCTTGGAAAAAACTTAATTACCAATAACGTTTTTAGGAAACTTGGATGAAGATAAAACTCCTTGAGACAAAGGCAAAGCAAAGAGATCAAATTTAAATGCGGAGTGATGATCAGCCCTGAAGTCTGGAATCCTATCACAGCCTCTTGCCACCCCCAGCTGAAGCAGGCGGGGTCAGCCAGATGGATAAGACTCTGGAGACCATCCCACCCTGGTCCACAGGAGCACCAGGGTTCTTCAGCTCCTGCCAAATCACTTGGTGCCATGCTGGGAGTAGCAGAAATCTTGGATGATTTCTAAATATACAAAGAGGGTTCAGGAAGAAGATCAGCACCATCTCACAGTTTCCTCAAGGAAGAGGAAGAAGGTGGTATTGTTGGTCCTTATAACCATTCATTTAACAACCATTCAAAGTCACAGCAGCATTGAAAAAAGCGACTTACAACTGACTAGGAATTCTGGGAGCTCCAAAATCCAAACATCTTAAAGTTGGTAAGGTTGAGAAACTCACTTAAAAGAATGGAAATAGGTGGACTGTGTGGAGGTTACAGCACGGCAGAGGTGGGTTGCTTCCGGCTTGGCCCAGATCGGCTAAACCAGTTGTAGCAGTGGTGGGAGGCTCCACCCACCTACTCGGAAGCTTCTGCACAGATGCAGACGTGTTGTGTGGATGCATGCGAGTGCGCCCGAACCAGTAGTAACAAAATTGGCAACCCACCACTGCAGCATGGCATGGCAACACTATATCTCTCCTACTTGAGTGACCTTGGTTCAAAAATGGAAACGGGACTTTCTTCTTTTAAAAAATAATTTTATTAAAAGTTGTTTTAGAAGAAGATAACGGTTGATACCAATAAAAAGAAAGAAAGAAAAGAAAATTAATGGGAAAGTGAAATGTGTTAAGAAATGAAAAAAGTAAAATAGAAAAGAAAGGGAAAAGATACAAAGATCTAGTGTCAGACCTGCCCCAAAATAATCATTCTGGAGAGCAGACTCCAATCGATTGAAGTGAAAAGAACTTTTACTAAATATGTCAGTTGCAGGAGGGTGAGGCAGGATCTGAAGTTCCCTCTCACCAATACAAAGAGCCAAACTCAACGCTCGGCATTGGTGAGTTTCTTGGCTATGTAGGTGCCTGGTTGTAGGGCCCCTTCCCTTTCTATTTCAGTTCTTTTACTCTCTTGATGATATCCTATACTTTCGTTTGTTCTCTAATCCATGTGTAGGGCTTTCTATCTTATCTTTCGGCGCTGCTGACGATGTTACAGATTCAAGCATGTTTTTGACTTACTTGTTCACTTTGGTCCGTAATGTTCATCTCTTCCAAATCTTGCAACAGGGCAAAGCGATTTGATAGATTAATCTCAAAATCATTATACTCCTCTATCACTCTTTATTTTTGTTTTTTTCTGAACTCAACAATATGCATTGGGATATCATTGAATTAGGTGAAACATGATGAAAAGGCAAACATTTGGTTGAACTTGATCGTCTGGGCATTTACTCTACACTGGAGGTACCAAAGAGGGACGATGAGGTGGAGTTGGTTTTCTCATCAACCAAAAGCTGAAGGATTCCGTAGTACAATCTGAAAGTAGAACAGACAGAATGCAGGCTAATTCTGCTGTCTGCTGACTGCCAGCAATTTGGCAGTTCAATTCTCACTGGCTCAAGGTTGATTCACCTTCCATCCCATATACAAATCTAAAGTCTAAATCAGTGGTGGGTTCCTACCGGTTCGGACCGGTTCAGACAAACCGGTAGTAGCTTGGCGACCTGGGTCGCTGGAACCGGCAGCAACCCAAGCCTGCCACACTCCTGAACTAGTTCTCCTGCTGGCACTGGCAGCACCGACAGCACCAGTATCTGCTGGCACCGGCAGTACCTGCGAGACCGCATCCTACCTCATACATCCCTGCGGCCGATCCGCTCCCACAGAGAGCGACTTCTCCGGGTGCCGTCCACTAGGCAATGGCAGCGGGCGACGCCCAGGGGAAGGGCCTTCTCTGTGGTGGGCCCAACCCTCTGGAACGACCTACCCCCCGACCTCAGAACAACCACGGACCTCCGCACCTTCCGCCAGAAATTAAAGACACTCCTGTTTCATCAGGCCAGCTTGGCCTAAGTTATTTACCTAGCCTACAGTCTGTACAATAAATTGTTTTAATTGGGTTTTAAATGGGATTATTTTTTAACCTTTTAAATTTTAGCACAGGGATAACTTATTTAATTTGGTTTTAATTATTTATATTGTGATACTGTTGTGTTTTAACCTCCTGTGCACCGCCCCGGGTCCCTTTGAGGAGAGGGTGCGGTTATATAAATCCGAAATAAAATAAATAAATAAATAAAACCTTGTTTTTTGCTTCTGCGCATCACGCAGCAATTTTAGTTTTACTGTGCATGCATGCACAGTGTGCATCAAGCATGCACACACAGCGCGTTCCTGAGTGAACTGGCAATAGTCTCTGTTGGAGTCCACCTCTGGTCCAAATTCTCCCATTTACAAATTCCATCCAGTCTTCATTTACCCTTCCTCCCCACCCCAGCCCAGGTTGACTTTTCCAAGGTTGTGTGCAAGATGCAGGATTGCACAACTTGGCTCCTTCCTTCTTCCAGATATTTGGGATACACTCTGCTATTTCCATGATTCCTTCCCGGCAATCAGGAGATTGATGCAATGTGTACACCCTGCAAGTAAACCATCACGAGGCTGCTGTTCCCCCCACACCACACCCTAACATAGATGATCGAGGAGGAGGTGCTGAGAATCTCATGCCAGAAAAACAGTTTTGGTAACTAATCCTTCATTTTGGTAACTCAAAATCCCCAGGGGGGAAATCAGGAAGCTGGAACTCCTGGAAAAAGACCACCTCAGTTGACTTCTCCACCCATTCCCTTGGTGCTAGAAGGTCAGTTTCCTGCTTTTCATGTTTAAAACAATTGTTTCCACTTTTGCTTTTTCTTCACCAGTTCTTCTAGGCCATATCTCCTTTTCTCAGCTGATGTTCTGATGTTCTTTCAATTGCTCAAAACCAAGAAATGGAATGAAATTATGCTTGAGATGGGCACTTCTTCTATAGCACAATTGATTATATATAAACAGTATTAGAGTTAGAGAGAATATTAGTATTTCTCAGCCTTGGTAACTTTAAGACATGTGGCCTTAGAGTACCAAAATTCCCCAACCAGCCTCATTTTTGGAAATGTCCCATTAATGTATAGGATGTATATATATCCAATAGTAGACACACACATATATATAGGGTAGATGGCTTAACCTAGTCCTAGGCAACTTTAAAATATGTGGTTTTGTGAAACTCGCATTTGGAGAGTTTTGTGTACAGTTAAGCAGTGAGATGGGGTGAACTCTATGACGTTGGCCCTGTTGCATGTACCCTCCTTCAGCTTGGAGTATGTCTTCCCTCTCCTTGCGGGATCATGCAGGGTGGCCCCTGCCAGTCACTGGGAAGAGTAGTTGATAGCCCAGTGGCCTTTCTTGCCACACTAGTAGCATCCTATTGAGGGCCACTTAGGATTGGGGGCCCTCTTGCCCATATTTGGTGGGTCCTTTCTCTCCGCATCCCTGAAGTAATATCGTTCTCTCTGCAGGTATTCATGGAACAAGGCCAGGTCAATCTCCACTTCACCAGCTAGGATGTACCATCCTCAGAGGATCCTTGCCAGTGGTGGGATTCAAAAATTTTACTACTGGTTCTGTGGGCATGGCTTGGTGGGCATGGCAAGGGAAGGATACTGCAAAATCCCCATTCCCTCCCAATCAACTGGGACTTGGGAGGCAGAGAATAGATGGAGGCGGGAACAGTCAGTGATGGCATTTGCCAGTTCTCTGAACTACTCAAAGTTTTCGCTATTGGTTGGTTCTCCAAAACTGGTCAGAACCTGATGAATACCACCTCTGATCCTCACTGGCCCTCAAGACAGGCATGTGTAGAATATGTTGCAGTTCAACCCTTCTCTGAAGTATTTAAGCAGCATTTCTTGGGGGCCATTGCAGGGGTCGGTTCTGGCCAGCATTAGCGCCAGTTCACTTGTGCATGTGCTTCACACGTGCATGCGCACAAGCACAATTCAAAGGGAAATGTTCATTGCACACGCAGAACTCCCAAAAAAGATGGTGGCAGCGACCAGGGAATCTGTTCAGTGGTGTGGCCAGCCTGGGTCGCTGCCGGTTCTGTGACCCTACCGGTCACATACCGGTTTGATAGGAACCCACCTCTGGGCCAGTTTAGGAGCCAGCTAGCCAGACCCCAAAATTCTTAAATGTAGGCTGCAGTGGAATGCCTTCCTTGCTTGATTGCCTTGATCCTGGTTCTGGCTCTCCAGTTTGCCAATGGATCCTTGAACCATCACCGTTGTGCCATCGTGAAAGTACTGAAGTGGCACTATCATCACACAATGTCACCTCCCAATTGGCATCCTCACCTTTGAGAGCCCTGGTGACATAGTGCACTCTGGCCTCATTGCTTGGGAAATCCAGTCCCTACTCCTCCATGAAATCCCTGATCTGAGTGAGAGAGGAAAATCCCAATTGCTTCATCTCTCCATTGAACTTTACTCCCAGCCCACATGTCTGGCTGTTTCACGTAGAGTAAGGCAACACACTACAAGCCATCACTGTGCAGAATCCATCTTATTAGAGAGTGAGTAATACAACAGGAACAGGCAATGTGATACAGGAAACAACAATAGAGAGGTGTTCTGACCCCTTCCGGCCTACAAATACAAAGCACAGGCTTAGCTGCTTGCCACTGTTTAATTGCTGAGATTAGGAATTCCTTGGCTGTGAGCCCAGATAACTCACATTAAAATATGCAGCACCTTTTCACACAGACACGACTTGAAGGAACAGACATACACTCTTGACTATGAATGTGAACTGTTGTTTCCTGCAAATGGCCCCTCCCAAAGCCTTCCCTATAAGCTCTCTTGGGAGGGGCCAATCAACAAGCATCTGGTGACCAATTATCTCCTGCGAGCCTGCCTCTGACGTAACTGCTGCCTCCATCTCTCAGCAGTTACGTCATCTAGCATCAGGGACAAACTGCCCCTGATCCTCCCCACTACTCCAGACCTCAGGTGCCTCCTGGTGGCCAACCAGCCTCTCTGATTCCTGCTCTGCCTCTGAACCCTGCACAAGGTCTTTCTCATCTTCCAGGGCAGACTCATAGGATTCTTTGCTAGAAGAGTCCATCAGCAGCTCATCCTGAGCCGGCTGGGCCACAACAGAGAGGGATGATAGAGCTGCATCTAAGGTAGATACACCACATGTAACATCAGCGTTCATCTCTGGTGGATGAGGCAGCCTGTGCTGGAAGCACCACTTCATGCCAGGAGTGCTGGAATGGGTCAACCAGCAAACATCCCTGGGCCTGATCTAATTGGTCAAGGGACTCACAAAGCACAAAGTTGGCAATTCTCTCTATAGGATTCAACCACCCATTCAAATGCTGCAGCTTTGGAGGTCATTCTTGGCTAGCATGGACCCAAATGACGCCTCTGGGTAGTGCACCTTGGATCTGGCCCTTCAGGAGATGGTTACTCCAGCTTCTCCGGTTTCCTGACTTCTGAGGGCCATCAGGATCAGCCTATCTACCAGGAAAGATCTTGCCAATCTTGGGGAGTTGGGACAGGACCAGGGGTGAAATTCAGCAGGTCCCCTGGAGGAGGATGGGAATGGAGATTTTGCCGTTTTTCCCCCCTGGAAAAAGCATGGAGGGAGTGGAGATTTTGCTCCCAATCTGCTCTGTTTGCTGCCAGACAAAGACTCTTTGGCAGTCTTTCCCGCTGGATTTGAATAGCAGCACTTAGGAATGAATGACCCAGGATGACTTTTGGATGGCTGTGGCTGCACCTGGGAGGGGGAATCTTGAAGGTTTCGATTCTTTGTGGGAACAGCCAGAAAAATAAATGGTCTTTTTTACATCTCTTCCTCCCAGCAAAATGTTTTTGTAAGGATGGCAGGGACTCTTAACTTCACTTTTTCAACTTTTGCTTTTTAATCTTGAAGCGTTAATTGGCTGGCTGAATGTTGATTTCTTTCAAACCCCCCTACTGGATTGTTATCTGTTTTCTCTGCTATCTTTGATTTGTTTGGCTGGTATGGAAACACAGCACCTCTCTTTGAAGGGTGGAATATTTGAATTATGTATTATTGAGCATTCGTTGCAGGGAATCTGAATTTTATTAACTTGCAAAAAGTCTTTGGATCAATATAGTCACAAGATATCCAGGGGTGAAATTCAGCAGGTTCTGACAGGTTTTGGAGAACCGGTAGCGGAAAATTTGAGTAGTTCGGAGAATCGGCAAATACCACTTCTGGCTGGCCCCACAGTAGGGTGGAAATGGAGATTTTGCAGTTTCCTTCCCCTGCCCACAGTACCGATAGTAAAAAAAATAATTGAATTTCACCTCTGGAAATATCCTCTCTGTTCTTTCTGCTTATTTCCTGCCTTATTTATCTACTTTATTGAGCAACAACATATTGGATTACAGAGAGAGAGGGAGGAGGCTGAGACTGGGGGGTGGGTGGAAGAGACTGTCTAACACAGGGGTCCCTAACCCCTGGTCTGTGCTGCAGTGTCAGGCTGCAGCCCATTCAGAACTAGGCTGTGGAAGTAGTGACCACAAAAACCTGCTTTGTGAAAGTGGTGCATGCACACACACAAAATGGCCACCTCCCCCTAGTGCCACTTCTGCCACCACTTCCGCCCATCTGCTGAGCCAGAAAGGTTGGAGAATGCTGGTCTAGCAACATGCAGTCTTTAGCTGGATTTTTTTTCTAAAAGGTTTGATGACGTCATAAGGACTGTGGAAAACATTCTGAAGAAACGAACTCTAAATACTTTAAACCAGTGGTTCTCAACCTGTGGGTCGGGACCCCTTTGGGGGTCAAACAACCCTTTCACAGGGGTCGCCTAAGACCATCGGAAAACACATATTTTCAAAAAAATACTGAAAACATAACATAATTTTATGGTTGGGGGTCACCACAACATGAGGAACTGTATTAAAGGGTCGCGGCATTAGGAAGGTTGAGACCCACTGCTTTAAACCCACAAAGGATACTTTTTTTCAAATACATAAAGATCAACTGGGAATAACACAGACTGTGGAAAATATTAAGAGAAACATGGACTTAGAAATAACAGAGTCAACTTTATACCTCTTCTAGAAGCTCAACACTGCTTTTACATAATAGGAGAGAATTTTTACGGGGGTTGAAGGAGAATGGAAAATGGACACATTACATTTAACTAAGGAACCATCTTTATCTAGTTTTGGGGGGAAGATAGATTGGTTTTGGATATTGGACTTATTGTATTTAATCAATCAGCAATTGATAAGAAATGGCATTAAGAAACACGTGGATATTTCATATGGGACCGGTTACGATTAGTATTTGGGATGACTGGAGCTATGTTAACTTTTATATGAGAGGATTACAATAACTGTTTAACAGAGGGTTGTGGAATTTCAAATTTGTTTTTCTAGTATTATTATTAATGATTCATATTATTTTTATATTTTATTGTTTTTTATGTTAATTATTTTGTTCTTAATATCATATATAGATGACGGGCTAACAATTTATAAACAGATTTAGTAGCTAGTATAAAATTCGTTTTGCCTGATTCACAAGGAGTGCGAAATTAACACTGTTGTATTATTTAACCTTCTGCCAATCTAGCAGTTGGTGCTCTTTAATGCATCGGCCCATTTTAGCCTAATATTTTCTTTATATTACCACAACAGGTACATATTTACTGTTAAAATATTAGACTCAGATCTGTACCTCATGCATGCCAAAGATTTCATGCTCTTTGAGCAAGGATGGATTTGTGGGAAAGATAAGTTTATCATTGGGACTATAGTTTAGCAAGATCTTAAATAAAATTCTCCACTCCAGGTGCATTTGTGAGTAAAAGTATTTCGGGCTCTCTGAAGCAGAACGCTGCACATTAGGATAAAATGGAAAGTGGCTATCCAATGGTGTGTGTGTGGGAAGCCCAATCTTTGGCTTAATGTGTTAAAGGAATCAGGCCATCAAGTTAAGCCACAATATGATTTATTGGTCTGAACCACAGCCTGCTATGCAAACAGAGGAATTGTATTTTCCTTACTCGAGTTTACTTTTGCATGTTGTGTGACCCCAGCCAATGCATAGCGCTGTATTGATCTAACAGGGATCTGGTTTGTCTCCATTGCACTTCAAAACAGAGGACTCTAAAAACTTGCTCTAGCATGAAATGTTAAGTGTGCTTTGCCCAGTGGTGCTCATTCTCTAATAAAGATAGATTCCATTACACCAGTTCCAGCAGAAGGAGGCTTGCCAGAAACAAACACAATAAAAAAAAAAAACCAAACCACGAATGTCATTTTCCATTCTTTCCCTTCATTTCTTGGAAATCTTCTCCGCCCATCTCTTGACACCCAAAGGGCAAAGCTTCAATTTTCCCAGCCAACACAGGGCTTGGGTTCTCCGCAGCACGCCAGCGTGATGCCTGAGCTTTAAAAATACTTCAAAGACCAACATTTTGGGGCATGCAATTCTGGCATTCCCTCCACGTGAGGAAACACTCGGATGAAGCTGCAGGCAATGTGGAATCCTGAGGGAGGGGGATGCTTTATTTCACTCGTTTTCAAAATTTCCCCACTTAATAAAGGAAACGGCGATGGAAACTTTCCCCCTGCTGAAGAGGCAGCACCATGGCGTGAGGCTCAAAGGTGGCTCTTCATTTGGTTTCAGTTTTCTAACTGCCACAACCACATTTGTTTCCAGCTCACTGAACCAGGAGAAGAAAAGGAAAGAAAACTTCAGCCAAACACATTGAAAGCTTTTTGTAAGAGACAGAAAAGAACCAAATCAACCCACCACCACCTGCTCCTAGTGTTGGGCCCTCTATTCTTTTGGATCTTTGGCCTGCCACACCTTCTATTCTTCTACTATGCATTTTCTATTGTGGGAAAATGGGAGGGGGGATTGTAAAGAGTTAGATGCTATGTAGCCATAACAAAATTCTTTGTAGAAAGCCAAGGTCATCCTTTGTCTTTGCGCCTCTGCACCTGACTGGAACTGGATGGGTGGAACTGCCAGCATGGCAATAGAAGATTGGACCATGGGATGGGTGGGAATGAGGGGGGAGGGGGGTTGGGCAAGATCTTGAACTTTCAATTAGGTGAGGAAAACCGGGAAGCTTTCAGATTTGGGTTTCCCCAGATGTTCCAATCTTAATAAATTGGAACTTTGAGCAATACTTTGCCTTGGACTGTGATTTACCTTTGGATGCTATTTGGAACCCTGACACCTGGATTCTTAAGTTATATTTAAGCAGCAGTCTCTCAGGGCATCAACATGGGTGGAGTGAGGAGTCAGCAAAAGGTCAAAATGACCACCACAACCTTGTAACTGGAATTGCTCTATTTACAATGCATGCAAAAATCTGCCCATGCAATTGTGGTCCCTGTCTTGAATGTAAGGTTTATATCCTAATACAATTGTAGGCTGCATTAAGAGAGTGATAGAGTCAAGATCACATGAAGTTTAATACTAATGTACTGCTTTATAAAAACCTAGTAAGACTAGGTCTGGAACACTGAACCTAGTTTTGGTCACCACGTTATAAAACCGATGTTGAGTCAAGGAAACAGCCAGTCTATTAAACAGAGAAGATGGCAAGGGAGTAGCAGGTAGAAGAAAGTAGATCCTTTGCATCAATCTTCATGCAAAAAGGATAAGATAGGATCTGGAAGGGACCTTGGAGGTCTTCTAGACCAGCCCCCTGCTCAAGCAGGAGACCCTGTACCATTTCAGACAAGTGACTGTCCCAGTCTCTTCTTAAAAACCTTCAGAGATGGAGTGCCCATGATTTCTGAAAGGAAGCCGTTCCACTGGTTAATTGTCCTTACTTTTAAGAAGTTTCTCCTTAACTCCAGGTTTCTTACCTCTTTGATCAGCTTCCAGCCATTCATTCTTGTCCTGCCTTCTGGTGCTTTGGAAAATAATTTGACCCCTCTCTTCTTTGTGGCAGCCCCTCAAATACTGAAATACTGCTATCATGTCACCCCTATTGTCCAAGTTACCAAAAACATAATGATAAAAGATAGACTAGAAATAAAAATTAAAATAAGCAAGAAAATGATAAGAGAACACCTATCTGACATATCAGCTCTTGATGAATATAAATCACTGGGACCTGACTGATTACATCCCAGATTTCTGAAGGAGCTGGCTGATGTTATCTCAGAACCGTTCTACCATATTTTCCAAAAATCCTGGAGCACCAGGGAACTACCAGAGGATTGGAAAAGAGCTGATGTGATTCCCATATCCCAAAAAAGGTGGGGGAACAGACCCAGGAAACTACAGACCAATCAGTCTAACATCAATATCTGGGAAGATACTGGAAAAGATAATAAACAACAGATATGTGGATATCTAGAAACAAAGTTGTAACTAGAAGCCGCATAGATTTGTTAAGAACAGATCAGGCCAAACCAATCTTATTTCATTCTTTGAAAGAGGAACTAAGTTAGTAGATCAGCAAAATGCTGTGGACATTGTGTACTTAGATTTCAGTAAGGCACTTGACAAAGTAGACCACAACCTACCTCTTGGTAAGCTAGAAAAATGTGGTATAGACACCACCACCAGATGGATTCGTAAGTGGCTGACAAAGCATACTCAAATGAGTAGTTTTTAATAGTTCTATATCTACAGGAGGGAAGTAAGCAGTGGGGTACCACAATGTTCCATCTTAAGCCCAGTACTCTCCAATGTCTTCATAAATGATTTCGATGAGGGAATAGAAGGTAAACTCATCAAATTTGCAGATGACACTAAGTTGGCAGGATAAGCCAACACTATTGCAGCTGGTGGCTGATCCAATGAAGCTCTGGAAGGAGTTTTTAATGGATTTTATTGTGGACTTTCTGGAAAGTGCAGGGAATACTGTAATCTGGAGCATCGGATCTCCTGGTACCTAGGCCCCACTTGGGTTGCTGTTGGTGCCTCGCAGAAGGAGGCTTCTCCTAGCTTTGCCCCGCCATCCGTCTTCTTGTTGGCTACCAACATCTTGATATCGCAGCTCTCCTGGAGGGGTCCAGGTAGACTGCAGTAGATGCAGTGCTGGTTTAATGTGAGCTGTCCAGCTAGGGAATCCAAAAAAGGAGCCCGGTGCCCCAATGCATTTCAGAGACGAAGAGAGGACCTTGAGAAAGATGGCAGAATTTGAAATGCTTTTACACAGCTGTGACATATTTATACATCATTATTGAAATACAATACAGACTTAAGAGAATTTTTTTAAAATTGCATGATAAAGTGGTTGCAAAACTGTAAAGAAATAGTAACAGTAGAACAATGGGAAGAACAAGGGGAGGACAATAAAATCTACAACAAACCACAATTTGAGGGCATATTGGTATACAATGTTCTCTAGCCAGAATGTAAGTCCATCAAGAGCTGCCAGAATGGCCAAATATCTTTGGCCCATTGAGAGCGAGGCTAGCCAAGGGCTTCCTTTCCCTGGCTTAATATAGAGATAGAACAATATATGTTCACATTTTTATAAGAACTAAGCTTCTAGTAAATGTTTTTAAAACTTCTCATTCACTTGCCTTTTAAACAAGGAATAAATCCCTTCATGCCGGAAACTTTTTTTTTGAGATGGGTTCAATGAACGTTTTAATTTTTAAAAAGGGTATTGCTGGTGAAAGAAGAAAAGCAATAATGAAATCAAGACCAAATTAGCTTCAGAAAACAAAAGCTTTCCTCTTAAATCTCATCCTGTCGGTTTAAATTTTAACCCGGCTTAGCCCCAGTAAAAAACCCTTTTAAAATGATTGTAGAACTCTGAACTGCAACTGGGTTGGAAAAGCCTGTCTGGATTTACAAATCATGTAGTTTCCAGGGACGCCACTTCAAAAAATGAATACTTCAAAAACTATTAAGTGCAAAATCTCTTGGATAAATTAAATTAGCTACAAGAGGCCCAGTTGCAAGCTTGGGCCGGTTCCTCCAGTGCCATCAGCATTACATCAGCGGTGTTGGTAAACCTGAGACCGGGAGGTTAATGGATAGTCAGGAATGCAGGCAGGGGTTGCACCACACCAGCTTTTAATAGCATTTCTTAGCAACGTGGTGAAAACAGAGAAGACAGACTTCCTCAACTGGGACACTACATAATGGTTCGGTGTGCATTTGATATCTTCAAGCAATGGTGTCAGCCAAAGAAATTCTTCTGACTTCTGCACTTTCCATCAGACTGATTATGGCAGACATGATACATCGAGAGCAAGTGCACCACAAAATTAATAAATGCAGCCTTACAAGAAATATTCAGTTCCTTTTCTATGTAGCACTAGTCAATCACCTGGCATTGCCCAGGTATTTATTTATAGGGAGGAAATGTCAGGACCAAAAGTAATTTTTAATGCTGGATTTCCCCCCTTAACAGAGGGAGGCCCCTTGTGGAGTATTGTGAAGCCGTTACCATGGCAGCTCCATTGCACTGTACAGTGGAAGCCAGTATGGTAGAACGGCACAATAGGCTGTATCTTAACAGAATGCACACCCTGAGGGGCGTTAGGAGTGTCTTACCCCCACAGTATTTGTTTCCAGAGAGTAAGTCATTTGTGTACCAAGTTTGGTTGAAATTGCTCAAGGCGTTTCAGAGTTATGCTGGAACATACATAGACACAGATATAGAAATAGAAATAGAAAGAAATAGAAATAGAAATAGAAATAGATATATTTCGCCACTGTCAAAATATTCACTAAGGCTGCATTACTATTACTATTAGTCTTCTCATCATTTCTATCACCCATCTCCTCCCACTTATGGCTGCAAGATTGTAACTTTGTTGCTTTTATCCTTATGATTTATATTGATAGTGATTGTTTCCTCTTATTTGTACCCTGTGACTATCATTACGTGTTGCACCTTATAATTCTTGACGAATCTATCTTGTCTTTTTATATAAATTGAGAGCATCTGTACCAAAGACAAATTCCTTGTTTGTTCAATCACACTTGGCCAATAAATAATTCTATTCTATTCTGTCCTGTCCTGTCCTGTCCTATCCTATCCTATCCTATCCTATCCTATCCTATCCTATCCTATCCTATCCTATCCTATCCTATCCTATTAAAAGTAGATAGATAGAATAGATAGAAGGTAGGTAGGTAGGTAGGTAGATAGATAGATAGATAGATAGATAGATAGATAGATAGATAGATAGATAGATAGATAGATAGATAGATAGATAGATAGATAGATATTTATTTATTGAATTTATACCCCGCCCTTCTCCAAACGGGCCCAGGGCGGCGAAGAGAGAGAGATTCATTCGCTGTGAAATTCTTACTTTTTATTTTTTCCATCAAATTATATGGCTGGGTGGAAGTCAAGTTTGTAATTTCTCAAAGGATTTCTTTTCTTGAAAAGAAAAAAAAATGAGACTTCTACCTTTGTATCTTATCTTGGAGTATTTGGGCATTTCTTCCAAAACTCTTCCTATTTTTCTCTTTTTAAACTACTTCTCTTTTTAAATATATTTCAAATGTAAATTCTCTTTTTCATCAAACTGAGTGAGACCAAAAATCCAGAAAGATTTAGAAGGAAGTGGCAGAAAAGATACATTTGATTGCACAGATAAAACTGCCTGGAGGTCATTTCATGTTTAACATTTTCTTACTAGGAAATGAGACCCAAACAGCTTAGTGGCTGTTAGGGGATCAGGGCTAATTTTCTAACAAACTAGAAATCTGTAGATTTTTTGCAATTAGCAGAATCTTTTCTGTTTATTACTTTGATAAAATAATAGCAAGAACAATGCCAAGAAGAATATACTAAATCTGTATGGCATCTGACAAGGGGAGTGAAATTCAACCAGTTCTGACAGATTCTGGAGAACCGATAGTGGAAATTTTGAATAGTTTGGAGACCCAGCAAATATCACCTCTGGCTGCCCCCAGAGTGGAGTAGGAATGGAGATTTTGCAATATCCTTCCCCTGCCATGCCCACCAAGCCATGCCCACAGAACCGGTAGTATAAAAATTTGAATTTCACCACTGATCTGACCGTGTTAAACATTCTGGTTCTTTGGCAGATGTGCATATTTTTTGAGCAAGAAACATCTCTTGGCACCACTCGCATTAATAAAAACCGCCCCACTTTATTCGTGCATTAAGTATTCTAATAAAATTCTGGTTGATCTCGTTTGTTCCATGACTCAGGGCCAATCCATGAAGAAAAAAGTTGCTATCTTCTTACATCCGTTTTTCCTCTGCGTTGTGAATCAAGAAAAAAAATATCCCAGAGTAATAACTTTTGTTTCCAATATTTTATGTGGAAAACTTTGCATGTAACATAAAAATCTTCTGGCAGCAGGGCCTATTTGGGGAGAAGCGGTATGTAATAACTTGATATTTGAGCTGAAGTCTACCCAAAGAAACCACTGGAATGGTGTTGAAGGAGCTTTGGTCTGGCCAGCCGACTTCATGACACCTGTTTGCTCGGCTTTTGCAGGCAGTGACAACAGGTGGTCTGCCCAGATATAACTTCCATCACCTCTCTTGAGATCAGAGTAAACATTTATGTCACCCATCCCACTTACGGTAGTTTAATTAGCAAAGAAAGACTCCTGGTTCATTTGCTTCTTGTTCTGCCCTCAGGTGCTTTGGAGAATAGTTTGACTCCCTCTTCTTTGTGGCAGCCTCTGAGATATTGGAACACTGCTATCATGTCTCCTCTGGTCCTTTTTTTTATTAAACTAGACATACCCAGTTCCTGCAACCGTTCCTCATATGTTTTAGTCTGAAGAACGGTTGCAGGAACTGGGTATGTCTAGTTTGATGAAGAGAAGGACCAGGGGAGACATGATAGCAGTGTTCTGATATCTCAGAGGGTGCCACAAAGAAGAGGGAGTCAACTATTCTCCAAGGCACCTGAGGGTAGAACAAGAAGCAATGGGTGGAAACTAATCAAGGAGAGAAGCAACTTAGAACTGAGGAGAAATTTCCTGACAGTTAGAACAATTAATCAGTGGAACAGCTTGCCTCCAGAAGTTGTGAATGCCCCAACACTGGAAGTCTTTAAGAAGATGTTGGATAGCCATTTGTCTGAAATGGTATAGGGTTTCCTGCCTAGGCAGGGGGTTGGACTAGATGACCTTCAAGGTCCCTTCCAACTCTGCTATTGTATTGTATTTCTTTTTCCGAGAGTATACTTTACTGAGAACAAAATGGTTACACATTAAAGTAAAGGTTCCCCTCGCACGTAGGTGCCAGTCATTCCTAACTCTAGGGGGTGCTGTTCATCTCCGTTTCAAAGCCGAAGAGGCAGTGCTGTCCAAAGACATCTCCGTGGTCATGTGGCCGGCATGACTAAACACCGAAGGTGCACGGGTCACTGTTACCTTCCCACCAAAGGTGGCCCCCAGTTTTCTACTTGCATTTTTTACGTTCTTTTGAAAGTTAGGTTGGCAGAAGCTGGGACAAGTAACAGGAGCTCACTCCATAATGCATTGCTAGGGATTTGAACCGTCAAACTGCCAACCTTTCCAATCGACAAGCTCAGCATCTTAGCCACTGTGCCACCATGTCCCTCTGGTTATACATTGGAGCAGGCATAATCTGTTGGCTTGGTGTGAAAACGATGCAATTAACTTTCCCTTTTCCCTGGCCAACCCTAGGGACCTAGGTACTTGCAAGACCGCCTTCTACCAAATACTTCCCCTTGACCAGTCCGCTCCCACAGAGAGGGCCTTCTCAGAGTGCCGTCAGCCAGTCAATGTCAGCTGGCGACCCCCAGGGAGAGAGCCTTCTCTGTGGCAGCTCCGGCCCTCTGGAACGACCTGACCCCTGACCTCCGCACAACTACGGACTTGCACCTGTTCCGCCGAGCCCTGAAGACCCATCTTTTTCATGCGGCCGGCCTGGTGTAGCTTTTAATCTGGTTTTATTGGGGTTTTTATTGTACATTTTAGAGCAGGCTTAGAATTTAATTTATTTATTTATTTTATTTATTTATTTGATTTATATCCCGCCCTTCTCCAGAAGGACCCAGGGCGGCGCACAGGAATTTAAACTACATACAAAAATAATACAATTTTTTTAAAAAAACCTATTAAATATCAGCCCTGTGCTAAAACCAACTAAAATCCCCAATTAAACTATCTACATTAGTCCCAGCGGAGGTTATGTTAGGCCGGCTTGCTGGAAAAGGTGTGTTTTTAAACACTGGCAGAAGAGGCAGAGGTCAGTGATGGTGCGAAGTTCAGGGGGAAGGTCGTTCCAAAGGGCAGGGCCCACCACAGAGAAGGCCCTTCCCCTGGGTGTCACCAGTCGGCATTGTCCGGCCGACGGCACCCTGAGAAGGCCCTCTCTGTGGGAGCGTATCGGTCTGAGGGATGTATGGGGCAGGAGACGGTCTCGCATATAACTAGGTCCCGAGCCATGAAGCGCTTTGAAGATAATAATAATAATAATAATAACTTTGCATTTATTAACCGCTCCCTCTCCCCACAGGGACCCGGGGCGGTGCACAGGAGAAACTAAAAACAATATAAACAATCAATACAAAATATACAGTTTAAAACACCATTAAACTATGTTATCCCGTGCTAAAAAATTAGAACCCATTAAAATACATTTAAAAATCTATAGACAGAGAGACTATCCAAGGCCGGCCAGTCGAAAGAAATGGGTCTTTAGTTTCATACGGAAGGAGCGGAGGTCCGTGGTCGTTCTGATATCGGGGGGAAGGTCGTTCCAGAGGGCCGGGCCCGCCACAGAGAGAGCCCTTCCCCTGGGCGTCGCCCGCTGACAAAGTCTAGTGGACGGCACCCGGAGAAGTCCCTCTCTGTGGGAGCGAATCGGTCGTGAGGATGTATGGGGCAGGATCCGATCCCGCAGATAGCTAGGTCCCGAGCCATGGAGCGCCTTAAAGATGATAGTTAGCACCTTGAAGCGCACCCGGAAGACGACAGGCAGCCAGTGCAGCTCGCGCAGGAGTGGTGTAACGTGGGCGAACCTGGTGGTCCCCATAATTGCCCGCGCGGCTGCATTCTGGACTAACTGAAGCCTCCGGGTGCACCTCAAGGGAAGCCCCATGTAGAGAGAGTTACAATAGTCCAGTCGGGATGTCACGAGGGCATGAGTGACTGTGCGAAGGGCGTCCCGATCCAATAGGGGGCGCAATTGGCGAACCAGGCGAACCTGGTAAAACGCCCTCCTGGCCACGGCTGTCACTTGCTCTTCCATAGACAGCCGGGTATCCAGGAGGACACCCAAATTGCGCGCCCCATCCACAGGGGCAAGATGTTCGCCCCCTATGGCCAGCGTTGGAGAAAGCTGGTTGAATCGGGCAGCCGGAAACCACAGCCACTCGGTCTTGGTCGGGTTGAGCTTGAGTCCGTTACTTCCCATCCGAAGATGGTCGTCAAAACCTTGAAGCGCACCCGAAAGACCACAGGAAGCCAATGCAGCTCGCGCAGGATTGGTGTAATATGGGAGTGCCTTGAAACTCCCGTAAACACCCGCGCGGCTGCGTTCTGAACTAACTGTAGCTTTCGAGTGCACCTCAAGGGAAGCCCCATGTAATTTATTTTTAGCATAGGTATTTATATTGATGTTTTTACTGTTGTTTTCATCATTGCCTGTTCACCGCCCTGAGTCCCGCAAGGGAGAAAGGACGGTATGCAAATTCGAATAAATTGAAATTGAAACCCTCCTTGTTATCAGTCAACATCCAATTGAAAGTTCTCAGGCTGTTTGGGGAATGGATGCTGAGTTCGGGCCTTTCCCATCTCTGCATTCCTTCGGCTGAGCTCCTGCTTGATTGGCATTCCTCACAGTCAGAGCCGGCTCTGCTCCAGTCCCAACCCCTCCCTAACCACCCACATTCCAACCTCTCTCCCTCCCACCGTTGCAAATGTCAGGCTGGCAAGAGGCAATGCAAAGCAAGTAGCAGAATGGCAGCTATGACCATTTCCCACACTTCTTTTAGAATCTTCATATAGAACCTGCACCTTACCGTCGAATCCTAGCAGTTGCCCTCCCCTGTTTAGGATCTATACTACAGACTCATTTGGTAGCAGATAGGCATTGTACCAATAACAGAGAAAAGGTGAGGAAAATGCCTACAGTGGTATGGCTACAGCCTGCAAGCAATGCCCTACAAGCCTTTGCCTTCCCCACCTACGACTTTAACTTCGATGGCGAGCGTTCATTACAGAAATCTAAAGATGAAGACCTGGTGGGATCCAACTGAGAGAAGCAACTTAGAACTAAGGAGAAATTTCCTGACAGTTAGAACAATTAACCTCTGGAACAGCTTGCCTCCAGAAGTTGTGAATGCCCCAATCCTGGAAGTCTTTAAGAAGATGTTAGATAGCCATTTGTCTGAAATGGTATAAGGTTCCTGCCCACGCAGGGGGTTGGACTAGAAGACCTCCAAGTTCCCTTCCAACTCTGCTATTGTATTGTATTGTATTGTATTATAACTGTGGTGCTAGATCTCACGAAATGGCAAGGTGTTAGTTATCATCTTTAAAGCGCTCCATGGCACGGGACCTAGTTATCTGCGGGATCGGATCCTGCCCCATACATCCCTGCGGCCGATTCGCTCCCACAGAGAGGGACTTCTCCGGGTGCCATCCACTAGGCTATGCCAGCGGGCGACGCCCAGGGGAAGGGCCTTCTCTGTGGCGGGCCCAGCCCTCTGGAACGACCTTCCCTCCGAAATTAGAACAACTACGGACCTCCGCTCCTTCCGTCAAAAACTTAAAACACACTTTTTCTGCTTGGCCGGCCTAGGTTAGTCTTCCGTCTTTTAATAGGGCTTAGGGGATTTTAGTTAATTTTAAAATTGGGGATTTTAGCGCAGGGATAATCATTGTTTAATTTGCCTTTTATTAATCTATTTATGTATATTTATTGGTATTTTTAATTTCCCTGTGCACCGCTCCGAGTCCCTTTGGGGAGAGGAAGCGGTCTATAAATAAAATTTATTATTATTATTATTATTTGTCAATCTTGTAGGAAGTTAAAATCCACCCTTCTCCTAGAAAAATGAACTATCCTAGGAAATATTGAAAAGGCAGAATATTACATTTCCCTGGATGTGAAAAGGGAGAAATGTGTTTTAATTCCTGCAGCTTCCTGCCTACCCCACCTTTTTGTCAATGGGCCATTAAGAGGCCAAGCCAGTCTATTCACATAACAAAGACCCCTCCCCATCAGCTCCAGGGTGATGGAATCACGGCATGCGGGTATTATACCCAACTGACCACATGGCATCTGAGAACTCAACCAAATGGCCTAGAGCAGGGGTGGGCAAACTTTGCAACTTTAAGTCTGAAGGACTTCAGCTCCCAGACTTACTACCGGTTCAGGCTTGCTCCTGCGGATGCTTCTGCACATGCGCAGAAGCATCTGGGCAGGTGGGCGGAGCTTCCTGCCACTGCTACTACTGCTTTGGCTGATCCGGACCAAACCATCAGCAACCCACTTCTGATGTCAACCAAACCTGGATGCAATATTCCAAGTGTGGTCTTACAAGGTATTATAAAGTGGTACTAACATATCACATGATCTTCATTCTATCCCTCTGTTAATGCGGCCTAGGATTGGGTTGGCTTTTTTGGCAGCCGCAGCACACGGCTGGCTCATATTTAAGGGATTGTCCACTAAGACTCCAAAACTGTTCTCACAGTTACTTCTATTGAGCCAAGGATCACCTATTCAATACCTGTGCTTTGGGTTTTTCTTGCCTAAATGCAGAACCTTACTTTTCTCACCAATGAATTTCATTTTGTTAGTTAGAACCCAGTGTTCAACTCAGTCTAGAGCCTTCTGTACCTTGTGCCTATCTTCTGAACTATTGGCTATTCCTGCCAGCTTGGTGTCATCTGCAAATTTGATGAGTTCCCCTTCTATCCCCTTGCCTAAATCATTGATGAAGATATTGAAGGGTATTTTTTTTTAAATTCAAATTTATACCCCGCACCTTCTCCAAAAAGGACCCAGGGTGGCGCACAGGAAATTTAAAAACATAACAAATATAATAAAATACAAAATTTAAAAACTATTAAATCCCTACCCTGTGCTAAAATTGTATAAAATCCCCCAAATTAAAACTATCTAAGAGTGGTCACAACGGGAGGTTACGCTAGGCCGGCTTGATGGAAAAAGTGTGTCTTAAGACACTGGCGGAAGAGGTGGAGGTCTGAGATGGTACATAGTTCGGGGGGTAAGTCGTTCCAGAGGGTAGGGCCCGCCACAGAGAGGGCCCTTGCCCTGGGTGTCGCCAACTGGCATTGCACGGCCGACGGCACCCAGAGAAGGCCCTTTCTGTGGGAGCGGATTGGATGAAGGGATGTATGGGGCAGAAGATGGTCTCGCATATAAGTAGGTCTCGAGCCATGGAGCGCTTTAAAGATGGTCGTCAAAACCTTGAAGCGCACCCAAAAGGCCACAGGTAGCCAGTGCAGCTCGCGCAGGAGCAGTGTTATGTGGGAGTATCTGGAAGCTCCCGTAATCACCCGCGCGACCGCATTCTGGACTAGCTGTAGCTTTCGAGTGCACCTCAAGGGAAGCCCCATGTAGAGAGCATTACGGTAGTCAAGTCGGGATGTCACGAGTGCTTGAGTGACTGTGCGAAGGGCAGCCCGGTCCAGTAAGGGGTGCAATTGGTGCATCAGGCGTACCTGATGGAACGCCCTCCTGGCCACGGCTGCCACATGGTCCTCCATGGACAGCCGGGAATCCAGGAGGACACCCAAATTGTGCGCCCTCTCCACAGGGGCCAGTGTTTCGCCCCCAATGGCCAGAGTTGGAGTTACTTGGCTGAACCGGGGTGCCGGAAACCACAGCCACTCAGTCTTGGACGGGTTGAGCTTGAGATTGTTACTACCCATCCAGATCCGTACGGCCTCCAAACACTGGGACAACACCTCGGCAGCATCGTTGGGGTGGTCTGGGGTGGATATGTACAGCTGAGTATCATCAGCGTACAGATGATATCCCACCCCAAAACCACGGATGATCTCGCCCAGTGGCTTCATATAGGTGTTGAACAGGAGGGGTGAGAGGACCGACCCCTGAGGAACCCCACATAGGAGGGGTCTCGAGGCCGACCTCTGCCCCCCTGCCAACACATATTGTGACCGACCAGAGAGGTAGGACGAGAACCACCGTAAAACGGTGCCTCCCCAGCCCCAACCCCCCCAGTCGGTGCAATAGGATACCATGGTCGATGGTATCAAAAGCCGCTGAGAGATCTAATAGGACTAGGATAGAGGAACATCCCCTATCCCACGCCCTCCAGAGATCATCCACCAACGCGACCAATGCCGTCTCGGTGCTGTGACCGGGTTGGAAGCCGGATTGGCGCAGGTCTAATCAATTTCCTCCAGGTGTCGCGGAAACTGTTGGGCCACCACACTCTCTACAACCTTCGCTAAAAAATGAAAGTTGGAGACCGGACGGTAATTCTCCAATAATGCTGGGTCCAGGGAAGGCTTCTTGAGGAGGGGTCTCACTACCATCTCTTTCAAGATGGCAGGCAAGGACCCCTCACTCAAAGAAGCATTCACAATATCCTGGAGCCAGCCTCGTGTCATCTCCCAGGATGCCAGTACAAGCCAGGAGGGACACGGGTCCAATAAACATGTGGTAGTCTTAAGTCTCCTTGACAACCTGTCCATATCCTCGGTAGTAACAAAGTCAAACTCCTCCCAAGATGGTGTCTCAAGAACAGCCTCGGACAATCCGACCGGACCACTCTCGATGGAGGGCAACTCATTCCGAATGTTTTTGATTTTGTCCTGCAGATATATCCCAAATTCCTCTGCTTGTCCCTGCAAAGGGGCTTCCCGCGGCCTCTGGTGAAGGAGGGAGCAGGTCACCCCAAACAGGGCGGCAGGGCAGTTATCTGCGGATGCAATAAGGGTGGCACAATACTCACGTTTGGCCACCCTTATCGCCACTAAGTAAGTCTTAATATGGGTTCTCACTAGTGTTTGGTCATCTTCGGAGCGAGAGGATCTCCATCTGCTCTCTAGGCGTCTCATGCAGCGTTTCATCTCCCTCAGCTCCTCGGTAAACCAAGGAGCCTGGGTGATTTGGCGCCGCATGAGAGGCCGCAAGGGCGCGACTCGGTCCAAGGCCCCCGCGGCCGCACTCAGCCATGCGGCCACTAGGTCCTCAGTCGAGTCGCGGGGCAAGGCCACAGGTATTGGCCCAAGCTCCCTCTGGAAGCTTTCCGGGTCCATCAGGAGCCTAGGGCGGAACCATCTAGGAATTGAGCCTAAGACGGAACCCTGATGTACCCCACTGCATTCTTCCCTCCATCTAGATGCCCTTCCATTGAGGACTACTGTATTTTTCAGAGTATAAGACACACCAGAGTATAAGATGCACCAAAATTTTGAAGAGGCAATTTAAAAAAAAAGGTTTTGCACTCTGCAGATCTCCCAAAAATAGCCCGTTTTTCACAATAACTGGCTCATTTCCCCCCCCCCCCCAAAGTGCATGAGTAGCCTTTAAGGGGCTTATAGAGTTCTCCTGAGAGGGGAGCAAAAATGAGCAAAAAGGCCCATTTTTCATGAAAATGGGCTCATTTTTGTAAAAAAAGAGAGAGAGAGAGAGTGCATGCATAGCCTTTAGGAGCCTCACAGCATGTTCCTGAGGGGCGGGGGGCAAAATTGAGCAAAAGACGGCCCATTTTTTGCTCATTTCTGCCCTCCCCAGCCCCCAGAACACTCTGAAACCCTCCTAAGGGCTATGCATGGTCATTTTGGTGTAGGGGGCGAGGTTTCAGGAGGCAAAAAATGCTGTATTCAGTGTATAAGACACACCCAGATTTTCAGCCTCTTTTTTGAGGGAAAAAGGTGTGTCTTATACTCCCAAAAATACGGTACATGCTAAGTATAATTGGTCAGCCAATTACGAATCCATTTGGTGACTGTGTAACACACATTTTTCTATATTATCAAGTAGTAAGTTGTAGTTTACTTTATCAAATGCCTTACTGAAGTCCAAGTAAAGTATATCCACAGTGGCACAGTGGTTAGAATGCAGTACTGCAGACTACTTCTGCTGATCACTGTCTGCCTGTAGTTTGGCAGATTGAATCTCACCAGGCTCAAGGTTGACTCAGCCTTCCATCCTTCTGAGATCAGTAAAATGAGGACCCAGATTGTTGGGGGCAATAAACTCTACCCTAGATTATGTATCTGAATCGTCAAACAATTGGCAATTCCAAATCCCTGCTAACAAATGCTACACATAGCATTAAAAGGCTATAAAAATCTGTCAAAGACCTAGGAATATTCATTTTGAAAGACCTAAGCCCCAGAGCTCACTGTAACAACATTGCCAAAAAAGCATTCAGAGTTGTCAACCTCATTTTACATAGTTTTGTCTCTGGTAACGCTGTGCTGCTAGCTGGAGCATACAAAACCTTTGTCAGACCTATCCTTGAATACTGCTCACCTGCCTGGAACCCACCTTGCATTTTGGACATTAAAACTTTAGAGAGGATCCAGAGGTATTTTACAAGAAGAGGACTCAACTCCTCTGCTCATAATAACATTCCTGTTTGCACATCTGGGAAAACCCAAATCTGAAAGCTTCCTGGTTTCCCCCACCCAGTTGAAAGTTCAAGATCTTGCCCCCACACCCACAAGTCCATCCAATGGTCCAATTTCCCACTGCCATGCTGGCAGCTTCCACCAATCCAGTTACAGTCAGGTGCAGAACTTTAAAGACAAAGGATGACCTTGGCTTTCTAGAAAGAATTTTGTTATGGCTACATATCATCTAACTCTGTACAATCCCCCCTCCCATTTTCCCACAATAGAAAATGCATAGTAGAATAATAAAAAGTGTGGCAGGCCTGAGATACACAAGCAAATATGGCTGCAGGCTTGACACCCAGTTGGCTTTGTGCCTAAGACAGGAACAGAACTCATGGTCTCACAATTTGTAGCCTGCTCCCTTATACCACTAACCAAACTGGCTCTCATAATACATACATCGATAAAAAAGTCAAATGAGGCAAAACATCTGGTAGATGCCAAGGAAGATATCTCAGGGGGTACCTTGTGCTTATTGAACATACAGCCTCCTCCATGCTCCAAACTGGTAGGTTGCGACTCTCTCCTCTAAAAATGAACTATTTGAAAACAGTTTCTGCTGGATTTAGCCAACCAGAAGATCTCTTAGCTAATATTTGAGCTACAAAGGCAGAGGTCTTCAAACTTGGCAACTTTACGATTTGTGGACTTCAACTCCCAGAATTCTCCAGCCAGAATAATTTATTCTCTTGTAATCCCTTCCTCTGCAATCTGTCCACTTAGATCAGAGGTCTTCAAACTTGGCAACTTTACGATTTGTGGACTTCAACTCCCAGAATTCTCCAGCCAGCATAATTTACTCTCTTGTGATCCCTTCCTCTGCAATCTCTCCACTTAGATCAGAGGTCTTCAAAGTTGGCAACTTAAAAGACTTGTGGACTTCAACTCCCAGAATTCTCCAGACAGGATAATTTATTCTCTTGTAATCCCTTCCTCTGCAATCTTAGATCAGAGGCCTTCAAACTTGGCAATTTTAAGACTTGTGGACTTCAACTCCCAGAATTCTCCAGGCAACATAATTTACTCTCTTGTAATCCCTCCCTATGCAATTTCTCTACTTAGATCAAAGGTCTTCAAACTTGGCAACTTTAAGATTTGGCAACTTTAAGATTCTTGGCAACTTTAAGATTTGGCAACTTTAAGATTTGGCAACTTTAAGATTCTCTTGTAATCCCTTCCTCTGCAATCTCTCTACTTAGATCAGAGGTCTTCAAATTTGGCAACTTTACGATTTGTGGTCTTCAACTCCCAGAATTCTCCAGCCAGGATAATTTATTCTCTTGTAATCCCTCCCTCTGCAATTTCTCTACTTAGATCAAAGGTCTTCAAACTTGGCAACTTTAAGATTTGTGGACTTCAACTCCCAGAATTCTCCAGCCAGCAAAGCTGGCTGGAGAATTCTGGGAGTTGAAGTCCACAAGTCTTAAAGTTGCCAAATTTGGGGACCCCTGTACAAAGGTAACAAATCATTGTGCCTGACTCTCTCAATGACTTCACATCTCTTCTCTGTTGAGTCAAGCTGCCCTGTAGCTGCTTGAGAAAGGGGAATTGCTGCCTTTAAAAAAAAAAGTTGGCTTTCTATCCTTGCAGACAGTCATCTGCTTCTAGTCTAAACAAAATCTCAGTAGCTGAAATTGGCATGCAAGCTGTATGTCTGATACCAATAATAGTCAGTAGATGACATAGCAATTCATCACAAGGGCCAGAACAAGCATTCCAACTCCGAGTTCTCCTGAACTTCGGGTGAGATGAACTCAAAATCGATGGCTTGCTTGTGATGATGTGGCATCACAGGTTTTGACTTCAGCTCCCTTCCTCTTGGGATACGACTGCGATAGATAGCAATCTTAGAGTTCTGTCAAAATCTACTTCTCCTGCTATATAATATACTAGCCGTTCCCGGCCACGCGTTGCTATGGCCCACTCTGGTTAAATGGCCAGCCAATCTGTGTGTAGATCTACACCTGCACACACTAACACATACACACAACCACCGTAAAAACCCCAACCTACCTACCTACTGTATTTCTCCCTCTCTCCCTCTATTTTCCTAGTTGTGTCCCTTCCTAGATCGGGATGCCCTACGCACAGTCACTCACGCCCTTGTCTCTTCCCGTCTGGACTACTGCAATGCTCTCTACATGGGGCTCCCCTTGAAGAGCACCCGGAGGCTTCAACTGATCCAGAATGCGGCCGCACGGGTAATTATGGGGGCGGTGCGATGCTCCCATGTAACACCCCTCCTGTGTGAGCTGCACTGGCTTCCGGTGGTTTTCCGGGTGCGATTCAAGGTGTTGGTTACTATCTTTAAAGTGCTCCATGGCTTAGGACCTGGGTACCTACGAGATCGCCTTCTGCCACCAAGAGCCTCCCACCGGCCCGTACGCTCCCATAGAGAGGGTCTCCTCATGGTGCCATCGGTGCCAGGGTCTCCTCATGGTGCCAATGTCGACTGGCAACACCCAGGGGGAGAGCCTTCTCCGTGGGAGCACCTGCCCTCTGGAATGAATTGCCCTCGGAATTAAGAACTATCCCTGACTTACGCACCTTCCACCGCGATCTCAAAACCTTTCTCTTTCAACAAGTCGGGCTGGCATAAAGCATGATTTTTAAATTTTTAAATTTAAATTTTTATTATTTTAATCAGGGTTAGTTTGGGGTTTTTTCCACGTTTCGGCCAATATTTTAATTATGTCTTTTAAAAGCTTTCTTTTTAACTTTTATATATTTGTTTTTATTTTGGCTGTACACCACCCTGAGTCCTTCGGGAGGAGGGCGGTATAAAAAACCAATAAACTCTAAACTCTACCTACCACCTACTGTATTTCTCCTCCCTCTCTCTCCCCCTTTCTCTCTATCATCCCTCTACCTACCTACCTACCTACCTACCTACCTATTGTATCTACCTACTCGATTCTGTTGTTAGTTCCTGTAACCCCCATACCTTGGGGGTTGTCTACCGTGAACTTAACGCATTTCTTAAGAGATCCCTAAGAGGGCATGCATAAGCGCACCAGTGTGCCTACCATCCCTGTCCTACTGTCCCCATTTATATGTACTCTTTTTATGTGTTTATGGCTATATTTTGCTTATTTATATTCATTCATTTGTGCTATTTTTTCATGTGTTTCCACACTTGTTTCCTTGTACTTGTTGAGAATGAACGAACGAACGAACGAACGAACGAACGAACGAACGAATGAATGAATGAATGAATGATAGGCACTTAGATGTTTCCACTGAGCATCATAATCTGGAAACAGACATGTACAGTAACATTTGGTTCAATTTTGGAGTAGAGTTTGGAGAGCCAGCAAGACAGACCTTTGATACAGAATGGTTTTTTAATAATAATAATAATAATAATAATAATAATAATAATAATAATAATAATAATAATAATAATAATAATAATAATAATAATAATAATAATAATAATAATAATAATAATAATAATAATAATAATAATAATGTAGGACTGAATAAGTTATTGAAACTTTGTACTGATCTGCTTAAAGTTTTTAAGGAAATGAGGGTCATGAATTAGCCAATACACACAGAGAAGAACCTGGACAGAGGATTAAATCCAAAATGATTATTCAGTAGATCTTGCTCCTTTGGATGATTGTCATGGTTTTTTTCTCCCTGATTATTGGAAGGTCAAGATTACTTTGAGCACCTTGAGATCGCTTCCTTTATGAAGGGTGAACACACAGATCTTCTTCCAGGCGTGTATAAAGAAGGAGTGTTTTTCAGTGTTGGCAACCTGAAAAGGTGTGTGGGCTAGGGATTCTGAGAGTTGAAGTCCATACCTCTTCAACCCACCAAGGTGGAAAAAACATTAAAAGTGAACTGAAGTTCATGAGCAGTATTTCTTATGATTTTCTTTTGTTGGATGTGACCCAGCATCTAAATCTTCAAGATTCCTTAAAACCTTTGAGTTGGCTTTCCAGGTGTTAACAATTCCTACCACAAGGTCCAGCTTTACGTTTTCTGCAAATTTGAGGAGCATTCTTTCTAGCGCCTGGTTTAAATAGCAGAGGTCTGTATTGTAAAGCACTTTTTCCTGGAAAGTTCCACTGACTAGTAAAAGCATAAGCCAGAGTCACCTGGCCACTGCAATGGGATCAACGTAGCTCCACTGTTGTCCTTGCAAGTGTTTTGAGGCTGGTTAAAATGGAGTCTCGTGTCATCATGACTTAATTGTATTAGTGTTTTCCACTTGATGGAGCCAGATAGCAACAAACATCGTGAGCGCCTGGTCAGAAGGCAGCCAAGGGTGTTTGCAGTCTCTGTACAATGGATTGTTCATGTCAACATTTTGTTGCTTTTGTTTTCCTTGGAAAAAGATCGACCCAAACTTTTCTATATCCATGGAGATGAAAACAAGTTTTGCCCTGGGACCACGTTCTTCAGAAAGTGGATTTTTTTCTTCCTCAAAGGGCTACAAAGACAGCGGGCAACATGGCTTTGGCTTGCTGGTTTGGGAGAAATGTGCCAGGCAGGAGGTTGATGGGATTGCCAGGGAAGGAGCCTGAGTGGCAGCAGAAATAACAAAGCATCTGGGGGCAGAAGACTGAACATTTGATTATGGCACCAACATTTACACAATGCAGTCGAATTTGTCAGCCACAAGAAGAATATTCCAAGCAAGGAATAAATTATATCTACATGCATTCATATTGACTGGGAAGAGGGGAAGAGTAAACTCTGAGTTTGGAGGAAATGAAGGGCAATAAAGATAGAAATGTGTAAGCGTGGTCTACCAAGTGCTACATGGGGGAAAGTTACTCAAAGGATCAACCATTTTTTCTACCCTTGCAACTTTGGAAAATGACACACACACACACACACCAGTGTGAGGATCATGCAGCCTCTTCCTCCAATCTTGTCTTCTTCTGACTCATCCCAGTATTTATCTTTGAGAAAAAGTGGCTCAATGATGGCCATATTCAACTTCCATGCTACTCATACTGCTAGATGCACCCACAGAGAGGTTAAATAAATCAAGATTGCAGTTCCATAATGTGCCACTGGAGCCGTGCAAAATGAATGGGAAAAGGGGCGGGGCTTTGATCACACGACCGCAGCCACCATTTTGATTTTGTTGGCTCCCATTTGAGATGCTCTTCTTTATTACTACCATATCTCCAGTGGCGGGTTGCAGGCGGTACTCCCTGGTATGGGCATACCAGTGCCTGCTGGGGGTAGCAGGGACCATTCCAGAACAGTGCTTCAGAGGGCCTGCCTGCCCACCCATGTTCTTGAGCTGTATTTGACCCAACCAGGCCATTTGCGCATGCGCACATAGCGTACAGCACCTGCGCGATGCTTCACCAAGCAGCTGGAGCATCACACATGCGTGCGCAGTGCGCATGCACTTGGTAGACCCCCGGCCCCAGACGCAGCGTACTGGTTGCGACGAGATCCGGAACCCACCACTGCATATCTCCCAAACTGCACATTGGTCCCCATTGCTCTCTCAAGCGAGAACAAGTTTGGGATGTCCACAGAACGGTTAAACTGTATTTAAATGTGTGCATGAAATGAGTGATAACCATGATTTTTCTTCCCAGGAAAATGTTGGTTCATCTGGGGCTTTCTGTCATTGCTTCTGATGGACAGATCTGTCTGGCAATGACTGGAGCAGATGAAGAGTAGAAGCCTGTTGTGCATCAGCCCTTTCTGCCCAAGAGGTCTACAGAAAGGAGCTTGGCAGGTAGAAGTCTCCAGATACTTCCTTCAGACACCTCTTGGCCCTTTCCAGGAAAGCTTCATCTCATGGGCTTTGCCTTGAGGTCCTTTGATATGAACAAGCCAGTGTATCTCCATGTGCCAGTCAGAAAGATCCTTCTGATTCACATTCAGCTTGCTGAAGGGGAACCAGTTTTCAAGGTGATGTGAAGAGAGAAGAGGATTTTGGAAAATCCCTCATGAAAGTTAAGGAAGAGGTCTTGGGGCTTCCTTGGAGACAAGAGGACCAAGCAGGGTGTCTACATCTCATATTTTTCTACTCACACTGCAGAAGCCTCAGCCAGGCTGGTAATGAAAAGTCTGCAAATCAAAAACCAAGTTTTCCTACAGCCCAGAATTCCAGCTCTGAGCTGCACGTGACTCTCTAAAAGTTATATCTACGTTAGAGAACTGCAAGATAGAATTTGCTGCTGCTTTAACGTTTATTATGACATAATTGAGCATGAAGTGACAGTTTAAATATGGGATTGGGAATTAGAATCAGTGAGAATACTGTAGATGGGAATGGCTGTTGACGATGACTTAAATGAATATCCTGGCACTAGTTATACAAGTGAAAAGATATTTTGGGAGACCACATCAAAGATAGTGCATTTTAAAAAAGAAAGTAAAAGGTAAAGGTTCCCCTTGCCCATATGTGCTAGTTGTTCCCAATTCTAGGGGGCAGTGCTCATCCCCGTTTCAACACACTTACCCTACTGTTGTGGCCCAGCTGGCTCTGGATGAGCTGATGATGAACTCCTCTAGTGAGGAGTCCTATGAGTCTGCTCTGGAGGAGGAGGGCAACCTTCAGGGAGCAGAGAGCCCGGCTGGTCATCAGGAGGCACCTCGGTCTTGGAGTAGTGGGGAGGATCAAGGCCAGTTTGTCCCTGATGCTAGGTTAAGATGGGCTGAAAAAAGGAAGCTTCAGTTGCAGCAGAGGCGAACTCGGAGGAGATGAATTAGTCCCAGTTGCCTAATGACTGGCCCCTCCCAAGAGGGTTTAAAAGGAAGCCTTTGCTAAGAAAGTACTTGCAGAGAACAACGTGTAATTTCTAGGTTTGAATTTCTTTGTGTCGAGTTGCAGGTTTAATTTCTAGTCGAGTTAAGAAGCTTTGGGTCTGTTCAGGGTCAGTCAGGCAAGCAGCCAGTCTGGTAATTAGTTGAAGAAAGGGGGGTCAGAACACCCTACCATGTTTTATCAAGAAATGATAAAACAATGTCTTGTCTCACAGTGGAAATACAACGGCAGTTTAGAGCTGCAGGAGGTCATACAGCAGAGCCAGGCATAAGTAAAGCTGCCAGGCCAGGCCCCACAAAAGAATTGGTCCCCTGTTTGTGGATGTAACTGTATTCTTCAACTTACCTTGTGCCTCAATATCTTGGTTCAAGCCATACATGTAACCCAACAACAACTCAGTTGCTGGGTTTATTTATTTATTTATTTTATTAAATTTATACCCCGCCCTTCTCCAAACGGACCCAGAGCGGCGCACAGGAATTTTAAAATACATACAAAATCAATAAAAAATTTAAAAAACTTATTTAATAACCATCCTGTGCTAAAACCAAATTAAAATCCCCAAAAAATTTAAAACTGTCTAAAATAGTCAATTGCAGAGGTTACGCTAGGCCGGCGGAAGAGGTGGAGGTCCGAGATGGTGCGAAGTTCAGGGGGAAGGTCGTTCCAAAGGGCAGGGCGCGCCACAGAATGGAAACGACCCCCCCTTCCCCTGGGTGTCGCCAGTCGGCATTGTCCGGCCGACGGCACCCTGAGAAGGCCCTCTCTGTGGGAGCGTATCGGTCTAAGGGATGTATGGGGCAGGAGACGGTCTCGCAAATAACTAGGTCCCGAGCCATGGAGCGCTTTAAAGATGTTCGTCAAAACCTTGAAGTGCACACGAAAGACCACAGGAAGCCAGTGCAGCTCGTGCAGGATTGGTGTTATGTGGGAGTGTCTAGGCACTCCCGTAATCACCCGCGCGGTTGCATTCTGGACTAACTGTAGCTTTCGAGTGCACCTCAAGGGAAGCCCCATGTAGAGAGCATTACAGTAGTCGATTCGGGATGTCACGAGTGCTTGAGTGACTGTGCGAAGGGCAGCCCCGTCCAGTAAGGGGCGCAATTGGCGCATCAGGCGTACCTGATGAAATGCCCCCCTGGCCACGGTCGCCACATGGTCCTCCATGGACAGCTGGGAATCCAGGAGGATACCCAAATTGCGCGCCCTCTCCACGGGGGCCGGTGTTTCGCCCCCAATGGCCAGAGTTGGAGTAATCTGGCTGAACCGGGGTGCCGGAAGCCACAGCCACTCAATCTTGGAGGGGTTGAGCTTGAGTTTGTTACTACCCATCCAGATCCGTATGGCCTCCAAACACCGGGACATCACCTCGGCGGCATCGTTGGGGTGGTCTAGGGTGGATATGTACAGCTGAGTATCATCAGCGTACAGATGATATCCCACCACAAAACCACGGATGATCTCGCCCAACGGCTTCATATATGTGTTGAATAGAAGGGGCGAGAGGACCGACCCCTGAGGAACCCCACATAGGAGGGGTCTCGAGGCCGACCTCTGCCCCCCTGTCAACACATATTGTGACCGACCAGAGAGGTAGGACGAGAACCACCGCAAAACGGTGCCTCCCAGCCCCAACCCCCCCAGTCGGTGCAATAGGATACCATGGTCGATGGCATCAAAAGCCGCTGAGAGGTCTAACAGGACTAGGATAGAGGAATGTCCTCTATCCCGCGCCCTCCAGAGATAATCAAACAACGCGACCAATGCCGTCTCGGTGCTGTGACCGGGTCGGAAGCCGGACTGGCACGGGTCTAGATAATCAATTTCCTCCAGGTGTTGCGGAAACTGTTGGGCCACCACACTCTCTACAACCTTCACTAAAAAGTGAAGGTTGGAGACCGGACGATAGTTCTCTAATAATGCTGGATCCAGGGACGGCTTCTTGAGGAGGGGCCTTACTACCGCCTCTTTTAAGATGGTAGGCAAGGACCCCTCACTCAGAGATGCGTTGACAATGCCCTGGAGCCAGCCTCGTGTCGTCTCCCAGGATGCCAGTACAAGCCAGGAGGGACACGGGTCCAATAAACATGTGGTAGCCTTAAGTCTCTTTGACAGCCTGTCCATATCTTCGGTAGTAACAAAGTCAAACTCCTCCCAGGATGGTGCCCCAAGAACAGCCTCGGACAGTCCGACTGGACCACTTTCGATGGAGGGTAGCTCATTCCGAATCCGAGTGATTTTCTCCTGCAGATAAATCCCAAATTCCTCTGCTCGACCCTGTAAAGGGGCTTCCCGCGGCCTCTGGTGAAGGAGGGAGCGGGTCACCCCAAACAGGGTGACAGGGCGGTTATCTGCGGATGCAATAAGGGTGGCACAATACTCACGCTTGGCCACCCTTATCGCCACTAAGTAAGTCCTAATATAGGTTCTCACTAGTGTTCGGTCGGCTTCGGAGCAAGAAGATCTCCATCTGCTCTCTAGGCGTCTCTTGTGGCGTTTCATCTCCCTAAGCTCCTCGGTGAACCAAGGAGCCTGGGGGTTCGTCGCCGCAAGAGAGGCTGCAAGGGCGCGACTCGGTCCAAGGCCCCCGTGGCCACACTTAACCATGCGGCCACTAGGTCCTCAGTCGAGTCACGGGGCAAGTCCACAGGAATTGGCCCAAGCTCCCTCTGGAACCTTACCGGGTCCATCAGGAGCCTGGGGCGGAACCATATAGGAATATCAGGCTCCACCTCCCCGCGGTGAGGTGCGGCGATCGGAAAGTCTAGCCGAAGGAGAGCGTGATCTGTCCATGACAGGGGTGTAATGTCTAAATCCCCTATTCCCAGATCACTACTCCACTGTCCCGAGACGAAGATTAAGTCCAGGGTGTGTCCACCCTCGTGGGTAGGGCCTAAAACTACCTGGGTCAGGTCCATGGCTGTCATGGAAGCCATGAACTCCCGAGCTACACCAGAGGTTTCGCCTACTGATGGCAGGTTGAAGTCCCCCATGACCAGAAGTCTGGGGGTCTCAACCACCGCCTCGGCTATCACCTCTAGGAGCTCGGGCAGGGCTGTTGTTGCATAGCGAGGAGCCAGGTATACAACTAATACTCCCAACTGCCTCCCTAGGCCACACTTCACAAGGAGGGACTCGCACCTGCTCGTCTGAGGGATCGTGGTCTCCTTCGGCTCAATACCTTCCCTAACCATAATCGCCACACCCCCACCCCTCCCTAGGGCCCTAGGCTGATGGAAGGCTCGGTAGCCTGGTGGGCACATTTCTACGAGGGGTAGTCCTCCCTCGTGGCCCAACCAGGTTTCCGTTATACCCACCAGGTCCGGGTCCCCCTCTGACACAAGGTCATGGATGAGGGGGGCTTTTTGTACCACGGACCTGGCGTTGCACAACATCAGCCTAGGGCCCCGGTCCTGTGGTCCCTGCCCTCCTAGTCTGCGATGGGAGCATGGGGGGTTGGAACGCGTGACTGCCCATAGCCAGCGGCCACGGTCCTCCAACAGGTAATGCCCATCCCGTCTCCCACCGCCCCTGCCCCTCCCCAAAACCGAACTGATGGAAAATACCTCAGTGGAAACGACCCCCCCTTCCCCCTCCTCCGTTTCTCTACTTCCGCCGGCCGGCCCTGTAGTTTGTCGCCCCCCCCCCCCGCCTGACTGTCCCCCCTCCTCCCTGGAACCCCCTAAAAGCCGAATTAAAAAGTTAGAAAGGAACCCCCTGAGTTTGCGGTTTACATAAATGCTATTCTCAAATAGACCCTAATATGCTTCATATCGTGACTAGGTTCACACCACCTGCTAAAACAACAGCTAGGACCACACAACATACCTTGAAGTTGTGTAGGGCATGTCATATTTTTCAACACGCTCAAATGTTGTGACATGCCTTGGGAATTATAAAGATATTTTGGTTACTTTAATATAATTTAGATGTGCTTGGTAAATAACTACATAAATATCATAACTTTTTAACATTTTATTTGTTTCATTTCACAGGTTCAGCTATATTTTTCTTTTTGTTAAACGTTATTTTGTCTGAGAGTGTTAATACTGCTGGCCTCGTTTCCAGTGAGAATGATAATGGATCTGTAATGGCATTAAAAAAAAACCAAGACTGGGAACACTCACTCACATGAGCAACCTAATTGGGACTGGCAGAAACTTGCTGCTGTCTGATAATGGCAGACATTCTCAGATATGGCCTACAGTTAAGAGAACAAAGTAGCGGTGATGCTAGAAACTACCCAGCAGCCAGTCTTGCAAGAGACATATATCCAAAAGTGCTTGAAAAGCGGGAACGAGCAAACAGTACTTTTGTGACCCTTGTTGTAAATTCACGAGTGGCAATCTTGATCAAGATCCAAGAGAGCTGGGATCAAGTCAAAAATATATCTCTTGGTAGAGGAAAGCTAGATGTCAAAGAGACTTTCGCTGTGAAACTTGACAAACTGCTTGACATCCTCAAATAGAACACAAGTGTCACATTGCTCTGTGTGCCGAATTTGTCTGCCCTGCTGGCTGCAAAACAGATGCTCACATTAATTGTACCTGCCCTAAGGAGACGAAGACACCATCGAGGGAACTTGCTTTTGTTAAAAGGTCCGAGAGAACCAGTTTGGTTCTTTTGGATCACACCAGATTGGTTTGCCAGATGTGCCCGAGCGGAAAAGATGAGGCAAAAGCGGCAAGACGATGAGACAGAGGCTCGCTAAATATAAGCAGAGAAGTATTGCAGACATTTCAATACAAGATACGGTATTGGTGTATATGCCATTGGTGCCATTACCACAGCCGCCTTCATAGTTGCTGGCTTGATCACCGAAGAAGACAAAAGACTTGTCGTTGACAAGATTATGAAGTCCCTAGATCAAGAATTGGATGAGCTCTGTAAGAAGGGCAAAGTAGAACGCATCTTCTTTGACAGCCGTATAGATGCAACTAAAGCAGTGGTGAAATTCAAATTTTCCTACTACCGGTTCTGTGGACGTGGCTTGGTGGGCATGGCAGGGGAAGGAAACTGCAAGATCTCCATTCCCACCCCCCTCCAGGGGCCAGCTAGAGGTGGTATTTGCCGGTTCCCTAAACTACTCAAAATTTTCGCTACTAGTTCTCCAGAACCGGCTTGATTTCACCCCTGAACTAAATTTATGCTGAAAGCAAACAATTCAGACCAGCAGTTCCCCAGAACCATCAAAGAAGAACATTATTCTGTGTTCAATGAGCCAGGTGGAAGATTCCCTTCAAAGAAAGGCTCAAAAATGGGGAAATTGCAGATAACCTGGGGTATTTCGGGAAGAAGAAAGGCATTGACAAAAGCTTGAAGGACACTAAAGGAGATTCTACAAATGCTGATACTGGCTGGGAAGGTGGTGCCATGCACCTGGTAGAGGTCAAGATTGACCCGAGGTTGACATCTGGTTGGTGTGTGCACTCCACACGAATGAGTTACCCCAATGACACTTAATCACAGAATTAGATGGGAAGACCTTGTCTATGCAAAGCCAGTTGTTGTGATTACAAGTGGAGGGAATCCAGCTGCCACATATAGGAAAAGATATGTCACACCTATAGGCTGGATTTGGTGAGGTCCCCGTAAACAAGATGGCATTGCAAAATTGGGACCACTATTTTAATATAGTCAGAATGACATCCTGCACATGTATGAAAGGGGAGGTATTTGTGATGTGATAAAATAGCAAACAGCTATGGATGGCTGGGGCATCTGTACAGGAGGGTCAAGAAAGTCAGGATAGCAGCTGGGACATGTGACTGAAGACTCATCCTTTTTTATGTCCATCACACATGTGACACATGCAAAAAAAATAGCCAGCCAAATATCCCAATTGGTCTCATCCATTTGGGATGAGCCTTCCTGCAAAGAGCTGGGGGCCAAGTTGACATTATGTTCAACTTTATGTTTTGCCAATGGTCCTAAAGAGCAAAAGAACAACAATTTCCAAATTACCTCAACCAGTTTGGGTGGGGAAGAAATCTTCGGATGAACATCTAGATCACAAGATGTACAGGGTGGCCTTGGAAGCCTTCTCCAGTCCGTGGGCCTGTTGGACGCTCCTCTTCCAGCTGGGTGTGGGCAATCATGGACGGCTGAAGAGACGCCCTTGCAGTGAATGAATGGGCCCAGGAGGAGTTGAAAATGAGGGATGGTCAGGACTCACATCTGAAACCCACCACTTGGGGAAGAGGGTTGACCACTCAGTTTCCATGCAACATTGGAAAATGGGAATCGAGGGAGAGCATGTCATGCTGGAGCTCTGCATTGTTTGAAGGAACAGATGGAGCCAACCCAGCGAAACAAAGCATGATCTCTTCCTGGAGGGATGATTAATTAGGAAAAATCTTTTCATGGAAGGAAACAGTGTGTTACTCTGGGCCATCATGGCCAAGGAAAGAATGCTTGGCTCTTCTCTCCCCATTTAGGTAAATTTAGGGGAGACTTTGGAGAACTTTTAAAAGCATCTGGAATAGTATCTGGGTTTCAGATACTGGTTTGTCTAGGGCTCCCTCCCTATCCTAAGAAAAGTGAAGGCAATGGCTGTGTTTCCATTCAGAAGCAACATAATCTGCTCTGCAAATACCATGTTTCCCCAAAAAGAAGACAGGGTCTTATTTTCTTTTGACACCCCCCCCCCCGAAATAACTGCTTGGCCTTATTTTCAGGGAGGGCTTATTATTTTTGAGCTGCAGGAGGCGGCGAGCATGGTCACCTCATGGCTGCTGCTGTGTTGCAATGTTTTCACGGGAGGGCTTATTTTAGCACATGCGCTCAAATACCCAATAGGGCTTATTATCCAGGGAGATCTTATTTTCAGGGAAACGGGGTAGGGATAACTGTTCTGACTGCTTCTTGCCCAAATTGACCTTGAAGCTTCTTGACGAAAGACTACACCACGACTTGAGACACGACAGCTCTGACTTTGCAAATTATATGTTGTTCCCTGCAACCATTCCCTTAACAGAGGCTTTCTTTTAAAGCCTCTTGGGGGGGGGGGCAGTCAATTAGGCAGCTGAGACTGATTACCTCCTCCGGGTTCGTCTCTCTTGAAATTGACGCTGCCTTCTCTTGATCCTTCTTAGCCTGACATCAGGGACAAACTGGGTTTGATCCTCACCACTACTCCAAGCCCCAGGTGCCTCCTGATGCCTAGCCGGGCTCTCTGCTCCCTGAAGGTCACCCTCCTCCTCCAGAGCAGACTCATAGGACTCCTCACTAGAGGAGTCCATCAGCAGCTCATCCGGAGCCGGCTGGGCCACAACAGATAACTATGGTTAGGACTATCCTACAGGGTCAATTCCTTCCTGCATCACAGGAAATCCGTATTGTCAGCCTGGCCTCAGGATTTTATTTATTTATTTATTTATTTATTTTTCACATTTATAGCCCGCACCCATCTCACCATAAAGGGATTCGGGGCGGCGAACAGAGATTTAAAATCAATTATACATAAATACAAAATATTATTAAATAATAACGAAATTAAATCCATATCCTGCTTAACTTAAAATAAGTTTAAATTTAAAACCCAAATTACAGTTTTGATTTGTTATAAAATAATGGGTGTGGAGTAGATCATGCTAGGCCGGCCAGATGAAAATAAAAAGTTTTTAGGTGCCGGCGAAACAAGCGGAGGTCTGTGATGGAACGGAGGTCGGAAGGTAGGCCATTCCAGAGGGTAGGGCCCACCACAGAGAAGGCCCTTCCCCTGGGAGCCGCCAACCGGCATTGTCCGGTCGACGGCACCCGGAGAAGACCCTCTCCCTGGGAGCGAGTCGGTCGAAGGGATGTATGGGGCAGAAGACGGTCTCGAAGGTAGCTAGGCCCCGGAGCACCTTGAATATGGTCATCAAAACCTTGCAACGCACCCGGTAGGTCACAGGTAGCCAGTGCAGCTCGTGCAGGAGTGGTGTTATGTGGGAATGTCTTGAGATTCCCATGATCACCCGCGCTGCCATATTCTGGACTGCAACTGCAACCTCCGAGTGCATCTCAAGGGGAGCCCCATGTAGAGAGCGTTGCAGTAGTCCAGACGAGAAGTCACGAGTGCTTGAGTGACTGTGCGAAGGGCATCCCGGTCCAGTAAGTGGCGCAATTGACGGACCAGGCGAACCTGGTAAAATGCCCCCCTGGCCACGGCCGCCACCTGATCCTCAAGGGACAACCGGGAATCCAGGTTTTAATTACCACAAGAAGCTATCAGGTGGCAAAATTGGAATCAGAAGCTTCCAGCATCATCCTTTTTTCTTTTCTTTTAAAGCTTTTGAGCTCTGAAAAGTTTCCCCCGTTCTAATCTGGCTGCTCACAGCACCAAATTGCACAGATATTGTTTCCGAAAGAACCAAGGAGTCAAGGAACTGCTCCAAACATTTCAGAATTTTAGGGGGAGGGGATTAGGACAAAGGACGCTCTCAGACATCTCAATAAATTTAGATACTGCGTACCAATCCGGTGCACACATAACCCCAACATTTTCAAGGAAAAGATTAAAGTTTGCTGTAGTTTTCTCTGCAGGTTTGCATTTACCTTGGTGGTGAAATACTTATTTTTAATTTAATTTAATTTTTTATCCACAGGACATGTCACCCTTTGCAATAGCAACCTTTTTGTAACATGGGGAAGTTTTCTAAAATTATCTCCCTCATTTTCATACTCATTATTGTCAGCTGTCCAAGAACCTGCACCCCAACATCCGCAGAGGAGCAATTAAGGAAGCAGAAAAAACCCATAAGTTGCACCAGTGGTGGGTTCCAGATTCCGTTCCAACTGGTTCATCCATGTGGATGTGCGCAGTGCATCTTGGTGCTTCCGCGAGCCTCCACAACGCTCCAGCTGCTCAACGGAGTGTCGCACAGGGACTGTACACGCTGTGTGCCTGCACAGAAGCGCTGAAGATGTAAAAGGATGGTAAGAAGCGAGGGTGGGCGGGTTGGCCCTCTGGAGCACCATACCGGAATGGTATCCAGTGGTCCGGGCAGGCTCCAATAATTTAATTTAATTTATTATATTTATAAACCGCCCCCTCTCCCCAGAGGGACTCGGGGCGGTGTACAGGAAATTTAAAACTATCTAAAAACATACCATACATAACAAAATTAAAAACGAATTAAATTAGCCTGTACTAAAATGTTAAGAACAGTTAAAATAGCAACCCATTAAAACCAAATAAAACAATTTGAAAATACAGACTGGGGCGAGAAGTATAATTTAGGCCAAGCCGGCCTGATGGAACAAATGAGTTTTTAATTTTAGGCGGAAAGCACGGAGGTCCGTAGTCGTTCTAATATCCGGGGGTAGGTCGTTCCAGAGGGTTGGGCCCATCACAGAGAAGGCCCTTCCCCTGGGCCTGCCCACTGGCATTGCCTAGTGGACGGCACCCGGAGAAGTCCCTCTCTGTGTGAGCGAATCGGCCGAAGGGATGTATGGAGCAGGATACGATCCCGCAAATAACTAGGTCCTGTGCCATGGAGCGCTTTAAAGATGAGAGTCAACACCTTGAAACGCACCTGAAAGGCCACAGGCAACCAGTGCAGCTCGCGCAGGAGTGGTGTAACATGGGAGTATCTTGTAGCTCCCATAACTGCCCGCGCGGCCGCGTTCTGGACCAGCTGAAGCCTTCGAGTGCATCTCAAGGGGAGCCCCATGTAGAGAGCATTGCAATAGTCCAGCCGAGACGTCACAAGCGCATGAGTGACCGTGTGAAGGGTGTCCCGGTCCAATAGGGGACGCAACTGGCGCACCAGGCGAACCTGGTAAAATGCCCCCCTGGCCACGGCTGTCACATGATCTTACCGGGGCGTACCGTCTGCAATCCACCACTGAGTTGCACTACAGTGCAGCAAACAAGCTGCACAAGCCTTCTGTATGCACATTGTGAAATGTGTGTGTCAGAAAGGGGTGGGACTTGAGGGGGATCCTGTAGATACACACAGATGCAGTCACAAAACAATGGCCAACTAAGATGATCAAAAGCCTGGAGACTAAAGCATATGAAGAATGGTTGCAGGATTTGGGTTTGGCTAGTCTAGAAGGGAAAAAAGGACTAGGGGGGACATGATAATGGTAGCAGTATTCCAATATTTGAGACGCTGCCACAAAGAGGAGGGGGTCAATTTATTTTCCAAAGCACCAGAAGGCAGGATAAGAAACAATGGATGGAAACTAATCAAGGAGAGAAGCAATCTGAAATTGAGGAGAAACTTCCTAACAGTGAGGACAATAAATCAGTGGAACACTTGCCTCCAGAAGTTGTGGGTGCTTATTGGAGATTTTTAAGAAGAGACTGGACAGTCACTTGTCTGAAATTGTATACAATCTCCTGCTTGAACAGGGGGTTGGACTAGAAGACCTTCATGGTCCCTTCCAGATCTGTTCCGATTGATGTTCAGCAGAGGTGGGTTGCTCCCGGTTTGGCGAGGAACTGGTAGCGGGAGGCTCCACCCACCCGGAGGCTTCTGCGCATGCGCAGAAGCATTGCACGCGTAAGAGAGCATGAGCAAACCAGTAGCGCCAGCACCGGAATCGCAACCCATCTCTGATGTTGACGACAGTGCTGACGACAATCTTTAAAGCACTCCATGGCTCGGGGCCTAGCTACATATGAGACCGCCTTCTCCCCCATACTTCCCTTCGACCGATCTGCTCCCACAGAGAGCGCCTTCTCCGGGTGCCGTCAGCCGGGCAATGCTGGTTGGCGACACCCAGGGGAAGAGCCTTCTCTGTGGCGGGCCCTGCCCCTTGGAACGACCTACCCCCTGAACTACGTAACATCGCGGACCTTCGCCTGTTCCGCCAACGCCTTAAGACGCTTCTGTTTCAACAAGCCGGCCTACAATAATCCCCGATACTGAGTTTTAATCATTGAAAATTTTAATTAGAGATTTTATAAATGGGTTTTTAACACGGGATTATGATTTAATTTTTTTAATATGGGTATTTATATGTATGTTTTTGGTTTTAATAGCCTGTGCGCCGCCCTGGGTCCTTTTTTAGGAGAAGGACGGGGTATAAATTGGAAATAAAATAAAATAAAAAAATAAATGTTAAGTAATTGCTCTATAAAAGACATTACACGACAAATAGTTCAGTGTTTCTCAAGCTTGACAACTTTAAGATATCTGGACTTCAACAGCCAGGCTGGCTGGTGAATTCCATGAGTGGAAGCCCAGACATCTTAAAAGTGCCAAGGTTGAGGAACAGTAAAGTAGCTAATATTGACTGCTGCACATCTTACATGTTAAAGTTTGACCACATGTAAGGAAATAGAATCTATTGAATGTGAAAAGAAGAGACTTGAGTAAAACTACTCAGAGTTGACCAAGGGATTCAATCTGGTGTGAGATTGAACACAATGCACACAATGAGTATCAGCATAAAACGGTATAATAAAATTTGTTTAAATGAGTTCTTCAGTACCACCGATGTCAAAAATGAAAATCACACTGGAGTGGAAGAATGTTGCACCCAAAGGTGCCTGATTTTCCTATTCAGCTTATTTTGATAGCTCTTTTATCAATCAATCAATCAACCAACCAACCAACCATCCAATCAGGTCCTCCTATTCTTTTGTCCCTCCTCTGCTACCGTGTTTCCCTGAAAATAAGACAGGGCCTTATCTTCTTTTGATCCCCCCAAAATAAGCGCTTGGTCTTATTTTCAGGGAGGTCTTATTATTTTTGATCTGCCAAGAGGTGACAAGTGTGGTCACCTCATGGCTGCTGCTGTGTTGCAATATTTTGGGGGATGGCTTATTTTCAGGGTAGGTCTTATTTTTAGCACACGCGCTCAAAAGTCCGATTGGGTTTATTATCTGGGGAGGACTTATTTTTGGGGAAACAGGGTACAGGAAATATTTAATTATTCTGATTATCTGTTTCCTATAGTTTTAAGATCTCCAACAGAGTTCTGCTCTTAGACCACTGTCATAGCTTGCTTTGGGAAGATCACTTTTTGCAAAACTTTTTCTAAGTCAACGTAGATGAGAACATTTTCTCTCTTAGAGCTTCAGCAGAATCAGGAGAGCCCTTTGCCAGATGAAATCATAACTCAAGTTTACTGATGATACCAACAGAAAAACTGGTGCCATGCAGGGGGAAAATTGCCTGCTTCATTCCCGCCCCACCCCTTATTCCAAATCACTTTGATTCAAATGCCAAAATATGCAATTGTTTCATTGGCTCAGGTCAAGGAGCAGCTTACAAGAAAGAAAGAAAAACACAGAAGAATTTAGAATAGAAAGATAAAGTCATTCCAAGAAAGGAGAGAGAAAAAATACCTCAAGAAAAAGAAAGTGTCCAATGAATCAATGAATTAAAATGACTCTTTAACTTGCTTTGAGCTGTGGAGCACATTTTCCCCACCACCTTGGACATCTTTATGACCTTGTCAGATAATAAATAAATAGCATCAACTTTCTATGAACCTCCAGGGTGTTTTTTTTTAAAAGAGAAGTTTAATAAATGAAGTAATAATCTCTATAGTGGGGCAGTGATGTCCCAAATGTCTCATCAATCCTATTTTCTCAATTGCACAAGGGCATCGCCTATTATCATGTAAACAATTGACAAATCAAATCAAATCAAATCAAATCAAATCAAATCAATACATACATACATACATACATACATACATACATACATACATACATACATACATACATACAGTCTCTGAAAACTATTGTCAGGCCTGCAGCCATCTTTTCTTTGGGATCTTTGGCCTGCCACACTTTCTATTATTCTACTATGCATTTTCTATTGTGGGAAAATGGGAGGGTGGATTGCATGGAGTTAGATGATATGTAGCCATAACAACATTCTTTCTAGAAAGCCAAGGTCATCCTTTGTCTTTGCACCTCTGCACCTGACCGGAATTAGATGGATGGAAGCTGCCAGCATGGCAGTGGGAGATTGGACCATCGGATGGACTTGGTGGGGGGGGGGGGCAAGATCTTGAACTTTCAACTGGGTGGGGAAAACCGGGAAGCCTTCAGATTCGGGTTCTCCCAGATGTGCCAACATGGCTCTCTTCATAAATTGGAACTTTGAGGAATGCTTTGCCTCGGACTCTGATTTAATTTTGGATGCTATTTGGAACCCTGGCAACTATTACATTTATTTTCCAGCAACATCAAAGGTAGCACATTAAACTGACTTAAGGTTAAAAACTCTTCAGTGGGTTATATAAGTGATGTTGTACATAATATTTAGCAGGGCACTAAGAAGATCGGGGTGGGAGTAAAATTATCCCTGAGCTTTCTTCAAAGTTCTAATTGTGGTGCTCTGGAGGCTCAAGGCAAACTGTTATTGGCTGGAGGACTCGGGTTATTGTCAATTATCACATTCTCTTTCTTTTCCAAATATATATATATATATGAGATAATTGCTTCCTGACAAACTTTAGAGGGAGTTTGATTGAGGCAGTAAATGGGGCAGTCAGTTTGCACACAGGGCCCAAGGGAAGACATCCCAGATCAGGGGTGAAATTCAGCAGTTTCTGACAGGTTCTGGAGAACTGGTAACGGAAATTTTGAGTAGTTTGGTGAACCGGCAAATACCATCTCTGGCGGCTCCAGAGTAGGGTGGGAATGGAGATTTTGCAATATCCTTCCCCTGGAGTGGGGAGGGAATGGAGATTTTGCAGTATCCTTCCCCTGGAGTTGGGAGGGAATGGAGATTTTGCAGTATCCTTCCCCTGGAGTTGGGAGGGAATGGAGATTTTGCAGTATCCTTCCCCTGCCACGCCCACCAAGCCAAGCCCACAGAACCAGTAGTAAAAAAAAATTGAATTTCACCACTGCTCCAGACCCCAAGCACAGTGACCTGCTAGATTAAAGGAACCTCGGACAGAAAGTGTGACCGAGTGGCTTGTAGCAGTCTAAAATCTTCATGAACATAGACTTGACCCAATGTTGCATCGACTGATCCAGGTTTTGGAAAGTAACCTTAGCTTTGAAGTTATTTAACCCCATAAAATCAGTGGCTACATAAATAGCAACATTTATCCAGGAATAAGCCCATGTTCTGAGATGTTATTTTTGGTGTGGGTGTGGGTGTGCGCGCCCTTGCCTTTCCATTCATGTCATTTCAAGGTGTCCAGAGAATGACCAAAATCCAACCTCCCTGTGCATTTAAATCAGGAGAAAGTGGAGTTTCTCACTGAAACAAACAATTCATTTTAGTAATTATATAAAGTTATAATCATCCTGGTCATTACTTTTATGTTTTCTTCATTTACCCTGCAAAATCTGGCGATGCTCAACGTTTTCCAATTGAAAAGGGTTTGATTTTTAAAAAAATTAAGAATTCAGGTATGCAATTAAAGAAGATGGAAGGAGCCTGGGGAGGGTGAAAACAGCCTCCCCTCCCCACCTCCAGAGGCTTCAGGAGCTTCCCTGAAGCCTCCAGAGGGTGAAAAATGGTCTCAAAAGAAGGCCTAAATCAGCTGACCAGTGTACTCATGCACGCTGGAGCTGACAGGGCAATGCCCTAAGAAATGGCTCTGCATGCACCCGTGCCATAGGTTCGCCATCATGGTCTTAGCTCATGGAATACCTCCTTTCCTTGTCTACAACTCTAGCAAAAAAATGACAGCATGAAGGAACTTCCTGTAAAGTCTGTTAACTGCAGAGTACATTCTGATCTCTGGCTGCAAAAAAGAGGGGAGCAGAAATGCTGAATGTAAATATTACTCATGAAAAATATATGTAGCTCTGCTGGCCCTAAGCGGGAGGAAAATCCAATGTCCAAATAGAGTAGAAATATATCCAAAATCCACACAGACCTGCTGTGAATATTAACTCGGCTATCCCTCATTGCCCAGTGGAATGCGGCCCACAAGTGTGGAAGCCGACTGAGAACATGTGCCTGTGCGAGTGTGCGTCGGTGCGTGTGTTGGTAGTGATGAGTTATGTCTCCTGCGCTACTCCAGAAGAGAACATGAATCCACGTATCAAAAGTCTTTGGAAACCCATCATTAAACTCTTTGCAGCTCATCTGGGGGAGGCCTCACCATTTGCCAGTCAAAGACCACATGCGACCCAGGAATTAACATGCTAAATTGCACTTTATGCTCCCTGGAGAAACGGGGCCCCATCTGAAGGTAGGGCGAAGTCATTTCCCGCCCGGTGAGCTGTTTCAGAGCCACGCATGTCTGGGGTTGGGAAGCCAGTTGGAGCCGGTGCCAAAACTGTGTGGAATGCGCAGAGGTCAAGCCTGGGAAGTCGTCCGTCTCACAGCTATTTGGAACTGGCAAATTCAAGGGCAGCCGGCACACAGGTGTGACTGACTGACAGAGGACGGACCGTTGCCACGAGTGTGATGCTGACCCTGCAAGATGTAAGAAGCTGAACTACAACCTAGAACTACATTGCCTTCAGTCTGACCTAAGCATAGTACACAAAAGTATCCGCTACAACATCCTACCTGTCAATGACTACTTCAGCTTCAACCACAACAATACACGAGAGCTCACGATAGATACAAACCTAAGGTAAACAGCTCCAAACTCGATTGCAAAAAATCCGACTTCAGCAACAGAGTGGTCAACGCCTGGAATGTGTTACCTGACTCTGGTTTCTTCCCCAAACCCCCAAAAGTTTAACCTTAGACTGTCTACTGTTGATCTCCTCACCCCATTCCTAAGAGGTCAGTAGGCTAACGCCCCTGTACTTTTGTCCCCATTTATTTGTACCCATGTTCTGTGTTCTCATTCATGTTTATTCTTATTCCTGTTACCTTGTACATGAGTGACAAACTAAAATAAGAAAGAAAGAAAGAAAGAAAGAAAGAAAGAAAGAAAGAAAGAAAGAAAGAAAGAAAGAAAGAAAGAAAGAAAGACGGAAAGAAAGAAAGAAAGAAAGAAAGAAAGAAAGAAAGAAAGAAAGAAAGAAAGAAAGAAAGAAGCCAAGGGCCTCCAAGGGATGGTGACCTCTTCTGTGTCATGTGTAGATCAAGTGATCCCCTTGGTTTCTGGGAAATGCCTAAACTGGGGAGTTGGGAAGCTGAGATCTCCTCACTGTCCCAAATCACATACAAAGAGGAAGACACTCCTGTCTGAGTGTATCCACCTTTGCGTGATGCGGGAAGGGCTTCATACGTTGGCTAAAAAAGGGACATCATTAACATTCAGTAGTGAAATCTTTAAAAAATTGCTACCGCTTCTGTGGGCGTGGCTTGCTGGGCATGGCTTGGTGGGGTCATGTGCCTGGGTGGGCGTGGCTATGTAGTCATGTGACCGGGGGAATCAAAAGACAAAAACTCACTTTAACAACGTCCTGCTGGAGCAGGGTTGGACTAGATGACCTCCAGGTCCCTTCCAGCCCTGGATTGTCCTCTGAAGCTACGTCTAGTGCCAGGTTTGTAGTCCTTCCTTCCTCTCCTTTTTCCTTCCCTCCCTCCCTCTCTCTCGCTCTCTCTCTTTCTTTCGTAGCACCCCATGTACCCCCATTTTTGGCCTAGCAAAAACGGACCCACCCCCGCATTTCTGGAAAACCTGTAATAAAGAAAATGCTTTAAAAGTTTTTTTAAAAAGTTCAGAAGATCAGCTTTGTGACGTGTGATAGTTGGAACTTTTTTTAAAAACTTTTCTTAGTATTTTTTTAATACCAGTTCTGGGAACCAGTAACATTTTTTACTACTTGGTTCGGGTGAACCGGCCCAAACCGGTAGCGTTTCGCCTGATTTCATTCCAAAGAGAGTTGAGTGGCCCTTTTTCACCACTCATTCATTGCACTTTAGCTAGTTATCTAGCATTCATCTTAGCATGTTCACAAGCACAAATACATGTGTGTGATTTCCCTGATTGCTTATACAACTCGACTGGAGGAATGTATTTGAGCATGTTTGCTCATCTAACCTGAGACAGGGAACCCCAGCTGCCTTGTCAGAGTTGAGTGTGTGTTGAGCGTTGATATTGTACCTTCTCATTCCTTCTCATACCTTCTCATTCGCCAAATGAGAAACTTTTTGTGTTTGCACATTTCTTCTAATTACGGCAACATTTGGCGGATGGAGGGAGAACACAACCCAATTGAATAAACTTAAATTATTGAATTGGGTTATATTCTTTGACTTATGACCATAGTTGACCTCAGTATTTATTTTGCTAAATAAGATGATTACTAAGGGAAGTTTGGCCCATTTATGATCTTTCTTGCTGTTGGAAACTAAGGAGAGAAGCAACCTAGAACTAAGGAGAAATTGTCTTACAGTGAGAACAATTAAACAGTGGAACAACTTGCCTTCAGAAGTTGTGGGTGCTCCAACACTAGAGGCTTTAAAAAATATATCAAACACTTATCTGAAATGGTGTAGAGTCTTCTGCTTAAGCAGGGAATTGGACTAGAAGACCTCCAAGATCCCTACCAGCTCTGTTCTACTCTACTCTACTCTACTCTACTCTACTCTCTTCTCTTTTCTAGTTGTCATACATCTGAATTTTTATCATATGACCATAGAGATTGTAAGCGTGAAAAGCAGTTATGAGTCTTTTTTTTTTCAGTGCTGATGTAATTAACAGCACAGTAACAGATAGTTACTAAACGAGCGATTGTAAATCGAGGACTACCTGTACTGTAATTCTTAGCCAGATTCACTTAACAATTGTGTTACTAACTTAACAACTGATTCACTTAACAACTGCAGCAGGAAAGGTGGTGAAATGGAGCAAAACCTCCTTAGCCATGGACATCTTGGGTTCAGGTGTGTTCATAAGTCAAGGGCTACTGTATTCTTGCAGTCTTAAAAACTGGTCACAAAACCCTCCTGCTTGCTGTGTGAAATGTTTACTCACTCAATGCATTAAAGTTCCAGGTTAAAGAGATAAAACACTTTTGTGGTATAAGACGCATCACATTTAAGCTAGGTTAATTAGAATAAAGAGGTCGCATAAGCTTTGCTTTAGACTTCCTTGTAAAATAGTTATAATATGAGAAACGTTCATACTCATTCTGAATATATTTTGGTTGGGTGGAAAAAAATACTATTCGTTATATGTTTCATCTTTGAAATATAGAAACTGATCCAGATTCACTCCTGGTTCACCCTATTTTCTGCTCTGATGACTTGTTGCTTTGAGAAGACTAAAAGGTCTCTCTCAATGTCAGGAAATTTAATCTGATTTACATTTCTAATCTCCCATTTCATTGACTAATATAAGGATTGGAAAATGGCCCTCCATTTTTCAACACAAAAATAGGCCATTTACTTCATTCATAGCCTTCCTAAGCAACCACACCACACACAGGGTTCCCAATGAAAAACGCAAACTATAGATTGGAATGGAAACAATGCAAAGGTCAGTTCACAATCAAGTGTTGGGCAAAAGAGGTCTGTTTTGGGCTTCTTCCTGAATGCTGGGGGCAGAAGCAGAGAGCACCTTTCGGAGATCTCATTCAAGTCTGAGACCCAGACAGAAGAAGTTCAGTGGTGGGATTCAGCCAGTTTGCACCTATTCGGGAGAACCGGTTGTTAACTTTCTAAGCAGTTCGGAGAACCGGTTGTTGGAAGATATCTCCTTTTGTGGTTTTTCCCCACTTTCCAGGGCTAATCCTGTAAGGAAGGCAGGAAGGAAACATTCTGGTGTTGTTTCTAGCCTCATCTGTATTGCCCTGCTTACAGAAACTGCCTCTCCGGTTAACCCTTGTTGCATAGTAACAGCTGAGGCAAAGGGCCCATTGACATGAGTGATGTTGAGTTGGCCATGACCACATGGTCACATGACCACCGAGCTGACCATTAGGGCAGAGAACTGGTTGTTAAATTATTTGAATCCCACCACTGGAGAAGATCTTCCTAAGTGCCCAATAGTTTAGCTTCTGCCCTCTTCAGAACGGATTCCCCCGATGATCTAAGTAACCTCACAAGTTTTAAGTAAGATAAAGTAGGAAAAGATACAGTATGTTCAAAAGCGCATATGTTTGAGAGAAATGCATATTGAAGTTATCAGAAGAATACTGTCATAAACTGAGTGTAAAACACATGGTCACTTTTGAAAAACAAGGCTTCTATTCCTTTTCTTTGAGAGAAAAATAGTATGGATTAAGGACTAAATAATTACAAAATCCTTCATATTCATAGAATCATAAAAATCATAGGTCTGAAAAGGATCTTAGAGGTCATGTCCAATCTCTTGACAATGATCTTCTAGAGAAGCTCTTTCCATAGTTGAGTTTATTTGATGAGTCAGTGGACATGTTTTAATGTTGTGCTTTGATTTTTCTATTTACTGGTTTTGTGGTTGACATTTTTTTATTGGAAATGATTCTTATGCACTGGACTCCTATCAAGGGAAGAGATATACAGGAAGGAGGGGGGAGGGGGGAAGGAGGGAAGGAAAGAAGGAAGGAAGGAAAGTGGATTGATTATAGCTTGAACATAAATGGCTAGGAAATTTTCATATATCCCAGAGTTGGTTGTGAGAGAATGAGAAAATAACTCTGATGTTTTGAGTCTGCCTTTGAAACCTCTTTAATATCCCTTTAGTTGAGTTCCAGTCCTTAGTCTAAAACATAGAGTGGGCCTTCTCCGGGTGCCATCGGCCAGGCAATGCCGGTTGGCGGCACCCAGGGGAAGGGCCTTCTCTGTGGCGGGCCCTACCCTCTGGAACAACCTGCCCCCCGAATTACGCACCATCTCAGACCTCCGCCTTTTCCGCCAGCGTCTCAAAACGCATCTATTTCAACAAGCCGGCCTAGCATAACCTCCCGTTTCTGACTGTTATTAGCTGTAAATTTTAATTAGGGGGATTTTAAATTGTTTCTAGCACAGAGTTATAAGTTTAATAGGTTTTAATAATGGTTTTTTGTATATATGTATTGTTTTTTCAATTTTCCTGTGCGCCGCCCTGGGTCCTTTTTTAGGAGAAGGTGCGGGTTATAAATTTGAAATAAATAAAAACAGTGTTTCTCAACCTTGTCAACTTGAAGATGTCTGGACTTCAGCTCCCAGCATTCGCTGGCTGGGGAATTCTGGGAGTTGAAGTCCAGACATCTTCAAGTTGACAAGGTTGAGAAACACTGGTCTAAAAGGTAACAGCAAACTCTAACTCACTGGGACAAAAATGAAGTGTGAAGAAAAGCAAAGAAAATCCAGAGAAGCAGCTGTTTTGAAACTATTTTTTCCCAACAAATGTACCCTTGCACATGAAATAATGAAATAAAATATGACATAAAGGCAGACTAAGAAAAACTGCAAATGTTCTGATATTATTACAGAAATTATTTGACCTCATAGCAGAACATTGTGGTATTTTTATCGCCCTCAGGAGCTTGACAGAAGTATCAGAATCACAATTCAGGCATGCAGAAAAAGCAGAAAAAGAAAACTGGATGCCTGCCTTATTCTCACACCTCAGAAGGGACATTTTGGAAGACGCACGGATGGGAGCGCCTGCTTCCCCTAATTTTTGTGCACAAGTCCCTGTTCTTCTCAGGATGCCATGCAAGGACTGAATAGGCATAGAGGACAAGAGCCACATCAAAGGAGCAGAGTCTGTGGTGTCTCTATGCAGATAGAGCTGCCATAGGCAAGCTTGGGAGAAGAGGCCAAGTGGGCATTTATCAAGAGAGTTCAATGCCTTATTGGCATTCCTAACCCTGTAGAATCTGCTACCTCAGGTGGCTCGCTCACAGGGCTGACTCTGGATTTAGCTCTGAAATTGATACGATGCTTTCTGGGAATATTTGGGATCTTCATCACCAATGAAGATGGGTGAGATTTGGCACCAGCCATGACCTGAACCAATGTCAGGTCCATCCATGGGAGAATTGAGAAAGTAAAATGGCAGTCACAACCACGTGGCCAAGTCCTACTGGTTTTTTGCTTCAATCTCTTGATTGTGGGTGCTGTCTTGAGGTCTTTGACCTCCTGTTGTGAATGCCTTTGGCTAACTTGTGTCGTACAGCGCAAAAGGCAAGATCTTTGATCAACGCGATCGTGCTGGAGCCTGATCATCACGGGCAGCACCTATACTCATCTATTCTGGGAATGATGTGCATTGTAATCCCAAAATATCTGGGGAGCATGAGGAGGAGGAGGAGGAGGAGGAGGAGGAGGAGGAGGAGGAGGAGGAAGAGGAGGGGACCTCCTCTTCTCATCACTTCCTTTGAACTGAAGAAAAACGATTGGCCGGTTTAGATGTTTTGCAAGGTAACCCAATGGAAAATCTTAGAGAATGGCCTGTGTCTAATCTTTCCTTTTGGCTGTAAAAGGAAGCTCACCCATCCGCACATACGTGATATGTGCCAAAAGTCTTGGCACGCCTTTTGTGTGTGTGCAGCCTGACTGAAAAAAACAATTCTTTGGCAGAGGAGAACCTTGATGAACTTGAACCGTTTGCTTAGAAACATATTACGTGGGAGATTTCCGCCAAAGATTTGTCTGCAACTATGACCTTCCAAATCTTGGAAGCAAATACGATGGGGGGAGGGGGGAAGCCACACAAGACGGTAGATCAAGTGTTCGTCAAAATACCTAGTTTTCCCTCTCTTTTGCTTCATCCTGCGCCAAAGACAACGGAGGTCTGCAAGGGATGTTCAGAGATAGGCCGCTTGCCAAATGCCTGAACTCGCCTGCAGCCACTGACCTCTGGCTCCTGGCGCCTCTCCTCCAGCACAAAGCCCTGGGAAGGGCAAAGGCCGGGCTCAGGGCTTTCACTTTTGTCAACACAGAACAAGATGGCCTGTCCCACCCCAGGCCCCTTCTCCACTCCCTTCTGTGTTGTGGAGGTAGAGTAGAGTAGAGTAGAGTAGACTAGACTAGACTAGACTAGACTAGAATAGAATAGAACAGAATGTTATTGTAGAGTAGAGTAGAGTAGAGTAGAGTAGAGTAGAGTAGACTAGAATAGAACAGAATGTTATTGTAGAGTAGAGTAGAGTAGAGTAGAGTGGAGTAGACTAGAATAGAATAGAACAGAATGTTATTGTAGAGTAGAGTAGAGTAGAGTAGAGTAGAGTAGACTAGAATAGAACAGAATGTTATTGTAGAGTAGAGTAGAGTAGAGTAGAGTAGAGTAGACTAGAATAGAATAGAACAGAATGTTATTGTAGAGTAGAGTAGAGTAGAGTAGAGTGGAGTAGAGTAGAGTAGATGGAAGGGACCTTGGAGGTCTTCTAGTCCAACCCCCTGCCTAGGCAGGGACCTTGGAGGTCATCTAGTCTAGGCAGGAAGCCCTATACCATTTCAGACAAATGGTTATCCAACATCTTCTTAAAGACTTCCAGTGTTGGGGCATTCACAACTCCTGGAGGCAACTTCTGTTCCACTGATCAATTGTTCTAACAAATCTGAGGAAATTTCTCCTCAGTTCTAAGTCGCTTCTCTCCTTAGTTTCCACCCATTGCTAATCTCCTGAAGCAGGAGGTCCTCTCTAGGCAGGAACTCCCCTCTGCAGTTTGGAAGCCTGGTTTTCCAGATTCCTCAGCATCCCAAAAGCAAGAACTATACCACGGCATTCCTCCCCCCCTCCCTCCCTCTCCTCATTACTTATTAATTAAGATCAAATATTAAACAACAGACTAAGGTCAATATCCCTCTGTGATTTGCAATTCAATTCCTTTTTTTGGTCTCCAACCAAATGAACCTTAAAATAGAGTTCAAGGATAATAGGTTGCAAGGATTCTGGGCTATAACTGAGCACTCCAATCTCTTCTTGAAAGTCTTAAGTGATGAAGCTCCCACAACTTCCGAGGGCAACTTCTGTTCCATTGGTTGATTGTTCTCACTGTCAGAAAAGTTTTCCTTATTTCCAGGTTGAATCTCTCCTCGATCAGTTTCCATCCATTATTCCCTGCCTGGCCTTCAGGTGCTTTGGAAAAATAGCTTGACCCCCTCCTCTCTGTGACAGCCCCTCAAATATTGGAAGACTGCTATCCTGTCTCCCCTGGTCCTTCTCTTCACTAGATGAGCCATGCCCGGTTCTTGCAACTGTTCATCGTATATTTTAGTCTCCAGTCCCCTAATCATCCTGGTTGCTCTTCTCTGCACTTTTTCTAGAATCTCAACATCTTTTTTATAGTGACCCAAACTGGATGCAGTACTCTAGGTGTGGTCTTACTAAGGCTTTGTAGAGTGGTATTAGTATCTCCCTTGATCTTGATTGTATCCCTCTGTTAATGCAGTTTAGAATTGTATTGGCTTTTTTTGGCTGACACAGCACACGGCTGGCTCCTATTTCGCTGGTTGTCCACCAACACTCCAAGATCCCTCTCACACTTACTGTTATTAAGCCTGGTCTCACCTAGTTTATATGTGTACTTTTGGTTTTTATTACCTAAGTGTAGGACTTTACATTTGACAAATAACAACTGTTTAGTCTGTGTTTCTCGAACTTGGCAACTTTAAGAAGCATGGACTTCAACTCCCAGAATTCCCCAACCAATCTATCTGGAGTTCAACTTGCAGAATTCTCTAGCACCCTGGCTGGGGAATTCTGGGAATTGAAGTCCACACATCTTAAAGTTGCTAAGTTCGAGAAACACTGGTTTAAATAATGTTTCAGATCCAAATTATTGCTATTAAAAGAGACTGTTGGGATGAGGCTTCACTAGGAGTCAGCCAAGCCTGAAATTGATTTATCGTTTAATCATATTAATGCTCTCATCAACAAGCAAGCAGAGTCCAGATGCTCCAGTCAGGGAGAAGGAAGAAATCCCTGCAAGATTAATAAATCACATGTTGTTGTTGTTTTAATCTCATAGGGGGGACAGCTTCTAAAACAAAGGCAACTCTACGCAGACTGCCTACTGCCAAATCAAATAGAAGTATTAGCTGGAAAATGGTCTCTTTGCCAGGCCTCATATCCAAAATAGCTTTATAAAAGCAGAAAAATACAAGTGCCTGCCCCCTCCCTCCCCTCAACTGAGGGATGCTAGGCATCAGGAAACAAGATGTTCCCAGTGATCTTCACCAACAAAAATGAAAAATAACAGGGTTGAGTCTTCAGGGAGAACAGCAAGCGCTGACGGTGTACTGCGCTGACGGTGCTCTCTGCTGGCCATAGTCCATAGGCATGATTGGGCTGTGGCCTCTCAGCGCACATGAAAAGGAGACACCAGCTAGCCAGCCAGCAAATGAAGAGCTATTCTCCTCTTAACTGTATGGGGAACTTTATTACAGCTCCCTTTGATTTATTAGGCACCAAATTATATTTGGGCTTGCAGAAATACCATCCTAAGAAAACATGAGCTGAGGTTTGAAAGAGACACCTACAACAACAGAAAAAGAAAAAGAAAGGAAGAGAGGAGGAGAGGAGATAGAGAGAGAGGAGCAGATAGAGGTGAGGAGAGGAAGATGGAAGGGCTAAGGAGAGAAGGTAGGAAGGGGAAGGGGAAGAGAGGAGGAGGGGAGAGGTAAGTGTTTGATCAGACAAAGGATTCCGACTCAGGCATGGTCAAAACAACAGGAACGTTTATTCACACTATTTACAACACACACAAGATTCAACTGGCAAGGTTTCTTCTCTGGCAACCTCTTATATAGAGTTACCAGGCAGGAAACTCCTAGCAATGCAATTGCAACATTGTGACTCCTTTCCAGACAGATTCCAGACAGCTTGTCTCTGTTAATCACTGCAGCTGCTGGCTCAGCTCCGGAATGCGGTGACTCATAGGTTACCAGACGAGCTGTCTGGGACATAGGCTTGGGGACTCAACACTCCTTCCCCCATAGTCAGTGCGCATGTGTCTAGGTTCTCTGTCCAACACAGTACATGCGCACGCGTAGTCGTTCAGATAGGCGGGGCGGTGTCGGGTCCGCCCTGACCGCCTTAGTTCTTGAGGAGGCTCCTCCCTGTGGGACACGGAGCCTTCGCCTACGTCATCGCGGCCTGCCCTCGGAGGTGGAGTCGCCGTAGGCGGCAATGGCGACCCTAGCAAGTCCGGGTGAGGGGGCGTGGCGACCGGGCTTGAGGTAGTTGGCATTTGCTGGCGAGTATTATTCTGGTAATCTTTCAGGATCGTCGCTGTGGGGACGAGATCCCGCTTCCTGAGCTTGGGGCAAAGCTTAACTAAATGCGCCCAGGACATGAGTGATCTAGAGGACCCTGAATCTATTTCCATTTTTACCCCCACCCCCTCTATGCAAACCACTGTTGACAGTCTCCTACTCTCTGCCTGGTCGTAGCTTAGAGCTGGGGGCATCTCCGCCAGCGCGAAGCAGTCGGTCGGCTGTGGCTGGTAGCGTCCTGAACACTTCTGCGACCCTCGTTGTCCTGGTGGAACGGTTCTGGAGGCGGCAGCTGGCGTTGTCGCTGGAGTGGCAGCACGGCACACAGCTGCTAGGTGTCCTTTCCTGCCACATCTGCGGCACACCGATGCCTTGAATGGGCACTCTGGTCTCTGGTGGGCCCCTCCGCAGCCTAGGCAGTTCCCGGACTTCTGCTGCGGTGTGAATGCGCGATTCAGCACGCGCCCGGTCACCCTCATGCAGTCCCCACGGTCTTCCTCCTCCAGCTCATCCAGCGGCGCTATTTCGTCTACCAGACACGCTCGCGGAGTGGGGAAAAGAGGAGGGCGCGCGCGGCCCATGTCGGATGTGGAGATCTCCGACAATTCTGTCGCGCGTGCTTCTTCCACCGCTTGCTCGGGAGTCAGGACAGTTTTTGAAAGCAAGCGGCGCTTTAGGCGGATGTCTCTTACGCCGCATACAAACTGCTCCAGTAGGGATTCCTCCAGGAAGCCAGCAGGGAACTCGCAGGGGATTGCGGTCGCTCTCAATTTCTGCAGGAACTCGGCTACCGACTGTTGCGGCTGTTGCACACATTGCCTGAATGCATAGCGATGCGCTATGCGGGAAGGCGCCGGCGCATAGTGTGCTCTCAGGCGGCCCAGGAGATTGTCCCACGGCACTTCGTGCACCGCTGCGGGTGCTGCTATGGTTCGGGCGGTAGCAAACAATTCAGGGCCGCCGCACTGGAGGAATAGGCTCAGCTTCCTGGCAGGCGCGAGTTCGCCGTAGTCGCTGGCTATCAAGAAGCACTCGAACCGGGCTAAGAAGGAAGCCCATTGTTCCTTCATCGGGTCGAACGGTGCAAACGGAGGCATTGTTGCCGTAGCCATGGTGAGGCTGTGCGTCGCGCTGCGCTCTGTTGTTGAAGTATTCGTTACCCGTTGCGTTCTAAGGCCACGGCCTGTATCCCACCTTCGTCGCCAGTGTTTGATCAGACAAAGGATTCCGACTCAGGCATGGTCAAAACAACAGGAACGTTTATTCACACTATTTACAACACACACAAGATTCAACTGGCAAGGTTTCTTCTCTGGCAACCTCTTATATAGAGTTACCAGGCAGGAAACTCCTAGCAATGCAATTGCAACATTGTGACTCCTTTCCAGACAGATTCCAGACAGCTTGTCTCTGTTAATCACTGCAGCTGCTGGCTCAGCTCCGGAATGCGGTGACTCATAGGTTACCAGACGAGCTGTCTGGGACATAGGCTTGGGGACTCAACAGTAAGGGAAGAAGGAAAGGAGAGGAGGGAGGGAGGGAGGAAGTAGAGAAGGGAGGAAGGGAGAAAAGAAAGGGAAAATAAGGTGGTATCAAAACAGGCGAGGGATGATAAACAAAGCAACCCAAACAGTATCTTATAACACTCTAAATGAAATGACAAATGTATAAGAATGATGAATGTAAAAAAGAATAATAACTATGTGAATGTGTTGTGGCCCAGCCGGCTGCGGATGAGCTGCTGATGGACTCTTCTAGCAAAGAGCCCTATGAGTCTGTTCTGGAGGAGGAGGGAAGCCTGGAGGAGCGCTCAGCGTCAGAGCAGGACTTAAGAAAGGCTGGTTGGCCACCAGGAGGCACCTGGGTCATGGAGCAGTGGGGAGGATCAAAGGCAGTTTGTCCATGATGCCAGAGTGAGCAGGGAGGAGGCAGCAATTACATCGGAGGCAGGCTCGCAGACAATGATTAAGAGCCAGGTGGTTTCTGAGTGGCACCTCCCAAGAGAGCTTATAGGTGGGACGTTGGGAGGGGACATTTGCAGGAAGCAATGGATTGAACTTCAGTATTTCAGAAAGCCTGAGCCTTCTAGTCGTGTTTGGGATTACGTGAGTTATCTGGGCTCTTAACCAAAGTATTCACTCATCTCGTAATTAAGCAGTGGCAAGCTGGCAAGCAGCCAAGCCTGTGTGCTGGGTGATTCAGCCCGTGGGACAGAACATGAGTGTATACCTATAATTGTATATAGAGAACAAACAATTAAAAAAAAAACTTTCCAAGGAACTTTACAGCTCCCTTGATTTATTAGGTTTCTAAAACTTCTGTGCTTGGCCAGTCTTGGCTGAAAGGCCGATCGCCACTTCAGCTGGACAGAGATGTCCTTCTGCTGATGTTGTCCAGATTCCTGGAGCTCTTCATTTGAGCTACTTTGGGTTTTTGTAAAGCAGGTGGCTTTGTAAAATGCTCCAGTAATGTCAGTTAGCCCAAAAGCTGAACTGAGATTAAAACACTGGACTTCGGCTCATTTTGTGGGAGTGTTATGTTGTCTGGACCATGTTTCTTTCTGCTTCTAGGCTTTGGAGCCAAATTACCAAATTGCCTACCTGATTCCATCTATACCTAACTGCACCAGGGGTGGGTTCTGGCTTCTTTTACTGCTGGTTTGCTCAGGGATGCACTTCAGGCATGTGTGTGCATGCACAGAGTTTTTAAAAAATGCTTATGTGCATGCACAGAAGCAAAAAACAAGATGGTGGTGCCTATGGCACCGATGATAGAATCAGTTTGGGTACGCACATGGCTGATAGACCCAGGCCGCCATACCACTACCAGTTCGGCCGAACTGTTCCAGACCAGTAGGAACGCACCTCTGGATCTCATCCAAAAACATCATGGAGCAACCAGGATGGGGCGCCATCTTTGACGTATAGCAAAGAACATGGCTGAATGGTAACATCCATTTTATTTTTAAAAACTATAGGTACTTATTTTGAAAAATATTATTTGCTGGATGAACGATGTCCATGAAAAGAGATAAAGCTTCCATCCTGCCTGCTGACCATGGTGGTTGACTGTGGCCAAAGTCCTCTTGAAGCCTTCTGGGTCTGAGCAAAAGGATCCGTAGTCCAAATTAAAGGAACATCAACGCTTAGATGCACGATAGGAATATTGTTCCTGCTTTCACTTGGATGGCAGAAACCATTCAGGTGAAAGCAGCAGAAGACATGTGAGAATTTAGACATCATTTTTATGTATCTATTCTAGGCCTTCTTGTATATGTTATGGAAAGGAAGACAAATTAAGCAACAATTTCTTAAGAAAGAAGAGGGGCATGAGTGAGAACGTTAAAGAAGATAAAAGACTTCTGAGAAGCTGCATCCTTAAGAGGAAAGTAAGGAAATTTATTTTAAGAGAGCAAGAAACTGGTTTGTTGAAAACTGGAGGGGACAATAGAACATTTCAAAGGGAATAAGGACCAATGACTCAAATAACAACCAACTTTAAAGAAAAAGGCTACAAGACAGGGCTAAATCTGCAGCAGGAAGGCTGGTTTGCTTTTTCATAACTTTTCCCCAAGGGTGGCTCAGTGGTTAAAACTCTGAGCTTGTCGATCAGAAAGTTCAGCAGTTTGGCGGTTTGAATCCATAGCTCTGCGTAACAGAGTGAGCTCCTGTTACGTCTCCCAGCTTCTGCCAACCTAGCAGTTCGAATGCATGTAAAAATGCAAGTAGAAAAATAGGGACCACCTTTGGTGTTCCAAGTGCCCTCAGTGTTTAGTCATGCTGGCCACATGACCACAGAGACGTCTTCGGACAGCGCTGGCTCTTTGGCTTGGAAATGGAGATGAGCACTGCCCCCTAGAGTCGGGAACGACTAGCACATATGTGCGAGGGGAACCTTTACCTTTACCATTACAATGGGGGCCTCTGAGGAAGATTCTCTGCCCCCCCTCAAAATAAACCCTACAATGTGGTCCTAATTTTATTGGGAGCAATGAAAATGCCACAACATCACAACTATTCAGGTTCTTTGAACTTGAACTGTACTTCAGACCACCCTCACTCATCCTCAGCATCCAAGCCATCAAAATTATCTCACAAACACAAATAGCTTTTCTCCATGTTTTAGTTGATGTTCCTGAAATCAGAATGCACCACTTTTCTGGACAGGGAGGCTCTAGATGAAGCAAGGCAAAAAGGAAAGGTTCAGATGTGGGATTCAATTTTTTTTACTACCAGTTCTGTGGGCGTGGCTTGGTGGGTGTGGCAAGGGAAGGATACTGCAAAATCTCCATTCCCTCCCCACTCCAGAGAAAGGATACTGCAAAATCTCCATTCCCTCCCCACTCCAGAGAAAGGATACTGCAAAATATCCATTTCCTCCCCACTCCAGGGAAAGGATACTGCAAAATCCCCATTCCCTCCCCACTCCAGGGGAAGGATACTGCAAAATCCCCATTCCCTCCCCACTCCAGGGGAAGGATACTGCAAAATCCCCATTCCCTCCCCACTCCAGGGGAAGGATACTGCAAAATCCCCATTCCCTCCCCACTCCAGGGAAAGGATACTCCAAAATCCCCATTCCCTCCCCACTCCAGGGGAAGGATACTGCAAAATCTCCATTCCCTCCCCACTCCAGGGAAAGGATACTGCAAAATCCCCATTCTCTCTCCACTCCAGGGAAAGGATACTGCAAAATCTCCATTCTCTCCCCACTCCAGGGAAAGGATACTGCAAAATCCCCATTCCCTCCCCACTCCAGGGGAAGGATACTGCAAAATCTCCATTTCCTCCCCACTCCAGGGGAAGGATACTGCAAAATCTCCATTGCCTCCCCACTCCAGGAAAAGGATACTGCAAAATCCCCATTCCCTCCCCACTCCAGGGAAAGGATGCTGCAAAATCTCCATTCCCTCCCCACTCCAGGGAAAGGATACTGCAAAATCCCCATTCCCTCCCCACTCCAGGGAAAGGATACTGCAAAATCTCCATTCCCACCTGATCATCTGGGACTCAGGAGGCAGAGAATAGACGGGGGCAGGGTCAGTCAGAGGTGGGATTTATTGGTTCTCTGAACTACTCAAACGTTCCGCTACTGGTTCTCCAGAACCTGCTGAATCCCACCTCTGAAAAGGATATTTTATTTTAAACAGAATGCCTTGACTGATTCTCCCGAATCATTAGTCATTTGCTCCTTCTGTCAGAGAGCAGTGGAAATTCCCTGGCTGGGTTAGGAGCCCTCCAAGACTTGGGAGGAGGCTTGGTGCAGGCCAGCACCCTTGACCTCTCCCCTCCTCCAAGGGAAACCTTGCAGTTCACCTGGAGTTTGGCATGGCCAGGACCAGCTGATCTTGCGCTGATCTTGGAGGATCCCCCTTTCCCTGCCTGCCTGCCCCCCACAACTTTCCACATGCCTGGGTTCTCTCCCCCCACAAATTAGTCAAAAGTCTCGACTCCTGCCAAAGCCAGCAGATTAGAACAAATCTGGCAATTTTAGGCTAAGCCATTTAGAAGACAGGACACGCCAGAAAATGCTCAAGGCAGAAGAAGGAAATGCTCGGAAGGTGAGATCATTTCTGTCTCCCCCATAATTTCTCTTGATTCGCCTTGAACTTTTGATCAGACAAAAAATGGCTCCATTTTGGCCACATTTGGAAGAGGGGGGAGGGAGGGGGGAAGGAGGGGGGGAGAGAGAACTGCAGTTGCCATCATCCAATTGGGAACTAGAGGTGGTTCTCAGATGTAGATGGAACAGGTTTTACTTTGAGCAGAAATGTGGAATAGAGACCAAACAGATCAAAGGAACCTCCTTCCTTCCTTCCTTCCTTCCTTCCTTCCTTCCTTCCTTCCTTCCTTCCTTCCTTCCTTCCTGTTATTATCCCAGCATTTCTCCCATTCTCAGCCTCCCAAATATCTTGGACTTCTTCTGTCTCAACGTGCTAAGAATCTCCATACAGTTTGTTTAGTTAAATATGGGTTTTTTAAATGCATATTGGAACAAAGAAGAATAGTGAAATATGGCCGGCATTTGAGGAAACATCTAAGCACACTTTGATATCTATGGGTAGCACCCTTTTTTAATGGTTGACGGTCCTCCTTGATCAAAGCTCAGACGGCTTTTGCTGCTTGAGCTCTGTGCAGGATGAGTCCACACGTTGTCTTCTGAACCACTTTGCAAAAGCTTTGCAAAAGCAGACCAGGGCATTTCTGAGGCTAGCCAGTAGCAGCTGTGCCCTGGCCTTCCCCTGGCCTCATTGAGAAGTGGGAAAACATTCAGTAAAGGATCACTACCCCCTCCAAATAAATAATTCCACCCCTTTCCCCCCTCAAATGCTCCTTAGATTTAGTCTTTTTGTCTTCTTCACCAGATGCCTTTATTCTGGGCATGCAATTTAGAAAGTAAAAATATTTTCTGGAGAGAGCATGAAGCTGTAAGCTGCTAGGCACAGAGCAAAATTTTCCATAAGTTCCTGTTGACCCTGGATTCATACTTTCACGGCAATATTGATTCAGGACAATTATAGGCTGCTGGCTGCCCTCAACAACTTTCAGCAGATAGCTTCTCATCCACCAACCAAAGTAAATTGTACTTGCAGTCAAATACACACCGTGCTACAAAAACCTTTGGAAAATTGTTATGCTTTGGAATTACACATTAGATAAACAGCGTAAATGAGTTTCTTTATTATTTGCCAGTGCTCATTTTCGTTGCTTTTCTATTTTTGTCTTCAATGATATGGGTATGTTATTAGCCAACACAATTGCTTTCAGTGTTATTGTTAACCTCATGTCAAGGAGGAGGAGGAGGAGGAGGAGGAGGAGGAGGAGGAGGAGGAGGAGGAGGAGGAGGAGGAGGAGGAGAAGAAGAAGAAGAAGAAGAAGAAGAAGAAGAAGAAGAAGAAGAAGAAGAAGAAGAAGAAGAAGAAGAAGAAGAAGAAGAAGAAGAAGAAGAAGAAGAAGAAGAAGAAGAAGAAGAAGAAGAAGAAGAAGAACTCGTCTTTCTGTTTCTATTAAAACGTTTCTGGTAGTTGTAGTGCTGGAAAGAGAGCTTAATAGTATTTGGTTACATATTGGGGTATATTACTGTGTGTATGCATGCACACATTGTGCCCATGTGTGTGTATGTGTGAAGAGTGGACACTTTTTAGAATCCCATAAAAACAGGAAAAACCAAGTGGGAGAACTCTTTGACAGAAATGGTGGAACTGAATAGGATTAAGATCAGATTGACTGATGAGTGAGTTGGGGGGGTGGGGGCAAGTTAAGTGAGTGAGAGCTTGCTTGGCCCAAGGTAGGGGAGGTGGTGAAGAAAGAGCTAAGCCAATTCAAATCTAAACAGACCATCCACCAGCTTCGATATTGCCAAAAAAAGTGCAGTTTTGATCCAGCTGCAGACTAACTGGTGTGGAAGCCAATGTTGGCTGAGCAAATGACATCATGGGGATGAAAAGGTCAAGAGCCAACAGCAGGCAAAGTGTATCTTAGAGCAGGGGTCTCCAACCTTTGCAACTTTAAGTCTGAAGGACTTCAGCTCCCAGACTTCTCCAACCAGCAAAGCTGGCTGGAGAAGTCTGGGAGCTAAAGTCCTTCAGACTTAAAGTTGCAAAGGTTGGAGACCCCTGTCTTAGAGGAGCCTTCAGAAAGGGACTTTTCCCCGCTTCCTTGGAGAAGACAATGTGGGGCTTCCCGAGGAGGATTCTCTGGGTTGGAAACCTGAGTCATGCTAAACTCCCTCTAAGCAAAGCCTCCAGCCTTTGCCAAAGGCCTGTGTGGGTGGTCCTCCGATGGTCTCATTTTTTTGACCTAGGCTTCCTAAGACAGTAAAAAGCACACCCTTAGTCCCAAAACCCTCTTTATGCTGGCTGGAGAATTCTGGGAATTGAAGTCCACAAGTCTTCAAAGTTGCCAAGTTTGAAGACCTCTGCATAATTATAACCTCATTCCAAAGCCCCCTTTTGACTTTCACGACTGCCATTGCATTGCTGTGGCGGAACAGCTGCGAGAACCCGAGTTGGCATTGTTTCACAGAGGGATCTCACAGAGCAATCCCGGGAAAAGGTGCAGCTGCTTTAAGGAGCTGTGGGTGTGGCGGCCGCTGTTCCTTCATACTCTGAAGCACTCTTTGGCTTCTGAAACTGAAACACTGTAGAGTCCAACTAATGAAGATTTGAACGTCCCTTATCTTCTTCAAACTTGGCAACTTCAAGACTTGTGGACTTCAATTCCCAGAATTCTCCAGCCAGCATAATTTACTCTCTTGTAATCCCTTCCTCTGCAATCTCTCCATTTAAGATCAGAGGTCTTCAAATTTGGCAACTTTAAGACTTGTGGACTTTACTTATGCTGGCTGGAGAATTCTGGGGATTGAAGTCCACAAGTCTTCAAAGTTGCCAAGTTTGAAGACCTCTGCATTATTATAACCTCATTCCAAAGCCCCCTTTTGACTTTCACGACTGCCATTGCATTGCTGTCACGGAACAGCTGCGAGAACCCGAGTTAGCCTTGTTTCACAGAGGGATCTCCTGTCTTTCAACAAGCACCCAAAGCATTTGTGTTGGTAGTCAACACTAGAAAGCAGAGCTGAACCTCTCCTCTGAAAGCACGAAAGAACTTTGGGGCACATGGAAATGTCCACAGAGCCCCTGTCTCCAATTCTGACAACCACAGCACCTGCTCCCAAGACAGCCCACCTGGAAAGGCAGTTTCACAATTCTATCCTGGCACTGTAGGATACCTGGACAGTGCGCAATCCCTGGAAAAGGTGCAGCTGCTTTAAGGAGCTGTGGGTGTGGCGGCCGCTGTTCCTTCATACTCCGAAGCACTCTTTGGCTTCTGAAACTGAAATACTGTAGAGTCCAACTAATGAAGATTTGAACGTCCCTTATCTTCTATCAAACCTGGCTGCATTTCAGTGATTGAATAGCACCCTAAACCTATGTTGGATGGTGCCCAGAAAAGGAACCTCATTCTGCTACTTCAATTGCTGGGAGCATTTTTACACACATCTGACCTATGATTCCTGACAGTAAAAATCACACGTTTAGTCCCAAAACCCTGTTTTTATTTCAATGGCTGTGAATTGTGTTCATTCACAGCCTGTAATGAGTCACAAACAGTCTGTGAAGAGTCCGTCAGAAGTCTTCCACAGTCTTTCGGGATCAGGCTGATAAGCACCCACTTTTGTCTCCCTTGAAATGCTGCCAAATTGCCAATTAGTTTTGCAAGGTCAAACAGAGCACAGAGTCAAAATGGAGCTTCAGAGTTTAAACCGACCAGAATGAACAAAGTTGCTTCCTGCAAAGGCTCACGTGCCTTTGCTCCTCCTTTATGTCTTATGGGAGGGGCCAATCATCTCCAAGCTATACTCCTGAATCACCCTTTTTGTCTTAACTGTTCTTGCCTTCTGTCAGTTTTCTGCATGCCACCCTGGGTCCTCTGTGTCTGGGAGCTGAAGTCCTTCAGACTTAAAGTTGCAAAGATTGGAGACCCCTGCCCTAGATGACACCTCACCTGACAAAATATCCCAGAAACCCCAGTCCTATGCTGCTATGGGATCACTGATGTGGTTTCTTTAAATGAGGCATAGGTCAAAGGGTTGTGGCAACATTGCCGTACCCACTTCAACCCAGCCTCTCCTCCCTCCCCCATCACCTGACACAGGCATTCACTCTCAACTGGCCCTCCACCAGCACTCCTATCCCCCCACTGGCCCACTGGACAGCAGGAGCCTCAGGCACTGGAGAGGGAACAGAATGGTGGATCCATCCACCCCTACCAGCCTGTGAGTTTCAGGGCTCGTACAAAGTGCTCCAGCAGGGATGGCGAGGGAGGGGCAATTTGTTTAGTAGGGCAATGCCCATGGACTGTGTGAACGTTACGTTCACACAGTCCATGGGCATTGCCCTACTAAGCATAAAACATATGAGAAACGGTTGCAGGAACTGGGTATGTCGAGTTTAATGAAAAGAAGGACTAGGGGAGACATGATAGGAGTCTTCCAATATCTCAGAGGCTGCCACAAAGAAGAGGGAGTCAAACTATTCTCCAAGGCACATGAGGGCAGAACAAGAAGCAATGGGTGGAAACCAATCAAGGAGAGAAGCAACTTAGAACTGAGGAGAAATTTCCTGCCAGTGAGAACAATTAATCAGTGGAACAGAAGTTGCTTCCAGAAGTTGTCAATGCTCCAACACTGCAAGTCTTTAAGAAGATGTTGGATAGCCATTAGTCTGAAATGGTATAGGGTTTCCTGCCTAGGCAGGGAGTTGGACTAGATGACCTCCAAGGTCCCTTCCAACTCTGCTATTATATTGTATTGTATTGTATTTAAAAAAAACCAAAAATATGATAATACACACTTCTTCCTCCTCCTCCCTCTCTCCATCTCTCTCTCTCTCACACACACACACACACACAATTGATTGGTTGATCTTGCAAATAGATGGAGAGACAGACAAAAGCCTTAGGTTTTGTACACCACCCTTTTGGGGGTGGGGGGAGTATGACACAAGGAAATAAAATATTAAAATAAAGTAAATTATTTTTTTCTAATTTCTATGGAGATAAATATTTTATTTTATTATTTCGGGGCATTTCCCCCCCTCAAGATAGCATGCAACACCTACTAAGGTTTTGCTTCTCTCTGTCTCTGCACCCATCTGTTTGCATACTACGAACGCAGCCGAAAATGCTCTGAAAGCCAGCCAGTTACTTGTGACCAAATCTCTTCCATAAAGAGTGGTGATGCAATAGGAAGAAATTCTGGAGGCATTGAGACACTGCCCCCCCCCCCAAAAAAACCCAGATTCCATAAGCCAGCATCTCAGAAACACCTCCTGTAAAATGAGAAGTTGAGAGTGTAAGCTTGAGACACAACAGAGAAAAAAATAGAACTGTTATATTTTGAAATCCTGGAAGGCGAATATATCCCGAAAACACTTGTATGCTTGTAGTCACCAGTGTATCTGGATGGGACACAACAGTAAGAGGGAGCCGAAGAGAGGGGAAATAAGTAGGCATCAAAACTCCCTCCCCAACTTCCAAGGACAACCGTTAGTGAGATAGCCACACATTTGAAGAACTGTAATTCTGGCTAAGTCTATATAAATAAAAATGTAACGAGAGTTTGTTCAAAAAGGCTAATCTCCAAAAGTACTCCACCGATCGCTTCCAAATTTTCACACAACATTCCTTTCAAATACGGCACCAATGATATATATATATAGATTGTGTAGATGTCACACCTGTGCCAGGTACACGCAACGGAAATGTAAAAAATTGTAAAAAAGGATGCAGAGAGAGCAGTGGCCACAGGTATCATGTCATCCTTTATGACATAAAATACTCTGTCCATAAGGTTCAAGGAGAAATACAGTAGGTAGGTAGGTAGAGGGAGAGAGGGAGAAATACAGTAGGTAGGTAGGTAGAGGGAGAGAGGGAGAAATACAGTAGGTAGGTAGGTAGAGGGATAGAGAGAGGGAGAAATACAGTAGGTAGGTAGGTAGAGGGAGAGAGGGAGAAATACAGTAGGTAGGTAAGTTGGGGAGTTATATGGTGGTTGTGTGTACGTGTTTGTGTGTGCAGGTGTAGATCTACACACAGATTGGTTGGCCATTTAACCAGAGTGGGCCACAGCAATGCATGGCCCAGTAACGGCTAGTGGATTAATAATCCTATTCAAAGGAAAGGAAGCGGGGGAGAGAAAAGAGAGATAAAAGATGGTGGAGGGAAAACAGTTGTCTTGTTTGAAATTGCTCTAACAAAATATTATGAAGATATTTAAATGGTCTCCTTAAATCAGTGGTGACGAACGTTTTTACGCTTGGGTGCCAAAAGGGCGTGCACGTGCATGTTGCCACAAGTGTGCCCACACTCATAATGCAATGTCCTTCCCCCTGGCGCATGTGAGCACCCCCCCCGCACTTCCCCCATTCCCCCATGCATGCCTCTGGACTTCTGGTCGGCCCATTGGAAAGCCTCCTGAAGCCTGGGGAGGGCAAAAATATGGAGCAAGGGGCATACCGGAAGTTCATTTCCAAACTTCCGGTTGGCCTGTTGGGCCCGTTTTCCGACATCCACAGGCCCCAGAGGTTTTTCTGACGCCTGGGGAGGGTGAAAATGGCCTCCCCCCACACTCCAGAACACCAAAACTCAGCTGGCCAACGCACCCATGCGCGCTGGAGCTGACATAGGGCCCCCAGGGATGGCTCCACATGCCACCTGTGGCACGTGTGCCCTAGGTTCGCCATCATGGCCTTAGATCATGTTTGTCAATCTTGGAAGTTTGAGGATGGGTAATCTTTCAGAGTTCTCCAGCCAGCCATCCTATCTGGGAAAGACTTGAACAGGGGGATAAAAACGTCGAATCCAGTATAAACACCTAGCTAACTATGCAGCCAACTAACAACAAGAATTTAAAAGAAATTATTTCATCATCCTGTGGGGTCCTAGGAAGCCTAGAACACCCTAAAAAGGATTTATTTTATTTATTTTATTTTATTAAATTTATACCCCGCCCTTCTCCTAAAAAAGGACCCAGGGCGGCGCACAGGCATCATTAAAAAACATACACAGTACAAAATCCAAAATTTTAAAAACTAATTAAATAATTCCCTGTGCTAAAATACTAACACTCTAAAATTTAAAATTATCCCTATAAAATCAGAAACGGGGTTATGCTAGGCCGGCTTGTTGGAATAAGTAAGTTTTAAGACGTTGGCGGAAGAGGCGGAGGTCCACGATGGTGCGTAGATCGGGGGGAAGGTCATTCCAGAGGGCAGGGCCCGCCACAGAGAAGGCTCTTCCCCTGGGCACCGCCAACCGGCATTGCCCGGCCGACGGTACCCTGAGAAGGCCCTCTCTGTGGGAGCGGATCGGTTGAAGGGATGTATGGGGCAGGAGGCGGTCACGGATATAGCTAGGCCCCGAGCCATGGAGCGCTTTGAAGATGGTCGTCAGCACCTTGAAGCGCACCCGAAAGGCCACAGGCAGCCAGTGCAGCCTGAGGATGAGGTTTATTTGAATAGTTGAGGGGGGGGGGGGACATCTTGCATTTTTTTAAACCATAGGAGCAGTTCTTCCCCTTGATGGAGAAGAGCGTCTGGGGGAGGGAAAGACATCTTTGGTTGGGAGAGCTGATGGAAGAAAAAGGCTCCGGAGGTCTCCTCCCAGACCTTCTTCCATGTCACCTTCTTGGCTTCTATTCCTCCATCTCTTTTCCATTTAAGGGCAGGACTACTACAATTTCCTACCTACAGAGACTAGCAAGGAGGAGAATGGGCTTTTCCTTTTTCCTGCTCGTTCTCCATATATACGAAAGCGAATCCCTGTTATTCTTCCTGGAACTGGGATGCACTTGAGCGTGTTTGTTTTAATTGTGGCTGATGTATTTAACGGAGCAGAGTGTTAGAAGTGTGTTGTATTGATTAACCATGAGTCAATGGGTCTTCCTATTAGGAATAGTGTCTGCAAAATATAAAAAAGAAATCCAGTATTTAATAATACATATAATTACGGCGGCAAGGATTGCCTTTGCCCAGAAATGGAAAAATAAACTAACTCCAAGCGAAGATGAAATAATAAGAAAGGTTATGGACTGTGCTGAAATGGACAAATTAACTAAAGAAATCCAGGGAAAAGAAGAATCAGAATTCTATCAGATATGGGATAAATGGTATAGGAGGATGGAGGAAAGAAACAAGAACTAATGAAGAAATACAGCAAAACTGAAAAACAGGATTTATGAGTAAAATAAGAGGGTTTAGAATGGGGAAATCCAAATGAAATATAACAGAAGGGGAAACAATATAAGATGAGCGGCTTCATTTATGCAATTGCTATTAGAAAGAACAGGAAGCTCCTGTTCGTATAGTATGGTGTAACTGTAGTGTATGTCTAAGTTTTGTGTGAGTGTATTTTATATGTATTTTATATGTTTGTAAATAAAATTTATTAAAAAAATAAAAAAACAATGAAAAAATGCAGTTGAAATAACACTTATGGCCACTAGAGGGCGGTCTGATACACAGCTACTAGCAAACATAAGAATTTGGATTTCCCCCTTTCTCAACTAAGCTATGATTGACATATATAAGCTGGTGCTCTGATTTCATAGTTTAGTTGATTAGTTCAGTTTAGTTTAGTTTAGTTTAGTTATATTTTTATAGATTTGGCATGGTTATAATCATTGTGTTTATTTATAATATATATATGTGTGTGTGTGTTGTGTTTGTGCTGATAAATAAATAAACAAGGGAGACTAGTATAGATCTATTTCAAGCTATTTAGCTCTCATCAGCTAGCCATACCCTTACTGATATTCGAACCAGGGAAGTATTACATGTGAGGCAGTTGTAATTGCCACTAGGCCATAGGCTCTCATCCTGATCAGCTGAGCCAGGGGAACAAGTATGTGTACTGCGTCACAACACCCTGGTAAACCCCAAATAAGGGAGGAAGCAAAGCTGCTTTCCTTTTCTGTCTTTTGGCTCCTCACAAGAGACCATGCAGACAGAAAGCTTATTTTTTGTTCCCTTTTGTTTACATTTGTGTTGTGTTTGTGCTGATAAATAAATAAATAAGGGAGACTAGTATAGATCTATTTCAAGGTATTTAGCTCTCATCAGCTAGCCATACCCTCACTGGGATTTGAACCTGGGTCGTTTTACATTTAGGCAGTGGTAATAACCTCTAAGCCACAAGTTCCCTTCCCTTATATTCCATGTATGTATGTATGTATGTATGTATGTATGTATGTATGTATGTATGTATATAATCAGTATTTATTATACACATATACACACACACACACATATTGATTTTTTTGCTGACAAATAAATGGAGAGTAGTATAGATCTATTTCAAGGTATTTAGCTCTCATCAGCTAGCCATACTCTTACTGGGATTTGAACCTGGGTCGTTTTACATTTAGGCAGTGGTAATAACCTCTAAGCCACAAGTTCCCTTCCCTTATATTCCATGTATGTATGTATGTATATAATCAGTATCTATTACACATACACACACACATATTGATTTTTTTGCTGACAAATAAATGAAGGGAGAGTAGTATAGATCTATTTCAAGGTATTTAGCTCTCATCAGCTAGCCATACCCTTACTGGGATTAGAACCTGGGTCGTTTTACATTTAGGCAGTGGTAATAACCTCTAATTTCAATTCAATTTCAATTTATTAAATTTATAAACCACCCCACTCTCCCCAAAGGGACTCGGGGCGGTCACAGGAAGTTAAAATAGAATAAAAAGACACACATGACAATAAATATTACTAAAGCCACAAGCTCCCTTCCCTTATATTCCATGTATGTATGCATGTATGTATGTACATATGTATGTATGTATGTATGTATAATCAGTATCTATTATACACATACATACACACACACACATATTGACTTTTTTGCTGATAAATAAATGATCCTGGGTCCTTTTGGAGAAGGGCGGGATATAAATTTAATAAATTAAAAAAATTAAAAAAAATGAAGGGAGAGTAGTATATTATAGTATAAATGAAGGAAGAGTAGTATAGATCTATTTCAAGTGATTTAGCTCTCATCAGCTAGCCATACCCTTACTGGAATTTGAACCTGGGCTATTTTACATGTTAGGTAGTTATAATCTCTAAGCCACAAACTCTCTTCCCTTATAATAATAATAATAATAATTGAATTTATTAACCGCTCCCTCTCCCCACAGGGACCCGGGGCGGTGCACAGGGAAAAATAAAACAATAAGAACAAAAAATACAAAAGTACATAACTTAAAACACAATTAAACAATTTATCCCGTGCTAAAATTATTGACTAAAATCCCATTTAAAAATACATTTGAAATCTATAGACAGAGAGACTATCCAAGGCCGGCCAGTCGAAAAAGATGGGTCTTCAGTTTCATACGGAAGGAGCGGAGGTCCGTGGTCATTCTGATATCGGGGGGAAGGTCGTTCCAGAGGGCCGGGCCCGCCACAGAGAGAGCCCTTCCCCTGGGCGTCGCCCGCTGACAAAGTCTAGCGGATGGCACCCGGAGAAGTCCCTCTCTGTGGGAGCGAATAGGCCGTGAGGATGTATGGGGCAGAAACCGATCCCGCAGATAGCTAGGTCCCGAGCCATGGAGCGCTTTAAAGATGATAACTAACACCTTGAAGCGCACCCGGAAGACAACAGGCAGCCAGTGCAGCTCGCGCAAAAGCGGTGTAACGTGGGTAAACCTAGTGGTCCCCATAATTGCTCGCGCGGCTGCATTCTGAACCAACTGAAGCCTCCGGGTGCACCTCAAGGGAAGCCCCATGTAGAGAGAGTTACAATAGTCCAGTCGGGATGTCACGAGGGCATGAGTGACTGTGCGAAGGGCGTCCCGATCCAATAGGGGGCGCAATTGGCGAACCAGGCGAACCTGGTAAAACGCCCTCCTGGCCACGGCTGTCACTTGCTCTTCCATAGACAGCCGGGTATCCAGGAGGACACCCAAATTGCGCGCCCCATCCACAGGGGCAAGATGTTCGCCCCCTATGGCCAGCGTTGGAGAAAGCTGGTTGAATCGGGCAGCCGGAAACCACAGCCACTCGGTCTTGGTCGGGTTGAGCCTGAGTCCGTTACTTCCCATCCAGATCCGCACGGCTTCCAGGCACTGGCACATCACCGCTACGGCATCGTTGGGGTGGTTTGGGGTAGATATGTACAGCTGAGTATCATCAGCGTACAGATGGTACTCTACCCCAAAACCACGGATGATCTCACCCAGCGGCTTCATGTATGCATTAAACAGGAGAGGTGAGAGGACCGACCCCTGAGGCACCCCGCATGTGAGGGGTCTCGGGGTCGACCTCTGCTCTCCTGCCAACACAAATTGCGATCGGCCAGAGAGGTAGGAGGAGAACCACCATAAAACGGTGCCTCCCACCCCCAACCCCCCCAGCCGATGCAATAGGATACCATGGTCGATGGTATCGAAAGCCGCTGAGAGGTCTAATAGGACCAGGATGGAGGAACATCCCCCATCTCTGGCCCTCCAGAGATTATCTACCAACGCGACCAATGCCGTCTCGGTGCTATGCCCGGGCCGAAAGCCGGACTGGCGCGGATCTAGATACTCAATTTCCTCCAGGTGACGGGGAAACTGTTGTGCCACCACACTCTCAACAACCTTCGCCAAAAAGGGAAGGTTGGAGACTGGACGATAGTTGTTTAAAAGAGCTGGGTCCAAAGAGGGCTTCTTAAGGAGGGGCCTCACCATAGCCTCTTTTAGGGAAGCGGGCAAGGCACCCTCACGTAAGGATGCGTTGACAACCTCTTGGAGCCAGCCTCGTGTCACCTCCCAGGATGCCAGTACAAGCCAGGAGGGACACGGGTCCAATAAACATGTGGTGGCTCGCAGTCGCCCACGTAGCCTGTCCATATCTTCGGAAGCAACGGAGTCAAACTCCTCCCAAACAAGATCTCTCTCGTGGCATCCCACTGGGCCATGAATGGGGGCTAGCTCACTCTGTATCTGAGCGGTTTTCTCCTGCAGAAAAGTCACAAATTCCTCTGCTCTACCCTGTAGCGGGGCTTCCCGCTCCCTCTGTTGAAGGAGGGAGCGGGTCACCCCAAACAAGGCGGCAGGGCAGTTTTCTGCGGATGCTATGAGAGTGGCACAATGATGACGTTTGGCCACTCTCAGCGCCACAATGTAAGTCCGTAAATGGGCTCTTACCTGTGTCCGGTCAGATTCAGAGCGGGTAGACCTCCATCTTCCCTCTAGGCATCTCTTGCGGCGTTTCATCACCCGCAGCTCCTCAGTGAACCAAGGAGCCAGGGTGGTTCGCCGCCGCAAGAGAGGCCGCAAGGGCGCGACCCGATCCAAGGCTCCCACGGCCGCAATGTTCCATGCGGCCGTGAGGTCCTCCATCGGGGCGCGGGTCAGGGGTACAGGAAATGGCCCAAGCGCTGTCTGGAACCCATCTGGGTCCATCAAGCGCCTGGGGCGGTACCAGATTGGTAACTCTGGTTCCGCCTCCCCGCGGAACCAGATATTATATTCCTTGTATGTATGTATATGTATATAATCAGTATCTATTACACACACACACACTTTGCTTTTACAGCCCATTCTAAAATAAAGCACAATGATTATAACCATACCATACATATAGATGTATTCCAGATCATACTCAAAATATGTTTTCATTTTCAATGCCTATAATTATTCCAGAGTACACATTAAAAAAAAGTTATATATCAATTCTGTTTTCCACATTTCTGAAAGAAAGCAAATAAGCCAAAGGATCTTCCTGTAGCATCAAAGAGCACTTGTAGACATTTTGACATACCCTAGATTTTCAGAGTTGAAGAAGCTTCTTGGATGAGAAGTGAAATGTCTTCAAAAAAAACCCCAAAAGCCCAGTCACAGAAGGAAAAAAAACACCTTTGCGAAAACCATGGATAACTGAGAATCCCCATAGACGCTCACCAGATGACTGGAAAAAAGTTTATGTGATTTCCATCTTCAGGAAAGGGAAAAAAATGAATCCAGGAAACTACAGACCAAGCAGCCTAACATCAATAAAATCCTGGAGAAGATAACCTTGCAATTTATCAGTGGACGTGCAAAAACACCTACAAAGAAGCAAAGCTATTACTAAAAGCCAACACGGGGTTGCCAAAAACAGATCATGCCAGACAACTCTTATTTCATTCTTTGACAAAGTGACTAACTTAGTGAACCAGTGAAATACATACAGTAGTCCCAATAAGGCAGGGGTCTCCAACCTTTGCAACTTTAAGTCTGAAGGACTTCAGCTCCCAGACTTCTCCAGCCAGCTTTGCTGGCTGGAGAAGTCTGGGAGCTGAAGTCCTTCAGACTTAAAGTTGCAAAGGTTGGAGACCCCTGCAATAAGGTATTTGACAATAAGGCATTTGACAAAGTAGACCACAACTTACTTCTTGGTAAGATAGAAAAATGTGGGAGAGAGCAGCTCTGCTACCAGATGGATTTGCAATTGGCTGACCAGCCGCATTCAGTGGTAGTCCTCAATGGAATTACATCTATTAGGAGGGAATATTGCAGTCGCATACCCCAAGGTTCTGCCTTACACTCAGTTCTCTTCAACATCTTCACCAGGTTCTGTTTCTTTTGAACGTTTTAAATCCTTCCAGCAGTACGTTTCAGGCATGGGTTTCCCCCCCCCCCCCACCAAGTGTCAGCGATAGCAACAATATCATACCTACCTTCAGGTCCTAGGACTTCTAATTCTCCTTGTTTGTTACCCAAATTCTGAGCATTAATGTACAGGCGTTGAAACTCATTACAGTTGACTTGCCATTTGTCTCCTGTTTTATACCTGAATTCACCTTCCTTCTCACCACTCCCTGTTCCATTATGTGATTGGCTGTCTTGCTGATTGTGCTTGGGGTTTGGCCTTAAAGATTGCCTCCCTCCCCTTCAGGTTTTAGTTTAAAGCCCTTCAGATGAGCTGAGCCAGCTGCTTGTCAAACACGTTGTTGCTGAATTTTGTGAGAAGGTAGTCCAACAATGGTGGGTTGTTGCAGGTACGGCCTGGTACGGCTGTATCAGCAGTGGCCGGGAGCAGCTGAGTGTACCAGCCATTCCATCCACCCACACTCTATAGCAGTGATGGTGAACCTATGGCACATGTGCCACTGGTGGCACACGGAGCCATTTGGCAGAGCACGTGATGCATTGCCCTGTCAGCTGGCCAGTGTGCATGCACACGCTGTCCAGCTGATTCAGCCATTTTTAAAGCCATTTTTCATCCTCCCCAGGCTTTATAGGAGTCTGGAGAGGGTGAAAACTGCTTCCCTCCCCCACCCAGAGGCCCTCCAGGGGAGCTTCAGGAGCTTCCCTGAAGCCTGCGGAGGACTAAAAACGATGCTGCGAGCAAATCGGGAGCATGTAAAAAATGGGGGCGAGCGCATTGCATTATGGGTGCGGCACACCGGCGCACAACCCCCCTGCGCTCCCCCCTTTATGGCACGCGAGCGTAAAAAGGTTCGCCATCACTGCTCTATAGGCTGGTTTTATGCCAAAAGGCATAAAAGCACATGCCCTGATAAGCAGCTGGGCGTCACAGGGGCAGTGGATTATGCATGCATGCACAGCGCACGTCGGGCTCGTGCACAGACAGACCGCAATCAGCGTACCGGTAGCGACGTTAAGAGTAACCCACCACTGTAGTTACTCTTTTGCTGGAAGCCCTTCATGTAAATAATGTAAATCACGACCCCCAAAAGTTCTCTCAGTGGCACCATCCCTTGTGCCAGTGGTCTTACTTCTAGAATCTTCCATTTCCTCACTGGATCTTCTCACACTTAACTGCCTGTCAAATGCCTGACTGAAATGCAAGCATACTATGTCCACTGTATTTCAGTGGTCCATCAATTCAGTTATTTTGTCAAAGAATAAAACAAGGATTTGTTTTTGACAAACCCAAATTGGCTTCTACTTATAAGTTTGCTTGCTTCGAGGTGCTTGCAGATCTGTTGCTTGATTATCTTCCCAGGGCTGGTTGGTCTGTAGTTTCCTGGATCTGTTTCTTTTCCCCTTTTGTGAAGATGGGGACCACATCAGCTCTTTTCCAATCCTGCTACCTTGTTTGGCAGTTCCTTCATTGGGATATAGTTTATATTTTTTATTGTTGATCTGATGTTAATCTTGCAGTTAATCTATGCTCATCTTGATGCTGATCAGAGGGGGTATCCAGCAGGTTCTGACCAGTTCTGGAGAACTGGTAGCAAAAATTTTGAGAAGTTCGGAAAACTGGTAAATCCCACCTCCGACTGGCCCTGTCCCCATCTATTCTCTGCCTCCCGAATCCCAGCTGATTGGGAGGGAATGGGGATTTTGCAGTAACCTTCCCCTGCCACGCCCACCAAGCCCCACCATGTCCACAGAACAGGTAGTAAAAAAATTTGAATCCTACCACTGGTGCCGATTGCTGTTGGGGGCGTGCTTTGGTCTTTTGTTCCCTTTTTAGCTTATCGATTACCTCTTTGATACAGTATGTAGAATTCTCTGGGCATTTTTTAACTTGACCTAGGAGGGTCACAGTTTCCCAGTTGAAACAGAATAGTACACAAACCAACTAAAGCCCTCCAAAATATCCTAAGTAAACCGAAAGACCCAGAAGAAACAACAGGAATCATCTACAGCTCACAGTGTAATAACTGCAACAGCCACTACACAGGACAAACAGGTAAGAAGACTGGCAGAACACCAACGAGCAGTCAGAAGACATGAAAACTCTTTAACTTTGCAACATGTGGACAGTTTCAATTGGTGAGGTAGAGAAACACTGGCAATCAGTGGCCTTTAAAAGGAATTTAGAAGGGAAGGGGGGATTTAAACTACGCATGGGACAAAAGATACATCGGAAATGAAATTTTTCATCCTCTCTCCCAATGTTAGAATCCCATCCAGTATATCTAAACGTGAAAGAAGAAATGGATGGATGTGTGTGTGTGTGTGTGTGTGTGCTACTACAGAACTCACTGCCAAAACTCAATATCAATAGAAGCTAGGCTGAATTACTTCAAATGGAATCATGGTAGGTTCCTGGAACTCCAGGCATTTAACATCTACTAACTTTTGTGTCTGTTGATCATCTCTGCCATCAAAAGCAGCAAGCCCAAAATAGAGGTTTCTGGGAAGGATTGGTAAGCTCCCAAATGCATCCGAATAGCCTGAACTGGTTGGCCAATTCAGTGAGACTCTAGTCATGTTCTCATGTTCTTAAACCGCAGGAAACTTATCTTTTGTAAGGCTTTCTGAAGGCCACCTACATTCCATTGGCATCTTTCAGTCTCAAAAGATGATGGTATCGTGCTCTGGAAAGAGGTCAAAGCTGGAGTGTCCTCTCCAGAGCACGAGGCCTGGGTAGATGAATATAGAGGATAGGCTGTTACCCAAGGAGCAGATCCCCCCCCTCTCCACGTGGCTGAAATGGTCCAATGGAAGGGGAGAGCCCATACGATGGGTTCCAGCTGCATCACAGGAGTTACCAGAAGGTGGTTGTACACAGTCACAAACTGCTTCCGGGACTCCGGCTCCAGATTTTGCCTGGAGGTTGATTCCCGAAGCCTTTTCCAGGAGTGGATAGAGTCACAAGGCAGTGGAGGATTGTCATCGGAGTTTCCCTTCTCCTAGAAGATGGTTCTGCCGCTTGATCTGCCGTTGGGGCATTGAGCCCTCTTCCATCTTCCAAACCCTGGACCGTCTTCTCCTATAACCCTGGAAAGGGGCCCTTACGAGGCGCTTCCCAGCCGGGCCAGCTGGACCAAGGTTTTTTTAAGGAGGTGTTACTCCTCCATCACTCACCCTTTGTCCTGGCTTGTGACAGGCAGAGCCTGGCTTCCCAAACGTTGGGCCCAGGATGGCGGGTTTAAAGGCCACTTAACGTGCTAGTGAATGTTATCAATTAATTACCAAATACCACAAGTCATGACCCAACGGGCTCTCTGACTCAAGGGACAGAATATCAGTCTCCATCCTTTCCTCAAAGGTGTTGCACAGCTTAGGCATTTCCTGAAAACATCTTTTGGCTCCAGAGGGGAAGGGAGATATTTGGTTTGGCTACAAATAGATCCTCTTTTTTTTTCTATTTCAGATTTCCCTCCCTCCCTCCCTGGCAACTAATGCCCTTCAGGTGCTTTGCGCCTACAATTCCCAGAATTCCAGAGTTCTGGGAAACATGATCCCATCAATTCTGGAAGATGCAATCAGGCTGAGCCAAGTTGATGAAGATCATATTTCCCTGGCCTCAAAGGGATACGAAGCTGATTTCTTCCTATCTTTCAACAAGTCGGAGTGTGGTCCAACTGTTTATGTAATTCCCTTTTAATAGTTTTTCCCCCCCAATTGCCAATTTCTGTTTTATTTCAAGATGTCCAAACCATTTATATTGCTCACCCACTCCTGCAGGCAGCTCACCTTCTTCCCTTCTGCTGGAGCCTGTTTGCCAAAGGAGCCAAATCCCCAACCCTTTTCCTCCAAAGTGGTGATTAATCTTTGCTCGGGAGTTTTGTCAACTGCTTACTTTCCTTCAAACAGCTACGCAGTTCTTTAAGTCCATCTGGCATATTCCTTTCCACTCCCTCTCCACTCCAGCTTGCCTTTTTAGTCAAGAAAAAAAATTGGAACACTCCAGGTGTGTGATATCACAACTTGCAGAACTGTCTTGAGGCTTTGTTCTCATTTGCCTTGTTATCTTTCAGCGGCAACTCTGGACTCCTTTGGCCTCTCATTTGGCCAATCTTGTTTTTATCTTTCAGAGATGCCAAAGTTTGCTTTTGAGGGGGAGACAACTTTGACTTGTGCTGTCTTGGCATCCCAACAGGCTGAAGATGTATTCCACTCAGGTTCTCATCACTGCCAGCCAGTAAGAAAAATTGATCCAAGTATTTGGAGGGTGCCAGGAAGGGAAGGGCTGATAGAGAGGAATGCCAGATCTGACACCTCTTCTTGGAACAATTTCCTTCCTTCCTTCCTTCCTTCCTTCCTTCCTTCCTTCCTTCCATCCATCCATCCATCCATCCATCCATCCATCCATCCAGTGGTGGGTTTCAAATTTTTTAGAACCTACTCTGTGGGTGTGGCCTATTTTGTGGGCGTGGCTTGGCAGTCATGTGACAGGGTGGGAGTGGCCACCTTTTAAAATGTGGTGAAACTCATTTAACAACGCTCTTGCTTAGCAACCAAAATTTTGGACTTAATTGTGATGATAAATTCTTTCTTTCTTTCTTTCTTTCTTTCTTTCTTTCTTTCTTTCTTTCCTTTCTTCCTTCCTTTCCTTTCCTTCCCGTTGGGTCACTGGCAGCGGCGGGCCAGATTTACTTCCAGGTACGCCGGTGGAACCCCCTCTCACCGGTTCTCTACATTTCACCAACCGGCTCTCGCGAGTAGGTGCGAGCCTGCAGAAACCCACCACTGCATCCATCCATCCTTCTTTCCTTCTTTCTCATCCATAGACAACTCCATTTATGTAACTATGGAATGTGTGCAATGCAGTAAACCAGTGGTAGTCAACCTGGTCCCTACCGCCCCCTAGTGGGCGTTCCAGCTTTCATGGTGGGCGGTAGGGGTCTTGTCCAATACTGAAGCACTTTCCTTTTTTAAATTTAATTGACTTCCCTACTTTATAAATCACCATTACTGTGGAACCGGTGGGCGGTTACAAAATTTTACTACTAAGAGAGATACAAAAGTGGGCGGTAGATATAAAAAGGTTGACTACCCCTGCAGTAAACCAATAAAGCAATGACATTTTATTTGTGTTTAACATTTCTATTGCACTGCAGTCAGACTCTCTGTGTCTTATATAGCCGGGGTCTCCAACCTTTGCAACTTTAAGTCTGAAGGACTTCAGCTCCCAGCAAACCTGGCTGGAGAAGTCTGGGAGCTGAAGTCCTTCAGACTTAAAGTTGCAAAGGTTGGAGACCCCTGTTATATAGGGTATGAAACCAAGGAGAAACACCTACAGTAGCAGCTAGCTTAAAAACAATAGAGGTGGAGATATTTCAGACATTTAAAAGCTCATCTCTGGGGGGATCGGGGCAAAAAGAAACAAGAAACAAGAACAAAATAACCACCTACATAAAACTGAGTACAAAATTGTGAAGTCGCATTAGCTCAATCAGTGCTGCACCTAAATGTAATGAGAACCATTATTAAAATCAAGACTAATAAATAAAAACAAAATAGTCAGAATAATAACAATTATAAATCAGAATGAAGAGTTTTTAATCTGACTGAAAAAAATTTATATTTAACAAATCAAGCAAGAGCTGGTAGGGTAAAGTGTTTTTATTAGGAAAATCCAAATTAGGTAACACCCTACGAGGATTTTGCTGCTTTTAAAATTACAAATCTTGCTTCATGCTCTAGTTTTCTAGAATGTACAGGAATGGTATTTTTTTTAAAAAAGGAAACATTACATGAGAATTATTAGAGTTAAGCATGAACAGTTTGGGGGGGGGGAGCAGAAGATCTCTGGTTAAAAAAAATAAAGTGGATCTAATTTTCAACCAGCTGCCAATTCCTGTTTCCTGAACATCTGTGAAGGTCTCTTATAGGTGCAAGTTCTACAGCTGACAGAAAACACAACATGAGACTCACAACCCTGGTAGATTTGTTAGGAATTAGGAGAAGACAGGCTGCCTAGTAGGACCTTTGTCTATACAATACAATACAATACAATACAATAGCAGAGTTGGAAGGGACCTTGTAGGTCTTCTAGTCCAACCCCCTGCGTGGGCAGGCACCTTATACCATTTCAGACAAATGGCTATCTAACATCTTCTTAAAGACTTCCAGGATTGGGGCATTCACAACTTCTGGAGGCAAGCTGTTCCAGAGGTTAATTGTTCTAACTGTCAGGAAATTTCTCCTTAGTTCTAAGTTGCTTCTCTCCTTGATTAGTTTCCACCTATTGCTTCTTGTCCTGCCCCCAGGTGCCTTGGAGAATAGCTTGACTCCCTCTTCTTTGTGGCACCCTCTGACATATCGGAACACTGCTATCATGTCTCCCCTGGTCCTTCTCTTCATCAAACTAGACATACCCAGTTCCTGCAACCGTTCTTCATATGTTTTAGCCTCCAGTCCCCTAATCCTCTTTCTTGCTCTTCTCTGCACTCTTTCCAGAGTCTCCACGTCTTTTCCACATCGTGGCGACCAAAACTGTATGCAGTATTCCAAGTGTGGCCTTACCAAGGCACTATACAGTGGCATTAACACTTCACGTGATCTAGATTCTATCCCTCTGTTTATGCAGCCTAGAACTGTGTTGGCTTTTTTGGCAGCTGCTGCATACTGCTGGCTCATATTTAAATGGTTGTCCACTAGGACTCCAAGATCCCTCTCACAGTTGCTACTATTGAGTAAGATACCACCTATACTGTACCTGTGCATTTTGTTTTTCTTGCCTAAATGTAGAACCTTACTTTTTTCACAATTGAATTTCATTAAAAGCTACCCATGTGTCTGTCACTCCAGCAAATCACTGAATCTCAGGGTTTGGTTAATACAGAATAATACAGAATTACAGAGTTGGAAGGCACCTACCTTGTAGGTCATCTAGTCCAACCCCCTGCTCAAGCAGGAGACCCTACACCATTTCTGACAAGTGGCTGTCCAGTCTCTTCTTGAAAGCCTCCAGTGATGAAGCCCCCACAACCTCTGAAGACAACTTGTGTTCCATGGGTTGATAGTTCTCACTGTCAGAAAATTCCTTCTCATTTCTAGGTTGGATTTCTCAATCAGTTTTCATTCATTGTTCCCAGTCTGGCCTTTGGAAGATAGATTGCCTCCTCCTCTGTGTGACAGGCCCTTAGATATTGGAACACTGCTATCATGTCACCCCTGGTCCTGCTCTTCACTAGATTAACCATGCCCAAATGTTTCCTTGACGTTTTCTTGTTATTTATAGGTTGAAAGAAACTTTTTTTTAATTAGCTTCGACTTTTGTTGCAGGTCTGTATTCATTCTGAGCCTTTGCTTTCCTGGCATCATCTTTGCAGCTTCTGCTATTTGCTTATATTCTGCCTTAGATGTCGACAGAGGTCCCTCTTTCCATTTTTTGCATTTATGTTTTTTGTCTTTCACTTTTATCACAGAGATCTTTGTGCAACTATGCTGGTTTCTTCTTAGATTTCTTGTTTTCCTTTTTCAGTTGTATTGTGCTGCACTGGGCTTTTATTATCATATTTTTCAGAGGTTCCCAAGCTTCTTGGATTGTTTTTCCCTTTAGGATTTCCATCCAAGGAATCTTTCCCAAGCTCTCTCTGAGTTTGTTAAAATCAGATCTTTTAAAATCTAAGACTCTGGTAGTATGTAGAGATTCTCAGTCATCCAGGTCATGGTTGCCCCAAAGATGCTTTTTCAGGAGGCAACTGGACTTTCTTGTTTTTTTCTTTGAAGACATTTCGCTTCTCATCCCAGAAGCTTCTTCAGCTCTGACAGGATCCTGGGGAATGGAAGGATTTATATTCCTTGCAGAGAGCTGATCGTTTGCATCCTTTTAGAGAGCCATTGAAGCACTTGGAGGTATGTCTGTGTCCTCAGAATCACCTGAGTGGTGCAAATGGTTCCTGTAGACTGCATTTTGTTTCCTCTGGAAATCCATTCCTACTTCCACACCATTCAAAAGGTGTAATATGATTACCCTAGTATGGTTTTGTTCAATTGCTTATGTTTGCATTATATTGAATTCCAATGTGACATGGTCCCTCTCACCCAAGAGGAAGTGTAATTTCAACTCCCCCTAAAACACAGCCACAATCCTTCCATTTTCATCTTTTTGTAGCAACTAACCCAGGAACCACTTACAAACATAAATCAGTGTTTTCTTAACCTGCCTGTGCCCTCCTGTAAGCATGGTCATCGGTCATCATGCTGCTACTCTTTTACTCAACCTCTCCTGCCAGAATGCCGCAATTACTCAACAGTTTCAGTGGGACTTTACCAGTGTTGAGACACTGCTCTCTGGTGGATTGGTGTGAGATCCCTATTTCCAGATCCATCAGGAATTCATCATTGTTGGCCAACGCACATAACAAGAAGAGATCCGCAATTGAAGACAGGAAGTGGGGAGCTAGATTGACATCTTTGCGTGGGAAAGACTTTGTCCGAGGACCACGATGGTGTCCGAATCACAGCATTCCATCCCATAAAATTGCAGGGCTTAAAGAGACTGCTGAGAAAAGAGGTAGAAATTGGGTACCGTATTCTTTCAAGATCAAGGTTAGGCTTCTAAAGGTCAGAAGGGGCAATCATGGGAGGAGGGCCTACAGGGGGGTGTTGAAAAGTGAAAGAGAAAAAAAATGGAACCAAGAAACTAATTCGCTTAACATGAATATCTGGGAAGATCCTGGGAAAGATCATCAAGCAATGGATCTCGAAGCATCAAGAAATGAACAACGCGATCACTAGAAGCTAACACAGGTTTCTTAAAAACAGATCATGCCAGACAAATCGTATTGCCTTCTTTGACAAAGTGACAACATTAGTGGATCAGGGAAACGCTGTGGACATGGCATACTTGCATTTCAGTAAGGCACTTGACCAAATAGACCACAGTCGACTTCTTGGTAAGATAGAACAATGTGGGCTAGACCGCACCAATACCAGATGGATTGCCAATTGGCTGACCAACTGTACTTGGTAGTCCACCATGGACAAATTAACCCTTGGAGTTGAAAGGTAAGATGGAAACTGGGCATAAGAAGCAATGCTTTTGTTAGATGACACCGGTATCATGAGATTCTATAGTTAAATGATCCTGCATTGCAGCTGATTCAAAGCCCATGGATGGAGTTCAAAGGACTTGTCTTTACAGACACTGGGGTGGGGTGAGGGCAGGACAGGAAGTGCAACCATTAACAATTTCTTTCTTTTATGTTGCAAGGAGGAGGGGGGGACAGTCTCAAACAGTGGTGGGTTTCAAAAAATTTTAGAACCTCTTCTGTAGGTGTGGCCTGCTTTGTGGGAGTGGCTTGCCGGCCATGTGACCGGCTGGGAGCGGCTTGCCTGCCATGTGACTGTGTGGGAATGGCTTGGCAATCATGTGACTGGGTGGGCGTGGCCAAGATGTAAAATGTGGTGAAACTCACTTAACAATGCTCTTGCTTAGCAACCAAAATGTTGGCTCAGAAACTCTGGCATGCTGGAGCAAGCACACAAGCTGTCAAGTTACAAGACCCTCGCACCCCTAACCCTTTAGGGAAAAAAAACACCCAGGGGTGTTCAAACTTGACAGCTTTAAGACTTGTGGAATTCAATTCCCAGAATTCCTCCTCCAGTCATGGTGGCTCAGGAACTCTGGCATTTGAAACATGCAAGTCTTAAAGCTGTCAAGTTACAAGACCCTTGCACCCCTAACCCTTTAGGGAAAAAACCCCCGGGGGTGTTCAAACTTGACAGCTTTAAGACTTGTGGACTTCAACTCTCAGAATCCCTCTTCTTGCTCTTTATCTTGATGATGGGCGGACGGGCAGGGGGAAGGAGCTGGAACTGGTTCTAAACGGCCCTGTAGATTTGTGGAACCTCTTCTACAGAAGAGGTTAGAACTGAAGACCCCCTGCTTGTTCATATGAAAAGAGTGGCTTAAGGAGCTCCAGATGGACAGAAAGAACAACCACTGGTTTACCAATGTTGAAGGCAGAAAACCTTATAATCCCTTGGCTGGAGACCACGAGCATTCCATGGATCATAATGATATGAATGCCAGAATGGGTACAAAAGATCTGGGCAGGGAAATGCTAATGCAGGTATAAGTCATACTGTGACAGTATGGGATAACATTATAAGCTAGACATCTGGAACGGTTTCAATTTTCCTTCCTCCTACATTCAGTTTCAAATTATTATCTCGTGTTTCTCCCACCCCATTAAAGTAGGAAGTATGAAAAAGAATGGTGAGAAATAACCATCCATCTCAGTTTTTAGGGCAGGTAACCTGGAACTTGTAAGAACAAAGATAAGCCTCAATAGAGTTAAAATGAGATATTGTTTTTTAATTGGCAAAAATGTTTACCGAAAATATATGAAAAGCAGCCTTGAAATCTTCAAAAGAATTATGCACCATTCATACCAGAAAGAGACACACTGCCTACACATCTCAGCAAATAGTTCAAAATATTGCTTTTACTTTTAATGGTTTTTTTTTAACATCTAAAATCTATTATTCTCTCAGAAAACTGGAAAAGGAACAGTTATTCTACCTGACCTGTTCATAGTTTTATTTTGGTGGATGACAGGAATGGCCAAAATAGGCCTGTATCATCTTTACTCCGAATGGCAGGGGTGTTTACAGGGCATCAGGGGGGAAAGGCAAGATGGCGACTGCAATGGTGGAATTGAGGCTCCACCATAACAAACAGGCCAGGTTTTGATCACATGACTGTGGCCACCATCCCGACTTTTGTTCCCATGTCCAATAGACCATCCCCATGCCTAGTGACCTGTGCTTAGGAAAGCTTTAGAAATCAAGGATTCTGTCCTGACCTAAGCTTCCTGGTAAAGCAGGGGTCCCCAACCTTTGCAACTTTAAGTCTGAAGGACTTCAGCTCCCAGAATTCTCCAGCCAGCAAAGCTCATCACAGTTGTAGGTCATCTAGTCGAAGTCCTTCAGACTTAAAGTTGCCAAGGTTGGGGACCCCTGTGGTAAAGCATATATCGCACGCTTAGTCCCCCAAACCCCTCTTTTATTTAAACGGTTATGAATTATGGTCATTCACAGCCCGTAAGGATTCACAAACAGCTTTGCTGTCTGAGGAATTCTGGGAGTTGAAGTCCACAAATCTTAAAGTTGCCAAGGTTGGAGACCTCTGATTTAGAAAGCTTTTGAAGTTACAGAGGTGCTGAAGGAAGCCATGTAGGACCCTTCCGTGCATTCAAGGCCATTACAACATCCCCACATTCAGGTGATCCAAGGTTCTTGCCAGCCGGCCTGTATTTACGTCCGTTGAAGCTTCCCAGAGTCACGTTATCACCATTGGTAACGTCCTCGCTGGCTTCTGACAAGCACAGTCAATTGTGTGTGGAGGGGGAGCTGGATTCGCTTAGCAACAACATGATTCATTTAACAACTGCAATGTTCAACAAAGAATGTTCTTTCTGCGCCAACTCAGGAAGCTCAACCTGCCCAAGGATGCTGATTCAGTTCTACAGAGGAATCATTGAGTCTGTCATTTGCACCTCCATAACTGTCTGGTTTGGCTCGGCAACCCAACAAGACAGACAGGGACTTCAGAGGAGAATCAAAACTGCAGAAAAAAACAATGGTTGCCAACCTGCCTTCCATTGAGGACCTGCACACTGCATGAGTCAAAAAGAGGGCCGTGAAAATATCTACAGACCCCTCGCATCCTGGAAATAAATTGTTTCAACTCCTAACCTCAAAACGACGCTATAGGGAACTGCACACCAGAACAACTAGACACAAAGACAGTTTTTTCCCCAAATGCCATCACCCTGCTAAAAAAATAATGCCCTCACCACTGTCAAACCATTCACTAAGGCTGTATTACTATTACTATTGCTATCAGCCTTAGGAAAGCCCATTTCTTCAATACTTGGACTCACAAGACTACGAAGACATTAGCAAAAGACTACACTAATTCTAACATTTTACACAATGCTGTCATTTTCTCCATTGGGAATATCACAGTAACTCTTCCTCTATATCTTTCTTTCATGACTGTAATTTTGTGTGCTTGTACCCTTTTGGTCTATATGGATATTGATTGTTTCCTGATTGCTTATTTTTACCCTGTGACTCTCATTAAGTGTTGTACCTTGGGATTCTTGACAAAGGTATCTTGTCTTTTTATGTCCACTGAGAGCATCTGCACCAAAGACAAATTCCTTGTGTGGCCAATCACACTTGGCCAATAAATAATTCTATTGTTCTGTTCTGTTCTGTTCCATTCCATTCCCCCTTCCTCTTATTCTATTCTATTCTATTCCATTTTATTCTATTCCCTCCCCCCTTCTTCCTCTTCTTCTTCCTTTTCTATTCTATTCCCTTCTTTGCATCTGCACCAAAGACAAATTCCTTGTGTGTCCAATCACATTTGGCCAATAAAGAATTCTATTCTATTCTATTCTATTCTATTCTATTCTATTCTATTCTCAACCTTGGCAAAAAGGATCATAAAATCAAGCATGATGAGGAAGTCCCTTGCTTCGTATTGGAAATGCTGGTCTCAGTTGTAGTCGTAAGTCCAGGATTACTTTTGGTAGTGCAACTGTAAAACATGGAAGTACAATAGTTCTTCTGCCTTCCACTTAATTCCTCCCTGTTGCTCTTGAAGATTTGCCCCGTTTAGCAAGTGGAACCCCTGGATTCCTCTCCAGAACTCATGGTCACTGGAGAAATGACGGAAACCTCTTCCACTCAGGGTTGCTCCAGTGATGATGTTAGGATATTCAGCCTTATATTGGGTTGACAATATATATGAGCCTATGTTCTTAAGGAGTTATGTAGCTTTAAGAACTGTGTTAAATTCTGATTGGCTGTAATTATCAGCTCTATCATAAAGGAAGCTCAGGAACACAGTCCATCCCCTTTTCGATTCCTGTCATTTTCCTGTGTTTACTGTTTGCTGCTGAGAAGATTGAAGACTGAAAAAGTATTTGTTTTGCATCACTGTAAGATAACTCTGTGTTTGGTGAAGGACTGTTATTGTTTGAGAAGTTAGAATCTCTGGTCAGAAGAAGCATTTTAGTTGCTACAAAGTAAAGACTATTTATTTTCTTACTATCAGAGTTTTAGAGTTTGTTTGTGGCTACAGCAACGTATCTCTTTACTGTCTGGTGAATTACACTATTCCGCATTTAGTTGTAACACTGGTTCTGAACCCAGAGTTGCTAACAGATGAAATCTTTTTTTTTTTTTGCCCCACCGGCTCTGTGGGCGTGGCTCGGTGGGGGATCATGTGACTGGGTGGTGTGGCCAGCTTTAAAAAAAAAAAAACTTTTTAAAGCATTTTTTCCTGCCAGTTCAGGCAAATAGACAGAGAAAAAAAATACTTTAAAAAGGGGGGGGGGAAGCTTCCAACGATCGTGCGGCTCACAGCTGAACCGTGAGATCCCCGGAAGGTTTGTTTTTTTTTACTACCAGTTCACCGAACCAGGGACAATCATCCCGAAGCATTCTCCGGGTGCCGTCCACTAGGCAATGCCAGCGGGTGACGCCCAGGGGAAGGGCCTTCTCTGTGGCGGGCCCTACCCTCTGGAACGACCTTCCCCCCGAACTTAGATCTACCACGGACCTCCGCTCCTTCCGCCAGCAACTAAAGACCTATCTTTTCCAACAGGCCGGCCTGGCCTAACCTACCGTACCTAGCCTTAGTCTTTAGTAGAGAAATTTTTACATTGGTTTTATGGGTTAGTTTTAATGGGGTAGATTTTAGCGCAGGGTGGTAATTTAATATAGTTTTAAGTATTTATGTATTTATTTTGTGATATATTATGTTTTTTATATTTCCTGTGCACCGCCCCGAGTCCCTTCGGGGAGAGGGGGCGGTTAATAAGTCGAATAAATAATAAAAATAAGAATAATCCCTACCGCTTTGGTCGAACTGGGTGGATTTCACCCCTGGGTTGCTCCCAGGGGTGGGTTTCAAAAATTTTAGAACCTACTCTTTAGGTGTGGCCTATTTTGTGGGCATGGCTTGGCAGTCATGTGACAGGGTGGGAGTGGCCACTTTTTAAAATGTGTGAAACTCATTTAACAACGCTCTTGCTTAGCAACCAAAATTTTGGACTCAATTGTGATGATAAATTCATTCTTTCTTTCTTTCTTTCTTTCTTTCTTTCTTTCTTTCTTTCTTTCTTTCTTTCTTTCTTTCCTTCCTTCCTTCCTTCCTTCCCTCCCTCCCCCCCTCCCTCCCTTTCCTTTCCTTTCCTTCCCGTTGGGTCACTGGCAGCGGCGGGCCAGATTTACTTCCAGGTACACCAGTGGAACCCCCTCTCACTGGTTCTCTAAATTTCACCAACCGGCTCTCGCGAGTAGGTGCAAGCCTGCAGAAACCCACCACTGGTTGCTCCCTAGCAATGCTGCCTAGCCAGCCAAAGACTAATAGAGCATCAGCCTGCACGAGGGCCGTTGCAAAAAGAAAATCTAAAAGAAGGAATGGCGTTATGGGGGGGGGGTGCAGGAATGTTCAAAAAAAGACATCAGGGATGGAAACTCTCAAAGATTTTAAAAACAGTCCTAAAGCCAAGCAACACATGGAAAGTTTAGTCTGTCCTGAACAAAAGGCACCCCATTAAGATTGGGAGTTTCTCTGGCGGCTTCTGCTTGGCTCGCAGGAAAGGTTGCCCAAAGAGCCATCTCTTCCCCTCCTTGACTTATCCGCATCTCTGGGAGGTGGTTTTCCACGCCCTTCATTGTGAGATCGTCTTGCTCATCAATTAGGCCCACAAGAGTTTTCCGTTCAGCGCTTTGCATTTGCTGAAATTACAGTCACTCCTTACAGTAATGAGTCCTGGTGGAGAAGGTTGGAGACTGCGTTGTATCAAAGGGAGCCCAGCTGGGAAAATAAAAGGAATACACAGTAAATAGCTGAAAAGATAGGTAAAAGTCTGGGCTCTTTTCCAAAAACATCAGGCTGCAGATTCCCAACATCTGGTTCCGGGTGAACTCCTTTAGTTTTTGCTAAAAGAAGAATGGGGGGAGAGAGGGGAGGGAGAGTAGAGTAGAGTAGAGTAGAGTAGAATTAGATTAGAATAGAATAGAATAGAATAGAATAGAATAGAATAGAATAGAGAGTGGAGTGGAATATAATTAGAATAGGAATAAGAATAGAAGAATAGAATAAGGAATAGAATAAGGAATAGAATAGAATAGAGAGTGGAGTGGAATATAATTAGAATAGGAATAGGAATAGGAATAGAAGAATAGAATAAGGACTAGAATAGAATAGAAATAGGAATAGAAGAATAGAGTAGGGTGAGGGTAGGGTAGAGTAGAGTAGACTAGAGTAGAGTAGAGTTGACTGGAATAAGAAAAGAAATAGGAATCAAAGAATAGCATAAGGACTAGAATAAGGACTAGAATAGAATTAGAATAGAAATAGGAAGAAAAGAATAGAATGGAATAGAATAGAATAGAATAGAATTCTTTATTGTCCAAGTGTGATTGCACACAGAAGAAATTTGTCTTGGTGCAGATGTTTTCAGTGGACATAAAAGACAAGAGACATTCATCAAGAATCATGACGTACAACACTTAATGATAGTCACAGGGTACAAATAAGTAACCAGGAAACAATCAATATAAAACGTAAAGGCACGACCAACAAAGGTCCAGTCATGAAAGAAAGATCTAGAGGAAGAGTTACTGTGAGAAAATGTCAGAATTACTGGGCATTTTAGTGACTACGGGAGAGACCAAACTGGCCTACAAGACAGACCAAATGAAAAACAGAATGGAGACATGGGAAGACAAAGCACTACACAGCCAATACATTTAAAAAGCAGCAGGAAAAGCAGATAACAAGACCAGGCAATGGCTAAGAACAGGAAAGTTAAAGAAAGACAGAGGGACAAATTCTGGCTGAACAAGACAAAGCCTTAAGGACAAATGAATACAAAGCCAGAATTGAGAAGACAACAACAGGCAGTAAGTGCCGCCTAGGTAAAGAAGCTGAAGAAACAGTGAACCACCTGGTTAGTTGCTGCAAAAAGATCGTACAGACTGACTACAAACAGCAGCATGACAAAGTAGCAACAATGGGGCATCAGAAGATCTGCAAGAAATATCATTTGCTTGCAAGCAAGAACTGGTGGGACCCTAAGATAGAGAAGCTCATAGAAAATGAAGATGTTAAATTGCTCTGGGACTTTAGAATTCAATCAGGTACCTGTCACATAAAACCCAGGACTGAACAATTGTCAGTAAGAAAGACAGAAAAAGGTCTGACTAGTGGACATGGCAGTACCTGGAGAAAGCAGAAGAGAAGAGAAAGAACTGGAGAAGTTAACAAAATACAAAGTCCTACAAATAGAAATAGAACGACTGTGACAAAGGCAAGCAAGGGTGGTATCCATAGGAATAGGGGCCTTTAGTGCAATCCCAAAACAACTGGAGCACCACTTGAACACCGTGGGCATTGACAAATTTCCCATCAGTCAATTGCAAAAGGCGGCTTTACTCGAAACAGCTTCCATCCTGCGACAATATCAGTAACACCAACGTACATCCAGTTCTGCCTATCCCAGGTCCTTGAAAAGGGCTCGATAGGTAGACAAAAATGCCAAATCCAGTCTGAACATCTGGCTGACTGCATGATGAATAATAATAATAATAATAATAATAATAATAATAATAATAATAATAATAATAATAATAATAATAATAATAATAATAATAATAATAATCCTGCCCATACATCCCTGCGGCCGATTCCCTCCCACAGAGAGGGACTTCTCCGGGTGCCGTCCACTAGGCTGTGCCAGTGGGTGACGCCCAGGGGAAGGGCCTTCTCTGTGGTGGGCCCAGCCCTCTGGAACGACCTTCACCCCGAAATTAGAACAACCACGGACCTCCGCTCCTTCCGTCAAAAACTTAAAACACACTTTTTCTGTCTGGCCGGCCTGGGTTAGTCTCCGTCTATTAGGATTTTAGGGGATTTTAGTCAATCTATAATTGGGGATTTTAGCGCAGGGATAATTTTAGTTTGATTTGTTTTTATCTATTCTATTTATGTATTTTATAGCTATTTTAATTCTCCCTGTGCACCGCTCCGAGTCCCCTCGGGGAGAGGATGCGGTATACAAATAAAAGTATTATTATTATTATTATTATTATTATAGGCTCGATAGGTAGACAAAAATGCCAAATCCAGTCTGAACATCTGGCTGACTGTATGAATAATAATAATAATAATAATAATAATAATAATAATAATAATAATAATAATAATAATAATAATAATAATAATAATAATAATAATAATAATAATAATAATAATAATAATAATAATAATAGAATGAGAAAGTCAAGATCTTGTGGGACTTCAGAATTCAGACTGACAGGCACTTGTCCTACAACACACCTGATATAACAATAGTTGAAAAGAAAAAAGTAGGGTTCGTTGACATTGCAATACCTGGTGATGCACGAATTGAAAATAAGCAGCAAGAAAAAATCACAAAATACCGGGACTTGCAAATTGAAGTTGAGCGACTGTGGAGGAGGAAGTTGTGTGTTGTCCTGATTGTGATTGGAGCCCTTGGAGCAAGACCTAGGGGACTGCCTCGCTATGTGGAGGTTCTAGGTTTGCCGGACTTGAGCACTCTGACTCTACAAAGGGCCAACCTGCTTGGAACAGCTTCTATCCTCCGACGTTACCTTGACAGTTCCTAGGTCCTTGGTTAGGACTCAAGCTGTTGAGCTACCAACCAGCCCCAAAGGCTGTGAATCTCACCAAAGATTAACCACAGATAATAATAATAACAACAACAACAATTACAATTACAATTACAATTATAATTATAATTATAATGACTCTACAAAAGACCACCCTGCTTGGAACAGCTTATATCCTCCGACGTTACCTTGACAGTTCCTAGGTTCTTGGTTAGGACTCGAGCTGTTGAGCTATCAACCAGCCCCAAAGGTTGTGAATCTCACCAAAGATTAATCACAGATAACAATAACAACAACAACAACAACAACAACAACAACAACAATAATAATAATAATAATAATAATAATAATAATAATAATAATAATAATAATAATAATAATGGCTATAAAGTAACAGGAAGGGATTCCTTCTCCTCTCCCTTCCCCCAGTCTTAGACCTCCAGCTTTTCACCACCTGAATGGCCATTCCTCAAAGGATGACTTCACTATTTATCATTTTACCTTTGAGTGCTTCACTTAAGGCATGACCTTCGCAGGAAAACATTTGCAAACCAAGGTCCCAGGTCCTCCCCCATTCCAGAGGCATGCAGGACGCTTCTGAGTTTTTTTTCACACTGGTCACCTCTGTTCTAAGTGGAAGCTGAGCAAAAATTGGCCGTGTAAGGCGAGGGGGCAGAGTGTGAAGCAGAGAAGAGGCAGATTTATTTATTTCTCTTAAACAGATGGAGCCAATCTGCCTGGCAGAAGTTACCCAAAGCTCCTAAGAATTTCTACCGTGGGTATCATCATCATCACCACCATCATCACCACCACCAACAGAGCTGCAGAGAGTTTCATTCAAATGCTCCAGCAAGCAATTTTACTGCCAATTGTTTTTTTTCCTTTTGGTTTCCAATTTAGAATGCTGAGAACTGCAAATCCATCCAGATCATGTTTTCTGCATTCATTCAATCGTAAATGAAGGAGCTCTTGGAGAAGTGATGGAGATTGCCAAATTCCTATGCCATCCTCCAAAAACCTTCAGGCAATTTCAGAATGGGCAACATACATTCAACAAATGTAATGAATTTTAGCACAATTAACTGAAAAGGGACTTTCTTTGCAATCCGTCCCACCTGCAAATCTCCCTCACCAATCTCCCTTCTTCTCTCCTCCACCATCACCCTCCCAAATTGAAATCCAACGTCAACTCCAAGCATGGGATGAAGTGAGCTGCAGTTTCATGAAAGCTTGCCCCTAAAGCCATGATGGTGAACTTATGGCACGTGGAACCATTTCTTAAGGCACACGAGGCATTGCCCTGTCAGCTCCAACACAGATGTGTGCACTGGCCAGCTGATTTAGGCCTTCTTTTGAAGCTGTTTTTCACCCTCTGGAGGCTTCAGGGAAGATTCTGAAGCCTCTGGAGGTGGAGGGGAGGCTGTTTTCACCCTCCTCAGGCTCCTAGAAAGCCTCTGGAGCCTGGGGAAGGCGTAAAAAGCATGCCAAAAGCAGGGGGTCGCGCACATTGCATTATGGGTGTGGCACGCCCACACACGACCCCCCCTGCGCTCTCCCCATTTTTGGCACGCGAGCCAAAAAAGGTTAGCCATCACTGCCCTAAAGTGTCTCGGTTGGAAAAGCGAATTTTGCCACTGCAAATTCACCCGGCTCTTGTCCTCTGACGATGTTTACACTTGGCTGGAGGAAGCCTGGCGAGCAATTCTCACCAGCTCTGCTCATAACTTCCGAATGAAGTCTGCCTTGGTGACTTCATTTGCAAGTTGGTGAAGTACTTTCCTACTTCTTCTTTGCAGGCAAAACTACGGTATGACTAAAAGGCTGGTCCTGTATTATCCCCAGCAACGCATGGGAAGGGAATCCGGGGTGGGGAGGGAGAGGGGTTGTAGGGGGAAAGTGCTCCTCCATCATCAAACATCGCAGTCCTGGATATATTAAGGGGTTATTCTGGGTGCAAATTGAATTTTTAAAAACCCTCCACCTCATTTTCAGAGGTTGTAAGTGATTGTTCCATGGCCCCTTTGAACCGGGCTTTCCTTCACCACCAACCTGTCTCTCCTCCCCTTGACTTGTTTATCTTGGGGGCCTTTTAAATTGCACCAGTGCTCCTCTCCTGCACTCAGCCACGTGGCCCCTTCCCCGATTTCCTCCGGCTCCGCCGGCTGCCCTCCTCCCCAAAGGGCTCACCCTCTCACTTAATGGCTCACATTCCACCCATGACTTTGCTTACATAACCTTGCCTGGCAGTACCTCTTGCTCTTCCAGCGGGGAGATTGCCGGCCGCCCTGCGTTATGCATCAAACTTTGTCCTTATACAAGAAAAGCCTGGAAATTCACCTTCCAAGGAGGCTTTAACCACAGAAGGGGTCAGGTTTTCCCTTTCAGTTCTGGGTTACACAACCTTCTTTAACCTGGATCTTAGCCATAGCAATAGCACTTGCCTTAGACTTCTATACCGCTTCACAGTGCTTTCCAGCCCTCTCTAAGTGGAGTCAGCCTCTTGCCCCCAACAATCTGGGTCCTCATTTCACCCACCTCGGAAGGTTGAGTCAGCCTTGAGTCTGGGGAGATTCGAACTGCCGAACTGCAGCTAGAAGTCAGCTGAAGTAGCCTGCAGTTCTGCACTCTAACCACTGCACCACATTGGCTCCCTATATTCTGATAGAGGTCAAGCCTATTCTTGGCTTTCTTTGTTTTGGATCTCGCTTCACACAGCTGGCAACCATCCCTGGACGATGGGTTTGTTTCCATCCCCCAAATTTAGTTTTTGTTTTTGTTTTAAGTTGAATTAATTATTATTGGTTTTCTTCATTTAAATGTACTGGATGCCCATCTCTTTAGAAAAATTAGACTTCTAGTGTTGATATAATTCATCACAGCCTATAATTCTAATGTACAAATATTGTGTTTCCACTCCATTCTATTCCATATTTTCTATTCTATTCTGTCCTGTCCTGTCCTGTCCTGTCCCACTCCATTCCACTCCACTCCACTCCATTCTAAATTCTATTCCCATTCCCTTCCTCTTCCTCTTACATTTCTGTTCTGTTCTGTTCTGTTCTGTTCTGTTCTACTCTATTCTACTCTACTCTACTCTACTCTACTCTACTCTACTCTACTCTACTCTACTCTACTCGAATGCACTTGCCATTGCCAGTGCAAAGGCTGAAGCAGCAAAAGCATGAGCAGCCTGTGCTGAGTAAGAAATGGAAGCTAAAAAAAAGACAGCATGGTTGGAGGCCGAAAGAGTACAGGAAGAATGCAACAAGAGGCATCCTTGGAAACACAGAAAGCCCTGTTAGAAGCAAACCTAGAGCAGCATATAGAAAGAAGTAGCAGCTACCACAGCTGAAGTCGAAGCCCTAAAAAGCCCTGATAGTGAATGCAGCAACGTGATTGGGTTGAACTACGCACCATCACGGACCTTCCCCTCTTCCGCCGCTCACTCAAGACACACCTTTTCCAACAAGCTGGACTAGCCTAGAACAGGGGTCTGCAAAGTCGGCTCTTTTAAGACTGGTGGACTTCAACTCCCAGAATTCGATTCTCCCAGCATAGCTGGCTGGGGAACTCTGGGAGTTGAAGTCCACCAGTCTTAAAAGAGCCGACTTTGCAGACCCCTGGCCTATAACTTAGGTCTTGACACGATAGAGCTTCAGTTGCATTAGAATAATGATTTGATAGTTTTTATTGGGTATTTTAACACAGGTATATAATTTAATTTCTTTTTAACTTTTGTAATGTTGTTATTTATTCATTGTTGTTTTAATTTCCTGTGCACCGCCCAGAGTCCGTCTCGACGGAGATTGGTGCGGTTTATAAATCGAATAAAATAAAATGAATAAATAAATAAATAACTCCAAGATCCTCTGCAACGCCCTTCAGAGTAGATCTATCAACCCTCCAGGTCAAGCAGAAATGCTTACCTAGATAGAACAGGCAACCTTCCAGAAGCAAGCCAGAGATACTGCACAGCACCACTACAAGCTTGCAACAAGCCTCAAGCCTACTAAAGAGAAAGCTCCACGCAAAGCTCCACCTCTGATGACAGGCACCCCCGCAGCCTTTAACAGATGAACAGAGTTGGAAGAGACCTTGCAGGCCATCTAGTCCAACGCCCTGCCCAAGCAGGAGACCCTACACGTGCCTCTACCTAGGATCGAACTCACAACCTCCTGCTTGTGAGGCAAGAGCTCCACCTCTAGGCCACAGCAGCTTCTGTGCTACCTGAGCCTGCAAGTTATCCCACAGGATCAGCCTTCTTGCCCCAGCAGCATAGAAAGGATCAGCTGAAACCAATAACTCCTAAAAAGTCTGACTCAGGTGGTAAATCCTATTTTCTTCGCTACCGGTTCGCTAGCGGGAGCGTGCATGCACTTGTGCTCGCTCCACTTGCATGCGGCACTTCTGGGCATGCGCAGGATGACGTCGGCTAGGCCGCCACTACCGGTTCGGCCAAACTGGTGTGAACCAGCAGAGTATTCCCTCTGGTCTGACTACACAACGCACCCCAGCAATGGGCACTTGACTTGAGCCAGAAGGATAAAAGGGCTATAAAATATAGGAATGACATTAATCGGGACAATATCATATAATGAAGAAGTTGACTTACTTATGTGCTATAACAGTTGCAACTTGCTTAGAGAAAGAGGAACCTGTTTAAGACATAACCTATAACTTGGATGTCTTAATAGACATGTATTGGTATTGGTCCTGTATTGGTAGCACACGATTTCCTGCTACAGACTAATCAAGCCACCAGGGACTTTGCCAAGTTCCTTGCACGATGACACGAGTTAGTCCCACAGGGACTTGAAAGGTTTCATGATCATCCCGAAAGCTATAGATCAGTGATGGCGAACCTATGGCACGCGTGGCACGCGGAGCAGTGGTGGGTTTCAAAAAATTTTAGAACCTACTCTGTAGGTGTGGCCTATTTTGTGGGCATGGCTTGGCAGTCATGTGACTGGGTGGGAGAGGCCAACTTGTAAAATGTGGTGAAACTCCTTTAACAACGCTTTTGCTTAGCAACCAAAATTTTGGGCTCAATTATGATAATAAATTCTTTCTTTCTTTCTTTCCTTTCTTCCTTCCTTTCTTTTTCTTTCCTTTCCTTTCCTTCTTATTGGGTCACCGGCAGCAGTGGGACAGACTTACTTCCGGGTCCTCTGGTGGAACCCCCTCTCACCGGCTCTCTCAATTTCACCATCCGGCTCTTGCGAGTAGGTGCGAGCCTGCAGAAACCCACCACTGACGCGGAGCCATTCGGCAGGGCACGCGAGGTGTTGCTCTGCCAGCTGGCCAGCGTGCATGTACGCACTGGCCAGCTGATTCAGCCATTTTTAAAGCCATTTTTCGCCCTCCCCAGGCTTTATGGGAGCCTGGGGAAGGCGAAAACAGCCCTCCGGAGGCTTTAGGGAAGCTCCTGAAGCCTCCGGAGGGCCTCCATGGGGTCTGTTTTCACCCTCCCCAGGCTCCTATAAAGCCTCTGGAGCCTGGGGAGGGCGAAAAAAGCATGTAAAAAATGGAAGGGAGCACCTATCGTGCATGCACGCACACTGGAGGGGGGGTGGCACATTGCATTATGGGTGCGGCATGCTCACGCACGACCCCCCTGCGCTCCCCCCTCTCACGGCACGCGAGCCTGAAAAGGTTTGCCATCGCTGCTATAGATCCTGGCGATCTTCTTTCCGGGATGCCATCAGAGGCTTAGATTTGTCGTGCAGGGAAGAGAGAAGACCTGATAGTTAAATGGCTCAGCCTTGAATCTGCTGAGCATGCAAAATGCATCAGGATAATAAACATCAACTACCCTGAAACAGGCCTTAAAACGATCTGGGACAGACTTGATGAGTGTTATAGCTCAGCAAAAGCCGTGGAAAACACACTGTTCGAAAGGCTTGGTAGCTTTCCCAAAACACTTGACAGAGCCTCTCAGAAATTTAGGGGACTTAATGACTTACTAATGGAACTTAGAGTTTCCAAGTCGGAAGGGGACTTGCAAGGACTTGCATTCCTTGACACAGCCAGAGGTATCAATCCCATTGTACAACAGCTATCCTATAGCTTACAAGAGGAGTGGATCACACAGGGCTCCAAATGCAAAAGGAAGTATAATGCTCCGTTCCATACACACACACCCCCATTCTCTGTTTGTGTGGACTTCATGTACCAACAAGCTAAAACAAGAAATGTGAAGCTTTGACTTCACATTGTCATGTGCTGCTCCTTCAGGACATCATCCTCACAAGCCTCCAGTAGCAGTTCCCAAAACTAATGTGGCTCCTCCAGATTCATTTCACCGGTCTGCCAGCTCCTCTCACATAGAAATGGAGATCGGAGATCCCAGTAAGCAGTGTCCTCTACACCAGAAGCCCAGAGGTGGGATTCAGCAGGTTCTGACCAGTTCTGGAGAACCGGTAGCGGAAATTTCAAGTAGTTTGGAGAACTGGTAATTACCACCTCTGGCTGGCCTCGCCCCCATCTATTCTCTGCCTCCCGAGTCCCAGCTGATCGGGAGGGAATGGGGATTTTGCAGTAACCTTCCCCTGCCATGCCCACCAAGCCACGCCCACACAACAAATAGTAAAAAATATTGAATCCCACCACTGCAGAAGCCACATCGTCTCCTAAAATGCAGAGCCTTCAGGGAGAAGTCCATGGAAGAGCGCAAAGCTTTCCTGAAAGAAAACAAGTGCTCTTCAGCCCCTCACTTTGCCAAGGACTGTAAGGTCGGTGCAAAATACACAGAATGTGGCAGCACAGGCCACAATGCGACTCTACACCCAGGCCAACTCCATGGACTTTACAATATACTCACAGTGCCAGTGAACATGGTGGGGAGGAAGAACACATTGCTACAACCACAACAGAAACCAATGCAAAGTGCACAGAAGTCTGCAAAGGGGCTGCAGGGGACAGGTCCTCGTCCAAAATCTGTTTAGTCAGAGACTACCCAGCAGATGAAAGCAGGGATGGGCTCCGACTGCTGCTACTGCCGGTTCACTCAGGGATGAGCAAAAATTGCTCTACGCATGCGCAGAAGGCAAAAACAAGATGGTGGCACCTATGGCACCGCCAAGAGAACCAGTTCAGGGGCGTGGCAGGCCTGGGTCGCTGCCGGTTCCAGCGATGCAGCCCGCCAAGTTACTACCAGTTCAGCCGAACAATCCAAACTGGTAGGGACCCACCTCTGGGACAAAGGGACAAAGCCATTAAGCTTTAGGCCATTCGAGACCAGGGGTCCCCAACCCCTGGGCCATGGACCGGTGCCGGTCCGTGGCTTGATAGTAACTGGGCCGGAGTGAGCCTCGGGTTCCACGTGACCGCCGAATGCACGCGCAGCCCACGTGACTTGACTCACCCGCTGGAGGCTCCCACCGGTCCGCGGAATTTTTTTTACATGAAACCAGTCCCTGGTGCCAAAAAGGTTGGGGACCCCTGTTCTAGACCATCAAAGCAACAGGTCATTAGCCACCTCAACCTTCTTTGCTATCTTTGGCATGAAAGGCCCCAGCAGTCCCTATTCCTTAAAAACTTGTGCAGGAATTCTGGAGACGGCGGAAAGAAGAATATCTGCTTACCAAGTCGAGCCAGTAGATGGGAAAACACGTCCAACTTTACCAACTCTTACTGAATGAAACCCGATCCCTCACCACAGATCGGAAATCCCCACACCAGATGCAGTTGTCACGATTGAATCAAACCCTAATGCTTGCCAATGAACTGGGAGGAGGCAAGGGGGAAATGGAATGTCAAGAATGTACGCGGAGATCGTGAGAGCATAGAAACCATCAAGGTCACGACCGCAGGTGCTGGAGAAAGAGATGGACTGTTCCCATAACAAAAGGGCATCTCATAATTGGACGTTGTGATCACCCAGGGGTGGGGAGAAGAGGAAGCTGTGGTTTAAAATGGCAAGCATTTGCACGGGACAATGAGATGGTTTTGTTTCTTCAGTACCAATATGGTGTATCCAATCAAGTTTTACTTTTGGGAATTCAAATCTGAGATCATATATGCACATTTCTTCAAAACCCTGTGATGTAATTCATCTCGACCTGAGGATTTCAACTCTCCTGGAATGGATAGGTGTTGTCTTACCATTTGTTTGCCTGTTTTGACCTCTATTCTTAATCTAACGGTAGTATTATTAATAGCTTGCACTTGTTTTTTCTTTTGTGTAAAGACAAAGAATGAATTAAGCCGTATTGCTTTCTCCCAGCTGCCTGTCACCTCCTTGTTATCTTCTCCCAATAGTGATTTGATCCTTTCCTTCTCTTTTTCTTCTTTTTTACATGTTGAAAGAAGCCTTTCTATTATTTGGATACTTGTTGCAGATTTTAGTTTAAGCCTTAGCTTTCCCGAATTCATATTTGCAGATTCAGGCTATATGCTGATATTGTGCCTTAGACGTCTACAGAGGTGATGTGTACAGGTAATCACTGACCTATGACCATTAGTGAGTTTAGCCAGTTACAAAGGTGCTGCAAAAAGTGATTTACAACTGGCCCTTGCACTTATGATCATCAAAGCAAACCTACAGTTGCATGATCAAAATTCAGGAGCTTGGCTGCATTTATGATGGTCACAATGGGCTGGACTCATGGTCACCATTTGCAAGTTTCCAATCAGCTTCCAAAAAAAAACCAAAGTCAATTGGAGAAGCCAATTTGCTTAACAACCATGTGATTCATTTAATGACCATAGCAAAAAAGCTTGTAAAATTTGATGCAATTCACCTAGCAATCACACTGCTTAGTGATGGAAGTTTCAGTTCTAATTCTGGTAATATACTGAGGGTGACCTGTATATAAAAAAACCGTAATATTTTAGTCACCAGTCTTGGCCACAATATTGACTATTTTGACAAACGCAAGCATACACAGAGACATACCTGTGACACTGAATGAAACATAAATGATGAACATTAACACAGCCCTTAGATAACTTTTGTAAAAAAACCAACCATTATTTTTTCACTGAATCTGGTATTAATATCTCAAAATACAAGAACATCTATTAATCCAAGTATATTATTATTCAGAAATGTTAACATTCTTTTGTCTAATAAAAGACCAGCATAACTACAATCAAAGCACTTAAAAGAACCCCCAGATTTAAATACTGAAATACCAAAATATTAAAATGACCACTGAAAGTGCAAACATCAATATAATCTACATTTTATTTATGTAAGGTTGGTAATCTTTATTAATTTGCATCTGAACTCTTGCAAAGCTTCAACTGCCAACTTTAATTTGAAGGGAGCTGAACTTTTGTATGAGAGGTCTACTATGATCCAGGAGCTCCTTTGGTTTAAGGTTTATCTTCTACTGTTATAAAATAAATGTTTAAGAAAACTGTAATAATGGGGCAAAGGAAACATGAAAGTGATTGTTGGAAAAATGAAGTACTAGGAGGCATCAAAGAGACTAGAAGAAGATTAGTTCTAATAATGCCTGATAAGTTCATTCTTCAGCGTACGTACATTATTTCTCCTGTTGGCAGCCCTCTGAAGACAGACGACTTCAAGATAAAAATTGCAAAACTTATTTATATAAAATGATGAGTACATTTAGAAAGAATGTTAGGTAGAGTACGATGAACTTGCTTTAATTTGAATGAAAAAGAAAGTTCTCCAGATTGTTAGCAACTCTGGGTTCAGAGCCAGTGTCACAACTGTGGTCCTGTAACCAGTGTTAGCAACTAAATGCGGAATAGTGCAATTCACCGGACAGTAAAGAGATAAGTTGCTGTAATCACAAACAAACTCTAAAACAGTGATAGTAAGAAAATAAATAGTCTTTACTTTGTAGCAACTAAAATGCTTCTTCCGACTAACTTCTTAAACACAATAACAGTCCAACACCAAACACAGATACAATACAATACAAAACAATAGCAGAGTTGGAAGGGACCTTTTAGGTCTTCTAGTCCAACCCCCTGCGTAGGCAGGAACCTTATACCATTTCAGACAAATGGCTATCTAACATTTTCTTGAAGACCTCCAGGGTTGGGGCATTCACAACTTCTGGAGGCAAGCTGTTCCAGAGGTTAATTCTTCTAACTGTCAGGAAATTTCTCCTTAGTTCTAAGTTGCTTCTCTCCTTGATTAGTTTCCACCCATTGCTTCTTGTCCTGCCCCCAGGTGCCTTGGAGAATAGTTTGACTCCCTCTTCTTTGTGGCACCCTCTGAAATATTGGAACACTGCTATCATGTCTCCCCTGGTCCTTCTCTTCATCAAACTACACATACCCAGTTCCTGCAACCGTTCTACATATGTTTTAGCCTCCAGTCCCCTAATCATCTTTCCAGAGTCTCCACGTCTTTTCTACATCGTGGCGACCAAAACTGTATGCAGTATTCCAAGTGTGGCCTTACCAAGGCATTATAAAGTGGTATTAACACTTCACGTGATCTTGATTCTATCCCTCTGTTTATGCAGCCTAGAACTGTGTTGGCTTTTTTGGCAGTTGCTGCACACGGCTGGCTCATATTTAAATGGTTGTCCACTAGGACTCCAAGATCCCTCTCACAGTTGCTACTATTGAGCAAGGTACCACCTATACTGTACCTGTGCATTTTGTTTTTCTTGCCTAAATGTAGAACCTTATCTTACAGTATCTTACAGTGATGCAAAACAATACTCCTTCTTCTTCTACAACGGCAATCAGGAAACACAGGATCACAAGGAATCGAACAGGGAATGAGCTGCGTTCCTGACCTTGCTTATATGGTAGAGCTGATAATTACAGCCAATCAGAGTATATTTAGTTCTTAAAGCTACATAACTCCTTAAGAACATAGGCTCATATGTATGGTCAACCCAATATAAGGCTGAATATACTAACACAGATAACCCTGTTCAGGCAGAACTACACGTTACACAGAATTTACAAAGAGTATGGTAGCACCTTTTTAGGACTAGCAATTGTATTTCAGGTACATAAATAAAACATCCATCTTGTAACAATTTCCTTCAAATATTACTAAGCAGGAAATAGCATGCTATTAAATAAGGGAAGCTAAATCATAGGGGGAGAAAGGGTTAAATAGAACTAGTCCACCATCTTCACTGACAATCTTGTGCATGAGTTTGCAGGAGGAAAGCCATATTAGTTGAAAGCAGCATACAATCAGAAATCTAGTAGTGACTATGAGAGGGATCTTGGAGTTTTAGTGGACAACCAGCTAAATATGAGCCAGCAGCCAAAAAAGCCAATGCAATCCTAAATTGCATTAGCAGAGGGATACAATCAAGATCCAATGAGGTACTAATGCTACTCTGTAAACCCCTAGTAAGGCCACACCTTGAGTACTGCATCCAGTTTTGGTCGCCACACTATAAAAAAGATGTTGAGGCTCTAGAAAGAGTGCAGAGGAGAGCAACCAGGATGATGAGGGGACTGGAGACTAAAACATACAAAGAACGGTTGCAGGAACTGGGCATGGCTGGTCTAGTGAAGAGAAGGACCAGGGGAGACAGAATAGCAGTCTTCCAATATTTAAGGGGCTGCCACAGAGAGGAGGAAAGGAGTCAAGCTATTTTCCAAAGCACCTAAAGGCCAGACAAGAAATAATGGATGGAAACTGACCAAGGAGAGATTCAACCCAGAAATAAGGAGGAACTTTCTGACAGTGAGAACAATCAACCCATGGAACAGAAGTTGCCTTTGGAAGTTGTGGGAGTTTCATCACTTGAGACTTTCAAGAGATTGGACTGCCATTTGTCAAAAATGGTGTAGGGTCTCCTGCTTGAGTAGGAGGTTGATCTAGATGACCTATAAGGTCCCTTCCAACTCTGTTAATCTATTAATACCCTTTGAGATCAACTTTAAAGCATATTTAAGCTTACTGTCAGGGAATTGTTAGTCTCCAAAGGTACTTTCAGATTCTTCTGAATGCTCCGTAAATTGTAATTCTGCCTTAATATGGTTATCTGGGATTTTTCTCCAAAGAATTCAGAGAGAGATTATCATTTCTTGGGGGGGAAAATAAGCCGTGCCAAAAAAGACAATGAACTTTAGCAACTATCAGGACAAAATAAAAAACAGAATAGGTCACAACGAGGGCCAAAGTTTTGTTCTTTATTCCTTCCTTATTTTCCTTTTTACTCATAATAATGATTAATATTATGGCAACACCCTGAATCGAGGATAAAAAACACAGCCTGTTCCCAAAAAAATGACTCAGCCTCTTTGCTCCCAACTATCTTTGGAAAGAATTGCAGATCCTCTGGGCATATCTTTCCAAACTCTGTCCAACCTTTCAATGTTTTTTGGGAAGGAGCAATTCAACAAAACCCCACACCTGTTGCTGTGTCACATGAAAACGGTTGCTGTCCTGTAGTGGTGAAATGCTCCTAGAATAGAATAGAATTATTTTATTGGCCAGGTGTGATTGGACACAAAAGGGATTTGTCTTTGGTGTAGATGCTCCCAATGGACGTAGAAAGACAAGATACATTTATCTAGAATCATAAGGTACAACACTTAACGATAGTCATAGGGAACAAATAAGCTATCAGGAAACAAGCAATATCAATATGAATCGTAAGGGTACAAGCAACAAAGCTACAGTCCTGCAGTCATAAGTGGGAGGAGATGGGTGACAAGAACGATGAGAAGACTAGTAGTAAAGGTGATGCAGCCTTAGTGAATGGGGCTGTTTTGGAGAGGTTTGCAGAGTGCAAAAACTTTTTTTTTTACTCTTTCAGAAAGCTGTTTAGAGTGGTTGATGAGAATTACATTGGTCGTGCTGTCCCAGCAGAAACAAAGATTTAGGTGCTACAGGTTGTCAGCAATTTCCTTCTCTAGCACATGGGTAAATACACCTGGAAACATCTACCTATCTACCTACTCTCTCTCTCTCCCTACCTATCTACTGTATTTCTGTCTATCTCTATTTCTCTCTCTCTATCCCTCTAGCTACCTACCTATCTACACACACTCTCTCTCCCTACATACCTACTGTATTTCTCCCCCCTTTATCTATCTACCTCTCTCTCTCTCCCTCTTCCACCTATCTATTGTATTTCTCTCTCTCTATTTTTCTCTCTATCCCTCTACCTACCAACGAACCTACTCTCTCTCTCTATTTCTCTCTCCCTCTCTAGCCCTCTACCTACCTACCTACTTTTTTTTACAAATTTGCCTCTTCAAAACCTGGGTGCGTCTTATACTCCAGTGCATCTTATACTCCGAAAAATACGGTAATCAAGTTGAGAAGAAGGGTGAAGTTGAAAAGATAACTATATATTTGTTGCAAATCCACCAAATTAAACTGCAGCATATAAACCTGTAGCACTTCCCCCTGTTCTAGAATTGAATTTAAAATGTAAATTTAGCTGGAACACTTTTCTTATCTAATATTGGATTCAAAATTTTATTAAAATCCGATGCAAAGCTAAAGCAAAATAACATTGAAAATAGTTTTGTAGAATAACTGGAAGCTCCTCATGTGATAACGTTATAAAAACATTTAACTACTGGCTATCAAGACTGACTCATACTTTCACCTATATCCCCTTGACAAAGGAAAGGGAACAGGGTAGAATAGAATGCAAGGGAAAGAAAGATAGAAAAGGTAGAAAGGATAGAAAGAGAGAAAGACTAGAGGTTTACAGATGTTAAGCTTTTGTTGTTGTTGTTTAAATAATATTATGAGGATCACCTAGGTTTGATAAATGTGATAAAGATTACCAATTTTTGTAATTTGGAAAAGGAAGAGGGTTGAATGGAAAGCAAGGGAAGGGGGAATGGCATCCCCCACCCCTTCAGGGAAACCCCAGGCAGATGTCCTGAGCAAAAGTGATTAGAGGATGCAATGGACTATGGGTGGCTCCTAGGGAAAGGGAGAATTTTTTCTGAATTTCCCAAGCAGAGTTGTTTTTCCTTTTACGATTTCCATCCATGGAATCCTCCCCGATCTCTCTCTTAGATTCTTGAAATCAGATCTCTTACGGCAGAGGTCCCCAACCTTTTTGGCACCAGGGACCGGTTTTATGTAAAAAAAAATTCCGCGGACCAGGCTGCGTCCCAGGCAGAAGGGTCTGGCAGCCCCTTCCCCCCACGCAGGACCAGATGGTGCCCCGAACCACCCTAATGCAGGCCATTCCCCCCATCCTGCCCCTGGGGAGTGCCCAGGCCAGCCGCCAGGATAGCGGAGCGTTTGCTACACTTTCCTAAGAGTTGCGCTACTCTCTCCGCCGCTCACTCCGGCCCGGTTACTATCAAGCCACAGACAGGCACCGGTCCGCGGTCCGGGGGTTGGGGACCCCTGTCTTACGGGATGTTAATCAAACATCTCAAGTTAGAGGATTCTTCTTTTATGTGGATCAATCTCTAAAAGGTTTTTTAACTGTGCTATTCTGATGTGAAGAATCAAGTCTTCAAAGTTCTGTTTCAACTCCTTCATTGTCATTTTGCTCTGCGTGAATTTCCTCATGGCGAAAATCACGAGAAAGGTTGTTTAAACCTTGGGTGTTGACTCTGGGCTGATTCTGCAGCTTTGAAAAGCTACTTGCCCCTCAGAGGAAGAGTCCTTTGCTATCGTTCTCTTCTTGATCTCAGATTTACATTTTATCATCTCAGAAACAATAATTTAACTCAAGAAAAACAAAAGGGGTTTTCTGCTCACCGATTAAGCAGTAAAGCTTAATTCTTATTTATTTATTTATTTATTTATTTATTTATTTATTTATTTATTTATTTATTTATTTATTCGGATTTGTATACCTACTGACAGTGAGAACAATCAACCCATGGAACAGAAGTTGCCTTTGGAAGTTGTGGGAGCTTCATCACTTGAGACATTCAAGAGACTGGACTACCATTTGTCAAAAATGGTGTAGGGTCTCCTGCTTGAGTAGGAGGTTGGACTAGATGACCTATAAGGTCCCTATCTCCCAAAAGGGACTCAGGGCGGTGCACAGAAAGGATAAAAAGTAGTAAACACAATAATAATATAAAAGTTAAAATTACATTAAATACAATGGGTCTGTGCTAAAATGTATACTTAAAACAGTTAAGATTATTATAATTGGTACTATCATAAAAGCTACGCTAAGCCAGAGACATGGAATAGGTGTGTTTTTAAAGTTCGACGGAATAGGAGAAGGTCCGTGATTCTGTACCCACGTTGCCACTGTAATTGTGTTCCTCCACACATTTTTTCCTTCCAGGTACTTGATGACAGTAACACATATAAGCATTGAAAACTCTGCACGGTTTGCCAGTTGGATGCCGTCTTCTACAAGCGAAGGGCAGATTTTCAAAGAGCCACAGGGATGGGAGGCTTTAAGTACCTCGGCCCCTCTTGGGAGACCACGAGCGCCCTTTGCAAGTCTTCCAAAGGCCCAGAGATCAGCCCAGCCCCACCTTCCCTGGTGTGTTTTAGGAGGATGTTGCAAACCGCTCTTTCGGAAAGCCTTCCAGCTGAGTTCATGACTTGTTCAATCGCCTAGCCGCCTAATTTCGATTCTTTGCTTTTTCTTTGGTTCTGGGATTGTTGCTAAAATGATTCATAGGTTTGTGATGTTTTATTTACATTTAATTCTTTTCTGTTTGATGTGCCCTGGATGTTTAATGTTTTAGATCGTTGAGGCTGCTAATTGACTTTGGATTGTAGCAGAATTTAAGTGTGATAGAGAGATTATGAATAGGTCAGAGGAGGTCATGACACACACACCCCTTCTTTCCCAAGACAGAACCCCACCTTCATGCCCACTGAGCTTTCCAGGCTCTTTGGGGGTGAGGTCCCTTCTTAAATTTTTTCCCTCTAAATAAATTTGGTATTTTCATCCCAACTTGGGATTCACTTTTCTCTTCTTTGTAGGTGGTGTTTGGCTGGCAAAGATGAGGAATAGCTTCCAGATGGGAAATTTGCTCTTGTGTTTATGACTAAAGTTAGTTTTCCCTCTGTCTAATAGGAGGCAGTTTTTCGCTTCCTTTTTTGTAAACTGATGCTGGGATCTCATGCAAATCAGAGCCTCTCTTTACACAGACAATTGTTAAATAGGAAAAACTTCACACTGTTAAGAATCTTTGGTGAAGATGTTGCAACTCCAGAGACAGATGGGAAGTCCTCGGAGAAGACTTCATCCTGAGACTACACCAAGATGGCCAAGAGGAAGGAGGTTCAAATGAGGATCTTTGAAGAACTGAAAATCCACAGTGAGATATTGGAAGTCAGGAGGGTGCTGGGTTGAAGGCCAAGCCAAATAAAATCAATGCTCAGAAAAGGTGGGAGGGCAGGTCCAGCAAAGTACTTAGACCAAAAAAGGAAAGACAAATGAAGAACTCAGACCAACTCAAGACCAACATTGGAAAAGCAGATGTCACATGTAGAGTCATCTATAGGAGAGGCAGTCTGCGTTTTCCTCCACGTTGCATGCATGCAAACATATGTGCTCCTCCTAGCATGTTAAACATGTAGGAAGGAAGGAGGCAGGGAGGAGGGAAAGAAGGAAGGAGGCAGGGAAGGAAGGAAGGAAGGAAGGAAGGAAGGAAGGAAGGAAGGAAGGAAGCAGGCAGCGAGGGAGGGAAGGGAGGGAGAAGGCAGGGAAGGAAGGGAGGGAGGGAGGGGGCAGCGAGGGAGGGAGGGAAGGAGGCAGGGAAGGAAGGGGGCAAGGAAGGAAGGAAGGAAGGAAGGAAGGAAGGAAGGAAGGAAGGAAGGTGGCAGGGAGGGAGGGAGGAAGGGAGAAGGCAGGGAAGGAAGGAAGGAAGGAAGGAAGGAAGGGAGCAGGGAGGGAGGGAAGGAAGGAAGGGGGCAAGGAAGGAAGGAAGGAAGGGGGCAGGGAGGGAGGGAGGGAAAGAGGGAAGGAAGGATCTTGACTTTTTTTATAACAACCTTGGGAAATCCTTGGGAGAATGGGGGACATTCACTAATGGTTTTGGCTGGTTTTGATCCCACAGTGTGTTTGTCTGCATGGCAAAACAAGACTTTTCATTTCAGCTCTCCAAATATCTCAGACTGGCCATATTCTTCTTTTTTCTTTTTTTGTACTTCAAAGAAAAAATGTCAGGAATTGCCCACCTCAATCTCCCTGTATAACATCTCCACAGTAGACAGCCCTTATTATTTTAAATGACCTTATCCTGTAGCTTTTGCAGATAGGCAGGGCCCTCATTATTTCAAACAACTTCATAGCAATTCCAATCCCAATTACTGGACCACATACTCTGTGAGATTTCAAAACAGAATTCAGAAAGGAATTCTTTTAAGACCAGCCAAGTTATGATACTGCTCTTAATCTTCCCCAGTCAGCAGTGAGCTCATCTCCCATTACCTAGCAAGTCCAATAATCAAGAAAAGAGGAAGCCAAAACTGACATACATTTTTAAGGACCTTCTCCCAAATAAAAGAAAACTAGCAGGAGAAATCATGCTAACTCCTGTTCCTAATGTGCTTTTTTCAGGACGCAACTGGACTTTCTGGTTTTTCTTTGAAGATGGGGACTGGAGACTAAAACACATGAAGAACGGTTGCAGGAACTGGGTATGTCTAGTTTAATAGAAAGAAGGACTAGGGGAGACATGATAGCATGTCTCCCCTCCCCCTCTTCCTACTTTTCCTCTTCTTCCTCTCCTCCTCCTCCTCCTCCTCCTTCTTTTTCTTTCCCTTTGTCTCATCCTTTTCTTCCTCCTGGGGGACTGGAGGCTAAAACATATAAAGAACAGTTGCAGGAACTGAGTATGTCTAGTTTAATGAAAAGAAGGACCAGGGGAGACATGATAGCAGTCTTCCGATATCTCAGAGGGTGCCACAAAGAAGAGGGAGTCAAGCTATTCTCCAAGGCACCTGGGGGCAGGACAAGAAGCAATGGGTGGAAACTAATCAAGGAGAGAAGCAACTTAGAACTAAGGAGAAATTTCCTGACAGTTACAACAATTAACCTCTGGAACAGCTTGCCTTCAGAAGTTGTGAATGCCCCAACCCTGGAAGTCTTTAAGAAGATGTTGGATAGCCATTTGGCAGGGGGTTGGACTAGAAGACCTCCAAGGTCCCTTCAAACTCTGCAATTGTATTGTATTGTATTTTTTGCTTCTCATCCAAGAAGCTCCTACAGCTCCGAAGAACACACAAAATGAAAGCAAATATAACACGGGGACAAAATGTGTTCCAAAGAATAACCTCAATCCACCACAAAAAGTCATCACAAGACACACAACTTTGGCCTGGCAAGTGATCTGGAGATGCATTTTTACTAGTCACACTCAGCCTCTGGGATAATCACCAGCCAAAAAAGCGGGAATTAAGGTGGCGTTTAAGGAGGCCTTTCAAAAATAATTTTAATCTCCTTTTCAGTGGGAGGTGTAATTTGAATTTGAATTTGAATTTATTTCGATTTATATACCGCGCCTTCTCCATCGAGATGGACCCAGGGCAGTGCACAGGAAATTAAAACCAATAAATAATAGAAAATACAATAAATATAGTTAAAAAGAATTAAATTAGAAGCCTGTGCTAAAATTCCCAATAAAAACCCAACGTCCATTTACGAATTGGCAGGAGTTATATCACAATAAGATCTAAATGTGATATGTTTTCCTTGACAACTTTTGAAGATCGGTGGCCTTAAATTTATATGAAGTGCTAAACAACCAAGAAGCCAGGAGAGCTGAAGATTCACCTATGATGAGGCTACTTGGCCTCCCAGGATTGTCCAAAGAGTGAATTTGTGTTTTCAGTGCAGTATCCAAGATGGCGGCACGTAGATGCTGCGGCTTTGAGCTCCTGGTGTCACAGTGGAGTATGTAGACAAAAACTAGTCTATACCAGTGGTGGGTTTCTGCAGGCCCACACCTACTCGCGAGAGCCGGTTGGTGAAATTTAGAGAACCAGTGAGAGGGTTCCACCGGTGTACCTGGAAGTAAATCTGGCCCGCCGCTGCCAGTGACCCAACGGGAAGGAAAGGAAAGGAAGGAAGAAAGGAAAGAAAGGAAGGAAGGAAGGAAGGAAGGAAGGAAGGAAGGAAGGAAGGAAGGAAGAAAGAAAGAAAGAAAGAAAGAAAGAAAGAAAGAAAGAAAGAAAGAAAGAAAGAATCATCACAATTGAGTCCAAAATTTTGGTTGCTAAGCAAGAGCATTGTTAAATGAGTTTCACCACATTTTAAAAGGTGGCCACTCCCACTCTGTCACATGACTGCCAAGCCACACCCACAAAATAGGCCACACCTACAGAGTAGGTTCTAAAAAAATTGAAACCCACCACTGGTCTATACCCACAGCATTATAGTACGGTATTTTGGTTTAACAGCTGCGGACAGGAAGGCACTACGGAGAGTGATCAATTCGGCGCAAGAAACCATGGGTTGCCCTCTAACACCAATGGATGACCTCGCCAGATCTCGCTGCTTTAGCAGAGTAAGGAAGATTCTCAGAGATGATTTACGCTTCATGGTATAGTAGGAGACTAATGGATACCAAGGGAACCAACTAGATCTGATAGACTATTTAAGAAATCAATACGAGGAATAAACAAGATAAGAGGATAGTAAATCTGAGAGAGAGAAAATCTCTGTATAATTATAAATAAATAACTGATAAGTTAGACTGGGATAAACTTAAATTTCAATCTAGGGGACTAGACATTTCCCCGGTATGTTTATGTAGGTTTTCCTAGTTACCCTTACCCGATATTTGTTGATTGTGTGATTTTATATTGTAAAAATTAATAAAGATTTTTTAAAGAGATGATTCACGCCCTGGTCGGTGTCTCTTTCTACTTCCACCATCGGGCAGAAGACATCAAAGCATAGACAGAAGAACAAAGAGGTTTAAAAATAGTTTCTATCCTTGGGCTGTCAGACTCTTAAACACAACCACAATCACTCCACGCACATATGGAAACGGATGACTAGTTTTTTCCTTTTGTTTCTTTTTTCATTTCTGCGATAATTTTGAACCAGTGAGGCTAAAACCAATTCCGTTGTATTTATTTCGTACAATGACAATCAAGACTATGCTATACTATATTATCAGTGGGGATTTTTGCCAACCACTCAGTCCTTCTACTACTGCCATTTGCAGAGTGGGCTGTCCTTTTGTTGATTTGTTGGCCCTATTTATTCCTTGATTCATACCCCATCCATCCTCTATGATAAGGGTCTCCAACCTTTGCAACTTTAAGTCTGAAGGACTTCAGCTCCCAGACTTGTCCAGCCAACAAAGCTGAAGTCCTTCAGACTTAAAGTTGCAAAGGTTGGAGACCCCTGGTTTAGCCCATAGCCCTGGGGCCCTTCCACTGCCTGCCTCTCAACCACCCATCAAGTTCAACCGGCTCAGAGAGTGCACTGATTATCCTCTTTCTGATAAGCCCTAGGCCTCTTTCTCACCTGGGAAAGGTGAGACTCTGGAGATAATCGGAGATTAAGGCATGCAGACACTCACAGCAGGGCAGGAGCTGCCCAGGGCTACGTCCACCTTCTCCTCTTGTGGGTCATTTCAACAGAACTTTGAAAGCTGGCTGGAGAAGTCTGGGAGCTGAAGTCCTTCAGACTTAAAATTGCAAAGGTTGGGGACCCCTGCTTTATGAAGTAAACTACTCCCTACTCCCAACAACAAGCCAGAGAGGCAAGCTGGGTTGGGAGACGGTTACTAGCCTAAAGGCATCCAGCGACCTTCCGTGGCAACAAAGAGACTTCAACCTGAGTTTGTTGAAGGCATTTTTTCTTGTTTTCTTTACTTCTGCTAATAAAACTTTATTATGCTGGACCACCAGTTAAGAAAATACACTTCTCTTACTTCAGTAAGAGGGAACTTAAAAAAACAAATCCTTGTCCTCATGTTTGGTTTATACACTAATTAATCCCCAACAAATCATATCTTTATTTTGTTCCTAGACCAACCAAGTAATGCATACACTCTACATGGTTAAACATGTTGAAGGAGGAAGATTTTAAGCACAATGGCTTGCCTAAATGGGTGGATGTTTCTCTGCAGGCACCCACACCAAAAAGGGCCCACTGTGAGAATGTTTGTCTTGTGATCCAGTGAGTGCCAGGTGACACAGAATTCATGTATGAATCTCAGAAACTTTCCCAATAAAAGAGACTCTCGTTTCCTAAAGGGTGCCAGGTCAAAGCGGCACTGTAAAAATAGGTGCCTTGTGTTTGTGGTTTTTTTTTTTTTTTTAAAGAATGTTTTATTTTTTAACATAAAAACAAATAAAAAACATTCATCTTGTGTTTTGTACAACATGTCGTTCGGGTAAGCATTTTGTGCATCAGTACTTAAAATTACAAACATAATTGTCAGTTATCCTTTCATTACATCCTGTATATGTCACCTTATTTTTTATATAGTAGCACTATTCTTTGTCAAATCAATCTTTTTCCATAGTTATTCAATATGTAGTCCTTAAGTTTTTCTTTTTTCCAACCATTGATAAAACATATTCCATATTTCATAAAATTCTCCTGCTCTCTAATTTCAAATGTTAATCTACTCATTTCTGCACATTCCATGATCTTACGAATAACTTCCTCTGGTGAAGATAATTTCTCATTTCTCCAGTTCTTTGCAAATACAATTCTAGCGCCTGTCAAAATGTTTACAATCAAATATTTCATGTCTTTATCAAGTACTTCTGGTGTTTTCTTTCATGCTTAAAGCACCCGCCATCCCAGAGGTGGTACTCAGCAGGTTCTGACCACTTCTGGAGAACCGGTAGTGGAGATTTTAAGTAGTTCAGAGAACCGGTAAATGCCACCTCTGGCTGGCCCCACCCCCATCTATTCTCTGCCTTTTGAGTCCCAACTAATCGGGAGGGAATGGGGATTTTGCAGCATCCTTTTCCTGGAGTGGGGAGGGAATTGGGATTTTGCAGTATCCTTCCCCTGCAATGGAGTGGGAATGGGGATTTTGCAGTATCCTTCCCATAGAGTGGGGAGGGAATGGGGATTTTACAGTATCCTTCCCCTGGAGTGGGGAGGGAATAGGGATTTTGCAGTATCCTTTCCCTGGAGTGGGGAGGGAATCGGGATTTTGCAGTATCCTTTCCCTGGAGTGGGGAGGGAATGGATATTTTACAGTATCCTTTCCCTGGAGTGGGGAGGGAATAGGGATTTTGCATTATCCTTCCCCTGGAGTGGGGAGGGAATGGAGATTTTACAGTATCCTTTCCCTGGAGTGGGGAGGGAATAGGGATTTTGCGGTATCCTTTCCCTGGAGTGGGGAGGGAATGGGGATTTTGCAGTATCCTTTCCCTGGAGTGAGGAGGGAATGGGGATTTTGCAGCATCCTTCCCCTGCCATAGCCACAGAACCAGTAGTAAAACATTTTGAATTCCACCACTGCTCCACACCGACTAACAGCCAGCTGGGTCTGTTTGTTGAGCAATTCTGAGTCTTCTCCATCATGAGCTGGACTCCCCAATTCCAGCAAAGGTCTGCCTGACATGAAATCAGACAGAAAAAATGGAACTGATCTGAACTCATTCAGCAGCACAATCAGCATTGGGAAATGTCAGAAAAGGCCTCCAACCTTGGCCTCCCCTTTATTCCTAGTATCTCCCCACTTTTTAAAGAAGGAATTCCATGCTTCAACTGACAGATCGGTTGGCTGCAACTGTCCTCTGCCTTAGTGCCCAGAATCGGAGGGACAGAGCAGAGAAACCTACAAGCTATTTAACAGTGTCCAGTATTTCGGAAGTACTGCACTGAAGAGGCAAAACTGAACAGCCCCCTGTTCACTGTTTGCTGCAAGAAGGCAAATTGCTGGGAGGCAGAGGCCAAAGAGTGTGGCCAGCAGGTGAGCAGGGCTACATTCAGTATATAAGATGCACCCAAATTTTCACCTTCTTTTAGGGGGCGGAAGTGCGTCTTATACTCCGAAAAATATGGTCCGTCATTTTAAGGTGGGTGGAGTTCAATTCCCATAATTCCTCAGCCAGCAGGCTTTAAGATGGGTAACCTTCCACTTCTAGAATTCCCGTGTGCTTCTTGTCCTGACTCTGGTGCTTTGGAAAATAAATCACCCTGTGACAGCCCTTCAAGTATTGAAAGATGGCTATCATGTCACTCCTAAGCCTTCTGTCCATTAAGCTAAATGTACCTAGTTCCCTGACCATTCCTCATACAATTTATTCTGCAGATTCTTTGTCCTTTCTGTTGCTCTTCTCTGCAATCTTTCTAGGGCCTCAGCATCTTTTTGGTTATCCTAGCAACCAGCAATGGATGCAGTATTTATTCCAAGTGTGGCCTCACAGGGCACTGCAGGCTAAACCATATGAGCAATTGCAGCAGCATATATATGTCTGGTCTAATGAAGAAAAGGATTAGGGGAGACACAGAACATAGAATAAAAGGATTGGAAGGATCGTGGAGATCTTCTAGTCCAGTAATGACGAACCTATGGCATAGGTGCCACAGGTGGCACGCAGAAACATTTCTTAGGGCACGCGAGGTGTTGCCCTGGCAGCTCCAGCATGCATGTGTGCGCTGGCCAGCTGAATTAGGCCTTCTTTTGAGGCCGTTTTTCGCCTTCTGGAGGCTTCAGGGAAGCTCCTGAAACCTCTGGAGGTGGGGGGAGGCTGTTTTCAACCTCCCCAGGTGCCTAGAAAGCCTCTGGAGCCTGGGGAGGGCGAAAACAGCATGCCAAAAGCAGGAGGTCATGCACATAGCATTATGGGTGTGGCACGCCCACGCACGACCCCCCTGTGCTCCCCCCCCGCTTTTGGCACGCGAGCCAAAAAAGGTTAGCTATCACTGTTCTAGTCCATTCTCTAGCTCAAGCAGAAGACCCTATATCCTTGATGGCGAACCTATGGCACGCGTGCCACAGGTGGCACACAGAACCATTTGTCAGGACACGCAAGGCTTGCCCTGTCAGTTGGCCAGCGCTGCACTGGCCATCTGACTTCGACCTTCTTTTGAGCCATTTCTCGCCCCCCCCCCCCCCCGGAGCGTGAGAAACTGGCCTCACGGGCAAACCGGAAGTTCGGGAACGGACTTCCAGTTTGCTCATAGAGCTGGTTTTAGCCCTCCAAAGCGTTCAGGAGCCCCAGGAAGCTTCCCTGAAGGCTCCAGAGGGCAAAAAGCAACCCTACGAGCAAACCGGAAGTCACTTTTTTTTTTTGCACTCCCCATGCTCCTATAACGCCAAAAATTGGGGGGGAGCACTGGTCGTGCGTGCATTCGCGCTGTGGTCATGCACATAGCATTATGGGTGTGGCACGCCCACGCACAACCCCCCTGCACTCCCCCTGCTTTTGGCATGCGAGCAAAAAAAGGTTCGCCATCACTGCTCTATATCATTGTGGACAAATGGTTGTCTAGTCTCTCTCTGAAAATTTCCAACAGTGGACCACCCACAACTTCTGGAGGTAAGCCTTCTACAGATTCATTGTTTACATTGTCAGGACCTTTCTCCTTATTGCTAGGTTGGATCTCTCTTTAGTGAACTTCCACCTGTTACTTCTTGTCCTGCCCTCAGGTACTTTGGAGAATAGGTTGCCCCCCCCTCCTCCTCTTCTCTATAGCAACCCCTCAGATATTGGGAGACTGCTATCATGTCACCCCTAGCCTTTTTCTTTGTTAGATTAGGCATACTTAGTTCCCTCAATCAATCAGCAAATGGTTTAGCCTCCAGACCCCTTATCACATTAGATGTTTTTCTCTGCACTCTTTCTAGAGTTTCAACATATTTTTTGGATCATGGTGACCAGAACTGGATGCAGTATTCCAAGTATGGTCTCACCAGTGGATTATAAAGTGGTACAATCACTCCACATGATATAAATAATTATAGCAATAGCAATAGTACTTAAGACTTATATACTACTTCACAGTGCCTTTACAGCCCTCTCTAAGCAGTTTACAGAGTCAGCCTCTTGCCCCCAACAATCTGGGTCCTCATTTTACCCACCTCGGAAGGATGGAAGGCTGAGTCAACCTTGAGCCAGTCAGGATCGAACTCTAGGCTGTGAGCATAATTACCCAGCAATACTGCATTCTAATCACAAGGAAGGAAGGAAGGAAGGAAGGAAGGAAGGAAGGAAGGAAGGAAGGAAGGAAGGAAGGAAGGACAATAGCATTTAGACATATACCGCTTCATAGCCCTCTCTAAGTGGTTTACAGAGTCAGCCTCTTGCCCCCAACAATCTGGGTCCTCGTTTTACCCACCTTGGAAGGATGGAAGGCTGAGTCAACCTTGAGCCAGTGGGACTTGAACTGCTGAACTGCTGGCAATCAGGAGTCAGCAGAAATAACCTGCAATACTGCACTCTAACCTCTACACCGCCACGGCTAATTCCAATGTTTTAGGAGCTGCCGCAAAAAAGAAGGGGTGAACCTATTCTCTGTACCTTAGGGCAGGGCAGGAAGTCATGGATGGAAGATCATCAAAAAGAGACCCAACCTAGAATTAAGAAGAAATTATCCTGACACTGAGAACAATTAATTAGTGGAATGGCTTGCTTTCCGAATTTGTGATGGTCCATGACCGGAGATTCTCAAGAAGAGATTGGGCAGCCATTTATCTGGAAAGATATACGGTCTCCTGCTTGAGCAGGTGGTTGGACTAGAAAACCTCCAAGGTCCCTTCCAACTCTTTTGTTCCGTTTCACCTTTCCCAAGGCTTCAAATGACGCCATCTTTCCTTTGCTGAGCCAACATTTTTTGCATCTCAGTTAGAGAGACATTTGGGAACTGTCCAAGGTGCTGTCTGATGTTTACTGGTGCTTGTTTTGATGCATATATTTCCCTGCTGGCAAATATACGGATCTATTTGGTTATATTTTCCTTTCCTGATGTACTTGACTGAATCTGAATCTTATCAAAATTTGACCTACTTGCCTTGCCTTATCACAAACTGATTAGCTGTTTATTTAGACATATCCACTCTCTTTTAGCTGAAAGATCTCCACAATATTTTATAATATATTGTAAAACTACATCAGTAAGAAATGAATTGGTTTTTCTTTCATTCATACCCAAGTTTTGGTAAAGTTAGATCTCCCCCTCTCTTGCAACACAGAACCTATTAAGGGGGCTTAACATTTTTATGTTTCTTTATTAAATGTCATTATGAAATGAAAATACAGAGGAAAAAAGAGTTAGAAAACTAAGAGAAAGAAAAAATGCAAACAGAGAGAGGGGAGAAAGTGTTGACTTCTGATATTTTTCAAGGCAGTAATTTAAAAAAACAACAACCCTCAACCATCGGTTTTGCATTTCCCAAAATCTAAAGCCATTTCTATGACAACAAAGTCCTTCTAGCCATCAAAACCCATAATCAAACTTTCAGCTCTTTTTCAGTTTTGAGCAGAAAGAAATGAAGGTACCATTTCCCCCAAAAATAAGACAGGGTCTTATTTTCTTTTGAACCCCACCCCCACCCCCAAAATAAGCACTTGCCCTTATTTTTGGGAAGGTCTTATTATTTTTGAGGTGCAGGAGATGGAGAGATTGGTCACCTCATGGCTGCTGCTGTGTTGCAATGTTTTTAGGGAGGGCTTATTTTAGTGCATGCGCTCAAAAGCCCGATTGAGCTTATTATCCAGGGAGGTCTTATTTTCAAGGAAACAGGGTAGGTAAGTTCTTTAATTAAAACAGGCAATTTTGCCACTCCGATTACTACATGACCTTCACCAGCTACTCTGCCACTGTGGGAATTAGTATTTCCAGCCTCTGCCTACTTACACATGTGGTTCAGGCCACACGGTCATTAGTATCTTTATGCAAGGAGCAGAGTATTTAAGGAATTGCAGAAACAAAGAGATTCGACTGAATTTGAAAATCTTATAATACTGTATGTAATTTAGAAAAGCTGCTAAGGCTCATTTCTAAATTGCTGGTGAAATACTAAGAACAAGGCAAAGACTGCATCATTAAATGAAGGCAGCATTTAGATGTGCAAATAGATGTGCAATAATGGGGATTTCAGTGGAAGATTATTATTAAATTTCTATCAAATATTAGGAAAATTACTGTGTGGTATTCTTTGCTGACTGAGTTTTTTCTCTGTTGTATATTATCCCAGTCCTTGTTGCTAAAAGTGATTATTTTCTAAAAGTTGCTGGAAATGCAGCAATTAAGTCAGATTATGTTTTCATCTTCAATGATATTAAAAAGCTCAGTAATTTCAGAAAATAATTCATGTCAGAAAAAAACAAGTATAAACATTAAATCCCCTTTATCATTCGGCAATGTTTTTTTTACTAAACTTTAAAAAAAAAAATTTTCTGACACTGAATATTGTATTAACTTTGCACATATGAACATGTCTTCACTGGAAAAAACTCTAAATGCAAGCCAAGCATTCTGTTCCTATTTAAAGGTAAAGGTTCCCCTCACACATACGTATGTGCTAGTCGTTCCCGACTCTAGGGGGCGGTGCTCAGCTCCGTTTCAAAGCCGAAGAGCCAGCGCTGTCCGAAGACGTCTCCGTGGTCATGTGGCTGGCATGACTCAACGCTGAAAGCGCATGGAATGCTGTTCCCTTCCCACCAAAGGTGGTTTCTACTTTTCTACCTGCATTTTTACATGCTTTCGAACTGCTAGGCTGGCAGAAGCTGGGACAAGTAACGGGAGCTCACTCTGTTTCACAGTGCAAGAGATTCGAATCACCGAACTGCCGATCTTGCTCATCGACAAGTTTAGCGTCTTCGCCCCTGAGCCACCTCCCCATTTGCTGATCCTCTATTTATTTGGAGAATAATTGCAGGTAATCACAATGGTTTGCAGTTACAATAGTGAGTATTGTTCTGCAACCATTTCATAGTTAGTTAGTTAGTTTATTTGATTTCTATACCGCCCTTCTCCCTTTTGGGACTCAGGGCGGTGTACAGCCACAATAAAATAAACGGTACAAAATCTAAAACAATATGTTAAAAAGATATTAAATAAATGGCCTACATTTTAAAACCCCATACTAAAATCACTATAAAATCCCTTTAAAAACTACCTTTAAAAACAACGACAGGCCGGCAGCGCAGCTTCAGGGCCCGACGGAAGAGATGTAGGTCTGAGATCGTCCTTAGTCCAGGGGGAAGGTCATTCCAGAGGGCAGGGGCTGCCACAGAGAAGGCTCTCCCCCTGAGGGTCGCCAGCCGACATTGCCTGGCCGACGGCACCCTGAGGAGGCCCTCTCTGTGGGAGCGGACTGGTCAGAGGGAGGTATTTGGCAACAGGAGGCGGTCTTGCAGGTAACCAGGCAGGTTATTCATGAAGAATAACCTTCACAGGTCCATAAAACAAAGGTTTCATGTAACGATCATTTCATTTCATTTCAAAAGTGAGCTGCTGGCTCTCATTATATTTGCTAAATAAGGATAATCCATTTTACATTGGCTTGAATTTTCAAGATCTGAGATTGTAATTCAAACAATGTAATAATTCTCAAGTAGAAAAACCGATAACTGAAGTGCTGAAAAAACAATCACTTATCTTTTTTTTAATTTTCTGTGTTTTTTTTAATCAATGAATTTACTAAAATTTAATTGAATTAAATATAATTAAAATAACTAAAAATACAGAATATTATCACATATAACAGAGGTCCCCAAACTTGGCAATTTTAAGAGTTGCAGACTTCAACTCCCAGAATTCTCCAGCCAGCAGATTATGCCTAGCAGAATAAAGTAATCAACCCCAATCAATTTTGAGTGGGTTCCCAAGAAGTCCTGATCTGAACTGGGTAAACATTAGTCTCCAAAGACTAGGCAAGGCAGGCAAGAATAGACTTGGGACCTTCCAGATTTCAGAGGAAGGCTACAGGAATATGAATATATATCTATATATTCATATTCATACAGCTGTGCTGACCTAGGCTTCCTGAGAAAGCATAAATCACAATCTTAGTCCACAAAACACTCTTGTATATATACAGCTGTAAATTATAATCATTAACAGTCCTCAAAGCTTCACAAACAGTCTGTGAAGATTCTGACAGATGTCTGCTCGAGTTGCCACAGTCTTTCAGGGGAATGTTGCTAAACACCCACCTTATCTCCCTTGGAATGCTGCCAGAGACCTAATTGCCAAATGCAGAGCAAGGCCAAGCTTAGCACAGAGTCAAACAGAACTTCTCAAAGCTTGAACCAACCAGATGAACTAATTGCTCTCTGCAAAGGCTCAAGTCCCATTCACTCCTCTTTTATGTCTTATGGCAGGGGTCTGCAAAGTCGGCTCTTTTAAGACTGGTGGACTTCAACTCCCAGAGTTCCCCAGCCAGCATAGCTGGCTGGGGAATTCTGGGAGTTGAAGTCCACCAGTCTTAAAGGAGCCGACTTTGCAGATCCCTGTCTTATGGGATGGGCCAATCATCTCCAAGCTTTAATCCCACGTCGACTCTGTTTTCTTAATTGTTCTTGCCTTCTGGCAGCTCTGCGCATGGGAACAGGCTCCTGCTGTTCTTCTGCCTTGCAGATGTCAGACTCTGGAGGCAGTAAATAACTCCAAGATGGCCCTGGCCCCCTCTCTGCCTCCGATGCAGAGCCGTCGTCCGAGCCTTCCCCAGACTCCAGGACTGGCCCATGTTCCTCCCCAACCACCTCACTATGTGAATCTGCTGCCTGATCGGCCACAACAATAGCCTTTACGTGTATTTATATGTATAAGAGTCTTTAGAGGAAAACTGATGGAAACATGTTACTCATGGAGGAAAACAGCAACTGAGAACGAGGCCCCAGATGTCTGGTCCAGCCCCTCTGGAACTGAGCAACTGATTTCACAGCCTGGAGGAAAGCATGCCAACCCCTAGAAAAGAGGCCTCATCAAGTCCTCCTATGAAAAGTAGCCCAGAGTTCCCTAGGGGGGGCAGTCTTGGTGATAGGAGATTCAACTCTCAGGGCAACCCACCTCTGGGTTGGAGCATATGTGGCGAAGAGCGGTGGGGCCGCAAGGGGTGGCAGGAATCTGCGGTTTCCCCCGGACCCTCCGGGGCATGACCACATACAGGCGGGCGACTCAGGGGAATGAAGACAAACACAGTGGTTTTCCTCGTGATGAGTGCAGCCCAGAGCGTGCTCTGAACCACCCTTTTATTGAGTATTACAAAATAAGGAAGGCAGTTGTGTAAGCGTATTATTGGTTATAGGTTGGTACAATGTGACAGCTACAAGCAACATTATTGGTTAACATATATCTATATCATGTTATAGCCTATTATGGTCATGCGTCCCCCTACTTGCTTATGTGACATCAGGTGCTTTCCAAGTGGTAACTATTGTATGGTACGTTCCATCTTCCTAGGTTTCTGGTTCGTGTGCTGGCCACTGGCCTAGGCACACTGCAGAAGCCTGAACCAAGGTTTTTGTAAGCTAAGCAAGCATCTTATTCCAACAGGAATCGCAACTTCAAACGGTCATTAAATGTCATTTGTTGTAAGTCAAGAACTACCTGTCTTGCAAGCCACCCAACCAAGCAGAGGAAATAGATGAACTTTTGGCTGGTCAGTTAACAAATGCTATGTCGGAAATATAGCACAGTAGTAATGGTGGGGGACTTTATCTACCCCTGACATGAACTGGGAGACAAACTCTGCATCAAATGAGAGATCGAAAAGATTCCTGACCAATTTAGTTGAGAACTTTGGCATCCAAAAGGTAGAGGAGGGAACTAAAATGAAATTAAAATTCCAAACTGCAATAATTTGGCCCCTGTAAATCAAAAAGATTTGCAAAACACTTGCAGGAAAGGTCAGACTGGTTTGACCACATAAAAAATGGATTTGTCATCCATTCTCCACCACCCCAAAACAGCCAACTTTTAACTGCTGAGCTGTAAATTTGGAGGACTTCTTAATTCGCATTGTCATTTCTCTGGCAGCTGTCGAATTTCTACTTGTATAAATCTATTCCCCACTTCTCCCATCCTTGATAGCACAAATATGTTTCTCATCAGAGCAAATGTGAGGATGAATGTTCAGATAGCAACTGCAACCCCAGAATAATCCCCTTACACAACTTTAGCTTCTATAAAGGGAATCCTGAAAAGTGTGTTTGTGTATCTGTGTGTGTGTGTTTGTGTCTGTTGTTGGGGAAACGGATGCCATTCTTTTTCTTTATTTTAATTGACTCTTTTATACTGTGACATTCAGACATTTTTTCTTTTTCTTTTTCTTTATTTATTTTATCAAATTTGTATACCGCCCTATCTTCCAGAGGGGACTCAGGGCGGTGCACAGAAATATAAAAACATATACAAAACAATACAGTATGTCACAGTTTAAAATAGAATTAAATTAGGGATTCTGTGCTAAAAATTTGAATTAATAAGGTTAAAACCAATTAAAAACTTTACCCATTAACATTAAGCCAGGCCGGCTTCTTGAAATAGATGTGTCTTTAACGCCCGGCGGAAGAGGCGTAGGTCCGAGAGGGTACGAAGGTCGGGGGGAAGGTCGTTCCAGAGGGCAGGCCCTGCCACAGAGAAGGCTCTCCCCCTGGGGGCCACCCGTCGGCATTGTCCGGCGGATGGCACCCTGAGGAGGCCCTCTCTGTGGGAGCGGACAGGTCTAAGGGAGGTATGTGGTAGGAGGCAATCCCGCAAATAGCCAGGTTCTATGCCAAGATGGTCACAAGCACTTTTGTTCTCCATTGACATTTGGCATGACTGTGATTTTTATCAAGTCATTGCTTCTTTTAGCATCTTTTTAATGGCATTTTATAGTTTGTGGTTTTTATATTTCATTTCCAGATTAAAATTTAAAACTTTCTTGCTCAAGCTGTTTTTAAAGAAGAAATTTCACTGTTCCGCAGCTAAGAATTTTTTCTTTGCTCCATTATTTTCTCTTTTTTTCATTTTAAATAATTTTAAATATAAAATTAAATATTAATTTATAATTTTACATTGGTTGTATCAATTATATATTTCTTTTTTTTTTCTTTTACCAAAGATTGGTTTTCTACAGTGAAGGTTAAAGATTTAAGAAATATATCTAAGAAAAAAGAAAATTAAATATCTAAAGAGAGAAAACAAAAATTATAAAATTAAAGTATAAATTGAAGTGGTTGAAGCTTGCAGTTGCTTTTTGCAAGAAATTTCCTATAGTGTAAGGCTTGCTTGCTTGGCAGATTTACTCACTGTTTCCACAAATGCTGGAAGGGCCCCTTGCAAAGAGAACATAGATTTACTTAGAACTGGCGTGAAAAGATGGGCATGTGTGTTCTCAAAGGGCACAACTTAGAAGCACAAAGAGAGAGAAAATGGAATGGAACAGAATATAGAAAATGAATAGAACAGAATAGAAAATAGAACAGAATAGAATAGAGAATAAAATGTGAATAGAGATAGAATAGAGATAGAATAGAATAGCATAGCATAGCATAGAATAGAATTCTTTATTGGCCAAGTGTGATTGGACACACAAGGAATTTGTCTTTGGTGCAGATGCTCTCAGTGGACATAAAAAGACAAGATACATTCGTCAAGAATCCTAAGACACAACACTTCATGATAGTCACAGGGTACAAATAAACAACCAGGAAACAATAGCAATATGAATGGTAAGGATACAAGCAACAAAGTTAGTCATAAGTTGTATCCAGTTTGTTTTGTCGTGTTTACATAGTGTATATTGGAAGTGGTGATCTTATGAGAGCTGTATGCCATGAAATTTCATTTTAATGTATGCCGATTAGTATACATTCAAAGTGACAGTAAAGTCTATCCTATCCTATCCTGTCCTGTCCTGTCCTTGTTCTACTCTACTCTACTCTACTCTACTCTACTCTACTCTACTCTACTCTACTCTACTCTACTCTACTCTACACACTAAACATGGAGCAGGCAAGTCCAGATGTGATTTTAGTTTAGTTTAATTTATTCTTAATTCTTCTGTATTTATTGTTATTTATCGATTTTAATTTCCTGTGCACCGCCCTGAGTCCATTTCGATGGAGAAGGGCGGTTCTATAAATCTAAATAAATTAAATTAAATTAAATTGCCAGGTGCTCTGGGCAAGGCTTGGGCAGCACCAGCCAGCAGGGGAGAGGCCTGGAGGGCAGAATGAGGCCTGTCCCCACGCTTAAGTTCCCATGCTCCTGAGCCCGTGCCCAGGGGGAGGCTGGCATCTGCTGGCTCCCAGGCAGCATATAATCAAGGGGTGCCTGACGGCAAGCGGCAGGGGAGGGAGCCCTGGGGAAAGCCAAGGCAGAGAGAAGGCAAAGGGTGGGGGAGAGGTGTGGGGGGGGGCGTAGGGGGCAAGAGGGCCAAACCCCAAAGCTGCCCCCCCTCGGACTTCGTTCCTGCTGGAGCCCAGGGCAGCCCAGCACGTTTTGGGGGAAGGCGAGAATGATGGCTTATTCCCAGGTCAGAGCAAACGTGGTTTACAGCCCAGAAATGGGCTCTGCGCGTATCCCTTCTTTCTGCAGAGCTTCCCCACACTTGGCTTGGATGCCATTTGCGCACCTGACACGCCCGTCCCGACGTGCAGCCCCAGCCGAGGCCCCCCTTCGGCCGCGCCCGCTTCCTTGGGCCAGCGCCGTCCAACACGCGGAGCTTCGCCCCCCCCTCTTTCAAAACCCACCTTACGCGCTGCCAGTGGGGGGGGGAGCGGAGGGCGGGGGCCGCCCGAGCCTTAAGCGACAGCGCCGCCTAGCGGCCGAGCAGGGAACAACACCGCCGCGGCTCCGGCGCCCCTCGGAAAAAAGGTCGCTGCGCGGGCGGAGGGGGCTCCGACTCCCCCACACTGCTCTCCCCGCGGGCGGCGGCTGCCGGAGCTTCGGCCTCCCGGAGCCTCAGCGCGCCTTCGCAGCAAGCGAGCCCCAAAGCAGCCCGGCCCGACCCCCCTTCCAACCCGCCCGGCGTGGCTGATGGGTCGCGTAGTCCGCTGCCCCCGAGGGCAGAGCCCGCCCGACGGCGCCCGGGAGCCGCTCCTTTCCCCCCAAGCCCTCCAACCGCCGGCCGGGCAGCCCTCCTTCCTCTCCCCCCTCCCGAGCCGGCGGAGCGGCGGGGCCGGCGCAGGGCGGGGGTGGGCGAGGTGGGGCTTGGCGTCCGGGCGCCCCCCGCCTATATATAAGGGCCCCCGCGGCTGGGGCGCCGGGAGAGCGAGCGCTATGCCGGCCGCAGCCAGGGCGGCCCGGGGGTGGCCAGCCGGAGGCGCGCCGTCGCGGGCGGCCTGAGCGTCTCCCATGGGCGAGGTGGGCGGCTTCCTGGGCTCCCTGGAGCTGCACGGCTTCTCGGCCTCCCTGGGCGCCGCCGCCGCGCCGCTGCCGGACTCGCCGGGCTTGTTGACGGAGCGGCTGGGTCAGATCGAGGGCCGGCTCCAGCGGGGCTCGCCCACCGACTTCGCCCACCTGAAGGGCATCCTGCGCCGCCGGCAGCTCTACTGCCGCATGGGCTTCCACCTGGAGCTCTTCCCCAACGGCACCGTGCGCGGCACCCGCCAGGACCACAGCCGCTTCGGTAAGGCCCCGACGGACCCGCGGCGGCCCTTCGCCTCCCTCGGCCCTGCCCCGATCCCCGCTCCGCTTGCAAACGCCGCCTGCCAAGCCGCCCTGAAGCCGCGCCGCCCGTCGAGCGGGGCCAGGCAGGCGCGACTCCTTCCCCCGCGCTCCTTCCCGGCGCTGCCAGGCTCGCCCTCTTCCCTTCCCCAAAGGCCGGGAAGGAGCCGCTGCCCCTCAAAGGACGTCCCGTAAGGCCGGGAGAAGCGGCAGGTGCTTCGGGGACGGTGGCCAAAGCGGGTCGTTGCGCTGCGCTGCTCTCTTCTCCCGGGGCGTTTCGGGCGCCGCAGCCGCCGGAGAAGACGACGGCAGGGAGAAGGCGAGGCTCGGGCTCCCTTGGCCGTCCCGTCCCGTCCCCCCGCGGGCTCTTCGGTGGCGTGGCTAGAAGCGCTTCGGGGGTTGTGGGGGGAGAACGGCTGCAGTTGTCCCGGGCCTGGCGCGAGGGAAGAGACCGCCCCCCACCCCACCCCGCTGAGGCAGGGCATAAAGCGAGTTTTAGACATAAGAGTGAAATGAGTCGGGGTCAGACTGGATGATCTTTAGTCATTTTTATCTTTCCGCTTTTTAAGGTAGAAAAAGCATCTTTGGGACAGGAAGCTTGAATTCTGGAAATTCAAGCGTCAAACCACGAACACCTGCTTGTAAGTTAGTTGGAAGTCCAAGCCCCTTGCAAGTCAGACATAGGGCTTACCCACGTAGGTCAGAATGGAACTAGTGTTTCCTGCATGCTTCTCTGCCTAGCAATAAGGAGCTTAACCAATCAGCGATGAGTTAAGTATTTGCGATGCGGTCTTTGTCAAAGTACAAGAATGTGTGTTTGCTATCAGACGACTGTTCAGAAGTTCCATGCTGGCCTTTGACTAGCTTTCTGAACCTGGCAGCCATAATAAACTTTTCCTGATTCTGAGAAGTCCAAGCCTCGTTATTTCCTGCAACACCGCCCTGCCTTCCCACCCTGCCTGTTTTATGACGGCTCCAACCAAGGGAACCCCCAGCTCAGTCTTAGGTTGGCTGGCTCAAAAGTCAGTCCTGGAGCAGAGTTTCCCCCCCCCCCCCCCCCCCCCCAAGGCTAGGTAGGCTTGGCTTGTGCTCATTGAATGGTTTTTTAAAAAAAAACTTTTTAAAATTAATGTTATTTATTTCGTCAAGCATGTATAAGATAACAGATATAAAGTATAAACATGATTATGAATGCAGGAAATGGGTAGGAATAAGGGAGGACAGTAAGTAGGCTGGCACATTGGTCAGCTGGTTGGCGTGTTGGTGTGCTTATGCATGCCCCTTAGAGACCTCTTAGGAATGGGGTGAGGTCGACAGGAGACAGTCTCTAAGGTTAAAGTTTTGGGGGTTTGGGGAAGAAAGCACAGAGTTCAGGTAGGGCATTCCAGGCGTTGACCACTCTGTGGCTGAAGTTGGATTTGCTGCCATCAAGGAGTATTTTTCGAGTGCTGGGTGTTTTTCCCCTCTTCGTTCTCACTAAGCAGTTTCAGAACAGGAAATACACACACACACAGAGAGAGAGAGAGAGAGAGAGAGAGAGAGAGAGAGAGAGAGAGGGAGAGAGATTGTAACACTAACAATTGAAAAATAAAAGTGAGTAAAAACTGCTCTGCACAGCCACATTTCAGTTCCACAAGGCTGCCCCTTTCCTTGTTTGAGTGGTGCGATGGGGGGTTGGAGCATCACTTTTGCGGTTAGTGGGGTTCCCCTGAAGAAAGGAGGGGGGTGAAAGAGGCCCTGGGGGCTCCTTGGCTGACTTGAGATGGGTGGGCACACAAACTGACCCACACAGGCAGGTTTTAAACAAGCGTTTAGGGGGGACGTCAAACATTTCTCTCATCTGCAGCCCTAAGCAAATTTAGCTAGGGAAGCAGTTGGTGGGCGGCGGGGGTTGAGGAAAATGGCTTTGTCCCCCCCCCCCCCCAGGATACCAGCTCCTCTCCAGAACGAAGCCCCCTTTCCCTTCCCTTTGGTGAAAGGCAGCAGCTGTGCCCGCTGCCCGCAGACAGGCAGGGTCAAGATGGGCCGTTAACCAAAGTCCTCGCCTGATAAATTTTAGCATTCCACAAGTGTTTCAGCTGCTGGGATCGAGCTATGCACACGAGAACCGCTTCTGATTTTTAAATATTATGAATATTATGAATTCCTGCTTCTTCCCAAGATAGTGTGATTTGATGTAATTGGAGGAAGAGCTGGGGGATTGGGTTAAGGATCGGGGGGGGGGGGGCAGAAGGAACCTGGCAGGCAGGCCGCCTCTGTTTTCCCCACACTCTGAGTAGATGAATGGAAGTGGTATTAATTGCAGAAAGACTCCAGGTGTTCATTCTGGGTTTTCTTGTAGGCCAAGCAAGGGAGACAAGACCACAAGACGTAACTTCGGTAGATCTTAATTCTACCTAAGATTAAGCTTGGTTTCAGATAAAACAACGTTGTCTGCAAAGAGCAGAGATCCACACTTGGGGGTCAATGGGTGTGATTGGACCTTGGAGAGAATGTTATGGAGACACTTACGAAATGGCAGCCTTGAGAAATGGGCCAGTCAAAAAGGCACCTTCGCCAGAAGACAAGGAGAAGGTCGTCTCCCTTTCTTATTGTCCAAGAAAACCTTTAGGATCCCTTTTGGGAACCCAATGAAGGATTAGAAATGCAGTAAATGCCTGAGCCAGATGTTTTACGCCAGGCTAACTTCCCCTTGACCGGAAGGAGTTTTCATATTTTGATGTAATGGTAGACAAAACAATTCAAAGGAGCTTGGCTAAATCCTTGCCATCTGTCTTGCCTTGCCCGGATCCAGCCATCTGTTAAGAAAAGGAAGTAGGTCAGGTGTTAGCATAGGCAACGGGCCGCCTGGTTCTCCACGAGGGATCTGGGAAGGGACCCTTCAGCTGGGAAAGCAGGCTCGGAGACACCCAGCCGGGTCTTTAGGCTTGGTTGCTGCAGAGTTCTGGGTTCAGATTCTCTGTGGAGACGAACAGGTGTGCTTATAACTAAGCAGGGAAGAGGAGGAGGAGGAGGAGGAGGAGGAGGATTATTGCAGGGAGTTCCAATCAGACTTTGGCTCCTCTTTATTGATTAGACCTTTTCTCCTCGTGCTGAAGCTCAGACTTGAACTCACGGTTTCTTGCTTCCTGTGCCTTAACCACTAGACCAAACTGGCTCTCATTGATTTTCTCTGATCGATTTTCTGGAGATAATCTTGGGAGGCCTCTGCATATACTGTAGGTTGGGAACATTTGGCCTTAGGGGTTGTGGGGGGGGGGGGAACAAGTCTTGCAGAATGCCTTCTCAAGGGCAAGATCCAAATGGCGGAAAGGCCCACCAACCGAGCTCAATTCTTAATCCCTTCTCCCAGCAGCTGGAAAGCCAGTGGAGGGATGTTGAGGGGGAGACACTATTTCTGCACAGCCCCCAACTGTGTTAGATGACAGTAGGGCCAACCCTGAACGGATTTAACACCAGTTGCAACTGTTTAAAAGAAGAGACGTGAATGTCTCCTCGCTTTCAGGCAGCGTCATTCCAAGAGATTCGTTGCACTCCGATGAGCGTCTCCAATCGTGACACTGCTCTGATCTTGTCAGCAAGAATAACATTATGTGGTTGATTGCAATCCAGGTGGTAAATGTTGCTATTTCAAAATAGAACCACTCCAGAACAGCTTGGGAACAAAATCTATTAAGGATTATCTATAGCAGCGGTCTTCAAACTTGAGCTATCCAAGCAACCCAGCGTGGAACCCATTAATATACCATGTTTCCCCCAAAAAATAAGACAGGGTCTTATTTTCTGCACACACACACACACACACACACACACACACTAAATGCTGGTTTTTGGGGAAGCCTTATTATTTTTGAAGTGCAGGAGGCAGCGAGCGTGCTCACCTCATGGCTGTGCTGCGATATATTCGGGAAGGGCTTATTTTGGGCTTATTATCCAGGGGAGTCTTATTTTCAGGAAAACAGTGTAGCTTCTCATGTAATGCAAAAGAATGTTAAATTTGCATTGCAATGTGAACACAAACTGTCGTGTTGAGCCCTGAATGGTTCTCCGGGAACCATTTGGATCTTCTGGATACTGTCTGTCTAAAGAAGGCCTCGGTGGGAAGAAGCTGTGGAGGCTTCAAGTGAAGGTATCGCCATTATGACCCTGCACAGGTGGGAGCATTTCCTTGAGAGGCAAATAAGGCAGCTACCCTGAAAATTGGCCAGTGGGGAATAGAAGGTCATTCCCCACTGGCCAAATATGCTAAACCAGGGGTGGGCAAACTTTGCAACTTTAAGTCTGAAGGACTTCAGCTCCCAGACTTCTCCAGCCAGCTTTGCTATGTGGGTATATACATAATAAGCTTTGCTGGCTGGAGAAATCTGGGAGCTGAAGTCCTTCAGACTTAAAGTTGCAAAGTTTGCCCACCCTTGTGCTAAACAGTTACCGGTACTCCTGAAGTTATGACTGCAATGGAACTGTAACTCAAGACAGTTATAAATCAGGTCACCCGTATGACTGACCCGATTTTATGACCCTTTTTTATGATGCTTGTTAAATCAACACAGTGGCCATGAAGTCACTGCAACAGTTGTAAAGTAAACACCACATTAAGTGAACCAGGATTTGCTGTGGAGGCTAAAACAGAAGGCACGGTTACAGGAAGTGCGCCTGGCTAGTCTAGTGAAGAGAAGGACCAGGGGAGACATGACAGCAGTCTTCCAATATTTGAGGGGCTGCCACAGAGAGGAAGGGGATCAGGCTATTCTCCAAAGAACCCAAGGGACAGACAAGGAAGAATGGATGGAAACTGACCAAGGATAGGTTCAACCTGGAAATGAGGATAAATTTTCTGACCGTGAGAAGAATCAACCCATGGAACAGAAGTTGCCTTCAGAAGTTGTGGGAGCTTCATCCCTGGAAGCTTTCAAGGAGAGACTGGACTGCCATTGGTCAGAAATGGTGTAGGACATCCTGCTTGGGTGGTGGGGTTGGACTAAATGACCTCCAAGATCCCTTCCAACTCTGTTATTATCTGTTATTATTCAGAAGTGGTGGGAGCTTCATCCCTGGAGGCTTCCAAGAAGAGACTGGACTGCCATTGGTCAGAAAGGGAGTGCAGTCATGTGACTGGGAGGGAGGGGGCTGACCATCCTAGGCATCCCCAGGGAGGTTAGTGTAATTATGAATGTCGCTAAACGCCCTGTCGTAAGTCGAGGACTACCTGTAGTTTCGCCTCTGTCTCTATCAGATCAGTGACTGCCAAAGTTTTCCCCAACCTCTCCAAAAGGACAACCATTGAACTTGGGTTCTGTGGCCAATGAATCTTGTCCTAAGATAGGGTTAGGGTTACGGTTAAGCCACATCATACTCCGGCCAGCCCCAGCTTCTGCTAATAAGCCATAGTTGGGAATGTTACAGCCTGGAGTTGCCCTCTTTGAAAAGATCTGGGGAAAATGTGCATTACAGCCCTCTTTACCTTCATGATCTACGCATCATCGGGGACCTCCGCCTTTTCCGCCAACGTCTTAAAACTCATTTATTCCAATAAGCCGGCCTAGCATAACCCCCGTTTCTGACTTTTATAGGGATAATTTTAAATTTTAGAGTTTTATTAGTTTTAGCACAGGGAAAGTTTAATAGTTTTTAATAATTATGTATTTTTGTATGGTTTTAATAACGCCTGTCCGCCGCCCTGGGTCCTTTTTTAGGAGAAGGGCGGGGTATAAATTTGAAAAAATAAAAAATAAATAAATAATAAATAAATAATGATGTCCGGCCATTTCAAAGTTGGGGGACTTTTTAGAAGTCAACTTGCTGCTCTTTTGAAGCAGTTTATCCTCCTAGGCAGAGGTCTTCAAACTTGGCAACTTTAAGACTGGTGGACTTCAAATTCAATTCAAATTCAAATTCAAATTTAATTTGTAGAACCGCTCCCTCTCCCCACAGGGACTCGGGGCGGTGCACAGGGAAAGTAAAAACAATAAATATACAAATATAAATACATAATATAAAAACAGATTAAATCTATTCCTGTGCTAAAACCCGTTAAACTAAAATACCCAGCGGCTATAAATAAGTTTAAAACCCCATAGAAAGAGAGACTAGCCTAGGCCGGCCAAGCGGAAAAAGTGTGTTTTTAATTTCAGACGGAAGGAGCGGAGGTCCGTGGTCGTTCTAATGTCGGGGGGAAGGTCGTTCCAGAGGGCCGGGCCCGCCACAGAGAAGGCCCTTCCCCTGGGCGTCGCCCGCTGACAATGTCTAGTGGACGGCACCCGGAGAAGTCCCTCTCTGTGGGAGCGAATCGGCCGTGAGGATGTATGAGGCAGGATCCGATCCCGCAGATAGCTAGGTCCCAAGCCATGGAGCGCTTTAAAGATGATAATTAACACCTTGAAGCGCACCCGGAAGACGACAGGCAGCCAGTGCAGCTCGCGCAAGAGCGGTGTTACATGGGTAAACCTGGCGGTTCCCATAATTGCTCGCGCGGCTGCGTTCTGGACTAGCTGAAGTCTCCGGGTGCACCTCAAGGGGAGCCCCATGTAGAGAGAGTTACAATAGTCCAGTCGGGATGTCACGAGTGCATGAGTGATTGTGCGAAGGGCGTCCCGATCCAATAGGAGTTGAAGTCCAGGATACTGGGAGTTGAAGTCCACCAGTCTTAAAGTTGCCAGGTTTGGGGACCTCTGCTCCTAGGAATCCCCCCCCCCCCGTGTTTTAAACAGAAAGTTTCTGTTGCTAGTTAATGCAGACATTTTTGAGCAAGTGTTTTTTTTTAACCGAATGCAGGACAGATTGATTGTGTTAGAAAACCAGGACAAAGCTGTCCCCAAAATATAAATGACTGACAGATCCTTGAAATGGGCAATTGTTGCTTGGACAGAAGCCAGGCTGAGAAGCTGGACAGAAGTTGCCCTCCTTAGATTTTCTTAGATTAACAGATTAACAGAGTTGGAAGGGACCTTGTAGGTAATCTAGTCTAACCCACCGATCCTATTGTGGCCTGCCTTGTGACCATCCTTGCCCCACTGTTGGAGGGCAGTTGACTCTCCTGGAGGAGGACGTGCAGGGGGAGATGCCAAAACCCAACTGAAAATGCGGGAAACTTGGTTGTCTCTGGGCAAGTCCAGTGGTGGCGGAAGCAGAAGCCGGCCAGATGTTTGGTAGCATTTGTATGTCTCTGTGTAGTAACAGTGTACACTGCATAGGCCAGGGGTGTCCAAACTTGGAAACTTTAAGACTTGTGGACTTCAACTCCCAGAATTCCCCAGCCAGCATAGCTGGCTGGGGAATTCTGGGAGTTGAAGTCCACAAGTCTTAAAGTTCTCAAGTTTGGACACCCCTGGCATAGGCATACAATGATTCTGCAAGGTGAACCAGAGGTATGGCTCCATCCTGTGAGATGAAGGCTGAAGCTGAGATTACCTGGACAGCTGACAGCAGAGGTTAGCTTGGAGCAAGGAGGAACGTTGGCCAAGGCAAGCTGTTTTGTGACTCAGCACAGAGGGTACAAAACAGGAGCTGGATGTCTCCTTTCTCCTGGAAGACCTTCAAAGGCAGCCGGTGATTGAGGCGGCTGTTGGGGGGCTTTGAAACACAAGGAGGCTTTTGACAGAAGCCAAATTTCTGGGAACACGTTTGGTGAAGCAGTGTGTGTGTGTGTGTGTGTTTGTGTTGCTAGTGCTGCCTTGTACTTCTCATCCATGCACAGAAAGGGGCTTGCACCAGTGCTGGTCTTCATTCTCCAAACCTGAAAAGAAGCGGTCCTCTATTTGTCTGAGAGCCCCAATTTCCTGCTTGGGATGAGAATTTCTGAGTTTGATGCAGTCCTGATCCGTAGGGGTGGGGGGTGGAGAGGGGAACTAGGAGGCCGTGTGTTTGAGTTCCTCTTTTCTCCAGCAGCCCCTCTGCTGCTGGGAAGATTCCCCACCCCCATCCCTCCAGCGTATCATGCAGCCCCTGTGCACCTGTTTTCAAGCAGCTGTTGGGGGGGGGGTGTTGAAAGTTTAGCTCCGCAGATCCGAGTACAACATGCAGCTTGTTCAGAAGCCCCCACCGCCAGGGCCTCCCCCCCCCCCACCGCTCCCAGCTCCTACGAGGAGAGACAGGTGCAAGCGGCCAGCCTGCCGAAGTCGTCACCAAGCGATTGTCTTCGTGCCAGGACAATGACTGGCAGCTGTGGGGGAAGCGGAGAGAGCCTTGGGCTTTCCAGGCCTCAGGAATTCCAGAAGCCACTCTGGAGAGGCTCCAAAGGAGAGAAACGCAGCCGCTGGCTGCAGGAGGAGGAGAGCGCAAGGAGGGCTTGGGAAACAAACCCCACTTGGCCACCGAAACCAGGAGAAAACGGATTCTTGATCCTCGCCCAATAGCCACGCCCGGAGCTGCAAAAACAAGGGAACAAAAGCTTTCAAAGGGCAACTAAGCTAAACTTTGATTTGGCTGTCGAATGTTGCAAACGGAATGGGTCTTCCCCTCCAGGAGGTCTGCAGGGTGTGGTCAAAAAAGTCAAGATGGTGCTGTTGAAGCTCGGCCTGTTTTTCATGTCCAACCAAATGGAGAGCTTTCATCACACCATCACAGTCACCATCTGGACTCTTTTGATCAGACCCTGCAGAGACTTCTGTTTTCCTTCCTTCATCTAACTCAAGGCCCGTGGGCCGCATCCGGCCCACAGGGTGCTTAGATCTGGCCCCTGGGGCTGCTGTTGAAAGAGTGAAGGACCTGCCCGCAGTTCCTCTGCCAGTGAAAATGGGCTTCCGAGCTCCCTTTTCGTTGGCAGGCAGTTGCAGGAGGCCGTCCCAGCAGAAAACAGAGATTGGGACCCCTTTTCTGCTGGCAAAGGACTCGGGCCACCACAGGCACCCCTGACAAGAGTGACATCAAGCTGCCACACCCACCCTGTTTCCCCCCGAGGTCAAACACAACCCTGATGCATCCCTCAATGCAATCGGGTTTGACACCCCTGATCTAAAGCTTCTTGTGGGTGTGACATTCTCCCATTGGGATCTGGAGTCTCAATCATCGATGTTGGCAATTAATAAGGCCAACTCCAATTTTTCTGTGGATTTAGATTAGGACCTTCAGAACCTTCCCCAAAACCTGGAGCAGGTTACAATTAGGTTACTGAGTAGGCCAACATTGCCTGGAATGATTTCAGAGAAAATGGAGAAGAAATCGTATGTGTTGTGGTCTGCCGGCGGCCTATGGAGCTAGCAGGAGAGTCGGGCAGTGAGGAGGTTGGGGAGGAAGATGGGCCAGTCCTGCAGTCTGGGGAAGGCTCGGATGAGGGCTTTGTGTCGGAGGCAGAGAGGGGGCCAGGGCCATCTGGGAGTTATGTGCTGCCTCCACAGTCAGACATCAATGAGGCAGAGGAACATGTTACCAGTCCATGCATACGCAGAACTGCCAGAAGGCAAGAACAGACAAAAGGGGAGACTTGAGAGTATAGCTTGGAGATGATTGGCCCCTCCCATAAGACATAAAGGAGGAGCAAAGGCACGTGAGCCTTTGCAGGAAGCAACTTTGTTCATTCTGGTCGGTTTAAACTCTGAAGCTCCGTTTTGACTCTGTGCTCTGTTTGACCTTGCAAAACTAATTGGCAATGAGGTCTTTGGCAGCATTTCAAGGGAGACAAAAGTGGGTGCTTATCAGCTTGATCGCGAAAGACTGTGGAAGACTTCTGACGGACTCTTCACAGACTGTTTGTGAGTCATTACAGGCTGTGAATGAACACAATTCACAGCCATTGAAATAAAAACAGGGTTTTGGGACTAAACGTGTGATTTTTACTGTCAGGAATCATAGGTCAGATGTGTGTAAAAATGCTCCCAGCAATTGAAGTAGCAGAATGAGGTTCCTTTTCTGGGCACCATCCAACATAGGTTTAGGGTGCTATTCAATCACTGAAATGCAGCCAGGTTTGATAGAAGATAAGGGACGTTCACATCTTCATTAGTTGGACTCTACAGGGTTTCAGTTTCAGAAGCCAAAGAGTGCTTCGGAGTATGAAGGAACAGCGGCCGCCACACCCACAGCTCCTTAAAGCAGCTGCACCTTTTCCCGGGATTGCACACTGTCCAGGTATCCTACAGTGCCAGGATAGAATTGTGAAACTGCCTTTCCAGGTGGGCTGTCTTGGGAGCAGGTGCTGTGGTTGTCAGAATTGGAGACAGGGGCTCTGTGGACATTTCCATGTGCCCCAAAGTTCTTTCGTGCCTTCAGAGGGGAGGTTCAGCTCTGCTTTCTAGTGTTGACTGCAAACACAAATGCTTTGGGTGCTTGTTGAAAGACAGGAGATCCCTCTGTGAAACAAGGCCAACTCGGGTTCTCGCAGCTGTTCCGCGACAGCAATTCAATGGCAGTCGTGAAAGTCAAAAGGGGGCTTTGGAATGAGGTTATAATAATGCAGAGGTCTTCAAACTTGGCAACTTTGAAGACTTGTGGACTTCAATTCCCAGAATTCTCCAGCTGGCATAAGTAAAGTTTTAAAGTTGCCAAATTTGAAGACCTCTGATCTTAAATGGAGAGATTGCAGAGGAAGGGATTACAAGAGAGTAAATTATGCTGACTGGAGAATTCTGGGAATTGAAGTTCACAAGTCTTAAAAGTTGCCAAGTTTGAAGACCTCTGATCTTAAATGGAGAGATTGCAGAGGAAGGGATTACAAGAGAGTAAATTATGCTGACTGGAGAATTCTGGGAATTGAAGTCCACAAGTCTTAAAAGTTGCCAAGTTTGAAGACCTCTGATCTTAAATGGAGAGATTGCAGAGGAAGGGATTACAAGAGAGTAAATTATGCTGGCTGGAGAATTCTGGGAATTGAAGTTCACAAGTCTTGAAGTTGCCAAGTTTGGGGACCCCTGTAATAATAGATTCCACACTTGCAGGGGGTTGGGCAATGATTCACAAGGTCTCTTCCGGTCCTGGTATTCTATGATTCTGTCATCTACCAAGGATAAATTTCAGGGGTGGGTTCCTGTACCGGTGGGCTTCACATATGCGCCCACCATGTGTTGTTCGCGCATGCACAGTAGCCTATAAATTGTTCTGCACAGGCACAGAAACATGCCAGCAAATGGCAGAAGAGACTGGGGAACTGGTTCGGGGGCATGGCCAGCCTGGGTCGCTGCCAGTTCTGCGACCCAGGCCAACTCACCACTGCTCCTGGCCAAACCGGGAGCAACCCACTTCTGATACATTTAGCCTGATGACGTCCTAGTTTGCACAAGGATTCTGGTGATTGCATCATCAATTTGAAAGGCTCATTGTATATCTCCTGTAGTATTTTGTATTAAGCCCTTTCCAAGTAGTACTCACAAACCTTGGAGCTTGCAAAAGGAAGATGGGAATGTAATCTAATGATGGTCTGAAGAATGGCTGGACATCCTAGAAGCTCTACAGATAAAATCAATGCTTCCTCATTTTACTGTTTGTCTTTGCCAATTTTTCTGGAGTTGGCCTGTCACGAGCTTCTGTTGATAGTTAAGATGCCTTTACAGTCTTCTTTATTGGTCCTTGGCATGATTGGTAAACTAATTCCTTAACTCAGTTTAGTAATTTCATTCTTACAAGTAGGAGGCTCTGGGTTGAGATCCTCTACTGTCTGTAAGGTCAAGGTGTTTTCAGTGGTCTACAAACAGGATTGGAGGAATAGGGTAGTAGAGTGAACCACAGGTATTTCTTCCAGTGATGAGATTCATGACTCATCTTTGTGCTTCACTGCTGAAAAGATATGTGGAGAATATCTTGTTTAGTTGTTATCTGATTGCTCTGGGCAGGTCCTAAGTCAGAGGTCTTCAAACTTGGAAACTTTAAGACTTGTGGACTTCAAACTCCTAGAATTCTCCAGCCAGCTGAGAATTCTGGGAGTTGAAGTCCACAAGTCTTAAAGTCCCCAAGTTTGGGGACCCCTGTCTTAAGTCATTGCAATGCCTGACATTTATTGATATCTAAGAAAACAAGGATAAAGAGAAAGGACCTCTGGAATCTTCTAGAAGATTGTCATTTTGTGTTTGTTGGTGAAAGGATGGGAGAATTTGACTCTCCTCATCACACACACTTTACAGGAGCCCTATATATAAAATGCAGGCTACATACAATATACTTACAGGTAAACTGAGAATTTTAGGTGCCAATACACACACCCCAAATTTGATTCAGCTTATCCGTGGATGGGTTTGTCACAGATATATTCTGTAATATAAATATTCATCTTTATATCTGCAGATATGCCAAATCTCAATTTTTTAAAAATCAAAACATCCTGGAAAATGCAGGTTGGCTTATCTGTGAGTGGCAACTTTTTCATTTTGATTTAAAATCCGAGGGCCTGTTATCTAGGGATGGGCTTGTACAAGATTGTATGGAATGGCGAACCTATGCACGTGTGCCAGAAATGGCACACCAAGCCATCTCTCCAAGTGTGCCAGCCATCACATGTTGCTCTTCTGGTTTCTGGCATGCACATGTGCGCTGGCCAACTGGTGTTCATACATGCAGGAGCGTTGGAAACCGGAATAGCAACTCCCTGGTGTGCATGCGCATGCCGGGAAGCTGAGCTTCCGCACGCACCAGCCAGCTAGTCTTCATGCGCACATGAGCTCCAGATGACCAGGTAACCAGCATGCATGCTGGAAACCGGAAGCTCAGCTTCCCGATGCGTGCATGCGCACCGGGGAAATGCTCTCCTGGTTTTTGGTGCTCCTGTGATGTGTGCCAGGGAACTGCTTTTCCAGTGCTCTTCTGCGCATGCGCTCCCATTTTGGCACTTGGTGCCAAAAAGGTCCGCCAACACTGGTATATATGATAGCCTATCTCTTTCCCAGGTTTCATTTCTTCAAATGCTCAGCCTCCCTCTGGTTTTTGCTGAATTCTGAGACTGGTGCATGCCAGGCAGGGTGCAAATGCGCTTGATCATTTCTTGACTGTCAAGGAGTTGAATGTAGTGGAGCCCCCTACGATGTTTAACTTGTCATCTTCGTTCTTTGCATATGAAAGGTTTTCCAACTGAAAGGACTGGATCCACACCCTTGAGGAGATAGTAGGGCTGGCTGGGTGTGTAAGATCTCCAAGGGGATAGGGCTTGGGAAGTTTATTGCTCAAGGAGAGTGAGGTTTTTTTTTCTCCCTTTTTCATTCTTTAAGTAATTCTCTGGTTTTTTTTTTAATCTTTTCAAAGGAATTTTGGAGTTTATCAGTTTGGCTGTAGGACTGGTTAGTATCCGTGGAGTCGATTCTGGCCTTTATCTTGGAATGAATGAGAGAGGGGAGCTGTATGGATCAGTAAGTATAATTCCTACAACCTTCAGACTTTGTCAGCACTTGATATTATTCCTTAATGACCTTCCTTAAATGACCTTGATCTGTTGGGCATTTGGACGAGTACCTGGATTCTAAGCGACAGGACCAGCTGCTGCCTTTATAGCCCTGGCAAGAGCCATGAGCTGCAGGCACCTTTCCTTGAGAAGGAGAAAGATAATATATAGCAGAAACCAAGATTAAAATTGCAAAAAAAGAACTCCAGACTAAATTGCAAAGGCCCAGAGCCACAATGGAGATGGTGTAACTCCTTCCCACCTTACCTTGTATGAGAGGCAGGACTTTGAGTCGCATCCTCACATGAATGTACGATGGAGGAGAAGGGTGCTCATTGAGGGAGCTTCCTAGACCAAGAAAGATCTTCCACAGGGACCTTCGGTAGCCCATTGGGGATTCGTGAGAGCATGAATGCCATCTCCAACATTGTTGTTGTTAGTCACAAAGTCGAGTCCAACCCATCACAACCCCTTGGACCACGTTCCTCCAGGCCTTCCTGTCCTCTGCCATTCTCTGGAGTCCATTTAAGCTCACGTCTAGTGCTTCAATGACTCCATCCAGCCACCTCCTTCTCTGTCGTCCCCTTCTTCTTTTGCTCTCAATCTTTCCCAGCATTAGGCTCTCCTCCAGGGAGTCCTTCCTTCTCACAGTATTTGAGTTTCATCTTCAGGATCTGGCCTTCTAAAGAGCATTCAGGATTGATCTCCTCCAGGACTGACCAGTTGGATCGCCTTGCAGTCCAAGGCACTCGCAGGAGTCTTCTCCAGCACCAGAGTTCAAAGGCCTCCATTCTCAGGTGCTCAGCCTTCCTTATGGTCCAACCTTCACAGCCATCCATTGCAACCGGGAAAACCATAGCCTTGACTAGACGCACCTTTGTTGGCAGGGTGATGTCTCTGCTTTTTAGTAGGCTGTCTAGATTTGCCATCGCTTTCCTCCCCAGGAGCCAGCGTCGTTTAATTTCTTGGCTGCCGTCCTCATCTGCGATGAGCCCAGGAAAATAAAATCTGTCACCTCCTCCATTTCTTCTCCATCTATTAGCCAGGAAATGAGAGGGACAGATGCCATGATTTTGGTTTTCTTAATGCTGAGTTTCAAGCCAACTTTTGCACTCTCCTTCTTCATCCGCATCAAGAGTTCCTCTTCACTTTTTGCCCTTAGAGTGGTATCATCTGCATATCTGAGGTGGTTAATGTTTCTCTCAGCAATCTTAATCCCAATTTTTGATTCATCTAGCCCCACCTTTCTCATGATGTGCTCTGCATATAAGTTAAACAGGCAGGTTGACAGTATGCAGCCTTGCCAAACTCCTTTCTCAATTTTCAACCAATCAGTGGTTCTGTGTCCAGTTCTCACTATTGCTTCTTGACCCCCATATAGGTTTTTCAAGAGACAAATAAGATGGACTGGTACTCCCATCTTTTTAAGAGCTTGCCACAATTTGTTGTGATCCACACAATCAAAGGCTTTAGCATAGTCCATGAAGCAGAAGTAGACGTTTTTCTGGAACACCCTAGCTCTCTCCATGATCCAGCATATGTTGGCAATTTGATCTCTAGCTCCTCTGGCTCTTCAAAATCCTGCCTGTACGTCGGGTACATCTCGATCCACCTACAGCTGGAGCCTAGCTTGTAGGATCTCGAGCATAACTTTGCTAGCATGTGAAATGAATGCAGTGGTGCAGTAGTTTGAACATTCTTTGGCATCGCTCTTCTTTGGAATTCGAATGTAAGCTGACCTTTTCAAATCCTGTGGCCACTGTTGAGTTTTCCAAATTTGCTGGCAAATTGAGTGTAGCACTTTTACGGAATCGTCTTTTAAGGCTTTGAATAGTTCAGCTGGAATACTGTCCTCTCCACTAGCTTTGTTGTTACTCAGATTTCCTAAGGCCCATTGGACTTCACATTCCAGGATGTCTTGTTCGAGGTCAGTGACCAGTCCATTGTGGTTATTATCAGGGATGTTAAGCTGGTTCTTGTATAGTTCTTCTGTGTAATTTTGCCACCTCTTCTTAATCTCTTCTGCCTCTGTTAGGTCCCTGCCATTTTGGCCCTTTATTATGCCTATCTTTGCAGAAACATTTCCTTCATATCTCCAATTTTCTTGAAGAGATCTCTGATCCTCCCTGTTCTATTATTTTCTTCTATTTCTTTGCACTGTTCATTTAAAAAGGCATCCTTTTCTCTTCTATCTATACTCTGGAATTCTGCATTCAACTGGGTGTATCTTCCTCTTTCTCCCTTGCCTTTCGCTTCTTTTCTTTCCTCAGCTATTTGTAAAGCTTCCTCAGACGGCCATTTTGCTTTCTTGCATTTCTTTTTCTTTGGGATGGTTTTGGATCTCCAACATACCTCCAGCAAACATATACATACATCTGAATTTCAGAGAGTATTTGGACCTGCATAAAACATTCACCGAATTAAGTGGGAATGAATTTGGCAGTAAATAACTTAAATTCAGACAAATTGGAATGATGTATTGCTATATTTACAAGTCTTAACAGAGTGAAATATGGAATAGTCATCAGACACAGAAACACAATGTCAGACCCCCAACGAAAGAAGACTCCGAGGCTTGAGTTTCCTCAAAGTTCCATTTTATTAGAGATGTCATATTGGCACATCTGGGAAAACCTGAATCTGAAAGTTTCCAGGTTTTCCCCACCCAAACAAAAGTTCAAGACCCTGCCCAACACCCACAAGTCAGGGTCTTATTTTCTTTTGACCCCTGAAATAAGCGCTTGGCCTTATTTTTGAGGAGGTCTTATTATTTTTGAGGTGCAGGAGGCGGCGAGTGTGGTAACCTCATGGCTGCTGCTGGGTTGTGATATTTTCAGGAAGGGCTCAAAAGGCCGATTGGGTTTATTATCCAGAGAGGTCTTACTTTCAGGGAAACCGGGTACAAGAAGCTCTGGTGAACAAGAGAAAGAGAAAATGCAATCCTCCATCTTGGTCCTCCTGGAAGAATAGAATAGAATAGAATAGATGGAATGGAGTGGGATGAATAGAATAGAATAGATGGAATGGAGTGGGATGAATAGAATAGAATAGAATAGAATATATATGGAGTGGGAATAGAATAGAATAGAAATGGAGTGGGAATAGAATAGAATAGAATAGAATGGAGTGTGATGAATATAATAGAATAGAATATATATGGAGTGGGAATAGAATAGAATAGAGTGGAATGAATAGAATAGAATAAGGAATAGAATAGAATAGAATAGAAAATATGGAATGGAGTGGAATGAATAGAATAGAATAAAATAGAATAGAATAATGAAGGAATAGAATAGAATAGAACAGAACAGAACAGAACAGAACAGAACAGAATTCTTCATTGACCAAGTATGATTGGATGCAAAAGGAATTTGTCTTTGGTGAAGGAGGTCAAGATAGAAGAAGTCACTCAGTTATTAGTCATCCTTGGGTTGAGTCAGGAGGATTTTTCCCTTCCCCTATCAGGATTGTTTTTCATGTCTCTTTTGTTTCCTTCCCACCTCCTGCTCACACAGAAGAAGCTCACACGGGAGTGTGTTTTCCGCGAGCAATTTGAAGAAAACTGGTATAACACCTACGCCTCGACCCTCTACAAGCACGCGGACTCTGAGCGACAATATTACATCGCTTTGAACAAAGATGGCTCTCCCCGGGAAGGATTCAGGACTAAGAGACACCAAAAATTTACTCATTTTTTACCCAGGCCGGTAGAACCTGCTAAGATACCTGCTGTGTACAGAGACCTTCTGCGCTATAGGTGATACTCCCTGCAGCTTGAGAACAGACGTGAAGGCACATGATTGTGTAACATGCATGCATGTACACAGTTGGGTTTCCAAAGCTTTTGCTGGAGCACTATAAGCCTCTGCTTTTCATCCCTTCTGCAAGCCTAGTTAACACATAGAGAAGCTCTGAATCCCTTGGCTTTCAAAGAAAGGTGGAACAAGGATGGATTTAAGTCTCCACGGAGCGCGATGGGATGGGGCAGAGCTTGGAATCCTACATAGGATCGCTTTCTAATTACTCGTACAATTTGGTGGGCTACGAAGAGGAAGCAGACGACACTGAACAGGTGTTGGACAACCACCAGCAACATTGATCCTAAGCCATGGAGCCAGGCACAGAAGAATGCAGAAATAATTTGCATTCTGCTCCAAACCTTGGAAAGTTTGCTTGCTAAACTGGCCCTTTGCAACTTGCCAGAGGTTGACGATCCAAAATCTGAGAACTTGTGGACTTGCATGGCAGTTAAAGTGGAGAATCCAACTCTATGGGGAACTCGGCTCCTCAGGAAGGCGTTGTGCACACGTGGCTTTACATGCGCAAGCACCCATCTCGATCTGCTTGCCTTTCCTTCCGTTGGGAGTCTTGAGTGTAGAAAGCAGGAGGTGAGGTCAAAGGATGAGGTGGATTTTGAAGATGTAAACACAATACTGTTCATAAGGACAAATCTATTTATAAAGTGTATATTGTATTTATTTTATATATTTATTTATTTCATATATATGTATATATATAAATATATATATATATGTATGTATTATTTTTTAAACTGAGAGATGTTATGGCCCAACTTTCTTCAGAAAGAATAAGGTCCTACAGATGTAGGCAAAAGAGGGAGAGGGGCTTTAAAGAGCTTTATTAGCAATAAAATGTCTTTATATACTGCAGGTGGCTTATCAATTTATTGTAATCACACTGATCCATTATTTAAGGTTTAGAACCCTGAATGTTGCAGACTCACAATTATAGAAAACATCCTATGGTAAGTGATGCAGAAAAGCAGAGTTACCCTTGGAGGGAACTTCTGCAGTGGTTGAGAAACCAAGAGCTGTGGCCTAGAGGTGGAGCTCTCGCTTCCCAATCAGGAGGTTGTGAGTTCAATCCTAGGTACAGGCAGATGTAGGGTCTCCTGCTTGGGCAGGGGGTTGGACTAGATGACCTGCGAGGTCCCTTCCAACTCGGTTAATCTGTTAAAGTTATCTGCCAAACTAGCCCCATTCAGTTGCTATCCTACACCCAAAGAGCTGAGTTTAGAATTGTAGCCAACATTGAATTAAATCTGTGGCAAATCCATTCCCCCCATATGTTCTGACCTAGGCTTCCTGAGAAAATATAAATCACAATCTTAGTCCCCTAAACCCTCTTTTATTTATACAGCTGTAAATTATAGTCATTCACAGTCTGCAAGGCTTCGCAAACAGTCCATGAAGATTCTGACAGATGTCTGCTCAAGTTGCCACAGTCTTTCAGGGGAATGTTGATAAACACCCACCTTATCTCTCCCTGGGAATGCTGCCAGAGACCTAATTGCCAAATGCAGAGCAAGGCCAAGCTTAGCACAGAGTCAAACAGAACTTCTCAAAGCTTGAACCAACCAGATGAACTAATTGCTTCCTGCAAAGGTTCAGGTCCCATTCACTCCTCTTTTATGTCTTATGGGATGGGCCAATCATCTCCAAGCCTTACTCTCAAGTCACCCTTTTTGTCATAATTGTTTTTGCCTTCTGGCAGCTCTGCGCATGGGCACGCTGGGAGCAGGCTCCCACTGTTCTTCTGCCTCGCAGATGTCAGACTCTGGAGGCAGCAAATAACTCCCAGATGGCCCTGGCCCCCTCTCTGCCTCCGATGCAGAGCTCTCGTCCGAGCCTTCCCCAGACTCCAGGACTGGCCCATGTTCCTCCTCAACCTCCCCATTGTCTGAATCTGCTGCCAGCTCTGCTGGCCACTGGCGGGCCACAACATCATATAGGAAATCTGTTTTTGAGCTACTTAGAATTTGCCCCTCTAAAACAAAAAAGTCTTGGTTTTCTCCAGATTAACAATTAGGTCATTTTCACAATGTGGAGAACATGAGGGGGAAACCCAGAATTCCCCACGTGGTAATGGATTACAGTTCCCCGCATGCTAAACTGGTGAGGCTGCTGGGATTCTGGGGTGGAGGTGGGGGGGCAACCAGTTCCTGGAACCCTGACCTGAAAGATGGCAGTCACCAAATCACAAGCTAGCGTGACATTTTCTATTAAGAATTTTTCCTCATCTAACCCACTAGCAGGACACATCTACTAAACAAATGCAACTTTTTTTTCAAAACGAAGAATCGAGAAAAGCCATAGATCAGCGTTTGGACTCAACTCTCCAGGGTTCTTCTTGCTACCAGTCTTAGACAAGGACGTACGTCGAAATAGGAATTTCTCCATCTACTCCATAATTGTAAGTTTGGCGTCTGGATGTCTTCCTGCTCAGGATGCCTCTTCCATCCCGACGTTCTCCTCTAGCCATCATGAGGGTGAAGTCAGCAAGGAAAGACAATCCTATCCTAGGCAGCTGGGTTTGGATCAGTGGTGGGTTTCAACTTTTTTGGGAACCTCTTCTGTAGGTGTGGCCTGCTTTGTGGGAGTGGCTTGCTGGCCATGTGACCAGGTGGGAGTGGCTTGGCAGTCATGTGACTTGTAAAATGTGGTGAAACTCACCGGTGTTTGGGTTAATGAAAAAAGGCCCCTGGCTTAGTAACTGGAGTGAAATAGCTTTGTTTCAATGTAACTTACTTTTTAAAGTTTAATAAAGGGACATTTAATAGTATATCAGGATGTGCTCCATTTTTCAGTTCGCTCTTGCTTAGCAACCAAAATGTTGGCTCAGGAACTCTGGCATTTGAAGCACACAAGTCTTAAAGCTGTCAAGTTACAAGACCCTCGCACCCCTCACCTTTTAGAAAAAAACAACAAATTTAACAGCTTTAAGACTTGTGGACTTCAACTCCCAGAATCCCTCCTCTCGCTCTTCAACTTGATGATGGGCGGGTGGGGGGAGGGAGGGAGCGGGAACCAGTTCTAAACAGCACCGTAGACTTGCGGAACCTCTTCTATAGAAGAGGTTAGAACTGGCAGGAACCCAGCCCTGGTTTGGATGCTAAGTAGGATGCGACTTGCTTGGCATGGATTGGAAGGCCAGTGTTTTTTCCACCTTGGCAACTTTAAGACCTGTGGACTTTCATTCCCAGAATTCAGTTTGGGAGTTGAAGTCCTCACGTCTTAAATGATGCCAAGATTGAAAAATTCTGCTCTAGGAAAACACGGCTGCAGGCTAGACTGAGAAGGCAAAAACAAACCAGGAGGCGGCAAATTGCCATTGTGCCAATGCCAAGAAAACAAGATAACCATGCCAGGAAAGATTTGTAGAATCATTTTTAGAAGAGTGTTAGATTTCAATCCGTTTCCATTTGGTTCCTTCTCTGGGCCCCGGGCATGTAACTCTTTTCTGACCAAATTATTATTCCCCAGGGTTGTTGTTTTTTTGGTTTTTTTTACTGTAATAGAATTAAATGGTTCAAACATATCCCAACTGACTCTGTGGGTACTATCTTTTTCGACCCAAAGTCGTTTAGATGGATTATGTTCCCTTTGCATCATCGTAGCCTTCAGTCTTACTTACTGGAAGAAATAGGAGGATTGAAATCTCACACATCTGGAAGATATCAATTAAGGAAAGGACTGCTTTAATCTCTTCTTGAATACAATCTAGAATTCTCTTTGTTTTCCACTTTCATGATATCCCTAAAAAGGGCTGTGGGAATTCTGGAGTCAAGATGAAATAATTTGTTTTCGTTGCCTAAAACATTATCTAGTGTCCTATAAATAATTCGCTGCATATGTGTTTATTTTTTTACCTTTAAACTTCCACTTCTCTCAGGGGGAAAATCTGCAGAGAAACACACCCAACTTTTATAAATGCTGAATTAAAGCTTTCAGTTGGGGTTCGGCCAGCCCTCCTGCGTTTTGACAACAATAGTCTTGTGTAAGAGCATGCCCTGAATTGTTTTGATCCTTTGTCATAATATGGATGCTCCCAGTGGACCCCGACCATGATCTTTAATATGTGAACCACCTCATTCCCCACCATTTTGAGATAAGAAACACCTCAACATCATAGTGGAGGATCTAAACTAGACTAGGCAAAATCTCAAGACACTCTTTGAAGAGTGTTCAACAAATCCTGGTCTCAGGTCTGCAGCCGTCTTTTCTTTTGGATCTTTGACCTGCCGCACTTTCTATTATTCTACTAGGCATTTTCTATTGTGGGAAAATGGGAGGGTGGATTGTGCAGAGTTGGATGATATATAGCCATAACAAAATTCCTTCTAGAAAGCCAAGGTCAAACTTTGTCTGTGCACCTCTGCACCTGACCGGAACTGGATGGGTGCAACTACCAGCATGGCAGTGGAAGATTGGACCATGGGATGGACTTGTGGGTGTGGGAGCGAGATCTTGAACTTTTAACTAGGTGGGGAAAACCGGGAAGCCTTCAGATCTGGGTTTTCCCAGATGTGCCAACATGGCTCTCTTAATACATTGGAACTTAAGAGGAATGCTTTGCTTCGGGTTCTGATTTAATTTTGGATGCTATTTGGAACCCTGGCACCTGTCTTTACTCAAGTAATCTCCTGGCCGCAGCAGGGGCTGGGTGGTCATGCCATACAAGAAGATCCTAAGGGTGGAACACATCTCTTCCCTGGGATCTTCCACCTCCCTTGTGCTACGAAGCAGAGTCCGTTTCAAAAGGGAACACATGATGTGTGGGAAACCAACAATGAAACCAACCGGTGTTTGGGTTCATGAAAAAAGGCCCCTGGCTTAGTAACTGGAGTGAAATAGCTTTGTTTCACGATAACTTACTTTTTAAAGTTTAATAAAGGGACATTTAATAATATATCGGGATGTGCTCCATTTTTCAGTTCGCTAGGGACTTTGTGAAAGTGTACGAAATGTACAAAAAGGCTTTGGCGTTGCAGCTCAGGAGGTAATGAAGAGGTCCTTATGCAGCAGACACAGAAGGATGCCAGCTGCAACTCCTTGCCCTAAATCAGTGCTTCTCAAATAGTGGGGCGGGCCCCCCAGGGGGCGCGCGAGGCTCCGTAAAGGGGGGCGCGTTTGACCTCGGCAGTTTAGTTTAATTAAGGATTTAATTTTTTTAAAATTTCTAATGCACTTTAAATCTTTTCTGCTACAGTTAATAAAGCTATTCTTTGTTGTAAATTGATCCACATTTCTTTCTTTCTTTATTCTCTTATACGTTAATAAGGATACAGTGTTATGCAGAAGTGTACTTATAACAATTTTATAGACAAATGATACTATTTACAGTCGCGCGGGGGGCGCGAAATGTTTTCTTCTTCCTAGGGGGGGCATGACAGAAAATAATTGAGAAGCACTGCCCTAAATTGACCTCCAAATTCCTCTTTGATCATGTTTTAGATCTTTGTAAAATCAAAGGCAAAACTATTTTACATAAATGTAATTCCCACACACAGCAAATGCAACAGTCATCTTGCTTGAAAATCTATAGTGCAGTGATGGCTAACCTTTTTTGGCTCCCAAAAGCAGGGGGGAGCGCAGGGGGGTCGTGCGTGGGCGTGCCACACCCATCATGCTATGTGCGTGACCCCCTGCTTTTGGCACGCTTTGGCACTAGAGGGGAGAGAGAGAAATACAGTAGGTAGGTAGGGAGAGAGAGAGGGTAGGTAGGTAGGTAGGTAGTTAGGTAGGTAGGTAGAGGTATAGAGAGAGAGAAATAGAGAGATAGAGAAATACAGTGGATAGGGAGAGAGAGAGAGAGAGAGAGTAGGTAGGTAGATGTTTCCAGGTGTATTTACCCATGTGCTGGAGAAGCAAATCACTGACCACCTTTGGAACAAATCTTTGTTTCTGCAGGCACAGTACTTGACCAACGTAATTCTCATCAATCACTCTAACTCAGGGGTGTCCAAACTTGGGAACTTTAAGACTTGTGGACTTCAACTCCCAGAATTCCCCAGCCAGCATAGCTGGCTGGGGAATTCTGGGAGTTGAAGTCCACAAGTCTTAAAGTTCTCAAGTTTGGACACTCCTGCTCTAACTAAACAGCTTTCCAAAAGGGGGAAAAAACCCTTTTTGCACTGTGCAAACCTCCTCCAAATGGCCCATTTTTCACGAAAATGCGCCTGGTTTTTTTTCAAATAAAAGGCATGAATAGCCTTGGGGGGGCTTGTAGAGTGCTCCTGGGGGGGGGCAAAACAAGGAAAAATGACCCATTTTTTGTGTGAAAAGGGCCAATTTTGGGTCAAAAAATAGCATGTATAGCCTTATGGAGGCTTATAAAGTGCTGCTGGGGGCTGGGCAAAAACACCCTCCCCAGCCCCCAGGAGCTCTCTGGAAGCCTCCATAAGAGTATGCGTGCAGCCATTTTGGTGAAGGGGCGGGGTTTCAGGGGGCAAAAAAATGCTGTATTCGATGTATAAGACGCACCCAGATTTTCAGCCTCTTTTTAGAGGAAAAAAGGTGTGTCTTATACTCCGAAAAATACGGTACAGTCTTTAACTCAGTTAGCTTACAGTTGCTTCAATCCACAAAACTCCTTGCTCTGCTGATCTAAACCCGACATTCAGAGTCTCCATTCAAATGACCAGCAAACCAACAATGCTTCTGGCTTCCTCTTATGGCTGAGTTAGGAAGCAGCAGCCAATTACATTTCACTATAGTATTTAAAGTAACAGATACCAATTGTAATCATGGCTTATATATATATATATATATATATTGTCAACCCGACACTAGGATTATAGTCCTGACAGATCTGTTTTTGACAAAGCCATGTTGGCTTCCAGTAGTAGCTTTGTTGTTTCTAGGAGTTCGCAGATCCGTTGCTTGATTATTAGACTGTCCTTTTATTTAATCCCAAAGAGGCCATTAGCATCAAAAGTCCTGAAACGACTTCCTTCTTTCTGACGCTCCTTGTGCCAAAGGAGGAGGAAGCAGACACCAAGAATGCCAGCAAACCTTAGAAAGCCAACACCTCCCAGGTATGAAACATCAAAGTTCAGTTGTCCTAGTAGTTGTCTGCTGGGATAGACATTTGGGAGATGTCTACTGCCCCATACATCCCTTCGACCGATCCACTCCCACAGAGAGGGACTTCTCCGGGTGCCGTCTAGGGGAAGGGCCTTCTCTGTGGTGGGCCCAACCCTCTGGAACGACCTGCCTCCCGAACTCCGCGTCACCTCGGACCTCCGCCTTTTCCGCCAGCGCTTAAAAACACCGGACTGGCGTGAACCTCCCTATACCGACCGAGTTTTAGTTTGCCAAAGTTTTAATCCATGGGATTTTAAGTATGTTTTAGCACAGGGTTTGGGTTTAATGTTGTTATAGGATAATTTATTGTATTTTGTATCTTTGTAGTTGTTTTTTAATGTTCCTGTGTGCCGCCCCGGGTCCCTCTGGGGGAGATGGGTGCAGGATATAAGTATGAATAAATTCAAATTCTGTAATTTAGACAGCTTTTTCCAACCTTGGGCACTCCAATTATATGGAGGGTACAATGGAGTTGTATCCCTGGTGAGCCAAGTGATGCTGTTGCAGATGCATCTGAAGCCAGAATTGAGAAGACAGCAACGGACAGTAAGCCTCACCTCTGCAAAGAAGCTAATAAAGTAGTGGATTACCTCTTAGCTGTTGCAAGAAGATTGCAGAGACTGACTACAGCATGATAAAGTAGCAACAACGATGCACTGGAAGATCTGCAAGAAATACCATTTGCCTGCAAACGAGAACTGATGCGACTGTAAAATAGAGAAAGTCATAGAAGAAGCTGAAATGCTCTGGGACTAGAATTCAAACAAACATTCACCACTTTATATCTGCGACTTAACAATTGGCAATAAGAAAGACAAAACAAAATCTGGATAGTGGACATGGCAGTGTCGAGAGAGAGAGAGAGAGAGAGAGGGAGGGGGGAGGGGGAGGGGGAGAGAGAGAGAGAGAGAGAGAGGGAGGGAGGGAGGGAGGGAGGGGGGAGGGGGAGAGAGAGAGAGAGAGAGAGAGAGAGAGAGAGAGAGAGAGAGAGAAAGAGAGAGAGAGAGAGAGAGAGAGAGAGAGAGAGATACCTTCCCCCCTGGTAGTTATCGGAGCATGAAGTTAAAGTGATTGAAATATTGAGCCCACCACACCTGTTTAGGGGAGAGTTTCTAGGTTATTGGGATGTGACCACACCTCGAAGGGATTTTACTGCCTTCCAAGAACTGTCTCAAGGTTAGGAGAGCCCCTCGGACCATGGATGGCTCAAGACAGTTTGTGGGACATGTAGGCACAGGGTTGCAGCTCTCCCTTGGCATTTTTCTGGAGTAGGACTGTTCCTACAACCACACTGCTGCTGTCCACCTGTATTACAAACGCTTCATCTAAGTTGAGGTGTTTCAGGAGCAGCTCCTCAGCAAAGAGGTGCTTTGGTTTTTAAATGCCGCTCGACACTCGAAGGACAAATCCGGAGGCTGCCCAGGCTTAGATTTTGCCTCTTTTCCTGTTTTAAGCTGGTTGGTGATTGGCAGGGATATCTGGGCAAACGTAGGATGAATTGGCAGTAGAAGTTCACAAAACCGAGGAAATTCTGGAGCCGTCTCCTGGTTTGTGGGGCTTCCTGGTTTGCCTTCGCCTTGACAGCATCCGTCTCCACCCCTTCTTTCCAGATTCAGTACCCCACGTAGTCTAAGCTGGTTGTATGAAAGTCACACAGGTAGCTTTGTGCAGAGCTGGGCCTTTTGCAACTTTCTGAGCCCAGCCCTGACCAGCTTCACATGCTCCTCTGGCGTTTTGGTGTAAATCAATATATCGATCAGGTACACTGAGCCCTTTGTACCGGTGCTCTTGCAGAACTTCATTGATGAACTGCATGAACATGGCCGGCGCCAGTGATGAAATTATATATATATATATTTTACTACTGGTTCTGTGGGCGTGGCTTGGTGGACATGGCAGGGGAAGGACACTGCAAAATTTCCATTCCCTCCCCACTCCTGGGGAAAGGATATTGCAAAGTCATTCCCACTCCACTCTGGGGCCAGCCTGAGGTGGTATTTGCTAGTTCTCTGAACTACACAAAATTTCCGCTACCGGTTCTCCAGAACCTCTCAGAACCTGCTGAATTTAACCCTGGCCGGCGCCCTGAAGTGGTAGCAGCCCAAGGGGCAATTAAATGCCATCTTTCATTTGTCTCCTTCCTTGAGCCTCACCCTGTAATGTGCCTGCCTGAAGTCTAATTTGGTGAAGGTCTTCCCCTTTAGATAATAATAATAATAAATAATAAATTTTTATTTATAGACCGCTTCCTCTCCCCAAAGGGACTCGCATATCTTAGCATATCCCTCATTAGTGGGAGGGGGAACATATTCTCTACACTGATACACTTCAGACCTCTATACAGTCTAAAGCAGGGGTTCCCAAACTTGGCAAGCTCTGCTGGCTGGAGAATTCTGGGAGTTGAAGTCCACAAGTCTTCAAGTTGCCAAGTTTGGGAACCCCTGGTCTAAGGGACCAATCTCTCTTCTCTTTAAACAGTACTGGAGACGCCATCCTTGACATTGCCAACTGAATAAAACTCCTAAGTAGGTGCTTGTCTATAAACTCCTGGAGTTCCCCCACATCTTTGGGCAATTGGATGGAGCACCATTTGAACAGCTTTGGCATTGACAAAGTCACCATCAGTCAATTGCAAAAGTTGGCTTTATGCAAAACAGCTTCCATTCTGAGATGATATCTGTAACACCATCAAACATCCAGATCTGCCTATCTCAGGTCCGTGGTAAGATAGGTGCATAGAAATGCCAAAGCCAGTCTGAACATCTGGCTGACTATGATGATCAACAACAACAACGACGTTAGGACTTGAACTATTAAGTTTTTATCAGTCCTAGACTGTGAGTCAAATTTAAGATTAAATCTATAATAATAATAACAATAACAATAATTTCAAAATCTGAAAGATACTAATTTGGTGAACAGTCAACTGAGTTCACTCTTGTACTCGTACATCCCCATATAATTGGAAGAGTTTGGCTTAATTGGGAAGACTTTTTCATTGGAACAATAGGCTTAAAATGTGTTCAATAATGCAAGTTTTATTTTATTTAACATTAGTATATTAGGGTGTTGTGGCCCAGCCGGCTCCGGATGAGCTGCTGATGGATTCCTCTAGTGAGGAGTCCTATGAGTCGGCTCTAGAGGAGGAAACCCAGTTTGTCCCGGATGTCAGGCTAAGGATCGAGAGGAGGCAATTGGCAGAATGACGCCATCAGAGATAATCAGTATCAGCTGCCTAATTGCCTGGCCCTTCCCAAGAGGCTTTAAAAGAAATCCTCTGTGAAGAGTAGGTTTGCAGGAAACAACAGAGAAGCTACATAGTCGGAGAATTGTGTCGTGTAATCTTTCAGTCTAGTTCAGGTTAGTTCAGGCAAGCTGCCAAGTAGCAGTCCGTCTAGTTAATTATCTTGTGAAGGGAGGGAGTCAGAACATTAGGGTATGTCAAATTTTTCAACTTTCAATTTCCAAACATTAGGGGTGCTCAAAAGTTGTGACATGCCTTGGGGATTGGGAAGATATTTTAGTTACTTTAATATAATTTAGATGTGCTTGGTAAGTAACTGCATAAATATCATAACTTTTCAGACCAGCAATTCCCCTTCAAACAGTTCAGACCAGCAATTCCCCAGAACCATCAAAGAAGAACATTATTCTGTGTTCAATGAGCCAGGTGGAAGATTCCCTTCAGAGAAAGGCTCAAAAACAGGAAAATTGCTATGGGAAATTCCCAGCATCTCTTTACAATTGGGACTCTCTCTGGATATTAATGAAGATTTTTTTTTCTTGTTGGATTTGTGGTTCCTTTCTGGATTACCTTCTCTATTATAACTATTGAGTTGGAAAATTGTCTCTCTCTTGGTTCCTGAATTTTACAACGTTTCAACCTTGATCTGAACTTTTGGCTCCCGGTTAGTCTCACCAGCCCCACCCTGAAAACGCCATTTTGGTGGCACTGACTCTAACAGTTAAGATGGCTCAAGAAACAGCACTGACAAGTTTAGAACAACGGATGGCTTCTCTTGAAACTGTTATACAAACTTTGGTTCAAGAAATTCAGGCCCAGAGGGCAGAAAACATCATTTTCAAGAAGGAGCTATTGGACACACGGAACCAAACGCTGGAAATCACACAGAAGACTGAAGAATTGGAAGGGGGGCTGGTGGGGGTTAAGGGAGAGATTAAAAATGTTACTAAAGAGGTTGAGGAAACAAGTGGGCATGTGTCTAGGATTGATATGGAAAGAATGACATATTTTTTGAGATTTCAGAATGTTTTTGAGCAACCTGGTGAATGCCTCCCTGATCTTATGAGCACAATTTTAGCAGACTATTTACAAAAACCTAAAGATGAGATCAGGGGGGACATTGACCTAGCCTATAGAATTAACTCAGCATATGCCAGGATAAATGAAGTGCCTAGAGAGATACATGTGAAATTTGTTAGAAGGTCAACCAGAGAGGAAATCTTGAAGGCGCAGAGAGGGAACCCTTTAATTTACCAACAAAAAACGGTCACTATCTTGAAGCAGATTCCTAGAAAGATTCGAGAAGCAAGGAGGAAATTTTCCTTCTTGTCTAAAATTTTATTTGATCATGGGATTTGGTTCAAGTGGGTGACACTCGAAGGGATGCTGGTGTTCTGGGAAGGAGGAAGAGTGAGGATTAAAACAGTTGCTGAGGCGGAAGCCTTTCTTAAAAAACATTCCTCTGCCCTGGGGGAAGATCCAGGGGGGACGGAGGGGGCCACGGCCCCGCCCGCTGGGGGCCAGGGAGGAGAAAAAGAAGATACAATAGCCAAGAGACTTAGATCGAAAAAATAACTTTGCCTTGATTTTCCTGAACAATTTTGCATAATATTTTCTGGATTTATTGTAAATGTCTGATAGCATGGAACTGAGAATTTAGGTATATGTACTTGCTTTTACCTTGTAGTGTTATGAAAAATGCTTTTTTTTGTTATTTTTTTTATTGTGTATTTTGAGGTCTCGGAAGGGCCGACGACTCTGACGTGAATGCTCTCAAAATTTCTTTGTATCCCTTACCCTACCCTATAGAAAAAAAGTAAAACCAATAAAACTTTTTCAATATAAAAAAAAAAAACAGGAAAATTGCAGATAACCTGGGGTATTTCAGGAAGATTCAACAAGGAAGTTCCTATTTGTTGTGCCAAACAGGGCAGCACCAGGACCAAAGCAGTACAGTGAACATGTATGTATTTTGGTCACTTTATTAAATGAGATATTAAATATTTTAAGTTTCAACTACCAAACAGCACTTTGAATGGTGAAAACACAGATAGCATACTGCCTTACTTGAATGCTTTCCTTTAAAAACAATTTCCAGTCCATAATATATATTTTACAAAACAGCCTTATAGGAAGAAGTGACATCTTTTCTACAGTACTTTTATGATATTTAATACATAACTGAAAAAAAGCCATCTAAACAGAAATGAAGGCCAAGTTTTCACAGCTGTAGGATTCAGCAGCCAAAGCTGGTCAAGGAACTGAAACGTTACTATACAACTGGGACAAAAACATGTACAGGATCACAATACTAAGCAAAAACGCTTTACATCCAAAGGAATAAACAGGTTACAAAATGTGGAGAATTTAGCAGGCAAAACTGTATTACAAGCAACATTTTATTCATCATCATATATAAGCCATTTCAACTAGAGAAAACATCTAAAACAAATATAAAAATGAGTTTTTGTTTACCGTCTTTAAATATTGATTAAAGCTTGATGTTATACTCAAAAGCACATTATTATGCAGCTATAATGTTGTGAGAAATATGTAAGTGGTCCAAGTCTCCAAGACATCCTCATCCACATCAGATATCTTCTTATTGTGGGAAAAATAATGGGATTTTAAAATGTTGCCTAAATTTCACATTAAGTCTCTAGAAATTCCCAGCTCAGAAAATGTAGGAATGTTCTGGACAGATATATTTGCTTTCAAACAATCGTCTCAGAAAGTCTGTATGTTTTGTTTCTTCTAAAGTAAGCCCAAAGTTCGGAGTGTTTCCTTTCTTACCAAATTAAAATAACGCAATAAATCAACTCCACGGAATGAAGTTAGGCTGTTGCCTGACTTACCTCGCTGTGGAAAAGAGAACTAAAACTAACTCACAATTATTATTTTCTTGTGAATTAGATGTTCCAATCGCCAATCAAAAAGTATCTAGTTAAAAATAAAAATGTTCTCCAAAATCCGTGCTGTCCAGATTCTAAGATTCAGGTAAGAGAAGAAAAAGGCATTTGTTCCTCAAGGATCATACAGAAAGCCAAATGTTTAGACTTCCAAAAATATTAGCAGTTCTCACTTTTCATGGTCTGCAGTCAATTCTTCCATCTGTACATTTTCTTCTCCTGACTCCAGTAGCACAAACACACCTGTCATTTTATTATCATGACCGCATTCCAGAAGTTCTTCTGTTTGAAAAACTCAGATGGATTAATGCATGAAAAAAGCTTTATGTTGTCGATACAGAAAACGGGATGAGAATTCCATTTTTACGCTGAAAAGGAGCTGTTTGTGGAATCATTAATCAGACATTCTTCTCCCCCCCCTCCCAGTAGGGCTAAAATTAAAAAAAAAAAACTACAGTTTTTTTCTCCCTCACCTTCATATTCTTAAAAGAATGAAAACTAGGAAAGAAATGTGAGATAAGCAGAGATCCGTATCTATAAAAGGAGGAATTGTTTCACAGCTCTGGCAGGGCTGCAGATTGTGAAAGCTCCTTCCTTCATGTTCAGAGAGCAATGGCTCAGTCAGTTCACAATCCAGGCTGGAGCTGGGCTCCTTCCCAAGGGCTGCCGCCCTGCTTTAAGCTCCACCGAAGTCCCGGGAATTCGGCACGCTTCCTCGCTCATCCTACTGCCGGCAACAGGACGAAGCACCAGCACTAGGATAAAGGCGTCGACAGAAATGTGCTTTGCATCGGAATCAGTGCAAGATGAAAATACGTCGATGAAGGACAAAAAGGTAACTGGATGTTCTCCCACTGACCCCAAGGAGGAAACAGAAGTGGCAGAAGGCTAGAGAAGACTTTTCTCAGGCCGTAACTTAAGGCTGCAGACAGTTTCCAGGAAACTGTAAACATTTGAGAGCGGTCGTTTTCTTAAAAAAATATTGCACTGTCTCTCGATCATCTTCAGTTCCTATGCTTTTATCTTTCCATCACGAATGGTGGAGAATGGAACAGGCCTCTGGGTCAGTCTTGTGTGCCGTGTGGGAAGAAATACAAAAGAGTCCCATCATTTGAGGAATCAACCTTAACCAAGAACTCAGCTGTGTACATGGAGGCGCAAGGACCGAAATATACAGACCTGGGTGAGGTTCTCGGGGTTCTCCTCCTCCGACCGCTGTTTTTTATGGCTATGAACAGCAAGCGTAGCAGTTGGGGGGGCGGGGGGCGGGGGAGGAAGCCTGCAAAGCCCCTTCGTGTTGCGGAAGAGGCTGTTTTCACTGAAAACAACTCAGCATCTCCTCTACTGGGCACAGGGAAGGAGATTCTAGCCGACGTCACGGACAAAGATTGGGACAGGAGAGCGCATCGTATCAAAACAAGAGGGGAGATAATAAAATAGAAGGTGTGAGTAAGGGGAGGGGGACTATTTATACAGTTGAGTTCTGTTAAGCCATTGATTCCTAAAAAAATAAAAAAAAGGTCTCTCTCTCTTTCTCTCTCGCTCGGATTTTACCAATCCTTCAAGCGGCTAGTGCAAAATCACATCGGCTTCCCTTGGGAGGGTCCTGGGTTTTTGCCACTCATGGGGGGAGGCGCTCGCTGCAGGGGTGGGGGGTGCAGGCCCCCGGCGGCAGCCTGGTACATTCCTCGGAGGTCGATCTGCTGGAAGTTGGAGGGGTTCATTATCAAGCCCGGGAGGGGCTTGCCCATCAGCTGGCTCATGGCTGCCTGCTGGTAGGAGAGCTGCGGGTGCTGCTGCGGGAGCTGCTGCTGGCTGAATTGCTGCTGCAGCCGACGGTTCATCAGGATCCTCTGGACGCAGCTGATGAGCTGTGGGGGGTTGGGGGGGGGAGAAGGACAGCTGTTAGCAGGCCGTGATGCACTTTCTCTTTCGGCAGGGGCACCCTGGCCAAGTGTGCCCCCCCTCCTCCCACCAGCAGGAACCACCATCAGCTGAGCTCATTCTACTTTAGCGTAGAGCACAGGTGAACCTTTTTTTGAACCTCTTCTGTAGGTGTGGCCTGTTTTGTGGCAGTGGCTTGCTGGCCATGTGACCGGGTGGGGAATGGCTTGCCAGCCATGTGACTGGGTGGGGAATGGCTTGCCAGCCATGTGACCGAGTGGGAGTGGCTGGCAAGCCATGTGGCCAGGTGGGGAATGGCTTGCCAGCCATGTGACCGGGTGGGAGTGGCTTGCCAGCCATGTGACTGGGTGGGCATGGCCAACTTGTAAAATGTGGTGAAACTCACTTAATAACGCTCTTGCTTAGCAACCAAAATGTTGGCTCAGGAACTCTGGCACTGGAAGCAGGACGCCCTTCGCACAGTCACTCATGCTCTCGTGACATCCCGACTGGACTATTGTAACTCTCTCTACATGGGGCTCCCCTTGAGGTGCACCCGAAGACTTCAGCTGGTCCAGAATGCAGCCGCGCGAGCAATAATGGGTACCGCAAGGTATACCCATGTAACACCGCTCTTGCGCGAGCTGCACTGGCTACCTGTCGTCTTTCGGGTGCGCTTCAAGGTGTTAGTTCTCATCTTTAAAGCGCTCCATGGCTCGGGACCTAACTATCTGCGGGATCGGATTCTGCCCCATACATCTTCCCGGCCGATTCGCTCCCACAGAGAGGGACTTCTCCGGGTGCCGTCCACTAGACTTTGTCAGCGGGCGACGCCCAGGGGAAGGGCCTTCTCTGTGGCGGGCCCAGCCCTCTGGAACGACCTTCCCCCCGACATTAGAACAACTACGGACCTCCGCTCCTTCCGTCAGAAATTAAAAACTCACTTTTTCTGCTTGGCCGGCCTAGGTTAGTCTCTACCTCAGGGGTTAGGGAATGTTAATTTTAAAATGGGGATTTTAGTACAGGGACAGTTGATTTAATTTGTTTTTATTGTATTTATTTATGTATATATTTTATGCTGTTTTAATTTTCCCTGTGCACCGCTCCGAGTCCCCCTGGGGAGAGGACGCGGTATAGAAAAATAAAATCTATCTATCTATCTATCTATCTATCTATCTATCTATCTATCTATCTATCTATCTATCTATCTATCTATCTATCTATCTATCTATCTATCTATCTATCTATCTATCTATCTATCTATCTATCTTAAAGCTGTCAAGTTACAAGACCCTCGCATCCCTAACCCTTTAGGAACCCCCCCCCCACCCCCAGAGGTGTTGAAACTTGACAGCTTTAAGACTTGTGGACTTCAACTCCTGGAATCCCTCCTCTCGATCTTCCTCTTGATGATGTGCGGACGGGCGGGGGGGAGGGAGCTGGAACGGGTTCTAAATGGCACTGCAGATTTGTGGAATCTCTTCTATAGGAGAGGCTAGAACTGGCAGAAACCCACCCCTGGCGTAGAGCTACATGAAGAGAAGCTTCATGTACAAACTTCTTTCCACCACTTTTAACCATCTTTAACCACTTTTAACGCCTCAAGGTTGTATTTGATCACAGGGGGTAGGGTGGGTGTGGCCAGAGAGGGCGTGGCCTGCTCGATGTCACTCATGTCGGGGGCGCTTCTGGCGGCCCGAGCGCTCTGCCAGCAAAAACGGGCTCCCAAGCTCCCCTGCTGGCTGCAACAGCCTCCTGCAACCCCCTGCCAGCAAAAATGGAGCTTGGGAGCCCATTTTCGCTGGCAGAGTGCTTGGGCCACCACAAGCCCCCCGACATGAGGGACACTGAGCAGGCCATGGCCACAACCACCCTGGCCCCCTGTGGTCAAACACAAACCTGAGGCGGCCCTTAATGACATCGAGTTTGACACCCCTGATCTAAATCAACTAGGACGAGAAGTTTCTTCCTCTAACCCTTAAGCCACTGAAGGGTTTCACATTTTGGGCACTCTGCCAGACTAGAGACCTTACCCCTTAGTTCTGCCATCCAACCGTTGCCTGGGTGCTTCTAAATCAACTGGGATACAACTTGGGGTGGGAGGGATACTACAAGGTCCCTACAAATAAGTCACTTTTTACACCCCTGCTTTTAAACCACCAAGACGGAGGGGTTTTCCTCACCATTTGCTGCTTGGTCAAGACATCGTTATAAATAGCCTCCCGGCGCTTCACGTCCAGCTCTTGGCTTGCCTGGCGGTTCAGAGCCAAAGCCTGGACCTGCGTCTCTGTCAGGGTCAGATTCTCCTTCCACTGCAAGAGAAAAGCATCACAGGGGCTTTCAGGGGAAGGCAGCCCTTTCTCTCTCCCTCCCTCTGCGAAAAGGGCTGATGGGCTGCCACAAATGCCAGCTGCTCCTCCTCCTCAAAGGAAAGCAGGCCTGGCTTGGAGAAGGTGCAACCCCTCCCACCACCCCCACCACCCCCAAAATAGCAGGGAGTCTCTCCGGCAGAAGCAACCAGAGGTCAGCAGTCAAACTGCAGAGAGGAACCGGAGCTGCTGCCGATTCTGCCTGCAGGCAACACCGGTGGGGAAGTCTTGGCCTCTCCAGGGATTTGGCAAGGAAGCACAGAAGCAGCAGGCTATCTGTGGCATCCCCCAGGGCAGGAATTCCCCTCACCCTGCCAGGCCTTGGGACTTTCCCGCCTGTTGCAGAGTCAGGCAGCTGCTACCCCCAAGAGGCCTTGCGTTTCCCCCCTTGAACAGGAGTTGCCATGAGTGGGGAGCAGAGTAAGGCAGAGCCAGTTCCAAAAGAATCAATGATGCTGAAATTGGCTCAGGCTGGGCTTGAAGGCTCACGGAGGAAACATGCATCGACTGTCCCCTACTCTTCTATGTATCCAGCCATGTCCAGTGGAACCTTCCTTCCACACACAATCAATTGACAAAGAGAGCCTGATGCCATCCACAAAGAGATCGCACACAAACTGAGCATCATCTGGCCACTACAGGAGAAATTATATCTCCACATCGGCTTTCATCATTGATGCAATTCCCAGTTGAATGTATCTGAGCGCAGACTTTATTCTGGAGATCCCAAATAAACTGGTCGGTCGTTATTAATGAGAATCAGTGACACTGTTGAATAACAGTCTTAAAAGTCTACGCTCATTAACCATGATCTAATCTGGACAAATCCAAACAGCGGTCAATTGCTCTCTGGGCCAAAATTTAAATCTTTCCCACTGTATAAACAACTCCTCCTTCTCCTCATTAGATTTTTTTACCCTGTGTTTTCATATAACATTACACTGCAAAAGAAATATGTCTGATTTTTAAAAGACCTGTTAAAAAAAAATAACCAAAATTTCGAATATAAAACCGGACAAAAGAAATAGCAATTTATCACCAAAAGTTTGAACATGAAACGAAAATTTGAAAGAAGGATACATTTTCAGAACAAAAATGGATGACCGCATTTTCTTCCACACTTACTATAGAGGAAATAATGTCTTCAAGGGGTTGAATTCTTGCTCCAGTAACATTGTTTGTTGCTTCCACAACTTTTTCCCTGCCTTGATTAATGAGGTCCTAGAAGGAATTTTGGAAGTCATCAAAACTGGCTGAACAGTCAGAAACTGAGGTATTCTCCAAGATAATGAATTTTTGTATCACATACTGCCCACATGCATGAGTGCATATGCTTTTATATGTCTAAATCAGGCAAACACATGGGGCTCTAGACAGGAAAGCAATTTACCCTGCCTGGAGACAGATGTAAAAATATAAACATTTTCACCTAGGAGCAGCTTTGCTTCACACTTAGCAATCTATTTATTTTATTTTTATTTTATTAAATTTATACCCCGCCCTTCTCCAAACGGACCCAGGGCGGCACATGGAATCAGCAGTTTTTATACTCAGACTAATTTTCCAGAAAGCAATTAAGCCCCCATGATTTGTTCTTCAATAGCGCAACTCAGAAATCCACGCTGTACAAAAGTGTAACACTTTCGGTGTGAAACAACAGTAAGACTGAACAAAAGATATGAGCTATGGAATTCTTTAAAAAATGCTGTTATCTACATTCCATCAAGGGCCAGATATAAAAAACAATGCTCATTGCCAAAATGTAGAAACTTGGTGATGAGAGCATTTCCCCTCACAAGATTGTTGTTAAAAAAAAAAAAAAAAAATTTCGAATATAAAACCAGACAAAAGAAATAGCAATTTATTGGGGAAATGGGAAGAAAGAGGATTATGCAGGCCACCTTTATTCATATCCAAATGAAAGGCAGAATGTGACTCTAACAAGCACCAAGCAAACAAACAGATCCGATACAGCCTCTGATCTTGCCACCTACCTCCAATTGCTGGTTGCTCATTGCAGACAAGGCCGCCAAGTTGAAAGGAATATATGGAGACTGAGATGTGAAATTGGGGTGGAACATATTTTGACCCGCTGGCATGTTGGCGCGCAGGTTCAGACCCTAAAAAAAGAAAACCAGAATGGCACTTTTGACTATTCAAGCTGAATGTTTGGCTAATGAGAAATAATCAGGACAGTTTAAGCGTCAAAGTGATAATAGGGACTGGCACAAGAGAGTGGAATTTGGTAAATTTATTTTGCCTGAAAATATGTGTGCCTAGCCTAAATTCAGCTGATGAAAGTGGTTTATAGTTAGCATGGGTTACCCCAAGCCTTGGGATTTTCAAAAAAGTATAAGCAACCTTTCCTTAATAAAGAGAACCGATTTCTCAAGCTCAAAGGAACTTCTAGATCATCATAAATGAAGAAAAACACTGTCACTCTTGATCTGGAGGAGTTATAAAACAAACAGATCTCTACCCTAATTTGCAAAACAAAAATGCTAATAGCATCAAAACAAAACAAAGGACACAAAATAAATGTCACCCTGCAGTATTTAAAGACCACTTCCTGAAGCTTCCACTGCAACTGTAAGCTGGCACTGATGTTCTGCAATGATACCTAACGGCATCAAAGCACTGAGAAAGAAGCCAACAGCATGAATTAATAAAATGTAGGAAAGTCTGTCCAGGGCCCAATTCCAACCTGTAGAGGTATTTGCAACTGAAATAAGGAAACTCGAATGGCCTAAAAAGACCTACGCTCAAGTCCACAGCTGAAGAGCTCAAGGGGGCTCCTGAGATCCAAACCAGAACTGAGGGGATTCTGGGGTCCCCAGAACAGTCGGATGAATAGAAGAGATCAGAACCTGCTGCAACACAGGAATGCAATGGAAGGTCCTTATCTTAAGAGCTGGAAGCCAAGGCTTTCTCTGGAATGCAAGGATCCATCCCAACCCAGGACCTTCTCAGAAGGACAGAATAACCAAGTTGGAAGGGACCCTGCAGGCATTCCAGCCCGAATTTCTAATCTAGAAATGGGCTCAAGCAGGAGACCATTTCAGACAAATGTTACCCAATCTCTGTTGGAGGGAGGGGGGGGGGGTTGTAGACATCTTGTAGACTACGAGAAAAATGCTTTAATTTTATTTTGTGCCTGTGAAGAGAGAATCAATTACTTGAGTTGGTATATACTTGCCTTGAGCTCCTACAGTAGACGACTATTCAAGCTAGAAGCAATGCTTCTCTCTTGAGACTAACGGAACAGACAAGGATCTATGGCTTTCAAGTTGTGGAACTGCAATGCTCACAAATTTTCATGATGACGGGGTGATGCTCTCCATTTTTTAGACAGGAAGAGGTTCCTATCTCTGATGTAGAATACGGGCTTGGTTGTTGCTACCTAGTATTTTTGTAATGGTTTAAAGCAACCTACCTTCTTTTCAGCTTCATACTCAGCCCAAGCTGCCTTCCTTTCTTCCTCAGTCAATTCTTCTTCCTCTTTGTGGTCCAGAAGGGAATCGTGCTCATGATAGCCCACTATATGTTCTTTCTGAATCTGCAGCAGTTCAGCTAGAATTGTGTCCTGGTAGAAAACAGTAGAACAGGATTGTGTGCTCATGAGAGCTCATCCGGTAAAAAGAAAACTGGCGTGCCTTAGTAAAGTTCTAGAAGCGGGCATAGTAATAACTGACAAATGTTTTAGATTTAATAGGTTATTCAATCCTGTTTGCAAAACTGATTTCAAACCAGAAATGGATGATTATGTAGTTCTGAGGCTGAAAAGAAATCAACGGGGCCATTTGCACTTCCAAAAATGAACCCACAGCATTTTACATGTAGAAATACTTTTTAAAATGTTGAAGTAGTAAGTGCTTTTGCTCCTTAAAATTCTGCGTTTTCTCTGTGACTGTCTAACGCATCTCACAGCTTGGAACTATCGGAATAGTGAAATGTGAACTATGTTAGTGTGGATTGACTAACTGGAGGCAGACACTCTGGGAGAGTTTTCACTCTGTGTAGTGTAGAAGGATGGATATCTACTGGGGAAAAACATTCACTCTATAGGAGTAAGGCTTTCTCTAATTTGGAACTGAATGTGTCCTTTTATCTAGAACTCTTTCTTTTCTGTCGAATAACATTTGCATTTAGTTACTGATAAGCAGCTTCTTTTCTGGTATGCAAAGTTAATCGCTTATTCAATTTTGGATAAGAGATCAGGGTGAAAGTCCCCACAGCAATATGGGTCCCAGAGTGACTTTGGATTTCTCACCAATGTTCAGTTTCAAGTGTCTTACCTCAATGCTCAAAGATATCAGTGAATAGGCGTGTGTGTGTGTGTGTGTGTGTGTGTGTGTGTAAAATATTCTAACTTGTGAAGTGAGGGATGAGCAGCAAATAAAAAAAAGGTTTCTAAAGAATTCTAAAGAATCTCAAGCACAAGCCCAGAAACATCAACACAGAGAGACAGAAAACAGGTAACAGATCCAAAGTTACCGTATTTTTCACACTATAAGACACACTCCCTCCCCACCCTCAAAAAAAAAATTGGGTGGAAATGTCTGTGCATCTTATAGAGCGAATATTGCGGTGGAGGGAGGGGGTTGGTGCGGGAGTGGCATTCATCACCGCCGCTTGTCACCACTACTGCCCTTTGCCGCCTATCGCCAGCAATGATGAATGGCAGCAATGGTGATTGGCAATTGGCGGCAATCCCAGCCACCTTGAACAATTGTTTGGCAGTATTCCGGGAGGCCGATCCAACTGCCAATAAACTGCTCGGCAGCAAAATCTCCAGCATTCCTCGGCTGTTTGCTGAAGCTGATCAGGCTGTTTGCTGCAAGGACGCTAGTCAGATGAATACCGATGGATGCTGGGACGCAGAAGCAGATCTTTTTTTTCTTGTTTTCCTCCTGAAAAACTAGGTGTATCTTATGTTCTGCAGCATCTTATAGTGCAAAAAATACGGCATATTAAACTGAAACTATATTTTTCCTAACACCTGGGTAGCACAAGCATTTACAGAAATCTCTGGAATAAAGGTAGAAGGCAATCTTCCCCCAACCTAAGAGGCTCCAAGATTTCCCAGAAATGCATAAAATAAGGTGGGATACAAGTCAAATCCAACAGTAAATACTTTTAAAAACTGCCCATGCTGGTTATGAACTGTGGAGGTTGCATTCTGGACCAATACACCTGGAGGGTGAAAAATTCAGGGGAAGGCAATATAAGGATGTAAACTGGGATGTCTAATTATTATTATTACTATTACTATTATTATTATTATTATTATTATTATTTAAATTTTTATACCGCCCTTCTCCCTTCCGGGACTCAGGCACTAATAAAAGGCAATGATATAAAACATGAAATACAGTTAAAAATCTATTAAATAGCTAGCCTGACTCAAATCCTGTTAAAAACCCTTACTAAAACAATTTAAAAAACTACGCCAGGCCAGCCACAGAAAAGAGGGGGACACAGATAGTAAAAACCAATTTGAGAATACGGCAACTGAAAAAAACAGCCAGATCCACAAGCTCAGTTAACATACGTAGTAAGATCTTGTTCATACTTTGTACAAAATTTTTTAACTGACTGCAGAATTCTTAAGATACACATGTACATTAGTTCCTATGGAAACAATACTGTTGAGCACAGTGCAATTTAATCCATGCACACCATGCCAATGTAGTCATCAAAATGTGGTTTAGATTATAGTTAACTGGTAGCTCTGTATTGCTTTGTCTGAAATGTGATTTCTATTCAGTGTACAGAATAGATAGAAAGGTAAAAATTCTGCTTTCATGAAATCTTTGTCCAGTACTCTCATTCAGTTAAAAGTATATATTTCTGGTTGGAGAGCTCAAAAACGATTCTGAACAAAATACAGCTAAACAGGAACTGACAATTATATGATCATATAAATTGTCTCCTAAAGTAATCTTTCTAGTAATATTATGTCCCCAGAAAATTGACAACGGACACCAATTGTCTAGAAAAACCACAAAGAAGGAATGTTTCTACGGTAATAAGAGAGGCTTATTAAAATCAAATTAGGACACAACAGCTGATAGTTTTCTGGTAGTTGCTTTTTCTTTTCAGGTATTTCCTATGCACAGAGATGCATACAACCATTGCAGCATCCCCATCGTCACATAGTCAACATTCAGACACTTGGCAATTGACACATATTTATGATGGTTGCAGTGCCCCGGGGTCATGAGATCACCTTTTGCAACTTTCAGACAAGCATATTGTACTATGTCTGTGATTTTATATGTATTTTAAATTCCCTGTGCCCCGCCTCGAGTCCCTTCGGGGAGAGAGAGCGGGCTATAAATTATTATTATTATTATTATTAATGGGGAAGACAGATTCACTTAACAACTCTGTTCCCAACTTAACAAATGAAGTAATTCACTCAACAACTGTGACAGGAAAAGTCCTAAAATGGGGCAAAACTCACTTAACTGTCTCACTTAGCAATTTTGGGCTCAGTTGTCATCCTAAGTTGAGGACTACCTGTATTCCTACGTATCTCATGCCATTCTCTTTACTTTTAAAGTTTTTCTTCAAAAAAAAAAATAGGACTGAAACGTAAACATTTATGAAGTTTGAATAGGTATTACCCCACCTTTGCACGAGGGGCTGCTGGGAGTGAGGAGCAGTGCAATGGTTCCCATTCCCAGCCATCCTTGGAGAGGGGAGGATTCTCCAGGAAAACAGGATCAAGGGAAAGGTGGCTTCCCTCTTCATGTGGGCAATCCCGATAATGGCAAAAAGACACCAGGATCCTCCTTTTGTTCCCTCTGGCTGATCAGATGGCTCGCATACAACATGATTAGTTTATGGCAATTGGAAACAGGTGATGACTTTTTGTCAACCTGGTTGACAAAGACGACTCTAAAGGTTGGGACTGTCTAAACTGCCTTAAGCAAACACGCCTTTCAATAGAGACCCTCGGAATAAAGCTAAATAGCAGCATGGTCAAAGCCCAGAACAGCATTATATTTTCACGTAGCAATCCCAATAAGATTTAGACTTACATACCGCTTCACAGTGCTTTACAGCCCTATCTAAGCAGTTTACAGAGTCGGCCTTTTGCCCCCAACAATCTGGGTCCTCATTTTACCCACCTTGGAACGCTGAGTCAACCTTGAGCTGGCGAGATATGAACTGCTGAACTGCAGCTAGCAGTCAGCTGAAGTAGCCTGCAGTGCTGCACTCCAACCACTTCGCCACCTCGACTCGACATACTTCTCAAATTGGAGCCAACTTTTTGTACAAACCAAAAAAGCCAATCCTCTGCATCCATATAAGGAAGATGAGTTATTAACCAGAACTTTGTCACCAGCAGTGACCAAGACAGCAGGATCTTCGATGACAACAAAGAGAAAATACTATTCTTGGGTTTGCAAATTTGGCCGTCATATCTAACTGGCTGTGGTAATGAATGTAATGAACTAAAAGAGTAGGGAGTCCTCCTGGCTGTTTTGGTTTCCTTTTTCCAGCAAGGACAGAAGGCTTAAAATTTTTACAACTACAGATGCTAACTGCATAGAGGAACTTACTTTGGGCAACATGGGCGTGTCTCTTTTCTTCTTCTTTTCTGAACTGGGATCATCCAGTAAGTCTGGTTCAAAGGTGTAGAGTTCTGTGAGTTCATTCATGGTAAAATGGCGCTCAACCTGTTGCTGATCAACCACTCGGAAAGACAGCGACTGTTTCGTTACCTGTCTATCATAGATCTTGTCTTCCATGGTTCCCTTTAAAAGAAAAAACACATTAATGCTGGCCGTGGTATTCGTGTTTTGCTGTGCTTGCTGTTCGTTCCAACAGGCTTGCAAACTGTGAGCCTCCTTCAAGAAGATTTAATCTCACTCACTCACCTAATGTTGTAGTTGTTCTGATTAGATTAGCCTGTTCTTCAGGTGAGCGTGCTTTTAAAGGCGGGTAGAAAGTTACTACAAGTTCAAGATGCCAGCTTCACGGATCGTGGCAGTAACAAGAATTAGGCAAATGATACTATCATTTCCAGAAAACTAAAAAGCAGAAATTTTCCTCGAAACAGCACGTGGCCAAAATCTAAAGGATACTCAAAGACTTGGTTTTGCTCTTTAAATCAACTCGGCCCGTCAAAGTGACAAACTAGAATCTATTTCCCTGATATGTTGTTACCAAATATCCTTTGGCTACCAAGAAACGGATCTTATGATGATATCAAAACTGTAGATGCTCCTCTTTAATCTTTGACAGGCTCTGAAAACCTGCTAAAATCAATACAAATCTGCAGAGAAGAACGTGCAACTGAGGGCTTCCTGTCCTCTTCCCACAGGAAAACCATCCACAGCAGAGGCCCCCAATCTGCAGCTGGTTCAGAACCAGGGAAGGGAGGGGCAGGCGAGTGCAAGCGCATGCAGCATGAGACCATGCCCCCCCCCCCCGCCTTCTCCCCATCCGCAAAACCGGAAAGGTTTAGGGACTGCCAACCTACAGAAGGGCTCTTCAGCCCCACGCCACAAGGAGTGGTCACAGTATCCCATCTTTCAAAGTACAACATGATTGTACTTTATGCCATTTGAAATCTTTCAGAATGGGGCAGCGTCCCACTAGATCAGGCCTAAGGATCTGTGGTCCAGCATCCTCTCTCAGTATGCTCTCTATCAGCGTACTGTGTTTCTCAGCCTTACCAACTTTACGATGTATGGACTTCAACATCCAAAATTCCCCAGCCAGGAGACTTATTTGGATTCTTATTTAAAAACTAAAACTTATCGGGGCACCCAAGAGAAATTGTCTTATTTTTTGAACCACCACTCTTTATTTCAAAGAGGACAGAATTTCAAAGAGGACAGAATATTTAGATCAGGTTGGGGTTAACTATTATGGAGTGACAAGCTGCTGTGAACATATCCAATTGTTTTCTTTCCATCTATTTGTATGTTTGTATTAGTTTTATACTTCTGATATGGTTGGATGACCAAATAACATTTCTATTCTATTCAACGGAGAAATATATAGCAATTAAGACAGTTTGAAAATGTACCTGAATGAGATTTCAAAATAAAGTTTATGTCTCTTGAAAAATAACTTTAATTAAGCTACAATGAAATTAATAAATATGACAATACATTAGACAAGTGTCATCTTTGTGATCTGTTCTGCAGAATGCTAAACATTTGAACTACAAGGGGTTGTGTAATCAATGGTGCCAAATATACTTGAAAAATCAGACCAAAATCAGTTACGTGGAAAAGATTCTGTTCTGACTTACCTGAGCTAAAAATCGGTACACATATACTGGCTTATTTTGCCCAAAACGATACACTCTGAAGATACTCTGAATATCGTAAGATGGGTTCCAAGAAGCATCAAAAATAATGACTCTGTTTGCTGCTACTAGGTTTATCCCAAGGGATCCTGCTTTAGTAGAAATAATAAACAAACGGCCTCTGCAAAAAATAAAAAATAGTAAAACAAGGTTTACTCCCCTTTGTACTCAAATTAAATAAAGATATAGTCTGCCAAAAAAACCTAAGAAGCATACTAAATATTCTTTAAATGTGGTGAAAAAGGAAAGGACAATGATTTTAACAGTATACAATAGAATTCTGAGGATCCTGTTATATCAGAGGATGGACATGCTAATTAAACTGCACATTCCATTTGGGCGCATTTAATCTTGAGACGAGAATATGAAGTAGTGTAAAACATTTTGAGTACAACATTCCATATTATGTTCCTTTTCCAGTGCAAAATTGTATGCCAAATGTAAAACAGGATATTTGCACATCTGAGTCGTATCACAGCTGCTATCAGTTGGAGATGCTTCCAAAATGCTCAGCATAGCCAATTTTGCACAGAAAACATCAGTTTTGAACTTAAATCAAGACACTGCAAAATTCCACCCTTGCAATACTTTAAAACAAAACATTTTGCACACTCCTAATATTAAGGATAGGCAGAAAGAAACATTCCATTATCTCAAAAGTATGTAGCCTTCTGTCTCTTAAAAACCACTGGGCAGTCCCCAAAATTTACCGAACTGCATTTTTTTAAAAGTGAGATGGAAAAGCAGTACATAACTAGGATGAGAAAAATCTTACTCATTTTGTTTAATTTCAATCACCTTTAAATGTAAATGAAATGAACTAAAATCTGGGCTTCTATAAGAGGCATGTTTTAGCTAAATATTATAATTGTTATTCGGGAGATAATGAATTCCACCAGCACAAAACAGCACTCAGGTAATTTGTATGGTCTTTCCCAGTTCTACAAGTTTAAAGTGAACTGCCTTGCATTTCTTCACCTTAAGAATTACATTCCAAAATTGGATGGAAAAAAGTTCACTCCAAAAGTGTCAATAAAAACCATATAAAAAGTTTTCTGCAACAGAAAATAGATATGTTCTTATTTATTCAATTCAGAAAATGTGTAATGCTATACATACAACATGGTTCAGAAATTGGAAATATGCATGTCAAAGAAGAGGATAGATAGCAAGTCAAACTCTACAACAATCAAACTCTTCTCAGAAAATGACTTTGGAATCTTTTTCTGAAAGGAAAGCCTAACAGCAAATGCCTTTCTTCACATCAGGTGTGAGAGCAGGCCCCAAGGCAAGGGCAGAGGAGGGACAGACAAGTATTGGCTGAGCTAAATAAGAATTCCACTTAGAGTAGTCCATAATGCATCTAGAAAGGAATCTAAGTTTCTAAGCCAGACAACAATGTCCGCTTAAAGCAGGGTTTCCCAACCTTGGAAACACTGCTGTATGTAAACTTCCATTCCCAGAATTCCATAGCCAGAATGACCACTGGTGAGAATTCTGGGATTCTGGAAATGGCCAAGGTTGGGAAAACCTGGCTTAGAAATTCACCACACTGTGAATTTGGGAGCCAAAGAAGAAAATTGTCTCTTTCTGCATCAACTCCTTCTCTAGTTATATTGGGTGGGCATTTGTCTTTTGACATACCCTTAGGAGGTTTTGTTCCATGACATTAAGCAGCAGACAATTTATTGTGATGTGTAAGATCAAAAGCTGTTGTATAATCAGTAAAGTAAAAATAGGTAGCTCTTTGCAATTCCCTTTCTGTTTCCATCATACACTGCATGTTAGGAATATGATACTGAATGCCCTGTTTCTTCTGAACCAGCATGCACGGTATAATTGGCAGGAGTCGTTACAAAGACTGTTCAAATCTAACATTTAACTTATTGGCACATGAGAAAAGACAGTTGGTTAATGTTTTAAACATTATTTAGCAATGCTCTTTTTTGGGATATAGATTGATGCTTTCTGATCTCTTGCCCACTGCAGTGTTCTTCATAGATGCATTTCAAGTTGCATGGAGCATTTAATAGCATAATTTGATATGATTTGAAACAGTTCTGCTGCTAAGTCCTGCAGTTTTTCTACTAATAATGTTTTCTAATTTCATATTCCAGAATGCATGGCTCTGATTCGGTGGCCAAGTTTAGCGTCATTCTAACATATTTGGGCTGTATACAAGGATAGGCTTTAGCACCTTCCGTTAATAGTAATAGGTATGGCATTTCTTCTCTTATTTTTCCAATGACTGGAAAAAGAGGCAATTGATTAGACTGGCCCCCAAAATCACAGGCTACCAGCTTACAGACAAGGCTCCCTTCCACACACTTTCATTCTTACCTGACGTTGGTTACATCATTAAAGTCTTCAGCCCACTTTTTTCTTGACTGAGCAGTAGTAGAACCATCCAAACGATAATAATCAATATTTCTGAACCATTTTCCTTCACCTAGGAGTTTTATAAGCATGAGGTTAAGTGTATTGCACAAGTAGGCATGAGACCATCATCATTTGACAGTTTCCATTTCTTTTTAAAATATTACTTATATATTTATAAATGTATTTAAAAATGAAATTCATGAAAGTTCAAGAAAGCTTCTAACTTCTAACTGAATCTGTCTGAAAGGATACAACTGGACTCCTAAGTATTAGATTTGACACAATGGAGACATATAACAGACTTTCCCCAGGTATCCATTTCTGTTTCATGCACTCAAGAAATATATAAATGGCATGTTGTTTTCTCAGTGAAAATGTGTTGTTCTCAACTTCAATTCTGACACAATTAAGCACGTTTTATATGCTTAATTTAAACAATTTACATTACAACTTAAGCAACTTAGTTTTGAAGGATTTCAAATAAAATACTAGTTAAGTATAAATTTTGCAGAATAAACTAAACATATTTTAAAAGATGGGTGGGTGGAGGGAGAGAGAGATGGATACTTGTTAACTGTATTTTATCACTGGGATTTTTATTCCAGGAAATAGTTTTCTGGTTTTTGTACTGATTGATCTGTCCCCTGGAAATTATATTTTCGAAATAAACTTTAAATTTATTGCTTAATAAATAAATAATATTGCTAACTGCTTAATCACGGTAGACAATATTTATAACAGCTAGTTGCTCTACTTTTTTAAAAAATCTTGCTTGTTACAGTCTCAGTAAGTGGCAAGAAAGACTTTAAAATATGGATGATGAGGCAAAATCTATTTTTAACAACTTTGCTTTCAAAATAAAGCAACGTACCGTATTTATCGGCGTATAACACGCACCTTCATTTTAAGAGGGAAATTTCAGGAAAAAAAATTAAATTTCAAATAAAGAACTTTGAAGCAAAATAAGGGTAGCTCAGAACTTTTTTTTATTAATATTATTACCACTTATAAGGTAAATAATGTAAAAGGAAAATGTGGTGAAACTCACTTAACGATGGCCTTGGTTAGCAACCAAACTTTTAGGCTCAATTGTGGTCATAAGTTCTTTCTTTCTCTCTCTCTCTTTCCTCCTTCCCCCCTCTCTCCATTTCTCTTTCTTTCTCTTTCTTTCTCTCTCTTTCTCTTTCTTTCCCTTCGTCTCTCTCTTTCTATCTGTCTCTCTCTCCTTCCTCTGCCCATCTCTCTCACTCTGTGTTTGTCTGTCTGTCTGTCTCTCACTCACTTAATCAGTCTCTATCTATCTGTCTCTCCCTCCCTCTCTCTGTGTGTGTCACTCACTCTGATTCTCTCCCTCCCTCTCTCTGTCTCTGTATGCCTGTCTCTTCCTCTTTCCCCCTGTCTGTCTCCGATTCATTCTCTATCTGTGTCTCTCTCCGTCTCTCTCCCTCCCTCTCTTTCTCTCTGTCTCTGTCTTTCCCTCCCTTCCCCTCTGTCTCTCTCTGTGTATGTCAGTCACTCCCTCTCTTCCCTCTCCCCCCGCCCCAACCGGGGAAGCAGCAGAAGGGCCGGCATGCCAGAGGTTACGGACGCCTCCTCCCACAGCGGGCCAGGTGGCCCGGCAGGGGCGTCAGGCAGAGAAGCCGCGAGAAGCCGCGCGTATCTCCGCCGGCTTCCTCCGACAGGGAGGAGAAACGTGTGCTGTGGTGGCTGTCAGAGGGAGCCGGGGGAGATGCGCGGGGCTTCCCTGCCCGATGCCCCTGCCGGGCGCAAGGCTCTGGGAAGGGCAGAGAAGCCGCGCGAAAGGCAGAGAAGCCGCGCGAAAGGCAGAGAAGCCGCGCGTATCTCCGCCGGCTTCCTCCGACAGGGAGGAGAAACGTGTGCTGTGGTGGCTGTCAGAGAGCCGGGGGAGATGCGCGCGGCTTCCCTGCCCGATGCCCCTGCCGGGCGCAAGGCTCTGGGAAGGGCAGAGAAGCCGCGCGAAAGGCAGAGAAGCCGCGCGAAAGGCAGAGAAGCCGCGCGTATCTCCGCCGGCTTCCTCCGACAGGGAGGAGAAACGTGTGCTGTGGTGGCTGTCAGAGGGAGCCGGGGGAGATGCGCGCGGCTTCCCTGCCCGATGCCCCCTCTTTGGCCCTTCCCCCCGCCCGTTCGCTCGCTCCAGGGGGCTGTGGCTCCGGCGCAGCCCCGGGCATTCCGCCCGCCCGTTCGCTCGCTCGAGGGGGCTGTGGAGCCGCGCGTACAGGGATGCGGGCGCCCGGTGCCCGGACGGGTCCGGCGCAGCTCCCCGACATGCCGGGCCCTCTGCTGCCGACCACTGTAAAAACATGGCTTCGGCGTATAACACGCATACATCATTTGCCCCCTATTTTCAGGGGGGAAAAGTGCGTGTTATACGCCGATAAATACGGTAGCTATCCCTAGGATTTGTGTTGTCATTTCAGGGAGTCTTAAATGCTATCATTTTTCAAGAAAGCAAAAGGCCTCCCCACCCCACAGGATGGAGAACCATTTAAACCAGAGCTATTAATCAAACAAATGAATCCCATGCTTAGATTCGATCTGTGTTTCTCAACCTTCTGGACTGGGGAATTCTGGGAGTTGAGTCCACCCATCTTAAATTGGACACCATTGAGAGGCACTGAATTAGATTCTTCCTGAATTCAGGGACTTAAGCTGTGGGTTTAGAGAAACCTCATATTTTTCTCCCAAATAAGAAAATCACTACTGGTCTATGAAAAATAGGGATACAAGGTGGGACTTTCAAAAGAGCACTTCCTGCTCTGAACTCAGTAGGATAGGCAATATCCTTATCTCTGCCTCTGAAAAAGAAGAATGAGTGGACTCGATGAAAGGACAAATAATAGTTGAAGGAAAAATTGAAGGCATCAATGAAGAAAAAGGAAGCGAACGAGAGCCTCACAATGCTTTTCTCCCAGCTCATGATGGGCGAAAGAGCCAGAGAAACAGGTTTCAACTAGGAGATAAGGGCCTTGAAGACACCACTGCTCAAAAAAGTTCTCTTATCTAACATGCCAGCTCAGAGAATTTTTTCCTCTTCCACCCCCTACTTTTTTTAACTTCAAAGGGAGGCACTCTGCCACATTTCTGCAGGTTGGTGTCTGTGTATTTTGGTTTTTTTGTTTGTAAAGTTCATCATAAGCTCATGAGGCAGGTAAAATGATCCATCTATACCAGTGATGGCGAACCTTTTTTGGCTCACGTGCCAAAAGCGGGGGGAGTGCAGGGGGGTCGTGCATGGGTGTACCACACCCATAATGCTATGTGCATGACCACAGCACGAATGCGTGCACGACCAGTGCTCCCCCCGCCATTTTTGGCGCTATAGGAGCCTGGGAAGTGCGAAAAAAGTGACTTCCGGTTTGCTCGTAGGGTCGCTTTTTGTCCTCCGGAGCCTTCAGGGAAGCTTCCTGGGGGCTTCTGAACGCTCTGGAGGGCTAAAACCGGCCCTACGAGCAAACTGGATGTCCGTTCCCGAACTTCCGGTTTGCCCGTGAGGCCAGTTTCTCGTGCTCCAGAGAAGCTCCTGAAGCCTCCGGAAGGCGAAAAATGGCCTCAAAAGAAGGCCGAAGTCAGATGGCCAGTGCAGCACATGTGCTGCACACTAGCCAGTTGACGTAGGTGGCACGCAGAACCATTTCTCAAGGCTTGCCCTGACAAATGGTTCTGCGTACCACCTATGGCACGCGTGCCATAGGTTCCCCATCACGGATATACAGTTGGGCAAAAAGAACTCAAATGCACAACTGCTCTCCAGAATTCTAAAAGCTGCAGAAAGCCAAGGATGGCAGGAAAAAAAGATGTCAAAGTCCAAATATTAAGCCTGAGACCACAGTGGTGAGATTTGCAGAGTCTGCACCAAAGAGGAAGACTTCTGGCTGAACGGTTGCAATAGCAGCAGCAGCAGCTGCCCCTGCAGATCTCGCCTGAGTCCCACAGGACCACGGAATACTGGCTGCCTCTGCCTCCTCGCACAGAAAGGCACTTTCGCAAAGCAAGAGTAACCTTACCCACATAGGAAAGGGGGGGAAAAGTCAATCTCAGAAGACAGATAGAGGGGCAAAGCACAAGGTTTAAAGGTTCTGTGTTATGCTGCATTATGAAAGGAATATTTATTCTGACCATCCATGCATCTCTGTACCCAATTGATTCCCTGCTGTTGATGTGACCCGTAATATATTCAAGGGCAGACCTAATCCTACTGCGGGAGTCCCCCCTCTCGCAGGTATGGCCCGCTGTGTTATCAAGGGGACACTTTGATGAGGGACTAATAAGTCAGGAGAAGTGGCAAAAGCGCAGGTGTAGGGGTTTTTTAGTTAAAAAATTGTTGTCTATTTTAGGGGGTACCAGGGAGGGGGGAGGGTATAGACAGGTTGAGACTAGCCAGAAGGGAACGGGCCGAGCCAGCAGACGACGGAGGGAGGTGGATGGTCCCGCCAAGAGGGGGGATACAGGGGTCGTTTCCATGGAGGGCCTACCCATTGAGAGGGTGGCAGGGAGAGGCAGATCCGATGGGAGACAAGTACTACCCTCCCGGTTGGGGGCACGAGGCCGATGGTTACAAACGGTCAAGTGCCACAACCCCCGCAGGCTAGGTGGTCAGGGAGTACAGAGCCAGGGTCTACGGCTGATGTTCTGCAATGCCAGGTCCGTGGTCAACAAAGCCCCCCTCATCCATGACCTTGTGTCAGAGGGGGAGCCGGACCTGGCAGGAATAGCGGAGACCTGGTAGGGCCACGAGGGAGGACTCCCCCTCGTTGAAATGTGCCCACCAGGTTACCGCGCTTTTCATCAGCCTCGGGCCCTAGGCAGGGGTGGTGGGGTAGCGGTTATCATTAGGGAAGGTCTGGAGCCGAGAGAGACCATTGTGCCACAGACCACCGGTTGTGAGTCCCTCTGTGTGAAGTGGGGCCTAGGGAGGCAGTTGGGCTTGCTAGTTGTATACCTGGCCCCCCGCTATGTAACAGCAGCCCTGCCCGAGCTCCTCGAGGTGATCGCTACGATGGCAGTTGAGACCCCCAGACTTTTAGTCATGGGGGACTTTAATCTGCCATCGGTGGGCGAATCATCCGGGGTAGCTCGGGAGTTCATGGCTTCCATGACGGCCATGGACCTGACCCAACTAATTCAAGGCCCCACTCACGAGGGTGGACATACACCGGATCTCATCTTTGTCTCAGGCCAATGGAAGAGTGATCTGGGTATAGGGGATATAGTCATCACGCCCTTGTCATGGACAGACCACTCACTTCTCCGGCTCGACTTTCCAACCGCTGCCCCTCACCGCGGGGAGGCGGAACCTGAGTCACCAATTTGGTTCCGCCCCAGGCGCCTGATGTACCCTGATGGGTTCCAGACGGCGCTTGGGCCACTTCCTGTACCCCTGACCCGCGCCCCGATGGAGGACCTCGTGGCCGCATGGAATACTGCGACCACGGGAGCCTTGGATCGGGTCGCGCCCTTGCGGCCTCTCTTGTGGCGGCGAGCCACCCTGGCTCCTTGGTTCACCGAAGAGCTAAGGGTGATGAAACGCCACAAGAGATGCCTAGAGAGAAGATGGAGGTCTTCCCGTTCTGAATCCGACCGGACACAGGTAAGAGCCCATTTACGGACTTACATTGTGCCACCCTCATAGCATCCGCAGAAAACCGCCCTGCCGCCCTGTTTAGGGTGACCCGCTCCCTCCTCCAACAGAGGGTGCGGGAAGCCCCGCTACAGGGTAGAGCAGAGGAATTTGTGACTTTTCTGCAGGAGAAAATCGCTCAGATACAGAACGAGTTAGCCCCCATTGATGGCCCAGTGGGATGCCACGAGACAGATCTTGTTTGGGAGGAGTTTGACTCCGCTACTTCCGAGGATATGGACAGGTTACGTGGGCGACTGCGAGCCACCACATGTTTATTGGACCCGTGTCCCTCCTGGCTTGTACTGGCATCCTGGGAGGTGACACGAGGCTGGCTCCAAGAGGTTGTCAACGCATCCTTAAGTGAGGGTTCCTTGCCTGCTTCCCTAAAAGAGGCTATGGTGAGGCCCCTCCTTAAGAAGCCCTCTTTGGATCCAGCTCTTTTAACCAACTATCGTCCAGTCTCCAACCTTCCCTTCTTGGCGAAGGTTGTTGAGAGTGTGGTGGCACAACAGTTTCCCCGTCACCTGGAGGAAGTTGATTATCTAGACCCGCGCCAGTCCGGCTTTCGGCCCGGGCATAGCACCGAGACGGCATTGGTCGCGTTGGTCGATGATCTCTGGAGGGCCAGAGATGGGGGTTGTTCCTCCATCCTGGTCCTATTAGACCTCTCGGCGGCTTTCGATACCATCGACCATGGTATCCTATTGCATCGGCTGGGGGGGTTAGGGGTGGGAGGCACCGTTTTACGGTGGTTCTCCTCCTACCTCTCTGGCCGATCGCAATTTGTGTTGACAGGGGAGCAGAGGTCGACCCCGAGACCCCTCACATGTGGGGTGCCTCAGGGGTCGGTCCTCTCGCCTCTCCTGTTTAACACATATATGAAGCCGCTGGGTGAGATCATCCGTGGTTTTGGGGTAGAGTACCATCTCTATGCTGATGATACTCAGCTGTATATATCTACCCCAAACCACCCCAACGATGCCGTAGCGGTGATGTGCCAGTGCCTGGAAGCTGTACGGATCTGGATGGGAAGAAACGGATTCAAGCTCAACCCGACCAAGACCGAGTGGCTGTGGTTTCCGGCTGCCTGATTCAACCAGCTGACTCCATCGCTGGCCATTGGGGGCAAACATCTTGCCCCAGTGGATGGGGCGCGCAACTTGGGTGTCCTCCTGGATGCCCGGCTGTCCATGGAAGATCAAGTGACAGCCGTGGCCAGGAGGGCGTTTTACCAGGTTCGCCTGGTTCGCCAGTTGCGCCCCCTATTGGATCAGGACGCCCTTCGCAGTCACCCATGCTCTCGTGACATCTCGACTGGACTATTGTAACTCTCTCTACATGGGGCTCCCCTTGAGGTGCACCCGAGGACTTCAGCTGGTCCAGAATGCAGCCGCGTGAGCAATAATGGGTACCGCAAGGTATACCCATGTAACACCGCTCTTGCGCGAGCTGCACTGGCTACCTGTCGTCTTTCGGGTGCGCTTCAAGGTGTTAGTTCTCATCTTTAAAGCGCTCCATGGCTCGGGACCTAGCTATCTGCGGGATCGGATTCTGCCCCATACATCCTCCCGGCCGATTCGCTCCCAGAGAGGGACTGCTCCGGGTGCCGTCCACTAGACTTTGTCAGCGGGCGACGCCCAGGGGAAGGGCCTTCTCTGTGGCGGGCCCAGCCCTCTGGAACGACCTTCCCCCCGACATTAGAACAACTACGGACCTCCGCTCCTTCCGTCAGAAATTAAAAACTCACTTTTTCTGCTTGGCCGGCCTAGGTTAGTCTCTACCTCAGGGGTTAGGGAATGTTAATTTTAAAATGGGGATTTTAGTGCAGGGACAGTTGATTTAATTTGTTTTTATTGTATTTATTTATGTATATATTTTATGTTGTTTTAATTTTCCCTGTGCACCGCTCCGAGTCCCCCTGGGGAGAGGACGCGGTATAGAAAAATAAAATCGATCTATCTATCTATCTAATATATAAAAATAAGGAACGTGGGTGTGGAAGATTCCGAGATCTCAGAGTGGGTATTTGCTTACTTACCTTTATATACTATTGGCTTTTTTTCCCCTTCTGCGTCTTCTTCTTCTTCTTTGTCCCGGTTTGCTAACTCCAGAAAATCTTCTATCAAGTCAAGGGATATCAGAGATTGGCTGAACACTAAGCTGAAAATGGGAATTGGCAAAAGAGTTGTCAGTTTCCACACCTGTAATTAGCATGCTGATGTCTTGTGCTTGGTGACATCAATGCAGTCTACAAATGGAAGGGGATATTAAAAAGCTTGTTTTGCTGGTCAGAGCAAAATGTGGATGGCAATTTTAGGGGGGAAAGCCCATGACGTTGTTGAAGTTTTCCCACTTTGGGGTTCTGGACTGCAGATGTTCCATCACCTAAGAGGGGAATTTTATGAGTTCAGGAATTGCAGGCTAACTGTTGCACTCATGTTACCTAGTAGAGCAATGAAACATCTGCCACACAAAACCAAATCCTCACAACTCTTAACCACAAAACACCCCAACCCTGAGCTGCACTTATTTGCTTCCACTGCAAAAAAGAACACAGGCATGGAAAGCACACAAATACGGATTGTTCTTGACTTGCAACCTGTCATTTAGCAAGAGTTCAAAGTTACATAAAGAAACCCTGCCTCCCAAGTTCTGATGGCCTTCCCCTGGGGTCACATGATGGCATTTGGGTCACGCAGCAACCAGTCCAAATTTATGGCTGCTTGCAGCATCCTGTGGTCGCATGAACATGAAAACAGAAAAAAAAATGGTTATTCAATATCTTCTTTAAAACTTCCAGTGTTGGAGCATTCACAACTTCTGATGATGATCTTTAATATTTTTCTGCTAGATTTTGGCCTTCCAGTCTCTGGCAAAAAAACCACCCATGGCTGCCAATGGATTTGCTTAATAACAACCATCATCTTCGTTTAATGACATCATAAAAAAGTTGTAAAATTGGGCATGATCACATGGTCTTTCGTGTGCTTAACAACCAGCACAACTTATAACTGTAATTTTGGGCTCAATCATAGTCATTGTACCTGTATTGCAATCCGAAAATGGAATATATATTTTTTCTAACCACCAAGTATCGCTTACACTTTATCTCCAAGTTCTTCGGCCATGCGCAGGATTTCAAAGAGGAGCATCATCTTCCCCGAATGCTCCAGCACTTCTGCATCAGCATCAACCACAAAATCCTTATACCAATCAGGGGCGGGGCTGCCAGGATTGGAGGAAGTACTTTTACCTTAAGAGAAGTGAAAGGAGGGGGGAGTGTCACTTAAAAAGGCAAAGCAAGGGCTCTTCTCCAAGTAGGCAAACAAGCCATAAAACCATAGTTTCTTAGCCAAACGTTCACTTTGATTATAGTATCATAGCATTATATCCCAAGAGCTTTAGCACAGCCTTTATTGTCATTGTACAAACTAAATACAATGAAATTGGTTAGGTTTAGGGAGAGAAGGGGAAAACGTTGCTTCCTCACCAGGGAAGGGGCAGCTAAACAGCTAAAACAGGGGTCCCCAAACTTGGCAACTTTAAGATTTGTGGACTTCAACTCCCAGCTATGCTGGCTGGAGAACTCTGGCAGTTGAAGTCCACAAGTCTTAAAGTTGCCGAGTTTGAAGACTTCTGAGCTAAAATATATATATTTGCATAGTTTCTCTCTACAGAGAAGAGAGAAATCTTTCCATTGTATTTCCTTTCACTACATCGGCTTGACCTCTGGACTGACAATCTGGCCCTTCTCTTGTCTTCCTGACGCTCCAGCTGTTGGGGCTGTCTCCCCCCCCCCCCCTCCTCCAAGCTTTTACTATGGCTGGTGCTGAACTTCAAGGCCTTTCTAATGAGGGTCCATCAAATGCCTGGCCATTCGTGCCCAATTCAGAGTTAAGCCTTGACACACTGTTGGACTGAGATACACAGCTGGAGTTAAAAGAATTTATAAATGCTTAAGAAAGTGGAGAATTCCATAGTTAAAAAACCATAATACAGATTCAAGTAAACCCTTCCCTCCCTCAGAGAACTGGCTTTTGGTGGGGTCATATGAAGACAGCACCCCTCATCATCACCTCTCCAGGATCTGCAGTCCCCATGTTACGCACTCCTGCTAATAAACTTTGAAGGGCAGAGAAAGGAGCAGAAGCAGCACTGCTGGGGCACAAAACCATGATAAGCACAGGGCAGCCGGAGTGGTGGGCTTTGGTGCCCGTGAGCGCCCACTACAAAAAGCCCTCCGCATCCTTTAAAAATCTGACTTACCTTCCTCTGCCTTTAAAACGACGGGAGGGTTGTTGACTGGCTCTTCTACTGTTCCTTCTCCACCTCCCCGAGATCTTGAATTCCAGACTTTAATCACTTCCACGTCATTGTCACTTCCACTCCCGCTGGAACTGCTGTCTTTCTTGGATTTCTTGCCCTTTGATTTCTTCTTTCTAAAAACATATTTCAAGATGAAGACTCTTCAGTTACACTCATTTTATTCCCAGCTGTTTTCACGTGCAATTCCAACAATCCATGGAGTGACCGTTTCAGAGGACCAACTCAACTTACTTCGTTTCTTCCTCAGAGCTTAAGCTCATTGACGTTTCTTCAGAATCAGAAACTATGAAGTCATCCAGACTGTCTTCGTCGAAATAACCCTGAAAGATCAGGCGTTCTTATTAAGCACAGCCATCCTTCTTTCAAACTTTCAGAACACAAATTAAAGTACGCAGAAAACATAAAAAAAGTATGGAGCCAGTTATCAAAAAATGAAACTTCCTAGAATTGTCTTACTGCAGGCAAAGACAGAGAGAAGTGGATTACCTTGTTTTCCTTGCTAATATAATCCAGCTGCAAACACCAAGGATGAGTCCAAATTCTGCTTAACATCTGGAAATCTTGGAAGAGTTTAGCTCCGGCTTTGCCTCTTCCACCTTCGCTGCTGTTGCCGACACCTGACAATGGAGTTCAATTACATACTTGAAACAGATTGACTGAACTGTAAATTTAGCAGAATCAACTCACTTTTATGCAAGGCCTCAGGAATTCACTTTCTCTTTTTCCTAGCTGTTTGTGAGAGAGGATTCTCCCAGTACAACACTGCTGCCAGAAATCAGATTATTCCAGCAACTGAATTAGTGTTTTCTTTCTTTTTTAAAATGGCTAAAAATTCATCATTCGTCTTGTTTTACAGGTTTGACAATCTATATTATTTTATTTATACGGAAGCCAGTGCCCATCACCATGTCTTATGGGAAGGAACTGTATAAATCAATTCTGTGTTGCTCTGTGAAATGCTCTTTTGGTCTGTTCCAATGTCTCCTCCCAATCCGCTTCGATGGATGACCCCGGTAAGGTAAAAGGTCAAGGTTCCCCTCACACATATGTGCTAGTCCTTCCGGACTCTAGGGGGCGGTGCTCATCTCCGTTTCAAAGCTGAAGAGCCAGCGCTGTCCAAAGACGTCTCCATGGTCATGTGGCCAGCATGACTCAACGACGAAGGCACACGGAACGCGGTTACCTTCCCACCAAACGGGTCCCTATTTTTCTACTCGCATTTTTATATGCTTTTGAACCGAACTGCTAGGTTTGCAGAAGCTAGACAAGTAACGGGAGCTCACTCCCTTATGCAGCGCTAAGGATTCGAACTGCCGACCTTTCTGGTCGACAAGCTCAGCGCCTTAGCCACTGAGCCACCGCATATCGCTTTATGACCCCGGTAGGTTAGGAGAAAGGGAGAAAACTTTCCTTTCTCTGCACCATGCCCAAATTACATCTGCCTCTTCTCAAATACCCTTTTCCAAGGTTTTCCTTGTAGGGAAGAAAATGTCCCAGCTCTATGGCTGTTCTCTCTTCTAGACTCTTTCCAGTTCTGCTACAGACTTTGCAGCAACCAACACTCCAGTTGCCAATGTGCCACCAAGCTGTCTAAGGAGATTCTCATTGTCCCTCAATACCAAGTCAACAAGATTACCTGAACCATCCCTAATCATCTTCATCAAGGTCAAAAAAAAAAAGGGGGGGGGAATTAACGCCACACTGCCATTCAGCTTTGCCTACTCCAGGGGTCTGCAAAGTCGGCTCTTTTAAGACTGGTGGACTTCAACTCCCAGAATTCCCCAGCCAGCTATGCTTTTAAAGCATGCTGGCTGGGGAATTCT